>CM049311.1:38854675-39554675 GCA_026874595.1 Sipunculus nudus
AACCGCTGGACCTGGAATCTTCTAACTTTACATTCAGTGAGGGCCATGAAAAATCTCCTTGAAAACCTGGTATTAGGTCTCTGTTACCCATATTCTTCTATGGGCTTCAGAAGTACCCCCCCCCCCCCCCAAGAATAATGGAAAATTTGATACAAAAGCCCAAGTATCTGAACAACAAATGCATTGATTACCATGATTCTTTGCATAGATATTGATCATGAAGTGTTTTATTAGTTTCTGCAGACTGGTGGCGCTACCTATTTTATTTTTTATTTTTTTTTTTTTACGATTTTTTTCTCTATTTTTGAGACCTTAAAAGATGCGGTCATCTGTAAACAGGGCACAAATCGTAACGACTGGACCTAGAATCTTCTCTCTTGTCTTGACATGCAGAGAGGTCCATGATAAGTCTCCTTGGAAACCTAAAATTCAGTCTCTGTTACCCATATTCTTTGAGCCATGGGGCTCTGAAGTACCCCCCCCCCCCTGAATAATAAAAAATTTAATTCAAAAGCTCCAGTATCTGAACAAATAATGCATTGATAACGATGAGCCTTTAATGGAAAAGTTGATACAAAAGCTGAAGTATCTGAACAACTAATGCGGAGATCACCATAATTGTTTGTATGGATATTGATCATGGAGAGTTTCATCAGTTTCTGCAGCCTGGGTGCGCCACCTCTATTTTTTTTATTTTTTACGAATTTTTTTCTCTATTTTTGAGACCTTGAGATGCGGTCATCAGTTAACAGGGCACAAATCGTAATAACTGGACCTAGAATCTTCTCTCTTGACATGTAGGGAGGCCCATGAAAAGTCTACGTGGAAACCTGAAATTAGGTCTCTGTTACCCATAAACTCTGAGCTATGGGGCTCCAAAGTAACCCCCCCCCCCCCCCGAATAATGGAACATTTGATATAAAAGCTCAAGTATCTGAACAACTCATGAATTGATCACCATAATTCTTTGCATAGATATTTCATCAGTTTCTGCAGACTGGTAGCGCTACCTATATTTTTTAAATTTTTACGATTTTTTTTTTTCTCTATTTTGAGACCTCTTAAGATGCGTTCATCTGTTAACAGGGCACAAATCCTAACCATTGGACCTAGAATCTTCTAACTTGACATCCAGGGAGATCCATGAAAAGTCTCATGCGAAACCTGAAATTAGGTCTTTGTTACCCATATTCTCCAAGCTATGGGGCTCAGAAATACCCCCGGAATAATTAATAATATGATATAAAGCTCCATTACCTGAATGACGAATGCATTTATCGCCATGATTCTTTGCATGCATATTGATCATGAAGTCTTTCATTAGATCCTGCAGACTGGTGGCGCCACCTGAAGTTTAACCCTTTTTTTATATATTTTTATACCTTAATGCGGTCATCTGTTAACGGGGCACAAATTGTAACGACTGGACCTAGAATCTTCTCTCTTGACATACAGAGAGGTCCATGAAAAGTTTCCTTGGAAACCTGAAGTTAGGTCTCTGTTACCCATAAACTCTTGAGCTTTTGGGCTCCGAAGTACCCCCCCAGAATAATGGAAAATTTGATACAAAACTCAAGTATCTGAACAACTATTGCATTGATCACCATGATTCTTTTCAGCGATATTGATCATGGAATGTTTAATCAGTTTCTGTAGTCTGGTGGTGCCACCTGTATTTTTTCGATGTTTACAAATTTTTTCTTCATTTTTGAGACCTCTTAAGATGTGGTCATTTGCTAACATGGCACAAGTTGTAATAGCTGGACCTAGAATTTTCTCTCGTGAAATGCATGGAGGCCAATGAAAAGTCCCTGTAGTCTCTGTTACCCATAAAATCTGAACTATTGGGCTCTGAAGTACCCTCCACAATAATGGAAAAATTGAAACAAAAGCTCAAGTATCTGAACAACCATTGCACTGATCACCATGATTCTTTGCATGGATATTGATCATGGAATGTTTCATCAGTTTCTGCAGTCTAGTGGCGCCACCTGTAATTTTTCGATTTTTACGAATTTATTTCTCTATTTTTTAAACCATTTAAGATACTTTCATCTGTTAACATGGCACAAATCCTAACCACTTGACTTGGAATCTTCTAACTTGACATCCAGGGAGATCCATGAAAAGTCTCATGCGAAACCTGAAATTATGTCTTTGTTACCCATATTCTCCAAGCTATGGGGCTCAGAAATACCCCCCAGAATAATTAAAAATTATGATATAAAGCTCCATTATCTGAACAACGAATGCATTTATCACCATGATTCTTTGCATGCATATTGATCATAGAGTCTTTCATTAGACCCTGCAGACTGGTGGCGCTACCTGGATTTTTTAAAAGTTTAACCCTTTTTTTCTCTATTTTTGAGGCCTTTACAGATGCGATCGTCCGTTAACAAGGCACAAATTGTAACTATTGGTCCTAGAATCTTCTAACTTGACATCCAGAGAGGTCTGTGAAAAATATCCCTAGAAACTTGAAATTAGGTCTCTTTTACCCATATTCTCTGAACTATGGGGCTTATAAACACCCCAAGCATAATTAAAAATTTGATACCAAGCAGGGCACAAATCATAACCATTGGACCTGAAATTTTCTAACTTAAAATCCAGGGAGGTCCATGAAAAGTCTCGTAGGAAACTTGAAATTAGGTCTCTGTTACCCATATTTTCTGAGCTATGGGGCTTATAAGCACCCCTCAGAATAACTGAAAATTTAAAACCAAATTAGGGCACAAATCATAACCATTGGGCTCAGAATCTCCTAACTTGATATCCTGAGAGTTCCTCAAAAGTTCTCACCAAAAACCTGAAATTCAGTCATCGTGACCTTTATTCTCAGTGTTTTGTGGTATGTTTGAGCACCCCAGAAATAATGCCAAATACACACAAATTGCCAGATTCCTCAGGAAAAGCTGGTTGGATTGTCATCAAATTATTTTGTGCTTAAGGGTCTTGATGAACTTAAGCTAATATACATGAACAATGATGCCGCCTACATTATCATAATTAGTTGCCTGTGCAAGGACATATTGTCAACATGTCAGTCGGCTGAGCGTCATGACCCATGGGTCACTTGTTTGAAACTCCCTTAAATTAAGATTCCAGGCGACTGTGAAATTAACATATAGGAGGTCTTTTATATATCTTAAACTTAAATATTTATCTTAAACATAAATATTCATCCTAATTCAGCAGTTTCTTACCCTTTATTTGCGTATAAACTGTTTTTTTTTCCCCCAATCGCCAGGGAAATATGGGCACCCAATATTAGGCACATGCTCATATTACCCCGTGCCATCCATGCTCATATTCCCCAAGCGACACGTTTCACGTTTATGTGAAGGCTGTATCCTGTGACGATACATACCTTCACTATAACCCTTTAAAACAGGCAATAAGACACTGTATGTGAGGGGTGATCATGTATATTTCAGTTGTAATGCATCTTGTGTGCATATTGAAGCTTTCAGTATAAATCAACAATTTAGCAAAATGTGCTTTAAATAGTTTTAAAGGAAATTTCATTCGCAAGTCTTAAAGAATCTCGGCCCTCGCTGTCATCAACCTCGCCCGGGCGTTTGCCACCAAAAAAAAAAAAAAAAAAAACTGCAGGGCAGCAGGTTTACGCTCTTAAAATATTTTTATCCAGGGGTGCTCATATTTCCCATATGCTCATATTACCCCTATGAACCCTACATATAATTTTCTGGTGATATTCCTTTAGTTGACAGAACTGATTTTATGTGAACCACTGTCAAATATCGGTCCTTAGTTTTAAGAATATAAGTAAACTTTTAATATATATATATATATATATATATATATATATATATATATATATATATATATACATTATGTATAAAAATCCAATACACAGCGTACTTACATTAAGGAAATGAAATTACCATATTCATTTTTCGTTTTTTTAATTCAATTGCCTCAAATAAAAAATGACGACCATCCTTTATGGCAACCCAACTGAATTATATTTCAGATCGACACATTTTGGTAAGATTTAGACTCAGCCAAGCAGATGATCCGGATTATCCTTTCATAAATCCTAAGCTCAAAGTAATGTAACAGGTTATATTGATCTACGGACCGTGTCACCAGGACGACCGTATCATACCATATTTGGGGTGGCCATATTTTAACATACGCTGTAACACAAGCAAAACTACATTTTATACAGCGAGAAAAGATATACAGGCCTGTCTGCTTAAGAAAATACAAACTATGGAGAACTGGAAGAAAAAGCCACCTGGAGCAAGCTCTTGATGTCGCCTCAACGGAGGGGGGAAAAGTTGATAAGGTAAGTCTCATTTTATAGTGATTAAACTACATCGGTAAATTAATTAGAGTTATGATCTGTAAAGCTACGCCCACGCGGCAAGAAAACAAGAAAATGCCACACATGACGGACAAATTATTCTCATTGATGTAAGCGGAAATCGAATCATGCCACTGACAGACCTTCAGAAAACCTCAGAGTTAAATTGTTATAATTGTGTGGGTGTTTAGTCATTCGTTGAAATTGTCGCGGATTTTTTATTTATTTGAAGGAATATATATTTCTCTGAGGTTCACAGGGAAAGTATGCGTATAAAATTGATACTTTTACAAAAAGCTTGGTCATATTTGTAACATTTACTACTACAGTAAAATCTCGCCTGACGATACGAAAACCCCGCTATCATGACCACTCTATTAAAGGCGGTTTCACACCGGATGCGTCCGAACGAATTTAACGTCCGAACGAAAATTTGCTGTGCGAACGAAAAAATAAAATCCTTTATTTTCTGTTGGCACATACACACCTAATCCGAACGATGCTATCCGAACGAAAAAAAATAGAACATGTTCTAAAGGCGGTTTCACACCGGATGCGTCCGAACGAATATGACACGAACGAATATTTCTGTCGTTCCGATTAAAATCCTGTCGCATCCGAAATTTCATTCACACCAAATCCGAACGATATTTATATGTTTCCGACCGAGGAATTCTCGTCTCCGAAATTCGTATTGTACAGCTACATGAAAAATATATCGGATGCACTGCAATATAGGCTTTATTGCCCCCCCCACACACACACATATATATATGTTTATATAAACATATATATATAGACCTATACAGAAAAATGTCACATATTTTTGAACATCTAAATTGATTTTCTCATTAATTTTGTTATTGATTATAATAAATAAAAAAATTTTAACTCTGATAGACTGTATAATAGAAAATTGTTTGGCCTTGCTTGGTACCAGCTATAGCCATGAGCTCACAGGTGACATATATTTTTAACCACTGACTGGACCCAGATTCCGATTTCAACATGCCTTTAAAAATTTTACAACCTGTTGTTTCAACAGAACAGATTCCATTGCAACTCCTGCATTTCAAGTTAAATTAAAGTTTCAATCACTTGTTTAGTTTGATTTATATTTGATTTTCAAATCTGCCAATATGATTTAGAACAGTCTGCCCTTAGCTCTGAAACTTCTGTTATATGCAAAACGTTAAACTAAAAATAATACTTTTGTAATAATAAAAATGAAAAAATTAAGTTATTGTTTCATGATTTTTTTTTCTAAATATATCGCGGAACTTTTTTTCGGGGGAGGGTTTGGGTAATGATTAACACCAAGTCCTGGACAATGTTACTTATTTGTGTACATATCGCTTATACAGCTGACTTACATTCAGGGGCGTCAATATAGGGGTATGTGTGTGTGTGTGGGGGGGGGGTTGCTAGGGGGGATGATCAATGTAATCATCCCTCCCCCTTTTCAGAGATAACTGTTATATATTGCAAATTATATATTAAGAATTAGAATATCCCATGTAATGTTATATCTTAACCTGGTTTAAAAGTCTAAATGTTTTGTCCTCGATTGTAAATTAAAATAAGTGGCCAAGCGATGATTGAAATCCCCTTCGATTAAACTATGATTTTTCCCCGAGAAATATACATATTATATAAAGAGAAGTCTGATTTTAATGGAAAAAATCATTAGAGCTAAAAAAAAAAAGCTATAAATATTTGTTTAAATCAAATAAATTTGATCGAAATAAAAATGCCTCTTTATATATTTTCTTTTATCACATAATTTTAGAAAAGTGGACAAGGAAACAACATTTCTTTGTCGTTTGGGTATTATATATCATATAGGTAACGTACAAATGAACCAGTCTGGTAATAAATGTTCCAGCTCTTTTGTGTTGAAGGTAAAAAGAAGCCATTCTTGTCCGATGCGAACGACAAAAAATAGAACATGTTCTATTTTTTTCGTTCGGATGGCATCGTTCGGATTAGGTGTGTATGCACCAACATAAAATAAAGAATTTTATTTTTTCGTTCGTACAGCAAATCTTCGTTCGGACGTAAAATTCGTTCGGACGCATCCGGTGTGAAACCGCCTTAATTTTTGTCGTTCGCAAAATTCCATGGTAAATTCTTATTGTTAATATATCGTTTTCAATATATTACAGTTAATTTCTGAAGGAGGGGGGGATATTACATCCCCACTAGCCCCCCCCCCCCCCCCATATTGTCGCCCCTGAATATAAAAATAAGCAACATTATCAAGGAATCAGTGTTCATTACGCAACCCCTCCCCGAAAATAAAATGTTCCTCGATAAATTTAGAAAAAAATATAATGAAACTAACTTTTTTTCATGTGTCATTTTTATTATTACAAAAGTATTATTTTTAGCTAAACGTTTTGCATATAAACAGAAGTTTCAAAGCTTTGGGCAGACTGTTCTAAATCATATTGGCACATTTGAAAATAAAATATAAATCAAAATAAATTAGTGATCCAAATTTTGATTTAACTTGAAATGCAGGAGTTGTAATGGAATCTGTTCTGTTGAAACAACAGGTTGCACAATTAATTTTTAAGGCATGTTGCAATGGGAATCTGGGTTCAGTCAGTGGTATAAATATATGTCACCTGTGAACTCATGACTGAAGCTTGTACCTAGCAAGGCCTAATAATTTTCAATTATACAGTCAGTACACTCAGAGAAAAACTTAATTATTAATTATTATTGATAACAAAATTAATGAGAAAATCAATTTACAAGTTAAAAAATATTCGACATTTTACTGTATAAGTCTCTCTCTCTCTTTCTCTCTCTCTCTCTCCGTCTCTCTCTCTCTCTCTCTCTCTCTCTCTCTATATATATATATATATATATATATATATATTTAAATATATATATATATATATATATATATGTGTGTGTGTGTATGTTAATAAACTAAAAGGTTTATCTATCTGAAAAGTCTATCTAAAAGGCGTCACTATTTTTCTTTACCTTCGCTTCAGCTACAGAATAACACGGTTATACCACTTATAATTATTATTATTATTATATATATATATATATATATATATATATATATATATATATAAATGGCAATAAAGCCTATATTGTAGTGAATCCGATATATTTCTCATATAGCTGTCCAATACGAATTTCGGAGACGAAAATTCCTCGGTCGGAAACCAAAAATATCGTTCGGATTTGGTGTGAATGAAATTTCGGATGCGACAGGATTTTAGTCGGAACAACAGAAATATTCGTTCGTTTCATATTCGTTCGGACGCACCTGGTGTGAAACCGCCTTAAGACAACACACTTTTTTGGTCCCGGACAAATGAAAATCATGATAAAAACTCATGCTAACACGACTAACCCGTTAACACGACCAGTTGGCTGGTCCCGCAGGTGGTCGTGTTAGAGAGGTTTCATTTTCTTGTAATTCCTTATTATATTGACACTAATCAGAGTATACTTCATGGCAAGGTTCATTTAAGAAACGAATTATTTTATGCAGTTTTTTTCTGGCAGCGCAGTGATAAAACCAATTTACTGAATGAAAATGCCAGGTTGAACGCCATCAATTCGTTTACTGTGTCGTTAATTCAAAGATGTTATATATATTTTCTCTTGATATGATATATTTGAATATATACTCTTATGTATGTTTATGTTAGATATATACCTGAACAAAACTATGAAATACGATTTTTGGTATTTAGCAAATTGTTTCTTTATGGCACAGTTTTCTAAACCCACAGGTAAAGGCTACATTTTTTGTCTAACTTCATTGATTTCCTCCCCTGGGATGTTACTGGCGTCAGGAATGGCAAAAAGTAGGAAAGTTGAATCATCCGATTTTTTTATTCCTTCATCATATCTACCGAATTTCTGGCCGGATCAAAATCGGCCGAAAAAAACCCTGACATTGAAAAGGAGTATTGCAGCCGATTTTTCCTGCCGAATTTAAACAAATGTTGGCCGGCTTTATAGGTGGGCATATAAGCCTAATATTTGCTAACGTGGACGCTTGATTAAAAATTTGTGCAGTTATATATTTTTTTAGAATATATCCCGATCTGACCCCAACCTGGAGCCGCACCAAATTTAATGTGCTTCAAAGAATTCGTGGATATCGGTTTAGTAATTTAAACAGTCTTGAACAAACATGCTAACTTTCTTGGTGAGGTAAAATACGACAGTCATTGGCTTTCGTCTTTACTGGGTTGTTACAGGTAGATGTAAGATGGACGTGGGATTCTCCCATCTGACAGATTGCTCTATATGCGATGGTTTTTCATCTGATTTCTTTTACTTTTATCTATATATAAAGAAGAGCAGGTGTACCCCCGGATATTCAGTAATTCAATTTATACATACCGGAAATCCTTACAGGCGGCCAATTCAATATTAATCCAAACACGCCCTTTAAAAAGTAGTCTCTGAGCTTAGATCACTTAAGCAACGTTACCATTCAGTGATAAAATGGTTTTTTGCCCATGTTCCGGATGCTTGCTATATTCAAAACATGAAAAAAAAAAATACACAACTGATGGAAGTAAATTATGGAAGGTGTCATTGGTAAACTGGCCGGAACTAGAATTTATGTCACAAGACGGAAACAGCCATCCTTCAAACTTCCACCTTTTCACCTCGCCTCCTCCCAAAAGAGATGAAACACAAATCCTTCATACTTCTACCTTTCAACTCGCCTCCTCCCAAAAAGACGGAAACACCAATCCTTCAAACGTCTATCTATCAACTCGCCTCCTCCCAAATAGATGGAAACCCCAATCCTTCAAACGTCTATCTATCAACTCGCCTCCTCCCAAAAGAGACGAAACACCAATCCTTCATACTTCTACCTTTCAACTCGCCTCCTCCCAAAAAGACGGTAACCAATCCTTCAAACGTCTATCTATCAACTCGCCTCCTCCCAAACAGATGGAAACACCAATCCTTCAAACGTCTATCTATCAACTCGCCTCCTCCCAAAAGAGACGAAACACAATGCTTCATACTTCTACCTTTCAACTCGCCTCCTCCCAAAAAAGACGGAAACACCAATACTTCAAACGTCTATCTATCAACTCGCCTCCTCCCAAAAGAAACGAAACACCAATCCTTCATACTTCTACCTATCAACTCGCCTCCTCCCAAAAAGACGGAAACACCAAACCTTCAAACGTCTGTCTATCAACTCACCTCCTCCCAAATAGATGGAAACACCAATCCTTCAAACATCTATCTATCAACTCGCCTCCTCCCAAATAGATGGAAACACCAATACTTCAAACGTCTATCTATCAACTCGCCTCCTCCCAAAAGAGACGAAACACAAATCCTTCATACTTCTACCTGTCAACTCGCCTCCTCCCAAAAAGACGGAAACACCAATCCTTCAAACGTCTATCAACTTGCCTCCTCCCAAATAGATGGAAACACCAATCCTTCAAACTTCTACTTTTCAACTCGCCTCCTCCCAAAAAACGGAAACACCAATCCTTCAAACGTCTATCTATCAACTCGCCTCCTCTCAAATAGATGTAAACACCAATCCTTCAAACGTCTGTCTATCAACTCACCTCCTCCCAAATAGATGGAAACACCAATCCTTCAAACGTCTATCTATCAACTTGCCTCCTCCCAAATAGATGGAAACACCAATCCTTCAAACTTCTATCTATCAACTCGCCTCCTCTCAAATAGATGGAAACACCAATCCTTCAAACGTCTATCTATCAAATCGCCTCCTCTCAAATAGACGGAAACACCAATCCTCCAAACGTCTATCTATCAACTCGCCTCCTCTCAAATAGACGGAAACACCAATCCTTCAAACGTCTATCTATCAAATCGCCTCCTCCCAAAAAACGGAAACACCAATCCTTCAAACGTCTATCTATCAACTCGCCTCCTCTCAAATAGATGGAAACACCAATCCTTCAAACGTCTATCTATCAAATCGCCTCCTCTCAAATAGACGGAAACACCAATCCTCCAAACGTCTATCTATCAACTCGCCTCCTCTCAAATAGACGGAAACCCCAATCCTTCAAACGTCTATCTATCAAAACGCCTCCTCCCAAATAGATGGAAACACCAATCCTTCATACTTCTACCTATCACCAAGCTTCCTTACGAAAATAATTTGGTTGACCGCAATTATGACCGTAATATTCTTGTATTTACTGTCCCTGAATTATGAAAATAAATGTTGATACCTGAATTAGAAGTACTTTTTTTCTAATGGAATTGTACGCTCTTGACACAGCGCTTCACCCATAGGCCTGCTACCTATATCTTTAGAAGCGCATGATTTCCGCTCCATCGGGAGCGTAATGGAATCGCCATTTTTAACAAACCACCTCAATATGCCGAGTCCACGTGGGCCACAAGAATGTCGTGGATGCCTGAGGAGAAACCCATCTTAAACACCCTTATTACTGGTATAAATAAATTCTCTTCTACTGCACCCAAACTTGTGTTTTATAAGAGTTGAATTCGGGTTTCCTTGATTTAAGGTTTAAAACATGATAATAAAAGTACAGTTGCGTTCGATTCAAATTTGAAAAAAAATTGTCCTTACCAGAAGTTTATATGTAGCAACAAATACAAAGTTACTTTTCTTTACCCCTGGGATGGAAGAGTAAAATAATGACAAAGTCCTGAAGTAATGGTCCTTTGAATAAGATGCATAAAACCTGGAACACTGCAAATAACACAAAGGAAGAACAGCTCAGAACAGGTTTGATGGGACTTTGAAGGTACATAAAAATTCATGTGTTTATAAGGGTAACATTAATAGGGAAATGAATTTGCTCCCATAAGCAGCTGTAACGTTTTCTTTAAAAATTATTTTGGGTTGAGGTTACCGCCTCTATTCTAAATGGTTGATTATAAGTAAGTACAATGTACATCTGCAGAATTCCACTGCGACGTCGGACCACGTGACCGGGGCTTACACGCGATAGTCCTGGCGTCAACCAGGCTGAGTGTACAATTTCTGCGGGTCCTGGGTGTCCCGACCGGCTTCCGTGGTCTACGGGAGCGGTAGGGTTTTTCATGGTCGGTCCCAACCCAGGATGAGCTTTCTACAGGATTAATGGGAAGGCTGTGCCCATAATTTGTATTTTACTCCCAAATAATGAGGATGAAATACATCCTGGACCCGCAGAAGAAACTTTAAATTTCAGTTTGCTACTTCTAAAAAAAAAGCATTATTATACACCTCATGCAGACCATCCCTTAGCTTGGCTGCAGTCAACATTTGGCCGACACATATCTGAGCATTACTCTTTGTTCTTGTTTATACACAATATTTTAATATATATATATATATATTTATATATATATATATACTAAAAGTCCCCTCTAAATTATCGATGACACATGTATAATAACACCGTCTGCGCGGACATGGGAAGCCTGACGTTCTGGCTGTCATGGCGTTTCAAGTTGTCGGTTTCAGTTAAGTTTATGCTCGAGATGGTTAAAAAACAGCGGATGTGTGAGCTACCTGGTGCAGTGCTTTCTTCGACATCTTTCCAAACAATTTTCCTTTAATCTAAAAAAAACCCTCAGAAACTGCACGCTTAAACTACCCAGATTGCGTAACTACTTTCCTACAGAAGGTGTAGGAAAAAACGTGTGCACCATGGAAGGGGGAGAGCCACCTGTGTCGCACGGCAAGACCGCTATATGTAACCTCTTTTAAAAGGTCTTCTGTCCGGTCTTGAGTATCTTTACAACTTTTACTGCAAGAAAAGTAAATGAAAATGCGTGTCTCTTAATTTCCCATAGTCTGGCTCGGTGTGATTCGCGACGCCAACTCGCGTATCAAACCGAGCGCCATTTCGGGCCACTGACAATAGAGATTCTCCGTCCAGCGTCAGAGTGCCTTTAGATCTTGCAGACCCATGGAGGGCAGCACTATAAAGCTCTATGGGGATGCAATTATTATCGTCATTTTTAGAACGCCTTATGATCTTAAGGTAAGCAGTCACTAAAAATACACTAAAAAATAATAATTGTTAGATATGTTTGTGTACTTTCTAACAAGACCTAAAGTTTCCGTAATTTCCGTTATAATTCCTGTGCATGTTTGTTGAATTTCTGACCGCTTGAACCAAAGCGTATTCCGCACGGTTTAATGGACGATAACCAACCTGTGCGCGACACAGCAGTTGACCTGTCACCACAGAGATAGATTTACTCTAGATACTCAAAATGACCGGAGGAATATCGCCATCTGCAGGAAAAATCATTAGGTGTGTCTGCACTCACCGGTCGGCGAGACCTGTAGAAAAAAATAGCCGGCAAAAAAATTGGTAGAGGGGAGGCCGGCTTCAGAAATAATAAAAAGAAGGAAACATATAGGTTATAGATCAGCCGATTTTTATTTTCGTTTCCGTCGTTAAATCTATCTCATTTTTCGACCCTATAATAATCGGCCGGAAAATCCTTGTTAAGGATGTTTGTAGCCGATTTTTCCTGCCAGATTTCTTTAAGTATCCGGCCGGCAGCACTCTCACATCTATCGAACCTACCGAATTTCCGGCCGATTATTTTGTGAGAGGCCACATTAAATATTTACCTATCCCCTTTTCTCTTCAGCTGCAACAGTCCACGACATTTCAATGCATTTTTTTATTTTGAATCCTTGTTCACGAAAACAAACATTGAAAGAAAACATAAACGGGAGCAAATATCACTTCTTCATATATTGTCGGTTATATTGAAGAACCGTTTGTCAAGATTATTGGTTATCATGTCGCTCGATTACGTACCCACGTCTTTAAGGAGGGAAAGGGACACAGAACCAGTCTGTGTTTTTTACATTCATGGGATATAAAGACCACACATCTACATGTATATGATTTTGTTGTAATAAAATTTAAGATCCTTGACCTGCTTTTTCTGAAACAATGATAACACATGGCTGTTAGTATATACAGTTAATATATGAGTTTACCCGAGGAATTGTAAGTTATGTTCCGGCATGACTTAGTTCTTCAACCGCCGATCAGACTGCGCAGAATTGGACTCACAAGAGAGTCTGCTGGTTTGTGGGCGTCAATATCTGCCACAAATAATGCACCAGGGCTACTAAATACATGCACAGCGGCGTATAGATATAAATGTATTGAAGAGGAAAGGTAGTCCGAAGTGAAATATGATCACACAGTTTTAGATTAAAGTGAATGATAGTAAAGGTCAAATATAAGGTGCATATGCTCATGACAAAAACGTTTATATATTACACTCTTTTGCTTCTACTAGATCTTATTGACACATGACATGTCGTGTGCCATGTGTCGCCAGCCTGACTTTGATAGTTTTCAGAATATTTATGACACTAACCACATGACCTTGACCCTCATCCACGTAATTGGGAATCTTGTAAAAAATAGACTGCTTTCTCAAATGTAGATTTGACTGCATTTCTAAAATAGTTCATAAAGTATGGTTTAGGTTTCATTCTAGTTAATTGGACCTAAGCCTTTTTCCTTCGTTGTGGCTCTTTTTAAAATGATCTGTCCATTTTTAAAATACTAGTAGTGCCAAATTTCAATGGGCATCCTTCACAATATATTCCCTCAGACGTTCATCTTTAAAGGTATGTTAAATACTGTTACGGAACCTAATATCAACAGATCACGTATGATCACGTAATGGAGATAAAAAAAATCAGATTCTGTAACACTAAGCAGCGTGAAAAGTCTAGGGGAATGAATAAAGAAGTCAGTGGGTTTTTGTTAACATATAGCTATAATTTATTCTTAAAACAACCCTAACATTACAATACACTAAATCAATACAATTACACAGTACAACAATAGTATAACAGCAAATCAATATAATCACACAGCATAATAAACAAAGTGCACAGTACCTGGATACAACCACTGTCACAGCGACAAGTCCTTTAAGATGTATAAACCGGATGAACAGTTCACACAAATCCTCTCAGAGAATAACAGTCCAATGTAATCGCTAAATTATTTTACTGTAATCCAAAGTGAAATCCTGGCATTGATCCGAAAGGCCAACTGAAGACTATATAAAATCAGTCACAAATTTAGAAGAAAAGCTGTAACTGCCGCAATTATAGGAAAAGGTCCACAATTCTGTGTCCGCTGGAATATTTTCTCAACCCACTCTTGGCTCTAAAACACAGCCCCCTATTTATAACTTCTCACCCCAAGCCTAGAACTTTCCACTGCCCGAACAAAGAATCTAACATAATACACAGTACACTAGCCATACAGGAAACATCTAGAACAAGAACGCTGTGTTTGTACATGTCAGGGTTCACACGTGGGCCGACCCGACTCGGCCAGGCGAGAAAGCCCCAGACTAGCATTTCCGCTGTGCACACGTCAGACCCCACGCTTTGGCCGGGCTATGCCGTCATAGCAACAGACAACGTAAGCGCTGAACAAACACACTGCTGCATACAATAAGAGAGACATCTATAACAATACGCATGAACTGTAGTGTTTTCTCCTTGAAATATTAGAGTTTCTGTCCATCTCAAATCGTTTTTTTTTTTCTCCTTTACACAAGTGGAAATTTCGCTTTACACCTGGTTACCGAACTCACATAGCAAGATTGTTCAAGCTTCGTATCGGTGTTACTTATGTGTTTCATTTCATGTTTTTTCCTTGTTAAGGATTTTATAGCGCATGAGCAAGATCGACCGCTGGTCAATCAATCTTGTCTTGGTAAACAGAGACACGTAGGTGGACACGTAGATGCTTTGGTATAATCACACAGAACCATAACAAACGTATAAAATAGGCAAACTGGTGGTTTGAAGTCCATAACCCGGAATGGTCTTTGCTGAAACACCTGTGTATTCAACGTGAGAAACCAACAGCGTGAGAAAATACACACATAAGTGTAAAATACTATGTACCTTAAAGCCACAGTGCGGTGTACTTCAGAACCAACCGGAAAGTATAAATATTCCCGACTGCTCCTTAATTAGACCGGTTTGGGGACTCACCACTGGGTCTGCATATTGAGCATTGGTGTCATTCCGTAAAATTTGGCCACCTCAGTAGGTTCGATTGGCGCGTGTCCTATAGATCTTGACGGATCACTGTAAGGGATTCGTCACAAACTGTCAAGACAAGCTCAGTAATGTCCACTGTGTATTGTGAAAAGTGATAATTGACTAGGTGTCTGTGAATTTGTCAATGATAGGCCCTTCCCAGAGGACCTATAGCCCACCACTCTGAAGAGATGTTTAGAAGTCAGGAGCCCGTTTTGCAGTCAGGATCACCATAAAACAGTGAGGCGTCTACTTATATATCTGTCAAAGTTTCCATTAAACAGCCAAAGGACCCTTTTTTATCGTCCGTCATATTTTTTTCGCCATAGGAGGTAGTTCAAAAAGCTAGACTCACTTAATTCAACAGCCTGCAGTACACCTCCCTTCTGCTAAGAGCGGTTTTATTCCTTTTTCATATCGCTCGTCGGTGAACATTTCTGCTGACATTTATAAAAAATAAGGCTCAGATGTAAAAGTATCCTGTGTAAATGCTTGTGTAATATGTCATGTATACCGATATTAAGGCAATGCTAGAAAATTCCCGTTATCTCCGTTATCTTTTGCGACTCTCTCTCTCTTTCTCTCTCTCTCTCTCTCTCTCTCTCTCTAAAACAACATAAGAACTCGAATGTATAAATGCTACAAGAAATATATGATTTGAGGACGGTATTTAAAAATAACCTCAAGTGGCAGTATGACAGTTGATATCATCACCACAAAGCAAAGGTATTTATAGTGTACAAAGAGTCTTGACCTTTGACCGTTAAAAGAAAAGATTACTTTTTAAACTCTAAACAATGTAATAAAATTATTGTGCTATTTGTGATCAGGTAACAGTATTATGGTAGGCCTATAAAAATGGAATAATGAAGATTTTCCATGTAATCAATTTACAAAAGGCTAGTATAGTGCGGTACGTTAATAATACCTATATTTATCCTAATATAACCTATTATAAAGCTTTAATATAAGATGGGGTATCAGGAGCTCGTGTCTATTTCTGCCTAACAATTATTGCGAACTCCTCTGATATATCGAATAACTCCTGGAGTGGAAAATCTAAATAAATCACCTGTAACTAATAACGCTGCAGGTAGAGGAAGAATTTCCATGGCAACAAAAGAGGGGAGTTTAAGTATTGGTCCTTAAAATAGACATTTACCTTAAACAACTCACATAATCACGGGATGTGCGTCAATTTACGTGAATCTGGATATTTTTCTTTAACAAATAAAAACAGAAGAAATAATAAAAAAAATTTACACAAACACCATTCCAAGCTATACCATATCCTTATATTTCGTTCGCTTGCTATAGAAGAGTCACATGTCACAGGCGCCACGGTATAGTCTATGTATATGTATATATACATTGTATATATTTATATACATGTATATATATATGTTCGTTGCGGGAACACTCATTTCAAATGATGGGCCAAACATTTCGTTTGATACATGGCATAATATACAGAAACCTGAGCTAAAAAAATTTCTATATATACCTCCTTCTTCCTCACACTGTTGGGTATCTCGTGTTACAGTCCTTGTGCTCACCCCTTAAGGATGCTTATAGATGCATTTTATTGGGAAGTTTATGAGCTGTATTTTATTATGTTAATTCCTTTAGGACACTCCCCCAGAGCATTTGACCGCAAGTTTCAGTCTTTACGAACATGCAGTTCGGAATATGCAGGTATGACTGCACATCGAGAAATTTGCTGTGCTAACGGTTAAACAATCAGAGGTGAAATAATTTATTATAAAGTTAAGTACGTGTCCTACTTAGTACACAAATGAAAAATAAAAATGCAATAATTAATCTAATGGTAGCAACGTTTAGCGAGAGGACCGTTAGGAATATTTTTCTATCATCGATGACGGCGCCGGCTTGTCAGGGAAGCACCGACTTGTAGACATGCATTCCTCGTCCAGGCGATTACACGACGATAAATGTGGTTTATATCTGAAAATGCATGCATGAAAATAGCTTTCGCTTTAAATGGTTCAGATTACAGTTCAGGCTAGGACCGTATCTATATTTATTAACATTCATTTTGTTTCCAAGATACGACGATACAGTATGCACTGCATATCCATTACGGAACTGACGTGCACGGCGTATCGATATGTATCGACATAACGGTTTTACTTTCCGATATTAAAAAAGCCTTTTTTTCATAACATATCTAATGCAAAGATCGATTTAAAGCGTGAGAATATACAATGAAAGTTAACACTGAGGTATTTCCCTGTCAGCTATGAAAATATTACACCAGGGGAACATTTCTAACTAGCGACGGCCGGGCTGAGTAAAACATTCCGATAACGAAAGTGATGGTTAGTCATTAATATAAAGTGACTGAATGTACAAAACGGAGCAGATACACAGAAGAAATCTTAAACAATGTGTAAAGAAATCGATGATACCCATGTTGTGATGGATCCAGATGGGGCATCTCTCATTTTATCCATTCATTCGTTATCCATTCGTTATTCATAATTTTTCCACATATCATGTTCATTCCCTATCAATAAGATTATTTAGTTATCCACAGTTTATTATTTTCTCGTTCATAAATGAGGATCTTGATGAACAGCTCTGTGATTTACTACATTACTTATGATAGCATCCATATATTATATACTGAGAGAGGAGGTCTTTTGGTCATTACAGCAGCCTATTTATCATAGGCTGAAAATATATTACGTAAAAATAATTATTCATAAACAAAACAATACAAATTACCTCTATAATTTAAGAAATTAATTTTTTCTTAATACCCATCAACCCCTAACCCGGTATTAGTGACCCACCCCCCCCCCCCCCCCCCCCGTTCACCAAGTTCTTGATCCGCCCGTGCCATATGTAATGGCACAATTATGAATTATAGTTGAAACAACAAAAAATAATGGTAATTTAAGGCCCTTCCCTGTCGCTTTCAAAAGCAGATGAAGGCGTCGCAAAGCTGATTAATTTTCCTGGAAGGCATTCACTAAGTTGGCCGGTGGTGTCGTCTGCTGTATCAAAGCCTCGGTCTCGCCTGCGCTGTCGTCTCTTGATTGTTCTATAAAACCATACAACCCGGGCTTTTGATGACCTTGTTATTACCGTCAATGGAAAAGAAAGGACAAGCCCCAATCAGCGCGCAGGCTTAATAGGATAGTGATGAGACAAGAAACCAGTCGGCGTCGTTTGGCACACCCGAGGTGCCAGTTTTGGCGGCCCCCAAGAGAGCCGTGATGTATAGCCAGTCTGAATCGCCAGCTTGCTGAATCTTTTTCCCAGTCCTCGGTCCTAATGAAATTCTATACATCAACAACTTAATCTACTGGTAAACGAATTTATTTTAACCCAGGGTTCAGCATTTAAATAATTTGCTAGGCACCACATTTAAAACCATATAGGCTATTGCTTTATCAAAATTGATTTTATTTTTACCAGAAGTAACTGTTTACCCTCAGATAAATAAGGGGCAAACGTTAATTTTGGCTGATAATTTTTTTCTTCTTTCTTAAACGATACATTTAAATGTAAGCTCCTCGGATTTACTCTCTTTGCATTATAATGATGAAATCAAATATATATAATAATGACATATTTTTCGTTACATCTACTCAGTTGATCACTCGTTATAAAATGAGGTTGCTTTGTTTTGGAAAAGGGCCGTCACATATCCAAAACAGAGCCCGTCCGACTTCTCTGCGAGTTCATAAAGGGAATTTTCGGCAGGAATACGGCCGGTATTGCTAGATCACTACGGGCTCCGCCTATTTTTAAGGGTCGGCCGGCGTTCGCAGGGCACCGAAACCTGTTCTTAATTCAGCGATTTTCAAATGGGGAATCTTGAGGTCGCATAGCTCGTAAACAGGTCCCCCGTAGATCGCTCGGGCATCGGCCAACATTCTATCGATATTCAGGCAGCAATCCTATAATTTCAGACCATATTTTTTATTTAAAATTTGGACGGAGGTCGGAAGAGCTGCGCGGCTGCCGCACGGGCTACCTATGATACTTGAACGACCACTGCCGTATCCAGCCCGCGGGCGGCTTTTACTGACCTCGGCCGGGCTCCTCCTGTCAGCTCAGGAATTTGCCCCAGGGGTTTATGCTGCGATGAAGCGGACTCAGGCTCTTGTGCCACCTTCTTCTTAGGAACGGGTTTCCTTTGCCCCCTTGGTCTTTTATGGCGGCATCTTAGCTAGCCACTGTAGTACTTAGTACAGAATATGATGTGTAAAACTTTTTACATGCCCGATAT
This sequence comes from Sipunculus nudus, assembly GCA_026874595.1. NCBI lineage: Eukaryota > Metazoa > Annelida > Sipuncula > Golfingiida > Sipunculidae > Sipunculus > Sipunculus nudus. Next base: position 38,874,335 of record CM049311.1, read on the forward strand.
AAGCTCGAGGTGCGGACGTCGGAGGACGTCAGGCAGGACGTTGGGCGGAGCTCACTCGGGCTTCTCCCGGGTGTCGGGCGGGCATCCACAGATCAATTGACCATCGACCGTAACTCGGACGGCGCCCGCCATTATGTCGAGCGGGCTTCATCCGACTCCCGTTTGTTTACTGACGGCTGTCGGGCGACTTTTTATCTCAAGTGTTCAAAGGCACCGCCCGAGCCCTGTCCAATATTTGACAGGGTTTACATTTTAAGTGAAAATACGCTTGACTCCGTGGCGGGCTTGAAATTCGGCGACTTTCTGGCGATCCACAAATTCGGCCAGAGGCCGTTAGATACTATTATATATGTGACGCAGGTAGAAAGGCCTGAGTTAATTAAGTTCCAATAAGTGATATTTAGCGAACCTGTGAGCTTATGCGATGGTGTGGCGTCGTCCGTGTGCCGTCGTCCTCGTCTGTACGTTAACCCATACTATCTTGAAAACGGCTAGAGTTAGCATCACAAAATTTTATGCAAAAAATTAGTCATCTAAAAAACTCTATCGGATTTTGCTTATTTTTTTGGCTAACTGCATTTTCTTAGATTTTATAGGAGAAAAAAAGCTAAAAAAAATTTAAAAATCTTCTTCTCCGAAACTGTTTAGCCAAATTGTCCAATATTTCACAGAAATAATTCCTGGAACAATCTCTCTCAAGTTTGTTCGAATGGTTTAAGTTTGGTCATTTTTTGCCGAGTTACAGGAAGTTAAATTTAGTCATCTGTCCAAAAAAGCATACTAAAATTAAAACCTCAGAAACGGCTGGAACTATCATCACCAAATTTTATGCCAATGTTGGTCACATGGGTCATATCTGAAATTGAGGTATTGGTGGCGCCACCTGCATCGACCTTTTTTGTACGGGGGTCATCAGTGGCCGTATAACACTGAGGGCAACAAATAACTTCTTCTCTGAAACCATACGGCCAAATTGTTTAATATCGCACAGAAATGATTCTAGGGTAGTGCTTTCTGAAGTTTGTTCAAAAGGTTTCAGTTCAGTGACTTTTGGCTGAGTTATGGGAAGCTGAATTTAGTCATTTTGCTGTATTTTCCCATATGAGTTAAAACCTGCAAAACGTTTTTTGACTGCCGCCACTGAGGCCAATTTGTTTAATATTTTACAAGAATATTCCCCTGAATAATTCTTATAATAATTGTCTTTTATGGTTTCAAGGAATGAATTTTGGCTGAATTATAAAGATTGAATTGAGTGATTTTACCATATATGTTAAATGTGTGAAGCGGATACATCTAGCCTGGCACCAGTTTATCAGCATTTGTTACATCATCATGCCTCTAGACATTTAGATTTTAGGTTATCTATGGTTAATATTGACAAGATTGTTTTTTAAAAGCTTTTAAAAAATGTAGATTTATGATTTTATATATTCCTCATGCCAGGGAATGTTTACAATCACAGGTATACAGCTGTGTGTGGGTATATAAAGATGGCTGTACATGAATTATAAATAATTGGTATCCATACTCAACTTGATTCAAGATTTTGCCATCAGTGAGATGTATCTGTATTATAATTTTGCATTCAATATGCATCTGTAGTAATTTTTAGCGGACCTGTGAGCTAATGCGATGATGTGGCGGCGTCCGTCATCTGTGCGTTAACCCATACTATCTCAAAAACGACTGGAGCAAGCATCATGAAATTTAATGCAAAAAATTAGCCATCTGAAAAACTCTGCATTTTCTAAGATTTTATAGAGAAAAAAGCTAAAAAAAACTTTAAAAATTATCCCCTCCAAAACAGTTTAGGCAAATTGTTCAATATTTCTCAGAAATAATCTTTTATACCATCTCTCTCTAGTTTGTTAGAATGGTTCAATTTCGGTGAATTTTAGCCGAGTTACAGGAAGTTGAACTTAGTCATCTGTCTAAAAAAGCATACTAAAATTACAATCTCAGAAACGGCCGGAGCTATCATCACCAAATTTTATGCCAGTGTTGGTCCCATGAGTCATATCTGAAATTCAGGTATTGGTGGCGCCACCTGCATTGACCTTTTTTGTACGGGGGTCATTGGTCATCTGTCCATTAACCCATAATTTCTCAGGAATAGCAGGAGCTACCATCCCTAGATTTTATGCAATAATCTGTCACATATCAATTGTTGTGGGATTCAGCTTAATTTTTTGCTATCTGCTTTTACTTAGATTTTATAGGGAAAAAGCTGAAAAACCTTTAAAAGTCTTCTTCCTGTAAACGTCCAGCCAAATTGTTCAATATTTTACAGAAATTAACCCAGAGGCAAGCCCTCTCAAGTTTGTTCAAATGGTTTGCATTTGATGAATTTTAGCGGATTACACAAATTCGAATTTAGTCATTTGGCCAAGTAAGCATACTGACATAGTAATCTCAGAAATGACAGAAGCTAGCATTACCAAGTATTGTGCAAATGTTAGTCCCATGACTCATATTTGAAGTTGCAGATTTTGTGGTGCCACCTACATTGACCTGTTTTTTTTATGGGCAAAAAACTCATAATTTTAGCCTTTCTCAGCTTAAAATGTTTATGATGAAACTGTCAAGTTGAATCGTTCAGTTTTTCAAAAGAATTATCCTAGGACATGGTTCTTTTAATCATATCAGAATAGATTGAGTTTGTTGATTTTTGATTGAGTCGTGAAAAGCTTAAGCTGGTCTTATGGCCATTATTATGTCTATTTCAAACTGAGGACTGCAATAGTGTTCTTCTACAAAATTATTGTTTCAATTATAGCTTCGGTAACGTTGCACAAAATTATTCTTAGTTAGCCTTTATTCAAGTTTACTTGAATGATTTTTTGCAGAATTATTGGACCTTTAACAATGGAAGGACTGCATCTTTTATTATTCTAGATATTTTGATAAAAAGTGATGATAGCTTGAAAAGAAGGCATTTAGCCAAGGTCTTTTCAGTATGTGTAAACAGATATACCAACAGGCCAAGATTGTGTCTGCATCTATAAATAGGTTGAGAAACTGCCAACTGTTTCAGATTTTGCAACAGATCAAGAGTTCATTCAGTGCAGCCAGATATAGGTCAAGAGTTCAATCAGTGCAGCCAAGCACAAGGCATATGATCACCTCATAGGTGACATGTGAACACCTCATGGACACCATGTGGTCACCTCAAAAGTTCACTCAGTCAAGCCAGGTGCAGGTCATGAGTTCACTCAGTGCAGTAGCCTGAGCCAGCAAATTCGTCACAGTTCACTCGGGGCAACTGCCTTTCTCACCTAAGCCTGGTCAGCCCCATGCATCAGACTCAAGGTAAGTTTGATGTATGGGCCTGATATTTTGACCTGTCTATTTGTCCTTGATGGCTTTCTCGTTCACAAGACAGGTGCCGCTACCTAAAATGACTTTTGCACAGTGTATGTGCCTGCTTATTTCTACAGAGGAATTTGATATATCAGCCGGAAATTGGGCATACTTATACATATCGAATAGCTTTGTCCTATACAAGACTGGTGGTGCCACCTACAATAATTTTTGCACAGTGTGTGTCCCTGCTTATTTCTCAGGAGAGGTTTGATATATCAATCTGAAATTGGGCATATGTATATATCTCTGATAGCTTCGTTGTATACAAGACTGGTGGTGCCAGCTACAATCATTTTTGTGTTGTGTGCACCCATGCCAGGATTTCAGCAGTGATGTTTGTGTAATTGTTTCTTATTCAAAATGTTTAGTACTTGCATTGTTTATATACATGAGAAGTAATGGTCCAACATTGAAGCATTATACCTGGTGTATTTCCCAATGCACTGGTTCGCATTAGCCCTGTAGGCCTTGTTTTAAATAGCATTTGGTTCATACCGAGGATACCCGACTATACTTCATGTATATATACTGTTTATTTGTGACTTTCCACCTCGCCATGCTGGACCCCCCTTTTCAGCCACCGCAACCTATTTTTAATGGTTTCAGATAAATTTTTGAGGCGTGGAATCCCCCCCCCCCCCTGATATGGCAGCAAATTGAAAAGAATTCAGTGAGCCCTTACATATGACAAAGCTCTACAATTCGCCTGCATCGCTGTTCAATGCACAACATCAGAGACACAAAAAATTGCCTTGCATTCCCATCTAAATAAAACTACGCTCCACATTTATATAAACTCCTGCTTGCCCTAGCGCTGTAAGACCAACAATGCCATTTTTTCCCCAGAGGTGGAGGGGAGACGGGGGGATTATTTGACTAAATGACCACTGGCCATTCACAATACGCTTAGCCGTTCGGCTATCAGTATTACTTTAAAGTATTGTATATTGCTTTTCTGGCATCCCTTTTTCTCTTACTGACCAAACGTTTTCGCTGGTTAAGCTTGATATAGATGTATTCCCTTTCAACAATTTATTTTCAGCAGTCCAATTATGTTTATTTTTTTACATTACATAGACAAAAATACACACGTTATAATGTCATTAATACTTAAACCAGTTGACCCTATATATTTGTATTATAATTCCACCCTTCGGACCTCTATTTCGGAAAAAAAAATCAATAAATAAGTAAAAAGATTATGCATAGGTAAAGAGCATGTTCAAACACACAGACATTATGTTGAGTCATGCATTATTATTTTTTTTTTACTTTTCAAGAGGCTTGGATTTATTCTTCTTTGCGTATGTACAAGGACAACTTACAATAAATAAGTGTGGACAATTTGAACATATACGAGTATGCCATTAAATATACTATAAGTGTATAAAACATCATTTATTCGAAGGCTGCACTGGAATATTTCATTTCTTATTACGATTTATGGATATAGGACTTTTCGGATAAATGAGATATGGATAATCGAGGGTCCTCTGTATATGATTTTCGGATTTTTGTCCATTATGGAGGACTGTTAGTTCATCTTTGTATATCTCCCAATTTTATACCTAGGAACTATATATTTATACGGTCTCCCGCTTGGGACAGATATTTGTTGTGTATATCCAGACCAATTTCACTAAAAGGGCCAAGATGTGACATGCATTGGATATACAGCCTCATACTGTACCATAAGGTGCAACATATAATTCCCATGCTATACAGGTCTGACGAATATAGTGCGTCCAGCCCGCGACCCTGGCCTCCAGAAATAAATTGATGCCCCGTGTAGCGTCGGCAAGAGTAGCGCTAGTATTCTGTGGAGACCGCTTCTATGGAAATGAAACCATTCCTTTGGGTCATTCTAATCTATTCTTCTCTGATATACTATTTATGGTTCATATACACATTTTATTTCAAACACGCTTTATAATACGTGACCACTGATCTTCTCCCCTGATGTCACACCAACCAGATCCCTCACAAATACCACATGTTTGGCTCGTAGGATTATTATTACAGGTATGCATGTCTCCTAGTTCCCAGTTGCCTCCGCCAGCAGGGTATATGCGTTCATCAGCTTTCGTTTTTGTGTGTTTGTGTGTTCGTTCTCAAAATTACTCACACAATCGTGTACGGAATCTCGTGAAATATTAAGGGCATTTTGGGAATAGGCCAATAAAGATTTGATTAAATTTTGGTGTGGATCTGGAACATTATCCGGGTTCAGGAATGACATGAAGAATACATGTGTATTCACAAATGCAGAGTCACTTATGCATGAATGAACTTTGGAATATGGCCCTGAAAATTAATGCAAACACTTGGCGGAAGCTTGCATTCCTTAGGATGAAGATTTCTAGTTTCTGGTATATATATATATATAAATATATATATATATATATATACATTTGTATATGCAAACATGGGACATAATTTTAGCTTTTATACATAATATATATTAACGAATATATGTAAAATTTTTAAAACATGCATGTACTATTGAAAATCACCAATTATTGGATAAAAATGTCTTGGGTATAGCTCGATGGTATAAACATACTAATCAGGCAGGTGGCTCCATGGTATAAACAAACAAAAAATATATGTTTGTTGCCCAATTTTATGTAACTTTGGGCTGTTTTTTTACAGACCTCCAAGGCCCCATTCCTTCCATTCTTGTAATGCGTGTCAATAATTACTGAATCTTCGTAACATGATCCACATGATATAACGAGGATCCTGTTGAAGGGGCCAAATATCCTATAAAGCATGTTGAGGTAACACGAAAAACAGCTTCTTCCCTTTAAAATGAATCTGTACCTGCCAAAATATTGCCTTAAACCGTTTGCTTACTCCTGTAAACGAGTGTTAAAAACAGTGAACCGGGCGCGATCGCAGGTGTAAACATAAACACAGTGCGTCGGGCCGTGTGCTTTGCGGAGCCACAACACGTGCCAATCAGGAGATGCCCTGACTGACTTGGCTAAAAAAATGTAATACATGTTCCCGCTAGCTGAAACTCCGGTCAAGCGGCTTGGTTATGGTAAACAGACTGTGTTTACCAACACGCAGGGCTATAACAAGGTTGTTAAACAGTCGTATGTGAGGAAATGAGACTGTGTGCGGGAATGATTTTGCTGGGATAATTTTGTATAAAGCAAAACTGAACTAATAGTGTGAAATAATAGGCATTATATTGCTCCTGATTATGTCCCTTTAAAGTCAAGTCAGCTAATAAAATTTTTTTATTGATACAGTCTCCCAAGGTGCTTCTGTCTCGTCCTCTTTCTTTTCTCATCATTGGCTGTTGTAGTTTTGTTTATGTTTTTTTTCATTTTTTTACATGTTCTTGGTCTATTACCTCCTTTAAAGATCCGTTTTTTTAATTCTCCTATGATTCTTCTGGTTTAAACCTTTGACCACACTAATTCTCAAACTTAGTTCTTTTTATTTGGAAAAATATATTTTTTTTTCTTTATACCGTGACGGTTTCTTTGGTAAAAGCGGTTGAGGGAAATAGAGAAATGTTCCGTCGCTTCAACAGCTGAAATGATGAGTTTTGTATCGGATGCAAGTATGAGAATGGTGGAAGTCTCCCCACCCCCAAACGTATAAGAGAATTTCCCAAGATGCCAGAGTTAATGAGAAAATATATACTAGTATTTTCGTCTACGTTTCAGCCAGAAAACCCGTTTAGTATGTTTGTTTGTGATCTAACAACATCCCCCATGTGCAGAAAGATTCCATGTTGACTCCACAAATAGGTAAATCTCTCTGCATTTAAGTTGAAGTTTACTAACAATACTATAACGGCACTCTGCAGCCTTATCAGTGGATTACAGTGATCGGTCATTAGCGATGAGGTTTCTTTCGTATATTACTGGAATCACGATTTAATCATTAGGCAATATAAGTCAATTAAAAAAAAAACTCGGAGTCGTTTATTTTATTATTGTAATAATGTGTTGACAATAATGATATCATCAACACAATGCTATATATTTTTTACCTCATTTAGATTCAATTAAAATACGTGTTTACCACAATTAAAAATGATTTCCATTCAATACAGTTTAAAATTAACCGTTCAATCAGAGCGAAGCTATCGATAGTCATCCATCTGCACATCAATTATATATCAGGGCATGCTTAAATCACACTTGGTAAACCGGTGATCATGCCTTGCCGACTCTTTGTGATGTCTATATGGTAGTGTTTGTCCATTTATCTCACCGAGCTCTATCCTGGAAAGCAATTGTTCAGTTTAATTGTTTAAAAGAGGCACGAGTTGAAAGAGTACAGAAGAAGGGTCACAACTATACGTTGAGCTTATATATGCAACTTGCGTTGTTGCATCGTCAACCGGCAAGTATCGCATAGCATCAACTATCATATCGCATAAAAACGTTCAATATATATTTTCCAGATTTTTGCGTTTATTTGTAAATTACAGGTCTTATTGTTACTGTTCAGTTAATATTACCACTCCTTTTAACCGTGATTTTAACAAATGAACCTGAGCTTTTGCTTTTACTTGCATACAAGTGCCCTATCTTAATCAAGTTTCCGTCCGTCCGTCCGTCTGTCCGTCCGTCACGTTTCTTCGCGCACATTTAACAAGAACTGTTCAAGCAACTCCTATGCAATTTTTACTGAAAGCTGACCTCCACAGGAGTATGTGCTCTATTGAACTTCAGACCCACTGAAATTTCAATATTGCCTCCAGGCAATGATCTTGTAAATTCTTTCCTGTGCATTATTTAAAGAACCATTTAAGTATAAGTGCAGTGAATTAAATTATTAAAAAATTATCGACATTGACATGCACTCATGATATTGTGCACTTTGAATGGCCGTTAGGTAGTGCCATGTTATATCATTTGTTGGCATTATTGAAAAATAGTTCAATTACTCGCCGTGAAAATATGATTGAATATTAAAATCTATATGACAGGATGAGCGCTATTTGCAGGTCGGAAATACTTTTTGACCATGAGGCAGCGATCTTTGAGTTTCATTCATGCTTTATCTCGACAACAGTTCAAGCAATTGCCGTGAAAATTGTGTTCGGGACTGACACAAGTCAGAGGAAGTAAACTATCCAATTTCAGATCCATTGTAAATCTTATTGGTCTAAAGGCTGCCATTTTAATGAACTGACCATCATAGGTCTTTAAGGCTTTTAAGATTCCATTTGAGGACTTAAGGTTCCAATCACTTCTAGTTTTCCTTCCAAGCTATTTTATTCCACAAGAAGCATGCACTAGAATCTCATACATTCTCACATATGCACACAGACGAAGATCCAACACCAGATGAGCAATATATTTATATATATATATATATATATATATATATACATACATATATATATATATATATATATATATATATATATATATATATATATATATATATATATATATATTGTTACGGGGTGACATAAAAGCGGACCGAACTGTCTCGCTAGTGAAGCTTGCTTCGTAACAAAATGGGGGCTCGTCTAACGTGACGGTCAACTTTGTGGCCCAGGGAATAAGCTGACCAAAGTGAGACTCCTGGGATAATTAGTCTTGTTCTGATAGCAGAACGCTCTTAAGATGGGGTGTGTTACGGGGTTACATAAAAGCGGACCGAACTGTCTCCCTAGTAAAGCTTGCTTTTCTAGCGAAGCGGTTGGTACGCCGGACATATGCGCCACCGACCTGGGTTCGACTGCGGGATCGGCCCAGGATTTTCCCCTGAGCAATTTGTCTTTTGACAATATATATATATATATATATCCCTGTTTCACAAAGCCTGGCAGATGTCCTTGTAAGAATATCCCCTGCCTGCTGGAATTCTCCATACACCTGCAGGCTGGTTTAAACTGACAGTACAATCTCCCTGAAACGACCCCGCCCTTCCTGTCTGGTGTACTGACAATTTGTACAGCCTGCTTTCTGAGCGGCAGGATGTCTGTCAACAAAGGACACGTACATCTGGCCTTCCTCTGAAGTCTCAAGGTTGTCCAGACCCGCACACACCTTCAAACTCGTACTTGTTCTTACGACATGCCAACAGGTTGTACACAGTTTTTTTTGTATACAAATTTCTTAATCACGCGGAGCTCACGAAAAAACGGCTATGGCAAAAAAAAGTGTCATTTTTTGTTGGTTTTTTTTTTACCCTTTTTGTATGTTTCAATAAAAATGTCATATGATCAGGGGAAAAAAGAGAATAATAAACAGATAAAGGCACTGCATAACAAAGGAAAACTTATCAAAATGTATATATTTTACTTCTTGAAAGAAATGTCCGAGCGGCTGAAGCTCAAATTTTTTTTTTTTTTTTTTTTTTTTTGCGGGGGTGGGGGTTAAATTGACGCGCGCGGTGCCTGAGAACCCTACTTGTAGGGTCATATAGACACAGGTAATTAAATGTTTTTCAGCGTCTCGTAAGGGGTCATTCGGTGGCTGTTTTAGGACACAGGAAAAAAACTATGTCGAGTTCTCGAGATAACATCCTAAGATCTCGACATAGAATGTCGAAAAAAAAGAAAATTTTAGGACACAGGAAAAAAAATCCCGGATAGCGTTGTACGAACCATTTGATGCTTAATTGACGCAAGATAAAGTTAAAGGAGCCCATTCATATACATGAGGAGCGTCAAATTAACCATGCAATCCAACGGGATACAGGTTGTCCCTTTTGTTTATATCAACGTGTTTATAACATGGGTGTGTGGGGGGACGAAAAAGTGACCTTAATAATAGACAGGTTGACTAAAGGGGTCTGAGCTTTAGTAATGGACTGTAACTATACTCCACTCACAAAAATACCTATATTGCACTGACATATACAGGAGTAGATTTATTGTGGGTTAGGGGGCGTCCTTTCTTCTGGACGTGGAAAATCTGGTAAATAGAACGATAAATGCTTATTACCATGAAACCTCGTCTGATTTTTTGCGTATATTCTCCAAAATGTTCATACACTCTGGATACCAAGTTCCAATTCAAAATCAGTATAGACATCTTCCTGGGAGTCAGGTATCAAGCTTGGTTGAGCAGAGACCTTGCTTCAGTGGGTCCCTGGCCTGCTATATAATGAACAGGCGCGTGTGACTGGGCCGAAATAACGACCAATCAAATCCATAAAAACTATAGTGAACAGTACACACATATCAAAACTGTTCACATGCCTTGTCAACGGAACACTTAACGGAATCTCCATTACGTCTCCCATTGCCAGACGGTTGACCGAAAGGTAGTTTTCCCGCCGCGTAGACGGGCCGTACGCGAGCCAGCTGATTGGTTCAAATATCAATTAATGATTTATGAAATACAACGTAACACGCCAGGGGTTTGCTGGAAGAAGGTCTTTGCTTGTGACGTGGCTAAAAGAAAATGAATATAGAGCATGAAGCAGACACTCCAGTGAATCTGTCTGGTCTTTTCCCATTGTAATGAAATGTACAAACGTGGAATTCAGACTAGTCGGCGACTGGTGTAAGGTACGGTATTGCAGATGACAGGTGCCAAGTAAGGAAGTTCAATGAGTGCAGATTTGGCAGGAAATATAGCGCGTGCAATTGGCGGAGTTATTATATCACACAGATTTATTAATAATTCCAGGAACAAGCATTCTGATAAGTGCCTGACATAAGGAATCTGTGAAATAGATTCTGTTACTTTATATAACAGATTTGTCTGTTTATTATGTCGTCTTTTTCTGTGTCATTTATGTTGTACCAAATCCACGAGTTTCTGACTTTTTTTAAAACTCATCACTCTTTAAAAAGACCTGCGATTCTGTGAGCCTATATTGCGAAGCAAAACGAGTGGCACAGAAGGTAAAACGTATATTAAGCAACAGTTTTATAAAGGAGCTAAGAAAAGGAAATATTTAAAAGAAAAATACCGGTACAAATACGGATAAACATTACAGAAAATTTATGGAAATTCTTTGGTAAAAAATCATTATTTAGCCGACACAAAAGGTAATACAGTGAACTGTTGTTTTTTTAATAGTCTGTTTTTACTTCTAGGGAATTAAAGACACTAATAACCATTTAATATACAGGAATATAGCGTGTTTAGATATATCTAGCATGCTGCTGTGAAGAAACATAGCCTACCTGGTACTGGAAATACATTGAAACTAGAACTATGCATTCTAACGAATGTGGACGGTCCATAATGTGGTTACCATGATGCTTTATTTTTTTTCAACGTGAAATACAGTTATATTCAGTAAAACCTCGAAATTACTATTACCGATGCGACCTCGATAAGTGGCCACATTTTCGAGGTGGTCGTCTAAGTGAGGTCTTATATAAAGAGTAAAAAGAAGAATAGTGACGGTGAACAAGAGGAAGTCACTAAACAGTCGTCGTTAGGCAAATTTTACTGTTTATCCTGTCCGTAAAACAGGACAGAAAAATAACAAGGGTCCCAGAAGAAAACTTCTGAGAAGTGTCTTTTTTTCTTTGGATTCCAGAAACGCCATCTGTTTCTTCCTGGCAGGTATTGCCCTAGAGATTTCAGAGCTGTCACAGCGGTTTAAACCTGGTGGACCATTTATATGAAAGGATCTCAAGGCTGAAGCCTGACAGACTGTTGATGTACCACGGGGTATACATTGACACAAAGGCGTTTATCAAAGATATAAAAAATGTCCACACTGTGCAGGTCATACTGCGCAGAATCGGACTCACAAGAGTACGGCTTCTAAATACACAGATAGTTTCGGTTAAAATGTGGCGAAGAGTGTTATGTGGTCAAATATGTTGGAATAGAATTGTTTCAAGCAAATTACATAGACATTGGTGTGTTTGTGGTAAAGACTTCACGGAATAAGCAATATTTTGTTAGCATGCGCATATGAAATATAGCTGAAATTGTTTCCATTAATTGTAACAAATTTTGATTTTATAGTTTGTCTGCTGAAACAAGTAGTCCCGGCCGCTCTCTAGTGCCCATCACTAAGAGAATCGGTTAGAGTAGAAACGAGCTCTGTTGGAAGGGTGTGTGCAGGTCTGTACTCACTTTATTTGGGTTCCTTTCAAGTGTTATATGTTTTGACAAAAACCCCTTTGCCAAATGACGCTAGCCGGGCCAGCCAGATGATCACAATTTAATTAACATGAACACCTTGAAGTTTTCAAACAAAGATATAAAGAACTCCTAATGAAAAATGAATGTACAAAACAGTGTTCACACTTTGGACGTATTTACTAAATCCCCTGTTGGATTAGCCATGACAACATGACATTCAGGCCTTTTTAAGATAAACTGATAGGGGCCTGCGAATCTGTCATCATACAAGTCATAACAGGAACCCATTCCAAGAGCTGGATCAAAATATTTGCTGTGTGGTATAGTTATCGACATCAGAGCCTTATATTGTCGTATGTTATTTGCTAAATAATGAATAACAAATGTTGTTACACCAAATGTGTGGCGGCCAGAACTGAAGTTTGATGCAGTTTCGACTACCGCAGTTTCCAGCCTTCTTGTCGGACGGAGAGACAAACTTTCTTAGTAAAACCCGTCTCGTTATTAATATTTTTCATTTTTTTTTCAATAGAGTTACGTAACTTTTTGTCTAATCTCGGGAAAATGACAAGCAGATGAAAATGAAAAAGTACTGTTAGAAATTGCGTGCACATCTACCTATACTAAAATTGATCCGAACCCTATAGCTTGTAACGCCACCTCAACGTCTTCAGTTAATTAAAATCGACGTTTGGGTGGCAGGCTGCCGCTATTATTGGATACGGATTATCTGCCTACAGATACCTTTTGTGGGTTCTGCATGTATTCTCATGCACGTTCCTCGTGCCCGCTCATAAAGCACCTTCAGTATTCGTGATACCGGTATCGAGCGATTTGTGTTGAATACCGTAATTACTACCCCCAAATTTATATATAGGCCTACATTTCGGTACGAGTAAGGTATCCGTATACTACTCCTTAAACACTCGTACCGTAACAGAATGCATCTCGATAATATACTTACGCTCTTTACACAGCGCTTTACCTATAGGGCTACTATCAATATTGTAAGGCGCTGTTTGTTATGACCTCGTATCCTGAATTGCAACACCAGAGGGGAGCACTGTATTTTTGTCCAATCAGATGAGACCTTGTGCTGGGAGACAAAGCCAAGCGAGGAGTACACGGAGCCAATCATATTCATTTCTTTTTGAGTGACAGCTCATCCCCCAGCGTAACCGTCTGAACAGGCCACAGGCTCAGAGAGAATTGCCCCTGACGTGGTTTGCTTAGGGCCTTGGGCACATAGGATGCTCGGCCGGTGGGCTGTAATTCAAACGAAACGTAACAACAAAGGCTGCGTGCACACCTCGCTGGCTGGTTTCAGTTCTGCAGACAACAGATACATGGCTAGGCTAACACAGTCATAATGTCATAATCGAATCGGTCGATGATGCGAGAATGCAGAGGGAGCAATTTAAATTCGACCGGAAACACATCAAGCGGCGCTTGAAGCGCAGCAATTGGCGGAGCCAGGATGCCTGTCGAGTGTTTGTTTATTGGCATCTGATTGGCTGCTTGTCACATCATACGCACGTTTATTTCAGTGGACAACGAACCGCCATCTGGTGTCTAAATATATCATAAACGGTCAAAGCTGGCAGCGTGAAAATCAGTTGCTTCTTTAGAAGCGCAAGATTTCCGCTGCCTCGGGAGCGTATAATATACTCTAACCGTAGCAATTGTGGCCATATAAAAAGAATCCATGATATCAAATGCAACGCAGAATACGCTTTTTTTTACTTCGATGTCCACTGCAAGCCTTCACTACACCATCCTGGTCTATTCCAACATTTTGTGACTGGTGCTGCCATGAAAGCCTTTGATAATGTGCAGTTAAATGCAGATAAGATATGATTTCATTTTAATCAGCAAATAACTAAGCGTATCCTAGTATACCTTCATCGGTACTTCCCTCAATTTTGTCGATCACGTTAAATTAAAAAAAAATGTTTTTAATGTGTAAAATGGAGTAGGCGCCATGCAAAACCTTTCTCTCGTATATTTAAACGGTATATTAAACTGTTGCGGTTTTGCATCTATAGCCGTATTAATTCCTTTTGATTTCGTCTAAATTATAAAAGACGTTGGCACCAAATCCTAAGTCACGCAACTGTTAGGCCCGAGTTGGGGGGAGGGGGGGTTGACTTTTCTGTGAGAAATGACGTGAGTTTAATGATTTACATGGAAATTCATTAAATTTCTTCTATACATTTCTCACATGGAGTTTATTTCCAAGTTGAGTGTATTTAGTAATATAGGTCAGTATTGTGTAATTTGTAAACTTAGGGGAATTAAACATAACGTAATACTTTTTTAGTGAGAACGTTAGGAAATTTACCTGTATGCTTAATATTTAAGAGGTCTAGTTTGGAATATAAGAATTTCGCTTAATGCTCAGTGTGTACCTGTATATATGGTTGAACCCAGGTCAGTGTTGTGTACATTGAAAGTGTTAATATTGAATTTTATAATTACAAACTTCATGTATGTTTGCAAAGGGCATATCCTATGTCTCTGAGTACATTTGTTTCGTCCTTCATACCATGCACGCCGATGGTTTTAAGTAAAATTAAAAACCTGATAACGAAATCTGAAGTTTATTGAAGACTTTATTACTGAAGTCTTATGTCTGAAGACTTTATTAGGGTATAAATATTATCAAATTGGAAGGCCTGATACTGTAAATTCAATAAAAAATGTGGTGCAGAGCGTGATTAAAAGTGGAAAATTTGTCAAAATAATACAATAAAAAGTAATATATTATGTATATATATATATTTTCAAAATTGTCCATACCTTGTGAGGGGGAGAAATGATCTGTCAAAATTGATCAAAGTGGTCTGTGGCTGGCAATTGCGTAAATATGTGACCCCATGCATATCTCCATATGCAAGCTCTGCATTGATTACCAATGAGATACATGTATATTAGGTTGTAATGCAAATTGTAACAACTTGTTCATAAAGCCCTTTATATGGACAATTGTTAACTTACAATAAGGATCTTTTGCAACCTTATTCACCAGGTCGGTCTGTTAACGTTCATCCGGTAGCAGACTGTTGAAGCTGCCCCAAACCCGAATAGGCCTTCATTGCCAAATTACCAAAACATTGATCATGTGACTGATTTGACAATATAAACTGCAGGTGGGACCACTTATATGTTGACTCGATTTCTTTGAGTAAAACCATTACTCCACAAGAGACCTTCAGGGCAGAGGTGAGAACGGAATCCTACGACAATCTGGGGCTATGAGCGTGGTCTAAAAAAGCGTTATTTCACCCTTTACTTGCCACAAAACTCTGTGCCCAGATAGATTCTGACCTGTATTTGGAGTACTTTCGTGTCGCATTCCATACCTTATTGTTTCTAGAAACCCTACTGCGACACATTAACCCCGATGTCACAGATGGCTTGTCGTAATTATGGGTATATCTCTAATAGTGGTAAATAATATACATGCTGTGTCAGTGTGCGAGATACATTTGGTGTTAAAACCACTCCATGGTTAATTGTCACAACTATACGAGTCCCATGCTGTCAAAACTCTGATATTCGCGGAAAATTAGTTTTGTTAAAACAAGGAATATATAGCTCGCATTCTTTTGCCATGGATAAAAAAGATTGTTAGCAGTTTGTTTGTACGATTGTTTGAGAAGCTGCACTTGTATGATAATTGGCACGCAAACGATCATTATTTGCACCGTCAAAGTTAAAAACATTATACACAAAAACGCTTTGAAAAAAAAGGCTTTTCGATTGAAGGTTCATGGTCAGGAATCATACCTGGGCGTCTCACGCAATGGCTTTTGTTCACCAAGGAATGTTTTTACTTTGCAAAAATCCTGTTTCCTAGGGAAAAAGTATCATTGGTGTCAGAGCCTGTCGCGTGAGAAATTGCGGTGTTATTGTTAAAATGAACACCATGATAGTGCCACGAATCTGTTTTAAGAGGCTGTTTTCTTCTCTTTGCACGCACGGGCAGATAGGTTAAAAGATAAGCCTAATGTATTTTTTTAAGACATCAAATGCTAGAACGCCCTATACAATCGGAAACATGTCCATGCCAAGTCACCATCAGTTCCGCGAGACCATACCTGGCGGTCCGTCAATGTGTCTGTTTCTTTGTCAATCTGTCTGCTTCTTTGTCTTGGTAATCACAAGATGTCATATACTGGGTGAACGTTTGGGTAGGCTTCCCAGTGACATTTCTAAAGGTTTGGAAGAAGAAGACACTAAATGGCCCAGCGTGAACCGCCCTGGAGCCAGTGTTGTTAAATTTTGCTTTATACCCCGATTGAAAATTTGCCTGTGCACACAGTGCCTGGTTGGTGTATTTTAATTTTGAACAAAAGGTCACAACTATTTGATTTAGAAGTATACTTTTGCCTCTGCAGTATTTCTTTCTATAATCCATGCCTCTGTCAGAACTTTAAACCAAAGGAAACAAAGAAGGCGTTGTAACTAGAATAATGCATTCTTAAGAATGCAGGCCTCCTCCATGTTTGCAATCTTAATGTTGGGAAGTACGCAACCCGTTTTCATTCATTTATTGGCCCATATTCCCAGGTTCATTGGTGCACAATTTCCCCAACAAGTGTTTGCATATATATTCGGCCAATATTCCCTATCGTGCATTTGTGACAGCACGTTTGTGAATATTCCTGACCGTCCTTCCTGAATCCGGAGCATGGGTTGGACCCACGCCAAAATCTAATAGATTCTTAGAGGTTACGTTGTGAACAAACACACACACACACACGAACGGGAATGAACGCATACATGCGGAGGCAATTAACATCAATATTTTGGGAAACAATTAATTGAAACTAGTTCAGTTAGTGCGAGTCTGGTTGTGGAGAAGAAATGATTTAGATAAGTGTTTCATTAGGATTAGATCGATTGAATCGCACTCAGTATTGTAAGGCCCCACCATATGCTTCATGAGTCCGATTTCCATACAGTTGGAGTTTCTACATATGAGCCATGGTACAGCGGATTCGTTGCACCTACTTTGACTATTTACTGCCGAACACCAATAGACAGGATGGCACCATTTTGAAACTAATAAATATTTCTCATGGTTTCGATAACAACTATAAAATTATATTGGGATCCGAAATTTTAAACAGTAACTGACCTTTTTATCAGAGGGCATATCAAGGATCGAATATTGTGGGGACGGCGAAGAACATCGTCGCACGGTCGACTGAATACCTTACTGAGAGCCTCGCTGTCTCGAGGGACAAAGGGCCAGAATTTTCTTACATTTTTTAAACGAGCCAACTGGTTATAAAGGTATTGAATGGTGTGTAGTCTGAGGGCTGTACCTTATATAAAATCTCTCACTATTTGGATATCCGACTAAGTAAATGGCAGGGCCTAATAATTAATAAATTTCATTTAAATTAAATGGGGTTACATCAGAATCTGCTGTTGGCAAGGTAACGCACTCCCTATAAATGCCTCTGAGTCAAGGGAATATATATAATTTTACATAAAAATGAGTGTATAGTTTATCCGGCATGTACTACATCAGGTAAACGTTTCACTGCTGAAAAAAAATATGAGAAGCAAATTTATCAGAAATAACGATCGTCAGCACTAGTATTGATACAGGAAGAAGCTCTTGCGATCAACACTGTTGTTTTGGGATGGAACCGAGTATCTCCTGATCGAGTGATTTCCTGTGCCTCTTACTGTGACCTTTGGTACGATCAATTCTGAGCGCCCTGCATGAACCGAGGAGTTGTACTGCTGAGCACGTACGCAGGGGATACACCTTAAATGAATGTCTGGTCCGATGGTCATTATACCCAATTGGATTTTCTTTATCACGCCGTATAGCATTCTCACGCCATTGCCTTGAATCACAGGGATATTTGAAATTGTGCAGCCGGTGACGATCCTTTTTTTTCCCGGGAATATGTCAGGTCATGGATATCAGAAAAAGCAATGACATTACCTCGATACGAACATTTTTTTCTGAGTGAGTCGGAAACTGACCGGGCTATTTGTAGGTAGGTTCAAGCGCTCCCACAAGATGTAGATCAAATTAATGAGCGGAAATGACGTCAGAGCGCGTGAACCAATGTTTGCCTCTTCCTCTCCCTGGCTGAATTCCCCCACGAGGATTGTAAAGAACCACAAGGCTGGGACATTGCATCGGTTTCACCAAGCCTGTAGTAATAAATCTACGGAAACATTGTTAAAATATTTTTTTCCCTGTTCTTTAGGTTAGTGAGAGTACCTTATAACAAATAGGCCTACGTATTTGTCTGATTGCATCAATTGGATTGTTCCTTTGTCATTATTCTAACTTTCCCATGGATTTCTTTAAAATTCATTTATAACTTTTTGAGTGAAGATTTTAACATACCAAACAAAAAATACGCCGATAAAAATTAATATCGATATAACGACCGTGGTATAATAACTACATGATAAACAACTTGCAATTGACTAAAATAAAGACACCGCAAAGCGGAACATCGATCCCCTCGCACATTAGCATGATTAGACTGGATGTTTTAAACAGTGTTAAAAATCAGTCGGGCGGTACCAAGATATTGACCTTTCACTCTGACACATCAAAACTGATATGTTCCTTCCTCCAATCATGGATAGTTAAGCCGTTTGTGAAAGACAGAAAGTTTTGGATAAACCACCAGCTTTTTTAATAAAAGGGTCATGTGACATTGTCCTTTGTCCTTATAATGGACCGTTTCTTTTCTATGGGTAGTTGAGCCGTATGTGTAGGTTTGGAAGTTTGGAATGAAAACTTTGGCTTTAAATGCGTCCACAAGCTTTTTCAAGAAATTTATCCTGTGACCTTAACGTTTGACCCTGTGACCTCAAAATAGGTTTCTTCATCTGTGTTTGGATAAGCTAAACGTAAAGGATCAATGGTTTTGGTCAAATGGTCCCAAACCAATGTCGGACGGATGAATGGAAGGACGGATTTTACGGGGGAGTTACTATATTCCCTCCTGAAACTATATTGCAAGGCGATAATAAGCAAAGCATGACCGATTTTTTATGACATATGGAGACAAGCTTATTCCACACTTGTCGCTGGTGGAAGGCGATACAGCTAGTGCAAATTAAACTTCATAATGGCCATTAATCAGGGCTGAAGTAAATATTGCACTGTTGGTAGGAACTTAAAAGTCCGAACTGTCCAGTGAAACATTAAAACATTCGGGTAACTGATTATTTACCTGAGGTGTAACAATTACATAATCTGAAATCGAATAAATGAAGTATCGTTCATAAAATTTGGTACTTGTATTTACTAAATACACCCTCCCCCACCACCACAGTTGACTATATTTTCATATTAGACATTTGTTAAAAAATATTTTCCATAATATTATTGCAAATAAATGCATAAAAGTCGGATCCCGCAACCTGTCAGGATATGTCACACGTTATACATAAGAACAACAAGGTTTTTTTTAGATCGACATTGGTGCATCTCATGTTATATTTTAAGGAAATTTTAGATCTGCACAAACCTCTGATTAAGCGTTGCTGTCAACATAAAATACGGCCTATCGGTGCCAACTAAATCTAGATGCGGGAGGAAAAGATATCAGGTCATCAAGGAAAGATCCTCTTAATGTTAAGGATGAACCATTCTCTGTTGCTCTCCCGTCCTTAAGTATATACAGTAAAACCTTTATTTTACGACCACCTACGGGACCTCGATAAAGTGTCGTATTTTCGAGGTTGATGCCTCAGCGAGGTCTTATAGAAATAGCAAAACCGAATCGGGACAGTGAAGAATTGGTCGTCATGTTGAGATGGTCGCTAAACTGAGGTGGTCGTTAGACGAGCCTTTACTGTATAATTTATGTTAATTATGTGAATATTATAAGTGAATTGTGAATAAAAATATAACAAAATATATAATCATTACAGAAATATTACAGAATGTTTGCAAATTCATACCAGAGGCAATTCTATGGTGTTTAACCTCAATATGAGTGGTCGGTGAAATTAATTTATCTATTCATGGGCATTTAGTGGTCTTTTAGTCTGGGTTACGCTCTTTATACAGCGCTTTACCAATATGCCAACTACCTATATCGAAAGCGCTGTTTGTTATGACCGTGTATCCTGATTCCCTACACCAGAGGGGAGCACTGTATTTTGGTCCAATCAAATGAGACCCTGTGCTGAAGACAAAACGGTTTACCATTCAAGCGAGGAATTCACGAAACCAATGTTGTTCATTTCGTTTTGAGTGACAGCTCATCACCCCGGCGACCGTTTGAACAGGCCTCAGGCTCAGAGAGAATTGCCCCCACACGTGGTTTCTGGGCGGAGCCTGATGCCTGTTGAGAGTTTTTGACTTGCATTTGGTTGGCTGCTCGTCACATTAGCAGTTTTTTCAGCAGACAGGCCCATGTGCACCACCTGGTGTTTAAGTGCATCATAAACGGTCAATGCAGGCAGCGCGAAAATCAGTAGCTTCTTTAGAAGCGCAAGATTTCCGCTGCCTCGGAAGCTTATGTCTGGGTGAGTAAAATTACTGTAAAGTTTAGAAATGCACAAATCCAGAATTACAGCTGTACATCTCCTTTTTAAACTGCAAAAATACGGGTTTTTATAATATGCCCTGATGCATTGGTCTTAATTAGAGCTCGCGAAGAAAGGGGAAAAAATTACAATGGTAAAATACAGTAACCAAAGTATATCTATATATATCAGAGAAAGGTAAATCAGTCTTGAACAGTAAATCTTTCGAGGAAGTTTGTCAAAAGAATGAAGAAAATTGGTATAATATAAATATTGTGCCAAACATAGTTGTAACAGTTCAATATCGCCTGAGAATTAAATATGTCAAGAACACTTTTTTAGCGGACCGAATTTAGCGTGTTTGCGGCGCCCCGACTTCAGATGCGCATATATCCATAACAGAAATCGACGCTAACAACCCCTGCCAGGCATCCTACCAGCGGAGCATTTAAAAATGTCCACACGCAAACTGGTCACGAAAGTCCTAAAGCCTTCATTATAGCCATTGGCACACGTGCTAGCCGCTCACCTCGGCTCAACCTGTTGCAGGTGTTCTTACATAAATATTCATTGATGTTCACTTTTTCAGATTTGTAACTCTATTAGTCTCTATATTACGGTGGCTCGTATATACGATAGGTCGTATAGGACATGCACAAAAATATTTTTATATCGTTCCCACGAGATAGTATCTCCTTCCCACGCGTTAGTATCTCGTGGCCACGCGATAATTATCTCGTTCCCACGCGTTAGTATCTCGTGGCCACGCGATAATTATCGCGTGGGAACGAGATAAATGTAGATAGACAATACAGTAAGACCTACATCTTAAATCCCTAAGGCATATTTCTCTACACTTAAGGTGGCTTACGGTGGCTCGTATAGGACATGCACAAATTTATTTTTTATCTCGTTCCTACGCGATAGTATCTCGTGGCCACGCGATAATTATCTCGTTCCCACGAGATATTATCTCGTTCCCACGCGATAATTATCTCATTCTCACGCGATAATTATCTCGTTCCCACGCGATAGTATCTCGTTCCCACGCGATAATTATCTCGTTCCCACGCGTTAGTATCGCGTGGCCACGCGTTAGTATACCATGCTAGCTTAAGCCCTCATTTGGACAAGAATGTCTGTGGTCAGTTTTATATCAAGCGTCGATGCAGCTTAAATTTCGTTGTATGTGCGTTTGCGCCGAATGCTTTGATGTAAATTGCAGCAGTTTTCATTGCGTTGGTTCAACATTCCGTTGCGTTGGTTCAACTAGCCCATTTTTATTTGTTTATGGAAAACTGTATTGAGTTTGTTTTAGGGTAAGGGTGATATAAACCCTTGTGTACCAAACATATGAACTAAACTGAAACACTTGTTTGTATTTTACCTTCCCAGAAAATCTTATTTTTGTAGGGCTAGGGTTGGGGTTATATAATATCGGATATACCGAACAGGGTAAACAACATGTCGGTTTGTGTTATGTCTCAAGGGAGACGCTTACAACAAAAGGTCTCAGCCATGCCACTTCATTATGACTGGGGGGGGGGGGGGGGGGGGGAGGCAGGGAGACATGCCTCCTTATTTTTAAGGAGACCTTTTTGTGAGAAATTTGCTCATCATTCCCCTTCACATATTTCTTTCCTCAATAATACTTCAGTTATGTAATTCATATTATGAAAATTTATTATGACACATATTTTACCCGAACTATCCCCCCCACCCCATTTCCCAGCTCACACATTCTCTGAACAAACATGGCCCATGAGTGTTGTATGAGTCCCGGTTGCATCATTTCAGGTCTCAGCATATTAAGCCCGCTCCAAATTCATGCAAATAATTGACCATAGTCTTCATCTAGTGTTACGGTGGCTCGTACAGGACATGCACAAAATTATTTTTATCTCGTTCCCACGAGATAGTATCTCGTTCTCACGCGTTAGTATCTCGTGGCCACGCGATAATTATCTTACGAGCCACCGTAGTCATCAGCTATCCTAGCTTTTCCGTACTGCAGTGTACTTGATAGCGCAAATAAGGGGAAAATTTGTTTCTACAAGATCCAAAATATGTGACTCCCTACATATTTTGGTGCGAAGGGATATACGTTTATTACATAACCCACTTTTCTAATTCCAATAAGGCTTCATGAGTATACAGATGTAAAACTACAGTAACACACATACAAACACATATATATATATATGTGTGTGTGTGTGTGTATTTGTGTGTGTAGTGGAACCCTACAATAACGACCACCTTGAGGACTGAGCAAAATGGTACTGTATATATATATATGTATGTATATATATATATATATATATATATATATATATATATATATATAGAGAGAGAGAGAGAGAGAGAGAGAGAGAGAGTGAAGATATTAGGGTGACAGGAGGTTTAATTGATATACAGGCAATAAAACCTGTCCATTATCTGGCTATAAAGACATTTGAGTGGGAGTGCACTGGTTGTTTTTGGCGCAGTGTGACACTAGAAAACTAGCGCCTTGTCAATAGACTGATGGCGTAAGAAGCTAAAGAAAAGCGTCATAGTCGCTTAATTTAGATCTGCAAACATGATAAGTGGACCAGTTGATTACTATTAACATGAAGCGGCCCTGCGGGGTTGTGTGTTGATGAGTGACTTCTTTGTGACTCCAGATCCATTAAGCCGCGTGTCCACTTGTACGGATGCGGTTCGTGTGCGGTGCGGATTCGTATGCGGATATTTTATGTGTGTGTGTCCGTTAGATACGTTTGTCAGTTCGGTTTTTTTTTTTTTGTTTTTTTTTTTTGTTTTTTTTTTGGTCTTACACTCTCTTTCCCCTGTACAAAATGGCACGTTTCCGCATACCAATCCGCATGCGTTTGCGTACCCGCGACTACATGGTCCGGTTTTCAAAAAATGTATCCGTTTCCGCACGCCACACGCACTCCGCACCGTGTGAGTGGACACACTCCTTCTTTTTTCCATATGCCCTATTTAAAACGCATATTGAAAAATTTGTAGTGGACACGCAGCTTAAGTCTGCTTTATAGACTCTAAGATTATCCACTCAACATTGGAGAGTCTGCCGGATGTGACGTCATGGTGTTTTTCGTGCGTTATCGCGGGTTTTTCATTTCAGCTGACGAGTTATAGCACAGGTTCATTTCTTTTAAATCACTGTTATCCTCTCATCATTTAGTTTCTCCCCTGGGAAACTTAAAGGCATATCAAGAGGATATAAAGATGGATCTTCTGAGAAGAATATGATTTTCACCAAAGCCAAGACACACATGCACTTCAGTAAAAATTGTATTAGGGGAAACGTGCATGGAGGATTTCGTGAAGAAAGCAACTCACATTACATATTTGTAATGAAAAATCCAGTTTTGTGCACTTTTTGAATCTCATTCAGACGAATATTAATAAAGAAATAATCATTAATTACATACACTAGTAATTTAGTTTCTTTAGTTTGGACAGGTGCGCGCGACTTCGGGTGTCCGTTTAATAACATGAAAAGTTATATATATAGTTAATTATTTTTAAGTAGTTTTAATACTTGAGCAAGCTGTCTTCATTTATTTGGTACGTACAATGTTTTACTTAATATCTCATCGATCTAAATACGAAATGAGAGAGAGAGAGAGAGAGAGAGAGAGAGAGAAAGAGAGAGAGAGAGAGACAGACAGACAGACAGGCAAAGACTGGCATCAGACCGCTAGCGAGAAAATGCGATTTCGTGCAAAGGGTATGAAGGAAGACAGAAGGACATACATAGGTGGTAGGAATCGGTTGTAGAATCATATTGATGATTGAAAGATAACAAACGATCGATGATCGATTATTAATCGATTATTTTAAGAACTACCTATACTACCCTGTAATATGCTGTATAGATATATGGTGTATACATAATACTGACCGAGTGAATTCAGTTAAACTTGTACATCACGCTGAAAGGTCATCGTAATGGTAAGGTTGTTGCCATTTATTCGTTGCACACGGTTGAGTTTTAATGCTGTTCGCTGTTTTATGCCCCGACTTCCTTATATCTCTGACAGAATAAGAATATTTTATTTGTATAATACTTCTACTTTGGATGTTCCTACACAATCCCTTGTGATCGATTATGCAAAACTGCAATCGATTTATTTGATTATAAAAAGAAAACGACCAATCATCGATATAATCAATTACATACATATTTCTCACAGCTCATGATTGTTAAATATTTGGATTTGAGATCTATCTTGCTGAAAAAAATACAAAATATAGGAACTGAAATATCTTATATAAAATATTTATAATATATTTAGGTGTGCGATATTTCCGTGCCAGAAGGCCTGATTCATAATTCTGCGAGGGATCGAGTTTGTATGATCGCCAGACTGCGCGCGAGCCAGTTCATTAAGCATTAAGTTGTGCCAGGAAATTTCTAGGAACAATGATTGACAGTTCTCTAAAGAGCCAGTCATGTGACGTGTGACCTAATGCGGCTGCGCACTACGTAACAACAGTAGCAACACTTGGATGCCTGGCACACGCTCCGCTGGACGCTGTCTTGCGTACAACTCAACACAGACGATATTAAGTCGGAGACACCTGCACACACGTGATATTGGATAGATAAATTATGCCTCTGAGTACACAGAACGTACCAAGTGCACCGAGGAAACCGAATAACCCATTCATGATCGGATACACCAAGTCATGGTGAGTGCAACGAAGCGGCGCTTATCAGCTTGTGCCTCTCAGTTGTCAATCCTTGTCGATTTCCTCATGCCGTGTCCCCGCCCACTTTGTCAGCCGGTTCTAGCTGTCCATACAGTGAGGGTGATACGACCACAGCAGAGCATGTAAACAAACATTTACATGTGCGTCGTCCACGTGCACGAGGAGAGCGTTTATTTAATATGAAGTGGTTGCTTTTTGAATGGGTATCTTGAGCTGTGAACTGAAGGGTAGGCCCTATTGGGTTATAACAAGGTGAAATAGGGTTTCGTGGTATCCCATGGGCCAGACTTCATTGAACTGAAAATTGCAATACTGTGTATTCATAGTTAGGTATTTATGATGTAATTGTAAATATGCAGTAACATCCAGGGTTAGATTTTATTTAAAGTTCTACAGAAGGGGAAACAAACCCGACACTGACACTTTGACGTTGTTGTTATATTGAATATTCTTAGATGTACATACTTATTTATATTGATATGTATATTTTAGAATTAATAACATTTAAACCTAGTATTTTTAAAGAGACTACAAATAATGAAGGAAAACATCTAGTATTTTCATGTAGTATTTACTTAAATGCAAAACACATCAAGAGTAGCCAATAAGGAAATTGTAAAAAATATCAGTTCTTTAATTGGTACAAATATGTAATTTTTACTTTTGGTTGAATTAACCATAACAATTTCACTATATCAAAATCTTGTCATTAGTAAAAAATGGCTTTTCTTCCCCTTTGCACAGTGCACATTAAATGACAAACTGATAAAAATGCCTATTTTATTATAAAGCAATCAGATGTGACATATATGTTTGGCTGTGGTCAAACACTATGTACAAACTGAGACTCTATGGACATGAAGGTATTTTAAGGGTAATGGAATTGCAAGAAACTGAATAAATTTTGTCTGTTTGATTGGCAATGATTCCATGTTCCCTCATCCCTCCATTCTCCCTTGATTAGTTTAAGGTAACTTTTCTCCTGCCGTACCAGTATTTTTTTGTGATTTCTGGGTTAAGGTGCATGTCTGCTTGTATCAATGTGTGGACATGGATTACTTTTTGTGTGTGTCCAGTTATGGGTTTGTCAGTGCGGTGTTTTTGCTTGTTCCAACCACAGGTGCTTGAGTTGCTATTAGTGTAGATTTCAGTTAAATTTGTTACTTTTCTGGGTAATTTCTTTATAACTATTATTATCTGACATTTTCCTAGCATTTTCAATCTGTATGGTCCATCTCTTTATTATTTACTTTTAGAACCAATACATTCTTTGATAGCTTTGTGCAGGTAATAACAGTGCTGTTAGCCAGGGCTTGCTGAAGTGTGCATGGCTGCAGGACTGGCCTGTTTCAATCAGTACCTCACAATCTGTGATGTAAATAATACCCTGGAGCCAGCCTACTTCAATCTGTAGCAGCCCTGTGATGTTAATATTACCGCAGAACATGCCATATTTCTTGTGTAACCACAGGATCTGTTGTTAGACTATTTGTCATTCTGTTTAATTTCACACTGAATTGGAGAATGTGGTGATACATCAAGCATATTCACCTAGAAACCCCATTCTCAGCCGTGAGTGCCAAGTGGTATGATTTTATACATGGAGAAGAGTTTTAACAATCAACCGTACTTCCTCAGCATTCCCAACTCACACATTCTATTCAGTAAAACTTTCATTGCCATATTCTTGAGCAAGAAATTTCTCTTCTAGCATGGATTGAGGAAAACAATGTTGGTTTTCATCCCTTTCAGTTAGACCCGAGTTAATCCCAGGAAACCCAGGCAGGGTAAAATAGGTTTTTACTCCTAATTCCAATTGATTAAGAGTTATGTGCACTGCCTATAGCCAAACATGAGTAAAATTGTCTGAGATGAATGGCTCCTATTAGACAGGAGTGATGTGATAAGACCCACTTGGCTTGCCACCAATATTCACAAAATGTGTGTAAAACGTCTACTGACCAATCAGATAGAAGCTTATTAAAAAGGCAGTAAACATGGGAACAGACTTGGGGTAAAAAAATTGGGCAAAATCCTCTGTACATCCAAGTAAGCCTGGGTAAAATACTGTGATACCCAGGTTTGACCCACTGGGTTGGGCAAAATAGGTTTTACCCAGGTCAAATGCAAACCATGAGCAAGACTGTTTTCAAAGCTTGGTGCTCTGACTAATCCAGGTCAAATGCTAACCCTGGGCTAGACTGTCTTCTATGGTGGGACCCCTGACTAACCTTGGTCAAATGTGAACCCTGACTAAACCAGGTCAAATGTGAACCCTGAGCTTGACTGTCTCCCATGCTGGGACCCCTGACTAATCCAGGTCAAATGCTAACCCTGAGCTAGACTGTCTTCCATGCTGGGACCCCTGACTAACCCAGGTCAAATACAAACCCTGAGCTAGACTGCCTTCCATGCTGGGACCCCTGACTAACCCAGGTCAAATGCTAACCCTGAGCTAGACTGTCTTCCATGCTGGGACCCCTGACTAACCCAGGTCAAATGCGAACCCTGAACTAGACTCTCTACCCTGCTTGGACCCCTGCCTAACCCAGGTCAAATGCTATCCCTGGGCTAGACTGTCTTCTACGGTGGGACCCCTGACTAACCAAGGTCAAATGTGAACCCTGAGCAAGACTGTCTTCCATGGTGGGACCCTTGACTAACCCAGGTCAAATGCGAACCCTGAGCTAGACTGTCTTCCATGCTGGGACCCCTGACTAACCCAGGTCAAATGCTAACCCTGAGCTAGACTGTCTTCCATGCTGGGATCCATGACTAATCCAGGTCAAATACAAACCCTGAGCTAGACTGTCTTCCATGGTGGGACCCCTGACTAACCCGGTCAAATGCGAACCCTGAGCTAGACTGTCTTCTATGGTGGGACCCCTGACTAAGCCAGGTCAAATGCTAACCCTGAGCTAGACTGTCTTCCATGCTGGGACCCCTGACTAACCTTGGTCAAATGCGAACCCTGACTAAACCAGGTCAAATGTGAACCCTGAGCTAGACTGTCTTCCATGGTGGGACCCCTGTCTAACCCAGGTCAAATGCAAACCATGAGCTAGACTGTCTTCCATGGTGGGACCCCTGACTAACCCAGGTCAAATGTGAACCCTGAGCTACTTCCATGGTGGGACCCCAGGTCAAATGAGAACCCTGAGGTAGACTGTCTTACATGATGGGACCCCTGACTAACCCAAGTCAAATGTGAACCATGAGCTAGTCAGCGAGATGAGAATGGTATGGTCAGTGATAGCAGACTACAATAAAACCTGTATACTCTTACCATTAACTTTTTGCCTCATAAGTGAAGAAATTATATCAAAAGGCTTTTCCTTATATCCACAAATCCCCCCCCCTTACAACTTATCATATTCATTTCCCCTATTCCCCCTCCCCCCCCCCCCCCCAGACACCTTTAAATTTTGGTTTGTGTCTGATGACTGTAAGAGCCATTATTTCCAGCGATGTGGTTTGGAAAGAAAGGTCTTTCAGTAGCCTGGACATTCATCTTAAAATGCATAATAATGAAGAGATGATCAGCCAGTGTAAGGTTTGCTCTATCATTATCAGTGATGAGAATGGCTTATTGTAATGTGATCAGGGCTCTAGGAGTGGTCAGTGTGTGATAGGCATGATCAGTGTGTCACTGTTTATCCCATTCCATGAATTAATGAGGCCAGGGTGCCTTACAGAGAAGGCTACCAAACTTGCACATAATACATGCAGGGTGATTGGGTCAAGGAATCTTTGTAACAGGTTTTGATTGGTTGTTGGCAGTACTTATTACCATAAAATTTATAAATCATCAGCCTATAAAGCTGCTGCAGTGGAGTCAAAAGACATTAAACAAATTGCAGGCAAAGTGGAAAAAAATTAAGTTTGAATCAAATATTTCATTCTCTATCACCAAAGCCGTAGTTATACTTTCCTGTCATTGCCTATATCAGAAAAAAAATTGGGAAAGTTTTTTACCCTAAAAAAGAAAATGTGAACAGTATCCCTAAATGAAACAGATTTGTCACAAAATATTATCACATTTTCAAATAAAAAAATAATACAAATATTTGGCACATCAGAGAACATTTGACCACTTTGTTATTATTGGTTAAGGCCTGAAGTTACAACTGCTGTTACCAATGGGTGTACCCTAACAATGCAATGGTTGATTTATACATTATTAAGTGTGTGTTATTTTGTGTTGTAGGGTTATGACATCCCATCACGAAAGAACCAATAGCAATAAACCTGGTCATTGTGTTCCAGTTGTATGGTTTAAATCGCATTACTGTCTTATGTAAAATTGTCAGTCCTTTATAGCAGACCCACCTCTTGACTGTATTTTTTCTCAGAGGTATACAGTATGGTATGGCTTGGCAATTTTCTTTTATTGTGACCCTGTTTCTGTTTCTCTGCGATACACCCATAAGCAAGGAATTTATGGCTTTTCATCGAAGAATATACAGTCTTTGTTTTTTTTTACAATTACAAAGAAAAAAATATTTCATGTATTACATTTCATGGCAAAGGTAGCTTTTTATTTACTTTTATATAAAGGAACAAATCACTGTGTTAGGATGCAGCCTACAAACTTCTGACAGAGATAGAAAAAAGATTATGTTATACCATCCACCAAAGTTAAGCAGTATTTAGGTTTTCTACCAAATAAACAATTACTGATTTGTTTCATGCTCTCTGCAAAGGCAAGTTTAGTTTCACATTAAGAGCAGTTGCCTTGATATTTCAAATTTAGTATTTTACTGAACATGCAAAAAGAATATTGATACATGTTGGATTATCCTACAAGATAATTTTTTTAGGGCATATCATCTAACTTTACCTGGAAGCTGTAATATTTGCTGTAAGACCAACAGAACACCAGGTAAGTCCAACAACTTTTTTTATATGCCCGACATATGACGGGAGTATTATGGTATACCTGATGACTTACTGTGGCTTTGATGGATTTTCATCAAAATCACCATAACTACTAACCAACACATTATCTCACCTGAGTTCGATTATGGGCAACATCCACGCATATTTAATTAGGTCACTGGTCACTTGGCTACTTTATGGTGTTGCCACGATAACTTACAAAGAATATAGAAGATTTTGATCAAATTCATCAGAAATGTAAAAAAAATGATATATATTTACCAATAGAGTTTCTCACCTGAATTACCTTCTCATCAAAATTCAGGCATATTTAATGAGGTCAGAGGTCACCAGATACAGGAATGGCATATTATGCAAGTTTGCGGTGCTCTTGTTTAAATATTTTTGTTGTTGGAGGTAACTGCCTCCATTTATTTTAATGCTAGTTCAATTCTAAGTATATGTACATCTGCAGAATCCCATTCTGGTGTTGGAATACATGACAGGATAGTATCGCACTCTTCCTCTCATCTATACTCTAGTTTTTACCAGGCCTGGTGACAACTGCACCTGCAGGCTCTGATTGTGTAATTGCTAGGTCATAACACCAAAAAGACACACTTGCTTGTGAGTGAAACACTGCCTTTTCATATGTCCATCACTAGACCCCAATGCCCTGGATATGTATTCGACTGACTCATGTCCTTGGTATTTTTTTACCATAAATAACACCAATAACACAATCATATTAAAGAAGCTAATTAACATGAATAAAAATGCTGCCTTTAGATTAACCTCTTCTAAAATTTGAACTGATAGGGCATATGAAAGAATTGATTCTCTTAGTTTAATTTGTCATTTTTTGTTGATTTTTAAAGATTAACTATGATAATATTAGTTAACTATGATAATAATTTAACATTTTGTATAAAATATGGTGGTTGCCTTTAAGTTGAGCAAAGACTGCCACCTTCAGTTCCTAACTCTGATTAAAATTGTTTGTACAAGGGTGACAGAAGATTTATAAGATGAGTATGAGTATAAAAAATTGTTATAACCCCAGTTCTGTGAGATGCATTTATAAATAACCATTCTACTCATTGAAGCAGGGAAGAAGTTAGTTTATTACCTTAATATTTTGCAATTTCTATTTCTTCTTAATTAGAAGCAGTGCTTCCTATAGATCAGTAAAGTTGTGGTTAGTTCCTAGGATGTACAGCTATACCATGTCTCATCTCATAATGATAGCATCTCACCTAAATCAGAGAGCAAGATATTGTAATAAATAATGGCTCTCATAAATAGAATTCTCAGGAAATTAAGAAAAAAAATGGATCAGTAGGAAATGAGAATTCTGGTAGTGAGAAAAAGAAGGAACAAGATTTTGCCTGTATGTATATGAGTGGGGAGAGATGATCTTGTGATAACATTAAAACAGTCCCCTACACATGCTCTCAGTCAAACTGACTAGGCCTCTAAGTTGCTGATTATTTTCCCATATTCCTGCACTTCTAGGAAAAAAATTGCTCTTCATAACTCAAGACGAGAGCTTCTTGAGAGAAATATTGTTTAAGTTGATCTTGCCTGTGAAGCCAGTTCTTAACAAAGCCAGTTTAAAACATGGACATTTGTATTTACATGAAGATGTGCCTTTTTAGTTCACTCTGTGAACTTATATGCCATGGCGCAGCATCCGCCGTCCACTGTCCACTGTCAACCGTCCACTGTCCACCGTCTGTTACCAAATATCTCAACAGCCACAGCAGCTACCTTCATGAAACTTTGCAGAATTACTGACCATGGGATGGACATGCAAAAATAAGCTTTTGGTGGTGCCACCTATGTTGACCTACTTTCTGCGGGACGAAATGGTCTTTTCAACTTCTTTCAAGATAAATCATAAAGTATTGATATTTTGGCCTTCATATCATAGTCAACAGTTCCTTATAGGAAGGGGAATAATTTGAGTATAAATTCAGTCAAGTCATATTCAAGATGGCGGCTCTACGGAACTTCAAATTCTGTCGATTGCAAAATATGACAGCTTGATGTGTTTCTATACATGATTTATTGTCTGTTACCAAATATTTTAGGAACTGCTGCAGCCTTCATTTTCAAATTTCACAGGAATATTGATCATGTGACTGCTTAATGATTTTGACCTCCAGGTGGTGCCACCTGTGTTGACCTACTTTCTGCGGTACAAAATGGTCTTTTCCACTTCTTCCAACATAAGTCACAAAGTATTGATATTTTGGCCTTCATATCATAGTCAACAGTTCCTTAGAGGAAAGGGAATAATTTGAGTATAAATTCATCCAAGTCATTTTCAAGATGGCATCTCTACGGAACTTCAAATTCTGTCGATCGCAAAATATGACAGCTTGATGTGTTTCTATACCTGATGTATTGTCTGTTACCAAATATCTTAGGAACTGCTGCAGCCTTCAGTTTCAAATTTCATAGGAATATTGATCATGTGACTGCTTAATGATTTTGACCTCCAGGTGGTGCCACCTGTGTTGACCTACTTTCTGCGGGACAAAATGGTCTTTTCAACTTCTTTCAAGATAAGTCATAAAGTATTGATATTTTGGCCTTCATATCATAGTCAACAGTTCCTTATAGGAAGGGGAATAATTTGAGTATAAATTCAGTCAAGTTGTTTTTAAGATGGCGTCTCTACGGAACTTCAAATTCTGTTGATCGCAAAATATGACAGCTTGATGTGTTTCTATACATGATTTATTGTCTGTTACCAAATATCTTAGGAACTGCTGCAGCCTTCAGTTTCAAATTTCACAGGAATATTGATCATGTGACTGCTAAATGATTTTGACCTCCAGGTGGTGCCACCTGTGTTGACCTTCTTTCTGCTGGACAAAATGGTATTTTCCACTTCTTCCAAGATAAGTCCCAAAGTATTGATATTTTGGCATTCATATCATAGTCAACAGTTCCTTAGAGGAAAGGGAATAATTTGAGTATAAATTCAGTCAAGTCATTTTTAAGATGGCGTCTCTATGTAACTTCAGATTCTGTCGATTGCAAAATATGACAGCTTGATGTGTTTCTAAACATGATGTATTGTCTGTTACCAAATATTTTAGGAACTGCTGCAGCCTTCAGTTTCAAATTTCACAGGAATATTGATCATGTGACTGCTAAATGATTTTGACCTGCCAGTGGCGCCACCTGTGTTGACCTACTTTCTGCGGGACAAAATGGTCTTTTCCACTTCTTCCAACATAAGTCACAAAGTATTGATATTTTGGCCTTCATATCATAGTCAACAGTTCCTTAGAGGAAAGGGAATAATTTGAGTATAAATTCATCCAAGTCATTTTCAAGATGGCATCCCTACGGAACTTCAAATTCTGTCGATCGCAAAATATGACAGCTTGATGTGTTTCTATACAGGATTTATTGTCTGTTACCAAATATCTTAGGAACTGCTGCAGCCTTCAGTTTCAAATTTCATAGGAATATTGATCATGTGACTGCTTAATGATTTTGACCTCCAGGTGGCTCCACCTGTGTTGACCTACTTTCTGCGGGACGAAATGGTCTTTTCAACTTCTTCGAAGATAAGTTACAAAGTATTGATATTTTGGCCTTCATATCATAGTCAACAGTTCCTTAGGGGAAGAGGAATAATTTGAGTATAAATTCAGTCAAGTCATTTCAAGATGGCGTCTCTACGTAACTTCAGATTCTGTCGATCGCAAAATATGACAGCTTGATGTGTTTCTAAACATGATGTAATGCTGTTACCAAATATCTTAGGAACTGCTGCAGCCTTCAGTTTCAAATTTCATAGGAATATTGATCATCTGACTGCTTAATGATTTTGACCCCAAGGTGACCCCACCTGTGTTGACCTACTTTCTGCGTGAAAAAATGGTCTTTTCCACTTCTTCCAAGATAAGTCACAAAGTATTAATATTTTGGCCTTCATATCATAGTCAACAGTTCCTTAGAGGAAGGGGAATAATTTGAGTATAAATTAAGTCAAGTCGTTTCAAGATGGCATCTCTACAGAACTTCAAATTCTGTGGATCGCAAAATATGACAGCTTGATGTGTTTCTATACATGATGTATTGTCTATTACCAAATATCTTAGGAACTGCTGCAGCCTTCAGTTTCAATTTTCATAGGAATATTGATCATGTGACTGCTTAATGATTTTCACCTCCAGATGGCCCCACCTGTGTTGACCTACTTTCTGCGTGAAAAAATGGTCTTTTCCACTTCTTCCAAGATAAGTCACAAAGTATTAATATTTTGGCCTTCAAATCATAGTCAGCAGTTCCTTAGAGGTAGTGGAATAATTTACGTGTAAATTCAGTCAAATTATTTTCAAGATGGCATCTCTACAGAACTTCAAATTGTGTGGGTTGCAAAATTTAGCAACTTGATGTGTTTCCATACAGGATGTATTGTCTGTTACCAAATATTTTAGGAACTGCTGCAGCCTTCAGTTTCAAATTTCACAGGAATATTGATCATGTGACTGCTAAATGATTTTGACCTCCAGGTGGTGCCACCTGTGTTGACCTACTTTCTGTGGGACAAAATGGTCCTTTCCACTTCTTCCAAGATAAGTCATAAAGTAACAATATTTTGGCCTTCATATTATAGTCAACAGTTCCTTAGAGGAAGTGAAATAATTTGAGTATAAATTCAGTCAATTCATTTTCAAGATGGCGTCTCTACGGAACTTCATATTGTGTTGATTGCAAAATTTGACAACTTGATGTGTTTCCATACAGGATGTATTGTCTGTTACCAAATATTTTAGGAACTGCTGTAGCCTTCAGTTTCAAATTTCACAGGAATATTGATCATGTGACTGCTAAATGATTTTGTCCTGCAGGTGGCTCCACCTGTGTTGACCTACTTTCTACAGGCTGTAATTGTCTTTTCTGATTTTTCCAAGATATGTCATAAAGTATAAATACTTTGGCTTTCATATCACAGTCAGCAGTTCCTAGGAGGAAGGGGAATAATTTGAGTATAAATTCAGTCAAGTCATTTTCAAGATAGCATCTCTACAGAACTTCAAATTGTGTTGATGGCAAAATTTGACAACTTGATTTGTTCCTTTACATGATGTATTGTCTGTTACCAAATATCTTAGGAACTGCTGCAGCCTTCAGTTTAAAATTTCACAGGATTAATGATCATGTGACTGCTTAATGATTTTGATCTCCAGGTGGCGCCACCTGTTTAGCTACTTTCAGCAAGCTGTAATGATGTTTTCTGCTTTTATCCAAATTATGTCATTAAGTATTTATTTGTTATTATCCACAAAAACAGAGTCTCCTCTAGGACCCTTGGACTGATCTTTCCAAAACCTGGCATACTTGTTCTCTCACCTATGCAGTTATGGGTAACAATGATGGAGAACCTTTCTGTGCAGTACAAACCTGGGTTTCTTTTATATAACAACCCTCAATCTCCAGAGTGGTTCAACATATTTAGCTGAAATTTTGCATATTCATAGATCTTGGACTCCTCCATCTTGTATTCAAGACTGGTGGCGCCATCTGCAATTG
The DNA here is from genome assembly GCA_026874595.1 of Sipunculus nudus. Taxonomy (NCBI): domain Eukaryota; kingdom Metazoa; phylum Annelida; class Sipuncula; order Golfingiida; family Sipunculidae; genus Sipunculus; species Sipunculus nudus. The sequence continues at coordinate 38,910,430 of CM049311.1, forward strand.
TTTTCCCATGGCGTCCTTCGGTACATTTGCTTTGGGTGAAAATTGCTCATATCTCAGAAGTGGTTGAAGGTATTGGTCTGAAATTTGGCATGTCTATCCATCTAGGAAAGTTTTCTAGTAAACCAGACAGTTGGCACCACCTACCTTCCTGTTTTTATAGAATAACTTAATGCCTTTTTACTGAGGAATGATTTGCTGTATTGACCTGAAATTGCGCATGTCCATAGATCTTGGACTCCTCAGACTTTTACATTTTCTTTGGGTGAAAATTGCTTATATCTCAGGACTGGTTCAATGTATTGGTCTGAAATGTGTCATGTCCATCCATCTTGAAAAGTTTTCTTGTAAACCAGACAGATGGCGCCACCTACAATACTTTTTGCGGAGTGTCCAACTTTGCATTTGCCATCTGTTTGTCTTAGTGGTTGTTCAGTGTATTGGGTTGAAATTGTGCATGTCCATAGATTTTCGTCACCTCCATCTCGTAAACAAGACTGGTGGTGCCATCTGCAATCATTTTCCTGTGGGGTCCATTCATACATTTGCTTTGGGTGAAAATTGCTCATATCTCAGGAGAATTAGTCTGAAATGTGGCATGTGCAGTCATCTAGGGAAGTTTTCTCATAAACCAGATAGGTGGCGCCACCTACCTTGTGCAATAGGACAATGTCTACTTGGAAAGGAATGAATGGTATTTTCACATTCATTTTTTTTTAATCACCAAATTGCCAAATTGCACAGTAATTCACAGAGTGAACATTAGACCCCTGGGTCTCTTGTTTAAATTGTGTTCATGGTAGCCCTAGGTCCTGTAATCTCTTCCTACGCTTCACTGTAGGAGAGCCCTAGAAGATCCTTTTAGAAAACTGGAGAATTCCACTTAATGATAAAATTATGATAGTTTGGCTAAATGTATCATATTTTATCAAATGCATTTGTAACATTTGTATTTGGGGCCATAACCATTAGGCCTGTGCTTAGGGGTCTTTGATTCAATTTGATTGTATGATTTTATCTTCTTGAAAGAAATGTCCGAGCGGCAATGCAGCTCAAAATTGATAAGTTTCTATTGAAATAAAAATAAAAATTTTTAATGTGGAGGTTTAAAATTGATGCAGGCAGTGCCTGAGAACCATTTATTTTTTTGGCCTAACAAACTACAAAGGCAGAATATGGTGCCATTTGTTGATATTGTGCGATAAAATTACACATAATAAATGCTTGATATCAGAAAGCAAGGTTCTTTAAAGACTACATTTTCAATTCAAAATTTCTAGTCTCAGTTTGATTTGCTTTCTGCAGCATTTCAGTTACAATTTTCAAATAAGGATATGTTTTTGATTAGCTATAAAATGGCATTTTTGAGACTGAATTTGAATCTGGCAGGAAAGATTATCCTTGAAAACCAACTAAAAGTCAGGGAATAGTCAGGAAAAAAACAGGGAATTTTTTCAGAGTTTGCTTCTGGCAACCTGCCTACCTGTATTTAATGTAATAGGTATCCAACAAAGCATTTATTTGTACTTATTAGTATACGTTATATGCAGGCAGATAGGTCAATGCTTAGTTTACTGCTCTGCTGAAAATGTTTCATTTATATTTGATAGTATCAGTTATGATAATATTAGTTTTAATATCAGTTTCTGTTGTAATCTTTGGAATATGTGCTTTGGGTAAGTTGATTTATAAATATGATAAAAATAGAGTTAGAAATGAAGATTAAAAAATAAAAAGCAATTTAGAAGAAAAAAAATTTAAATATAATTAAAAAATGGTTATAACCCGTTTCAGTAATGTAGGACTCGAGTCCCCTTTTTTAGGAACTTGGAATCAGACTTTGACTTGAGCGTCGTGGACTCAGACTTGTACTAGGACTCTGAGGTAAGGACTCGAAAAGTTAGCTGAGTCTTAGTAAAATCTAGAGTCCAATGGAAAAAAAAATCTGTCACTTATTATAAAGACTCAATAATGTATGTATGGGAACTACTAATAGAATATTACAAATTAATAACACTATAGATACAAAGCTTTGCTCAGAATCAGGAGCTATAAATGTAACTAACCATTATAGTATAAATTCATATGTTAACTAACTTTAAAAAGTACATGATATTCTGAAATTTCCATTTAAATTTGCTTTTAAAGGATATTTGTATTGGACTTTATCTCAGGTTCCAAATGACTTAAACCTCAAGGGCTCAGACTTGGACTCAAGTGGCCTGGACTCAGACTTGGACTCAAGTGGCCTGGACTCAGACTTGGATTCAAGTGGCCTGGACTCAGGCTTGGACTCAAGTGGCCTGGACTCAGGCTTGGACTCAAGTGGCCTGGACTCAGACTTGGACTTAAGTGGCCTGGACTCAGACTTGGACTTAAGTGGCCTGGACTCAGGCTTGGACTTAAGTGGCCAGGACTCAGACTTGGACTCAAGAGGCCTGGACTCAGACTTGGACTTAAGTGGCCTGGACTCAGACTTGGACTTAAGTGGCCTGGACTCAGACTTGGACTTAAGTGGCCAGGACTCAGACTTGGACTCAAGAGGCCTGGACTCAGACTTGGACTTAAGTGGCCTGGACTCAGACTTGGACTTAAGTGGCCTGGACTCAGGCTTGGACTTAAGTGGCCTGGACTCAGGCTTGCATGCGGACTCAGATGATGTGGACTCGACTACTGCTCTGACCTATTTGTTATAAATAGCTGGGCAAGTGTTCTGTAAAAAAAGTCTTAAGTTTTTTAGATCCGCTGACTTTTTGTCATGCTCAGCTTTATAAACAACAATCTTCCTTGATTCTTTGAAACTATTTATTCCATCTAATTTATTAGCACCAGCCACATTCATTAAATTTATCTATTGGATGTATCATGGTGATCAGTCTGTGCTGAAACTTATTTTCTCCTTGATTACTGGTAAACCTGCAGGGCCTGAAATTGGCTCATCCTACAAACTCATCAGTGCAGTGTCCTGACCCATGGGTCACTTACTTTAATTTGTTTGGAGTCAGGGCAGAACATAGTCTCATTGTTTTAGGAATCATGGAACTTCCAGAGTCTAGACTTTGCCAAGCTGAGGGGACTCTATTCCCAAATAACAAGGTGCTTGGGATAAATATTTATGATATGGTAACTGTGCCTGAATACATAAGAGGTTTATAATGGTGGGTAAATGTGTCTCCCACAGCTAGCTGTTTGGCCTTGTACATTTCAGCCTCACAGATGTTTTAGCCTTTGTACATTTCAGCCTCACAGATGGTTTCGCCTTGAAAATATCAGCCCGAAGGGATGTTTTGGCCTTGTTAATTTCAAGCAAACCCCTAAAAATGTTTATCCATGTTAAATTCAGCCACCCATAGATATGTTATATCTCATATATTTCAGCCCCTCATGTTTTAGCCTTGTGCATTTCAGCCATAGACATGTTTGGCTTTGTACATTTGAGCCCCCACCCCCTCTCCTCCAAGATGATTTGGCCTTGAATAATTGCAGCCCCTAAGGAGGTTTTGGTCTTGTACATTTCAGACCCAGAGATGTTTTGCCCTGGTCCATTTCAGTCTCTTCCAGAGATGTCAGTGGCAGTTCAAGAGGGTGTTCCAGGGAGTCCAGAGACCCCCCCCCCCCCCCACCTTTTGAGATAAAACAAGCTTTTTTTAGGGTTTCAAGCCAAATTTAGCGACCTGGACCCCTCCATTCTAGACCAGAGGACCTTATTTTAGGTATTCTTTTAGTCTTCCTGGGTTGGACCCTCCCCGCCTTTCCGAAATCCTGGATCTGCCCCTGGATGTTTTGTCCTTGCATATTTCAGCCTCAGAGACATATTTTGTTTTGTATTTTTCCAAGCTGTGAAAACTGAAAAGCATCAGATAAGTTTATTTCTTATGAAATGATTCGAAGGATTTTCCTCTCCCACATGAGAGTGTCCGTCAGGATGTCAGAGTAGGAAAACTTGTCACATCTGAAACCCAGATGTCAGTGACTGCATGTAAAATAAAATGGGTTTACTGCTGGTATAGGGAATTTGACAGACTATAGGGGAAACTTATATGCCTTTCTTGTAGAATACTGTAGCCATGAATATGGATGGATTGTGTTAACTTATAAGTGTGGAGGAAGTTTCAGGATTACCTTGTGGAGGACTCTGATCGTAGTGTTAGGATCACACAAATTGTATACCTAGGATTACTTTTAGATTATCAAGAACCCTTGGAATATTTGTCATGTTGTGACATTGCTCTTGTCCGAAATGTTGTACGTTCTTCTAACAGATATTTGTTTGGCTTTATAACATAAAGTCAATCCAGGTGTCCCAGACTGAATAGCTTGGGCTATACAGAATGATCCTGTCTAAAAGCTGAACAAACCCACCATGGACGTTTGTTTAAATATATGGCATTAAAGGAGTTTTAGACTGAATGGCGCTTGCTAAAATGCTGTTATTCAAAATGTTGTACGATCCTCTTAGTAAATTTATACCAGGACCAGACAACCAAGGTTCATGCTTATAAAATCCAACCTTGTGCTAGCTGCTGGTAGTAAAACTATACCTGGGTTCACTCAGTTAATCAGAATATTACACAGGGGTTTGATTGAGTCCGCCGTATTCATACATCAATAAACCTGTCTGATCCCAGAGTATATACTCATCAAAGGGAGACAAAGCCCGTGGGGATGGCTTTAAATTTTTAGCTCAGCTGACTCTGGCCTCAAGCAGTTCATCAATGGGCCAGCCGGCTGGGCAGAAACAGGCCACTTCATAACTGCTGCAGCCACAGACACAGCCACTGAGGACCACTTGTAATTTTTTGTGTGCATAATTTCTCTCCGGACTGCATTTGGTCCCCTGTGCATTGAATATGCAGACATCATTCAAGGCTTTTTTGACAAACCTTTATTGATTTGAAACTAATTTTAATCAGATTGATATAGACCATTAAAAATCCAGTCCACCAGCATTAAGTTCAGTTCAGATCCAGGAGATCAGGGACTTACCCAGGTCGGTCTGTCCATCTTTACTATTTGTTTATGTACCAGATATCTCAGAGTATTATATATTAAATTATATTTTTTTTTATGCCATATCTAAGGAAATTAATTATAATATACATGCTAGACTCAAAACTGATTAGAAAAAAATGAGCTAGTTACCCTGATATCTGGTCGAAAAAGTTGGTTCTATTTTAAATATTAACACTCTTGAGGGAGAATTCATTATATTTTTAGATGATTCTAAAGTTTGTAAAAAAACTATAAATGTGGCCTTAGTGAATAAAAAAATGCTGCTGCATTGAAACAAAGAAATTGTTTTTAACGCTTATTTTATAAATAAAAATAAAAAATGGCCTAGTGGATATAAAATTTGCATGAAGATACAGTAATGAGTTCTATCAGGCAGCCATAACCTATGTTGTATTGATTAGACAGGATTGGTTCTTTTTAATATTAGTGAATCTGTGAGCTTATGCGATGGTGTGACATCGTACGTTGCCTGTCCTGCATACTATCTCAAAAACAGCAGGATCTACTATCACTAAATTTATGCAAAAAATCAATCATCCAAAAAACTTTCAGAATTTGCCTAATTTTTTGCTATCTGCATTTATGTAGATTTTACAGGGATAAAGCAAATTCTATTGTAAGATTGTGCTTTTTGGTGGTGCCACCTGCATGAACTTACATTTTACAGGGAAAAAGCTTGAAAACCTAAGAAAATCTTCTTCTCCCATACTGTTCAGCCAAAATCTCAGGAACAATCTCTCTCAAGTTTGTTCGAATAGTTCCAGCTGGGTGATTTTTGGCCGAGTTACAGGAATCTGAACTTAATCATTTGGTCAAAAAAGCATACTGAAATTACAATATCAAAAACAGTTAGAGCTATTATCACCATATCGTATGCAAATGTTGGTCCCATGATTCATATTTGAAATTCAGGTATTGGTGGCACCACATGCATCAACCTTTTTTAGGGGAGTCATCTGTCGTAAGTACATTAAGTCATAATTCTCAGGAACAGCAGGAGCAAGCATCCAAAAGTTTTTGCAAAAATCAGTCAAATATCAAATGTTGTGACTTGGGATTTGATGTTTTTTGTGGTGCCCCCTGTATCTACTTACATTTTACAGGGAAAAAGCTTGAAACCTTTTGAAAATCTTCTTCTCTTAATCATTCAACCAGTTTTTTCAGTATTTCACTGAAATGATGCCAGAGATGAGCTCCGTTAGGTTTGTCTAAATGGTTTGGGATTGATGAATTTTGGCTGAGTTACAGGAATTTGAGCTTATTCATGTGGCAAAGTAAGCATACTAACATAATCTCAGAAATGACAGGAGCTAGCATGACCAAGTTTGGTGCAATTGTTGGTCACATGACTCTTATTTGATATTGAGATTTTTTTGGGGGCCATCTACATGAGCTCTTTGATATAAGCAGAGCTGTATATGCAACATATATAATTGGTTGTCATATCCAGCTTAATATATGAAGAAAATATATCTGTATGGTGAATTTACTTTCAATAGGCATCTATTACTATTCTAAAAATTTTGATAAAAAAAATCTTATGAATATGCAGCTTGAAAAAAAGCATTTTAGCCAAAGTCATTCAGTATGTATAAACAGATTTGGCAATATGTCAAGATTTTTTCTGTATCTATGAAAAAAGCTTTGGCAGACTGCCAGCTGTAACAGGTCACGAATTCACCCAGTGCAGCCAGGTACAAGTCAAGAGTTCACTCAGTGCAGTAGCTGCAGCTAACAATTAGCTCAGCTTGACTTGGGGCAACTGCCTACCTAAGCTGAGCTTGGTCAGCTGAGTTGACCTAACTCAAGATAAGTTTGATGTATCTGAATTTTTGGCCTGTCCATACATCTTTGATGGCTTTATGGCACACAATACTGATGGCGCCATCTACAATAATATTTGCAGAGTGTATGTCCCTGCTTATATCTCAGGAGTGATTTGACATATCAGCCTGAAATTATGTATTACCATACATCTCGGATAGTTTGTTGTATACAATACCTGTGGCACCACCTACAATTGTTTTTTGGTTTCATGCATCAGATCATATAGCTCAAAAGTGGATTGAATTATCTGCCTGAAATTTTGCATGTCCATACATCTTCTATGGCTTTCTCTTACACATGACTGGTGGTGCCACCTACAATCATTTTGTGTTGTGTACATCCATGCCAGTATTTCAGGGGTGAAGTTAGTGTGATTGGTGCTTATACTCTGGCTCAAAATGTTTAGTACTTGCATTGTACATATACTTGGTACACTTGTACTTAAAAAGTAATGGTCAAGCATGAAATCATTATACCTTATTTATATCCCATTGCACCGGTTTGCATTAGGCCTGTAGGCCTTGTCAATTCAAGATTTGGATTGAATCCCAGTTGGCAATTGGTCCAGATAAGAAAATGGGCTTTGACACATTCATTTAGAGCAGCAAATTAGAGATAAACTTTTTACAGTATTTATAATAAATTATTCACATTTCATTGTTGCTATGATATGTGGATTAAAAATAGAGTAATATATAACAAATAAAATGGAAGGAACCATAAAAATTAGGTGTACAAAACACCAATTAGATGGCATGTTGGAAGCCATTTTATTTGTATAGGAGATTTTTAGTTTGGATGTGGAAATGAGGTGGTAAATATTGGATAAGATTATTCAATTAGCGGAGGGTACAGGTGTCTGAGAATAATGATTCACCTTACATTGTCAGATAGACAGGTGGTTGTGTCTTGATATCTGATTAAACTGATCCTAAATTTAGTGCACCTGTGTTGATGTGACTTGATGATGATTAAGGATCCATGACAGACTAGAGGGGTGGGGGGGGGGACTGCCTATTAATATGTTAAATCATTCAAGTTTTGTTTCCTCCCAAAGCGAGGAACAAATGCAAAAAGCATATTCAGACCTAAATTTATGTTTGTGAAGAAGTATGCAGTTTGTGGCTCAGGGATGTCATAGTTAACTAAGTGCAGTATGAATCCTCAAACTTCAGAATGTTCATGAGCTTCAAACCAATACAGTTGAGGGTAATAGTTTTGGCTCATCTGTTAGCATCAAAAGGAAAAAATAGAAGGAAAATGAAAGAAAATGAAAAATAGCCTTCAGTATGGGGACATAAACCCTGTGCAGAAAAGGGTTCGCAAAGAAAATATGTCATGATGGTTTCTTTAAATTTAAGATGTTTACCAGTATTGTTCCAAGGCTTCTTTTTGATCAGCTGACTGTAAGTCATCGGAGCTATAGTGATCACTCTTTGTCCGTCATCTGTCTGACTATCTGGCCGTCCGGCCTCCTTTCCTTTAACAGGGCACAAATCGTTACCACTGTACCTGGAATCTTCTTACTTGACATCAAGAGAGGTCCAGATAAAATCTCCTTGAAAACCTGAAATTAGGTCTCTGGTACCCACATCCTTTGAGCTGTGGGGCTATGAAATACCCCCCCCCCCCCCAGAATAATGGAAAATTTGATACAAAAACTCAAGTAACTGAACAACTATTGTATTGATCATCATAATTTTTTGCATGCTTATTGATCATGGGATGTTTATCACTTCCTGCAGACTGGTGGTGAAACCGGTATTTTTTCCAATTTTTATTAATTTTTTTCTTTATTTTCAGACCTGCAATGAAACTGTCATCTGTTAACAGGGCACAAATCTTAACCGCTGGACCTGGAATCTTCTCAATTCAAATTAAGGAAGGTCCATGAATAATCTTCTTGGAAACCAGAAATTAGGTCTCTGTTACCAATATTCTTTTAGCTATGGGGCTGTGAAGTACCTCCCAAGAATAATAAAAATTTTGATGCAAAAAGTTCAAGTATCTGAATAACTACTGCATCGATCACCATGATTATGTGCATGAACATTGATCATGGGGTGTTCTATCACCTCCTGCAGACTGGTGGTGCCACCTGTATTTTTTCCATTTTTTTATTGATTTTTTTGGTTGTTTTTTGTTTTTTTAGACCTGCAATGAAACTGTCAACTGTTAACATGGCACAATTCCTAACCACTGGACCTGGAATTTTCTAACTAATTTTCTAAATCTGTGTACCATACTCAGTATTTGCATTGGAAGTTAAATGTAATTCAGTATTTTAAGTAGAAACCTTTTGTAAACCTTTTGGACTCAGACTTAGACTCAAATTTCAAAAGGGTCAGACTTAAAGAAGGCTGACTTGGAGTCTACGCTCAAGCATTCAGACTTGGACTCGGGTGGCTTTGACTGGGACTTGCACTGGGACTCAGGTTGTGGTTGACATTTATGTGCTGGGCTTGGTGGTATAATGTTGTTGACTAATGAGCAAGCTTATGCCAACTGCTTGGAGAGTACTGAATGAGATTAATTATTAGGCTAGGCTATTGTCCAAGTGCCTGAATCTCTTGTGGGCCATACTGGTGGCACAGAATCAGTCTGGTACATTTCCTAACAATCAATGTGTGTAATCCTTATCCTAGCTGTAACCAGCTGTTCATCTACAATTATGAAAGTAAGTGTACAGGGAAATAAATTAGTACACCCAGATTCCACCATTTTGAAAACCAAAAACATCTTAGTTGTAAGTCCATCATTTTGGTTCTGACAATTAAGACTCAGGTATAAAAAGAAAATAAAAGAATAATTTCCTCGTAAACTGGTACAACAAACTTGACAAGTTTTTAGATGATTATGAAATTGTATTACACAGAAAACATAAGAATAAGGATTGTCTTTCAATAATGTTTAAATTAAGGTAAATAAATTACAGTTGTCTTCATCAAAGTCTTGTGATACCGGTAATTCTGTTTCCAATTAACTGCAGCTATGTTTATTAAGTGCATGCAGTAGATGTTATTTACAAATATAAGAAGAGACTTAACATAAATTTTGTAATATTTTATTAATTTTGAACCACAAAATCAAAAATGACATGTCTTGTGTTATAAAATAGGATAGCATAAACCAGGAAAACTTTATATAACAAAAATTTAAGACATATATAGGGTACCTTAGAATTGTAAAAAAAAAATTGCATTTAAAAGTTAATTTGTACAAAATGGGGATTCCTTGCATTTGAGCATCATTAAATTTCTCAAAGGAAAGAATTACGAGATTTGCCAGGCATAGGAAGTTAGAAACACATGGGGGAGTATGAACATTATAATGCTCCAGAAAATAATGTTGTCATGCTCAGACTGATATTGCAATTATTTGCATACAAACATATTTGTGATCTTGGTTGACATTAAATCCCCGTGTTCAGATTCACCATCTGTATTCTGATTGGACTTTGTGATCTAGCTCGTCTGGTCAGATTTCAGATCCTACCATCTAGGAATTGAATTCTTGTTCTTCCTGTTTAGACATTGCTACTTGAATGACGGCTTACTAATTGGCAGGTTCATTATACATGAATAAATATTACAGAAATCAAATTATTCTGAATAAAACATGATAAAAGTTGATGTCTTGAAAGTATAAAGCAATACCAATTAGTAGATAAAAAAAGTTCTCAGAATAAATATGTTTTAATGTTATAGGAGATAAAAAAAATTGTTTAGCTGAAGCAGCATGAAGCAAGAAGCTGTAAAATCAGACAAGCTCACATGTAATCTTGTCTGATCCGGCAGAGTTTGGCTTCCTGTGGTATTGTTCCGTCTCTTGTCAAGCTCGCCAGCAGAAAGATCCGGACATGCCCTGCTGTTCTGTAATTAGATTCTTACCATGGGAGCCTCAGATCTGCTCACCCTCATCAGCTTGATAAGATGTTTATCCAGACATCTTATTTCCATGATCTCTTACCAAGGTGTGTGTTTTTCTAGACCTGTAGTTACTCCAGTCAACTTATCCATTTCCTGTTTTGTTTCACTTGATGCGTAGGAGGAAAAAAGTTGGACCCTTAGGTATTTCAAATGGCTTCATTTTCTTCCCTGCTTTGCTCATTTTAAGGAAGTTTTCTACCAGTGACAGTGCCACATGTAGTTAGCAAATGATAATGGTGTTATGGCTGCAGTTCTTTCAACCAGTGAATAGCTATTACCATTTTCTCTTTATCGTGTACTTCTCTTATAGTGTTGGTGCTGCAAGTTACAGTTCACTCTACTAATGAATAACAAATACAGCGCAAAAATTATTTCTTGCAAAGATTATAATTTCTTATCCAAAGAACATCTTCTGTTTACATGAAATTCTCAAGATATTTTTCTTGATTTACAGGTAGTGTGCTCAAGGTCAAGAAAGTCTATCTAGATTTTCTTATGATAAGATAGATATTATCTGATCTTAAGAAAATTTTCCTTCATCAAAATATCCCAAGATATTATTTTATGCATAAGATATCTGTTTTTTTTTAAGAGCAAAAAAAATGATCATATCAGAAAAAAAATTCTCATCACAAAAAAAAAAACAAATTTGTGAACAAAACAAGAATAATTTTCTTACCCTACTCCCAAGCAAATGTTCTTGGCAATATATATATTTTTTTTTATGATTCTAAGGAAATTATTACAGCCATAAATTAAATTTATCTCTTGATAATGTACTTGTTTGGTTGTTTGGAAGGGATGGTAGCATTAAAATTGTTGAATTACAGTAACCATTTATATATTTTCTCAACAGTTTCTCCTAGTACCTTTGATGTAAAGTAAAAAAAATTTTTGACTACGTATACTGTAAGATAACATGAGATGGGCTTTCTGATCATTTGTGACATATATAAGGCACAAATAGAGGTAACTGAGGTAAAGATACATAGTATATTAATATTGCTGGATATGATAAAATGTTAATAAAATATCCAGGCATATGAGAGAGAAACAGATTTTCTACAAAAAATATGACAGAAGCTATGACAGAATTTAATAACAAGATGTTGCCCATATGTTTTACAAATTTAGCAAAATAGGATATACCATACCACAGTACCAGATGGAATGCAATGATGCCATAAAACAAGTGCAGACTAAACAAAATGCATCATATATCCAGCTGAATGCAAGGTGGACTACCTAGTCAATATGCATGAGTTTAGCTGAGAAAGGTGAATCAATTAAAAGATGAGCAGAGGTTTTAACTGTCAACACTTTGAGGTGTTACAGCTTGTAGTTCCATTCTTTACAAAACTAACAAAACCAAACATCGTGGAAAAAAAATGAGGAATGAAAAATCTACCTCAATGACCATCATCAGGAACAAAATAGTATTAATGTAACACAGAAAGGAAATAAAAAACTAAAGCCATGTAACAGCGAAACATTGTAAATTGTGCAAATGCATGGCACAGATTTACACCTTGAAATGAAAATTGTACAGTTGTAAACCATGGTATTGAAAATGGTGCAGTGGTAAACCTTGTAGTAAAATGGTACAGAAGTTTATATTTCCATCTTAGACAGGATGTATTATATGGTAAACCCACGGTCCATCTGTCTGTTGCCCATCCGTTAACTTTTAGTGTCACTGCAATAACTTACCAGGGCTTCAGTTGGATCTTCACAAAAATCACCAAAAATCTTACCAATATATAGATTATCTTGTTCAAGTTATAGTCAAAATATACACAGATTTAATGAGGTTTGTGGTGTTGGAACAATAACTTACCAGGAATATGATGGATTTTTACCTTTGTTGTAGTGAAAATACTACAGAAGTAAAGCTTGTAATGGACATTGTACAGAAGCAAACCTTGAATTGAAAATGTTACAGAAGTTAACCTTGAATAGAAAATGGTACAAAAGTAAACCTTGAATTGAAAAAGGTACATCAGTTTTAGGGTTGAATACAGGGGCCCAGCAAGGATACAAATTTCCCCATTACTTTTCATAATTTAAACCAATGAGTTCCATTCTTCACAACAAGGATGTCTAATTTTGAAATATGCAAATTATACCTAATTGTTGGGTTAATTTCCAGTTATAATGAAAATAAATATCAAAAGGAAATAGGACAAGTAGTTTCTTGGGGCAAGAATAATCATTTGTTACTAAATCCTTAAAAAAACAAATTAGTAATTGATTTTAGACAAAGACCAACCTGTCAATTTTTTATATCTATTGATGGAACACAAATAGAAATTGCACAACATACAACAGTATACATACTAAGGGGTAGTAGTAGATAATAGGCTTAAATGGTATAATAATGTCAACATAGTATACCGTTATGGGCAACAGCATTTAAACTTTGTAAGGAAAAATAAATTGTTTAACATGGATATGGTGAACTACTTGGATTATTCTATTCTTCAATGATCCAGAGTGTCATATCATATGCTTTGATATGCTGGTGGGGAAATCTGATCATTAAGAACAAAAAGAAAATCAAAGGATAAGAAAAATAGCAGAAAAAATTATTGGTCTTAATTTAGAGGACATATTATTTATGAAAATAATGTTATGAATATGCTGAAAAAATTGGTTGAAGGTAAAAGCTTGCTCAGTGATTATATTGTCGGGCTAAAATCAGGCCGAAGGCTGCAGTCTCTGAGATGCAGAACAAACCGGTATTCCAATTCATTTGTACCAAAGGCGGTTAGATTGTTTAATGCATAGCTAAATCAAAATATAATATTACTACTTCTTTATAAATACTATACTACTATGTCTTTGTTTTCTACTCAGCACTATGTCTTACATTTGATATCACCTGCAAAGAAAATTCCTGTATTGGTATGGAATAAATCGTGTATCTTGTATCTTGTATCTTGTAAACCTTGAATTGGAAATGGAACAGAAGTAAACTTTGAATTGAAAAGGGTACAGAAAAAAACCTTGCATTGGAAATGGAACAGAAGTAAACCTTGAATTGAAAATGGTACAGAAAAAAACCTTGAATTGAAAATGGTGCACAAGTAAGCATCAAACTGATAATGAAGGGTACAGGAATAAACCTTGAATTGAAAATGGTACAAAAGTAAACCATGGATTAAAAATGGTACAGTCATAAAATTTTAATGAAGATTTGACATTTGAGACATATAAAGAAAAATTAACACAAAACTACTTGTGTGCAAACATAATTAAATACATGAACAAAAAGGGTATATAAACACATTGTTTTTTAAACTGGTAGAGAATTTGAAATGCAGTTGAAAAGAGCACAGTCATGAACATTGCAAGATAAATGGCACTAGAAAACTTGCAGAAGCAAATCTCGAAAGGTAATTGGTAACGATGTACATTTCCAGAGGTAAATGTTACATAAACAACCCTGAAAGGACAATGGTGTAGAAGAGAACAGGTAATCAAGTAGAACTGATCAACCCAAGATGATAGACAGAAAATAGCGCACGAAGGTAACACAGACCAGAGGCAACTCCATAGAGAAATTCTAAAGGGTCCTATTCTGATATTTGATATATATTAAAAAAAGACAAGCCCTTCATAATAATAGGCCAGAGAAAGCAGATCCCACTGCACACAGACTGCTTGTTTTTTTTTTTTTTCATTTGTTTATAACATGTTGTGGGTCTGCCAAAATAATCCACACACTCTGCCGTCAAGTCAGATGAACCAGAGGCAGAGTTTGAATTAGTAACTTCCGCACATATTCAGCCAACCACCCTAGGGTGAATGAGCTTTCTGTTTGTCAACATTGCTGTGTTCACTAATAGCTTTAAAGATAAACAAGCTCATACACCGTTCACAGACGCTTTTCTTGACTTGAATAATGTAGAGTTCATTAATTCATATGTATGCAAAGTAAGCCAGATAACAATTACCGGTAAGTTCAGAAATAGTCCACAAAAGTGATACATCTTGTTAGGAAATTAATGCAATGATGAATAAGACTTGGAACCAGAACAGGAATGAATACTAAAAGAGAGGAGGGAGGAGCACTTTTGTCAAAAGCTGCACCAAATAGACCAGAGAGGCAGCAGAGTTGTAGCATTAACATCAGTAGGCATGGATGCCAGGGAAGGTTATAGAATTAGATATAGCTCACAACACTTGGTGGCACTCGTGTCTGATTAGAACCCTGAAAATCAATAGTTATTTTTTCATATGACTCTGCCCACAACATGCTGAGGGGAATTACTATTGGCCATCCATTTTTTGGGCTGTGTAGGTGGTGGCATGGAAACGTTTGCTACACTGACAGCAGCAGATAACTTGAAATGAAACTTACCAGGCCACATTTCTCATGGAAATGCTTGCTCCAGTGACAGTCACAGATAACTTGGACTGAAATTGTCAGATGACATCTCGCTGTTGCACATTTTATTTTTCATATTTATCATCTCAGTTCTCTGCTAACTATGATCTTGATATTCTGTGCATTTTGTGTGACTGGGGTTATGAAACGATGGCAGTTACCTTGGATACCATTGTAATCAGGTCAGTGTAGTGTGTTTTACACTTTAAGTTTATGGTACTGCACTTTATTAAGTAAGTGTTATATTGTTATAAAGAAATTGAAAATCAGAAAGCTCATGTTAGAATTTAGGCTTAATTTGTAAAGTCTGAAAGCTAGCTTTGATTGAAAGCTGATGGTATATAGCATTGTCTTTTTTAGCATTGATGTGTTTTAACTGACAAGGAAATAGTGCAGGAAAAGTCTTTGGTGTCTTCTGTGGACTTTAATTAGAATTTTTAACAACTGAATTTAACTTGAAATTATATTTGATACAATAATTATCAAAAGAGGGACAAGTACCAGGTGACAATAGCATAACTGTTATAACACAAAATATTGGTATTTTGTATGTTGGCAAGTAAACTTTTGGAGCATGTGATATTCATAAATGGAATTTCTTTGTGAAATTCATTACAATTAATTATTAAACATGAAAGTTTCTTTTTTATCTGTTTATTCAGAACTTTCTGCTTGTTAGAACTATAATATGTTAAATAAAAGTAATTAAAAGTCATGAACAATGTTAAAAAGGTCTCTAAAACATTGTTACATTTGATATTCGGATGGGTTGACTCTTTTGTTATGTTCTCTCTTCATGATAAAATCATATACAAACTTGCACTTGGTAGATTTTGTGATTCTCCATTTTAAATAGAAAGCAAGATAAATTTCATAGAAATTAATATCTTAACTGTTTGTTCAATCTTTCACCAGTGAAAATGATCATGCATGGATGATTTTATCTATTCCATTATTGTGGAAGCACTGCATCAATAGTTATGTAGCACTAGATATGTTTGATTGGATGCTTTAAATTCATGATACAAATAATGAAAAAGTGGAAATGAAAAAATTATTTTCAGATAAATGTGAACCCTTTTTATTCAGGACAAGGCAGTGGAATGACTAGCCTGATCCTAACCTTTTTAAATAAGTAGAACCTGAAGAAGGCATGTGCATATTTAACATAGAGAGGCTGTCTCTGACCCATGGACTGGAGAACACAGGCAGCATATCAGTTCTGCATAAGAACACAACAGTGACAGGTTAACATTCAGTGTAAGCTTTATTGTCATTGAGTTTGCCAACTATCAAATCCTTGCCTTGCAGGAATGAGAGACTGTATCAAGATGGTTCATGTAAATTCTCTCAGATTGCTTATCCTTTCGGTGGGGGAGTAAATTGACATGATTGAGGCAACACAGACAGGAGTCCAGTAAGGTCATTTCCAGATACCCAGCCCTCTGAGAAATTGATGAACTACACCAGGGGTTGGGGATTCTGCAGTTTTCAGTGATGCATAGATATCGTCTATGGTAATTACTGTCTGGTGGTTGTAACCCTGCATGCCTTATTACGAGCCTAGGAGGCTTCAGTGTCCTCACTGCATGGATTACAGATATTAGGACATGTATGTTTTAAATAATTCTGCTGTGTCAGCTTGAAACGTCTTCTTGTGAATATTATGCAGGGGCTAGCTAGCTCCAGAATGGTAATAGTGTAGTTTGGCTTGTCCCCCACCCCTCAGGTTTTTAGCTCAGCTGACTATAAGTCATCTGAGCTATAGTCGTGGTCCATTGTCCGTCGTCCGTCAGTCTGTCCGTCCGTCCGGCAGTCCGGATGTCCGTTCGAAGACTGGCAAATTTCGACACCATTGGACCTACGAATCTGAAATTCGGCATACAGTTAGATGTCCCCAAAATCTCCTTCCATGCCAAAAATTGGGTCAATATGACTTCGTTCCTTCAAGATATTAAGGAAAAACCTCAATTTTTTATTAGAAATCTATTTTCACACTTCAGGACTGCCTAATATCAAAACCACTAATCTGGTTTTCTTCATTTTTACCATAAATATTTCTCTATATGGTTCCTATGTACATGCCAGAAATTAAGTCAGTATTATTTAATTTAAAAAAGTTATGGGCCAAACATAATGGACTTTGTAAAAAAATGAGGAAAGATATTTTGTCACTTAAGACCAAAAGTGTTAAAGGTAGGAATTTTTTTCAGTAATACTACTTTAAATAATCAAAATTTAATTGTATACTAAAAATTAGATCAAAATCTGTTAAATTTTTTTAAATATTGGCAAAAATATAAAATTGGTACCTTAAATTTTGCCCAAGTTTGACCATGGCACGTTTTTTTCCTGTAACTGCTGTGGATTTAATTTTCAAAGCATGTTTTTGTTACCATTTCAACTGTTAAAACAAAAAATTTGAGACTAGTTGATCAAAAACTGTAGATTTTATTCAAGTTTTCAAACACCATATCACATATTGTTTACATCAAGCTAGTGTTATGCAGTTTACTAGAGCTCAGCTCCCCAGCTTCAGCTCAAAGTTCCGTAAATTTTGCATACAGTTAGATGTCCCCCAAATCCTCTACCATACTAACAGTTTGGTCACTAGGACTGCATTCCTTCGAGATTTTAAGAAAAAACTTCATTTTTCCATTAAAAACCCATTGTTACACTTTAAGATTGCCTAATGTCAAAACCACTTATCTGACTTTGATCATATATAATATTCATATTTTTCTATACATTCGCTATGCATATGCCAGAAATGATGTCAGTATTGTGTAATTGTTTTAAATACTAGGCCCAATCATAATGCACTTTGTAAAAAATCAAGAAATATATTTACTCTCTTAACATGAAAATTGCTGAAGGTAGACATTTTTTGCCAGGGATATAACATTATTTAATCAAGATTCAATTGTATTTCTGAATTCTGAATTTTTCAAATTTTATCAGTTATTAGCATAAATATGAAATCAGTACCTTAAATTTTGCCCCACTTTGGCCATGGCATGTTTTTTCCCTGTAAGCACTGTAGATTTAATTTTCATATCTTGCACACGTAAGGATTTTAGCTTCTTAATTCTGAAGTTATAAAAGGAATTGGTCAAAATCTAGCTTTTATGAAAGTTTTTATGAGACCATATCACACCTTGGCTGTACTGAAGCCCCTCTTTTATGTCCCCACATTGACCTTCAGGCCAATTATGCATGCTTGAAGCAAGGCACTCTGCAGCCAGCCAGCTCTTGGGTGGCTTCAACTGGATCTAACTGTCCAACCCCCTCCACTAGTATTTGTTTAGGCCATAAACATAACAATAAACTATTTTTTAAATTCTTGGTTTATGATAAGAACTTAAAAAAAATAAATGGAAAAGGAATTTATAGTTAATGAGTTACAGGGGATTACCTTGCAATTAGTGATCATTTATGGATCTTCCATGGATGGCCAAAATTGTATTTCAAATGACACCATGCAGTCACCATTGGGTATTTTTCATTTCAACCATAAAAATGAAAAATAAATAATTAAAATAAATTGTTGTTTACTATTAGGGATTATATGAAGCAAGATAATGATAGACAAGGACGCAGTTTTATTGCCAGAAATTATGTCAATATTGTAGACTTGAGGGGCATCAAAATAATGCACCTTGTCAAGACCGATCTTGTCAAGATATTATGTCATACAGTCACAAATTCATAAATCCCCTCATCAGCATAGTTAATCATAACCTTGTATCTGTCAAATTGAACTCTTGCAGTTTTCCATACACTATAGATCCTTCAACAAATAGCCTTATCATCATTATACCACTGCTTAGCATACTGTCATTGCATTCATATTTGCTCAAATAAATTGCTTTTTTCGACCCCTCCGGAATAAATAAAAAATAAACCACTATATTTTACTCCATATTAATCCATCAGTCAGGTTATTTCATATATCATTTACTCACATATTACATTATATTCCTTTATAAAAGCCCAACATGACCATGATATTCTAAGCTTTATCTACTCATTATAGTATCACAATGGTGATACATTTATAGTCCAATCATGATCAGCTGAGCGCCGTGACCCATGGGTCCCTTGTTTCAACTTATAGGCAGGGTATATTTTAATGTTATATTGACCCCCTATATGTTCAATCATGAAGGAAAATTGATGTGCAGTTCTATTCTGGATTTGTGCAGCTCTAAAGTTTAGGGTTTTGTTCTGGTCACTCTCTGAAACCCAACTTTTATGCCCATGAGTAAATGGATCACTCTTGACTCATATCAAGGCTATACACCATACAATTGACTCTGGATGAGTTTGCAAACATTTATTATATTTCTGCAAGGGGTGAACCATTTGATACCTGGGGAGGATGGGGCTTTTTTAAATAAAAAATTTGTTTGGATAAAATGCTTGTCCTTGCATTTGAAGGGAGGGGGAATGTTTGTTTAATTGCAGTTTGTATCCTCAAAATGTGACCATGTATTGATGTAGGGCTACAACATTAAAATATGATTTTTGTCCTGAGCTTGCTTTGTATCAATTCAGGATCAATGGTACTTTGATTTTGATATAAGTATCGGCTTTAATTTTCTGGTCATTACATCAACTCAAATGATACACTATTATTGTCTCCATGCCAGAATGAGACTTAATACAGAAAACAGTTGCCTGTAGAAAGTAGATCAGTTGATAAAATAACAGCACATGGAATACATCATTATGCCCAACGTTTCATATACAAGGCAGGTATAATACAGGTATGAAATTTCATCTCTGTTTGCTAGCTTGACACATAATATGTGAGATAAGAAGTGGGAAGGAAAGCAGACTGTATCCCAGATTCTTGGACAGTTATTGTATTCCCAGACAAAATCAGGATACTATGGTAAAGGCATGGTCACGCCTAATCCGGCGCCACTGCAGAGATTTCTTTCAGGCAAGATACATAAAAAATTTTGCATGGATCTTTTCGAAACTTGACATGTACATAGATATGGTTGAGGGGACTAAGCCTATCTAAAATGGGGTCATGACCTTTGCTATGAGAGTATCCTTGACCTTGAATATTCCCATATTTGGTGAACAAAAATTATTTCTCAAATTGATAGATGGAAGAAACCATGGTCGCTTGCCAAGTGCCAGTACACGCTGCTGAAGATGGAAGGCCTATTCTTTATTGGGGGATTAATTGTCTCAGGATAATATGGTACATGCAGTGCTAAGAAATTTAGTTAAATATCTATTTTAAGTAAATCTGAAATATACAATAAATTATGACTATACTTAGGTATAGTGCATGTAAGAATCATTGGCTTTAAATAAATGATCAGGTCATATTACAACAAAACTCTATTACCAGTGTCAAATCAAATGAAGCTGGGGGAATTCCTATGAATGTATAAAATGATATATTTTAACAAGTCTTTGTAAGAATATAGGGGCATGCAGGGGATATTTTAGTTGGTATCTGGCATTCATAAAGATCCAGATAATTCAGCATTTTTCAGGATTTGTTATTCTTTTTAAATTTCAAAGAAAGTGCTCTCAATGCTCAATTTTGACTACATACTTTAAAATTTCCCGGTAATATGGGAAGGAACCCCCCTATCCTAAAAGATATTAATGAATGAAGGTTCATTCATGAGAATTGTATAAATGTGTGCATTCCATACCATCTTCCCCCTGGGTATCAAATAATTTTAACTTTGCCAAGATGAGATTGCCATGGAGTAGCCCAGGATTTTAAACAAGAATTTGACAAGTTCTTGCTAAAGCCATCAATAATTTGATCAACTCTTGTCATGCCATCAGTTATCTGATTTTTTTCATGGCAGAGCCATCAATAATCTGTTTCTTGGCAGAGCCATCAATAATCTGATTGGTTCTTACCAGAACCTTAATAATCTGATTGGTTCTTGCCAGAGCCTTCAATAATCTGATTGTATTCAAATTAAATATCTTAAATATTTTACCATGTCAGACACAAAATTATGCCTGCTATATGTGGTATGGTGTATGGTTTTGTTAAGAACAGTAGGTGACCATTATGTTAACTGGTTATTTTCGTGGATTCAGAATTATTTGTGATATTTGTATCCGCCAAAACGAAGTTTTTGACCGGGTTCCACCGCCGCGGCGGCGTTCATTTCCGGAGAACTCCTCTGAGACTACTGGACGGATTTTTCCAAAACTTGCACCAATTATCAGGTCACATGTGAACTGGTGCCTAACCAATTGGCCTTGGCCTCTGTCCTTTCCTCTCTGCCCAGCATCCGTTTGTGCATCTGTTTCCATACATAAACCCACATATCTCGGGAACCGTTTGACCGATCAGGAAAAAAAATTTGTACAAATGTAGCCCTTGGATAGCTTTATAACATACACAAAAAATGATGGCGCCACCTGCAACCATGTTTGCACAGTTCCATCTGTTCATCTGTCTTGGGTTAAAATCACTCATATCTCTTCAGTGGTTTGACTAATTCTCCTGTAATTCGGCATGCGTATACATCCTAGATAGCTTTCTTGATTTTATGACAGGTGGCGCCAGCTTTATTCACGTTCATGCTGCAGACATTAATGCTTATATCTCTGGACTCGTTTGA
The DNA here is from genome assembly GCA_026874595.1 of Sipunculus nudus. Taxonomy (NCBI): domain Eukaryota; kingdom Metazoa; phylum Annelida; class Sipuncula; order Golfingiida; family Sipunculidae; genus Sipunculus; species Sipunculus nudus. Next base: position 38,932,203 of record CM049311.1, read on the forward strand.
CCAATCACGAAAAAATTTAACACTAATGTAGCCCTTGGACAGCTTTATAACATACACAAAAATGGTGGCACCACCTGCAGCCATTTTTGCACAGCTTCCATCTGTTTGTCTGCTGTGGGATAAAATCACTCATATCTCTGCAGTAGTTTGACTTTTCCACCTGAAATTGTGCATGTGTATACATCTTGGATAGTTTCTCTTTCAAATAACAGGTGGCACCACCTACAATCATGTTTATGTGGCAGACATCCATTCTAATATGTAACACATGTAACTATTTCCCCTTGCCACTCAATCCATGCCTCACTTCACCCTTCCTACTCTTGATTTTGGCGGATACACGTAGTTGCTTGTCGACTACCCATATTCTAGTTATAATTTCATTTAATTTGTTGGTTACTGAGTTTCATGAATGAAATCTACACGTAATTTAAAAGAATACATGAATCATGATAGATTGTCATGCAGTTTAAAGAAGGTCAACTTTTTTTTAGTCAGGCAGATCTTAAATCTGAATGAGTGCTCTAGTTGAGGGAGTTTTTGAATTTGTATACTTACTGGTACAAACATACTCCTTCAGCAACAAAAGTGACATTTAAGAGGATGTTAAACTAGTAACTGTTAGCTCCAAAAAAGGAGAACTGTGGATAATCATGGGACAAATATTACGAAAGTAAGTTTTGAATCACTTATTCTTTATGTCACATATGACAAGTTCAGCACACAGTGATCAATATTAGATGCTTTGATGAAAATAGTCTTAAAGTTCCATGATTACCAATTGACAAACATGCATCAAAAAGTCACTAGTTTTCATTTTGTATTGGATCAAATTGTGTCTGATTGCCATTTTGCATTTCATGTTAATTGTTAGTAAGTTTGATTAAATTTCATTTTGATAGGTTATATTATTATATGTTGTTTTGACTAGCCATCAGTTTCTACTTAATTTAATTTAATAGTAACTATATTTAACATTGATTATTCTGTTAACTTAATAAAAGTATTGTTAGTCTGGTTCTTCATAAGATTCAGTAGGACAATGCCCAGAATTTTCAGCTGTTATGTGTTTGTATCTATTGTGATTATTTGTGAAAATTAAAGCCAGCTATTCACCTATATTCTCTGTACAATATCTGTGATTTCTGCCTGACTTTACATTCATATGCAGAATCAGTCTTTCTTTTACCTGATATTACTTCGACTGAATGGATGTTGAACAAAAAAAATTTGACAAGATTTGACCTTATGCAGAGTAGGGCTAGGTATCGGTCCGCCTCTTCCGGTACAATATGTATTGCAATACAGTGTATTTGATACCGATACGTATTGACGATACGTTCATTTTTCTTTGTATATCATTTCTTAACAGAATCTCTGTTTCTTGTTTTTATATATATATATTTTTTTATTTTTACATTCGACATATTTAGTATTCTATGTACTTAAGCAGCTTAAGCTTGATATTAAATAAATAAACAGTCACTCTGCTGTTTGTACAGGATTTGTCCCCAGGCTTTAACAATTTATTTGATATCTGATGTCCAACGCGGGAGTTCGGAGTACCCTATGACTTGCTTCATTAAGATTTTCAAAGTAATTCATAATCTAAGTCTAGTGTATCTTAAACAGTAATTCATAATCTAAGTCTAGTGTATCTTAAACAGTACTTTACTATACCTATTTCTGGCCGTGTCACCAGACTAGCTAGCTATGGACTGGTAGTGCCAGTAACAAATGGTGTTACGTATGGTACCCACTCGCAAAAACATTTTGGTACTATGATATGGAATTCTCTTCTGATAGACTATAAAAATGCAGAGTCCCTTAGAGCATTCAAAATAAAGTTATCGTACTGTAAAGGGGCATCCTGCAGATGTAAATTGTGTAATACTTAACATCGCTTTGTAAAAACTGACATCCTTCTTTGGGCCGTTTGCCATTTCCGAATTGTTTTGTCACTTCATGCCTTATTGTGATTTTTTTTTCAATATGAATTTGTCAATGTAATTAATAAAGACTCAAAATCAAATGTTATTCACAACTTTGATCCTTAAAATTGATCAGACTTGTGATCCTTTTTTTTGTAAGTTAATGTATTTTTATTATTATTTTTAATATCTTAAATTATTTAATTTTAATTAATGTATGATTAGAGTATGGTCAGTCATAATAGCCTATGGTTAAGGATGTCGTTTTCTGTAAAAACAGACATAAAATAAAATTTTTGTATTATATTGAATTGAAAAAAAATATTCTCCTATTACCGCTCACATCACAGTGCCTGCTTGTCATGAAAGTACTGATGTGCATGCATATATAAATATATTAACAAGTCTTAAAAGCAAAAGCAACAAATATACAATGCATTTAGATTTATAAATCGTCATGGTTATATTACAAGTTAGAGTTATATCCCTATGCATTTGTAATATATCAATATGACCAATACAGCATGCAACGCATTTCGATTACCTTATCGACGTTGTATATTGATTTGTATCGATATATGGATACAGCCCTAATGCAGAGTTTAAGTAAACATGGCATAAATATACCAGATTGTCTGTCTGGGGAACCAGTGCACAGGTGTTTCATATGGTCTGGCAAAGTAATCTCAAGCACACACTCTCATGTCACACCTGCTAGAATATGACAGGTACAGTCAAGCCCGTTTATTGTCATGTCGGTGGTGCATGCATAAATTATGATAATAACCGGGATGTGACATGATACGGGCTTCAACATCGGTGTCCTTTTCAGTCATAGAAGAAGCGTTATGCACCTGACAATTTATTTCCTGTAAGTTTTGTGCCGCATGCCGCAACAACTGACAAAAATCTGACTTGCTAAAAGATAAACACGTAGCGTCTGGGTCATGAGGTCAAATGTCTGGAAATATGCGGCAAGGTTATAACATTATACGTAGGCTAACAATTTTACTAAATAATTATTTCCCCGACTATTGCGCCTTATTTTGGGGTATCTTATTAATGACGCAAACTTCCATGAATGCTTTATGATAGGACTGTTGGGGAGCGGGCATCATCATGCCATTGTGAACTTTCTGAAGTTTCGCCGCGATTGAGGTTTTAGACTGAGTATCACCTCCAGTGCTCCAAAAAACCTCCAGCTTTTTGTTGACCCTTAAAGGGGATTTCCAGTCGCAAGCTAAGTTAAGAGCTCATGCTTCATATCATCTCTGAGAAACTTCACCAAGGTGTAAACCACGGCCTTGCAAAGACAAGGAGTTCATTATGTATGACATGTGATCGCAAACATCGCCCTTGTTAATGTACGAAGAAACACAATGATCTGGAGATTACCATGGTATCTTAAGACGTTAGCTAAGTGATGGGGACTGACCTGCATGCATCACTGCACTTGCCTGCCGCACACAGGTGGGAGATGAGATCGTTTGATATGCCTGACCGATTACAGGCTCTTGGCCTTGCCGTGTCGGCGTCTGATGTGATATTAACTGCGATCTGGTATCACTGCCATGGGTTCCAAGCATGACAATAAACGGGATTATGACAATATTCCATGATATTAAACGGTCAGATTTACCATTGTTTATATAGGAAATGGTTTGGGATTTCAGATTTATGTGACTATAAGCGGGATTTTCTATTAACCGATATGACACAAAGTGGGCTCGACTGTACTAGGTGTGATGTTTTGCCATTTTGGTTGTCAATTGTGTAGAAACTGGTGCCCCATCCATCACAGTTTATTGAAAATAATTTCAAATGGAGAACCATACTACTTTGCTCCTGTTTCTCCTTCATCCAATCAGCAGTGTTTATACTTGTTTTGAAAAGGGAATTTTAATCAAATTTACTGAATCTTTAATTTTAATTAATAAATTTAAAGCATGTATAGAAAACTCAAATGTACAAAACATTTTCTTGTAATAATGATTCAAGGAATAATCTTGAAGATGCCATGTTGTGGCATTATGGTTTATTTGTGATTTTATCTTTAAAAAATAATTTTCTTTATAATTTATTTTAAGCATTTAATGATTTTTAAAATTAATGACAATAGATATATATAAGTATATTTTGCATTTGCTGAAATTTCACAAATTAAGCTGAGCATCATGACCCATGGGTCCCTTGTAAAGTGCAACAACATAACAAACAATGTCACCTCTAATATGTGCACCAGGTTTTGATATCAGGCAAATTCAGCTGCTTGCTGTGACCTTTGGATTCCTTGTTTATTAAATGATGTCCATGCAAGCTCATTTATATGTGTATGCAGTCATACTTTGAACACATTTGGCTATGCTAATGACTAATTAATGGCAGTCTAATTAGCAAAATTTCCAGAAACAAAATCAGTTGTCAGTTTATAAGGCCTATGTGGTTAATAAAAATTACATTTGTCTAGACATGCCAGTTTTACTGGAATTCATAAATGTGAGCTTAGTTTATGAACAGATGCAGATTAATCTTTAGGATTTAGAGGTTGAGCCCATAGAGATTAATTGAATGTGCTTGCTCAGTTTGTAGAATTGATTGATATATTTTGCATTGATGTTGGAGATCACATTTTCATTTAATGTAATTTTATTTGTCCTAAAAAGAACAAATTAATTTAGAAACTAGATATAAACTATTGCCAAGCAATCACTTAACGCTCACTGCCCCCCCCCCCCCCCCCACCCCTTTGGGAACATTTTGAATAAGGTCAAGGTCAAATATAAGTATCAGCTTTTGAAAATGAGCCATATTGGAGACTAAGTGCAAAAAGAAAATGGCAGAAATAAGAAAAAGAAAAAAGAAAAAAATTAAATCAATGGTTTAACACCCAGGGGGCAACTAAGTAGGTCCACAAACAAAAAAAAAGTATAGAGACTGTACTAGAAAGGGAGAGTGAACGAGTAGCTGTAATAAATTTGTTTTTTTTATATACCAGTATTTGCATGCTTGTGTATGTAAATCAGCCAACGATTAATGATATCAAATTTAGGAAATAAGAGGGCAAAGTATATGAAGTGCCTTATTTTCTTTACCTTTGTTCTTTCTTTACCTTTTATTCTTAGGTCTCTCCAGGGGAGACATGTTGTTTACAGGATCATCGTCTTTCTTTACCTTTTATTCTTAGGTCTCTCCAGGGGAGACATGTTGTTTACGGGTCATTGTCTTTCTTTACCTTTTATTCTTAGGTCTCTCCAGGGGAGACATGTTGTTTACGGGTCATTGTCTTTCTTTACCTTTTATTCTTAGGTCTCTCCAGGGGAGACATGTTGTTTACGGGTCATTGTCTTTCTTTACCTTTTATTCTTAGGTCTCTCCAGGGGAGACATGTTGTTTACGGGTCATTGTCTTTCTTTACCTTTTATTCTTAGGTCTCTCCAGGGGAGACATGTTGTTTACAGGATCATCGTCTTTCTTTACCTTTTATTCTTAGGTCTCTCCAGGGGAGACATGTTGTTTACGGGTCATCGTCTTTCTTTACCTTTTATTCTTAGGTCTCTCCAGGGGAGACATGTTGTTTACGGGTCATTGTCTTTCTTTACCTTTTATTCTTAGGTCTCTCCAGGGGAGACATGTTGTTTACAGGATCATCGTCTTTCTTTACCTTTTATTCTTAGGTCTCTCCAGGGGAGACATGTTGTTTACGGGTCATCGTCTTTCTTTACCTTTTATTCTTAGGTCTCTCCAGGGGAGACATGTTGTTTACAGGATCATCGTCTTTCTTTACCTTTTATTCTTAGGTCTCTCCAGGGGAGACATGTTGTTTACAGGATCATCGTCTTTCTTTACCTTTTATTCTTAGGTCTCTCCAGGGGAGACATGTTGTTTACCGGATCATCGTCTTTCTTTACCTTTTATTCTTAGGTCTCTCCAGGGGAGACATGTTGTTTACGGGTCATTGTCTTTCTTTACCTTTTATTCTTAGGTCTCTCCAGGGGAGACATGTTGTTTACAGGATCATCGTCTTTCTTTACCTTTTATTCTTAGGTCTCTCCAGGGGAGACATGTTGTTTACAGGATCATCGTCTTTCTTTACCTTTTATTCTTAGGTCTCTCCAGGGGAGACATGTTGTTTACGGGTCATCGTCTTTCTTTACCTTTTATTCTTAGGTCTCTCCAGGGGAGACATGTTGTTTACAGGATCATCGTCTTTCTTTACCTTTTATTCTTAGGTCTCTCCAGGGGAGACATGTTGTTTACAGGATCATCGTCTTTCTTTACCTTTTATTCTTAGGTCTCTCCAGGGGAGACATGTTGTTTACAGGATCATCGTCTTTCTTTACCTTTTATTCTTAGGTCTCTCCAGGGGAGACATGTTGTTTACGGGTCATCGTCTTTCTTTACCTTTTATTCTTAGGTCTCTCCAGGGGAGACATGTTGTTTACAGGATCATCGTCTTTCTTTACCTTTTATTCTTAGGTCTCTCCAGGGGAGACATGTTGTTTACAGGATCATCGTCTTTCTTTACCTTTTATTCTTAGGTCTCTCCAGGGGAGACATGTTGTTTACGGGTCATTGTCTTTCTTTACCTTTTATTCTTAGGTCTCTCCAGGGGAGACATGTTGTTTACGGGTCATCGTCTTTCTTTACCTTTTATTCTTAGGTCTCTCCAGGGGAGACATGTTGTTTACGGGTCATCGTCTTTCTTTACCTTTTATTCTTAGGTCTCTCCAGGGGAGACATGTTGTTTACAGGATCATCGTCTTTCTTTACCTTTTATTCTTAGGTCTCTCCAGGGGAGACATGTTGTTTACAGGATCATCGTCTTTCTTTACCTTTTATTCTTAGGTCTCTCCAGGGGAGACATGTTGTTTACGGGTCATCGTCTTTCTTTACCTTTTATTCTTAGGTCTCTCCAGGGGAGACATGTTGTTTACAGGATCATCGTCTTTCTTTACCTTTTATTCTTAGGTCTCTCCAGGGGAGACATGTTGTTTACAGGATCATCGTCTTTCTTTACCTTTTATTCTTAGGTCTCTCCAGGGGAGACATGTTGTTTACAGGATCATCGTCTTTCTTTACCTTTTATTCTTAGGTCTCTCCAGGGGAGACATGTTGTTTACGGGTCATCGTCTTTCTTTACCTTTTATTCTTAGGTCTCTCCAGGGGAGACATGTTGTTTACGGGTCATCGTCTTTCTTTACCTTTTATTCTTAGGTCTCTCCAGGGGAGACATGTTGTTTACGGGTCATTGTCTTTCTTTACCTTTTATTCTTAGGTCTCTCCAGGGGAGACATGTTGTTTCAAGGATCATCGTCTTTATTTACCTTTATACTTAGGTCTCTCCAGGGGAGACATGTTGTTTACGGGGTCATCGTCTGTCATCATCTTAAGGATATCTTGTGAACTCATGATTTCATGAATTTAAAAAACTCATTGTTCCTACCAAAATCTAGGATGACTTTGAAATCTGGTGACCTTGACTTTCATCTTCAAGGTCAAATCTGCCAAAATGTAAAATTTGTGTGAACCCCATAACTTTTGAAGGGCTTTACATTTTGTCCTTAAATTTGGTACACAAATTGTTCCTACAAAGTTCTTTAGGGAGTTAAAAAAACTGGTGACCTTGACCAGGATCTTCAAGGTCAAATCAGCCAAAGTATAGTTATTGTCTTGTGAACTGGGGCTGTATCAATATATTGATACATGGATACATATATTGATACACTACATCGATACAGTTACTGGTACACTATGCATGCTGTGTCATGGTATCAATGAAACACAGAAACAACACATTCAAACCCTAACCTTAAATAAAATCTAAGATATTTACAAAGCTTAAGCTGCTTTTTAGTTTCAATTTTGACCTTTTAAGACTTAAATTAGACTGCGTATTGTAGAATGTGTACAAAATCACGGTGCTTCCATGACAACAGTAGGCTGATATCACATTTTTTCATTTGTTTACAACAAACCTAATCAGAAATAATACACAAAGCAAAATGAAGCGTATCATCAATATTTATCTGACATCACCTTAAGTAAATCGCAATACGTATTGTAGGCCTAGTGAATAGGCTGACCGATACCCAGCCCTATTATGAACACAATCACTTATGAAGTATTGTGGATTTTTCCCTCACATTTGACATACAAGTTGTTTTAACTGAGTTCTCAGAATAATTTTGATACTGGTGACCTTAACCTTGACCTTCAGCGTCAGATTTGTGGAATACTAGGATTATTGTGACCCCAATAACTTTGGAAGTACTGAAGATTTTTTCTTCAAATTTGACACACCAGGTCTTTCTGCTAAAATCTTGGAGGATTTTGAAAAGCAGTGACCTTGATCTTCAAGGTCAAATCTGCTGAAATATAGAATCATTGTTCTGAGAAAGTGCATATTTTTACCCCTAATGTTTTTGGATGGCCCATTGGGGGGGAGACATATAACCATTCTAGTTTATGAAATATTTTTCTTTATTAAACAAAAGTAGATTTGTCATGTATTAAGAGAGATGAACAAATATGACTATGCTCCCAAGGCAGCGGAAACCTTGCGCTTCTGAAGAAGCTACTGATCTTCGCGCTGCCTGCTTTGACCATTTATGATGCACTTAAACACCAGGTGGTACACATGGGCCTGTCTGCTGGAAAAAACTGCTAATGTGATGAGCAGCCAACCAAATGCAAGTCAAAAAACACTCAACAGGCATAAGGCTCCGCTCAGAAACCACGTGTGGGGGCAATTCTCTCTGAGCCTGTTGCCTGTTCAAACGGTCGCCGGGGCGATGAGCTGTCACTCAAAACAAAATGAACAACATTGGCTTCGTGTATTCCTTGCTTGACTGGTAAACCATTTTGTCTTCAGCACAGGGTCTCAACTGATTGGACCAAAATACAGTGCTCCCCTCTGGTGTAGAGATTCAGGATACAAGGTCATAACAAACAGCGCTTCCGATATAGGTAGTTGGCCTGTTGGTAAAGTGCTGTGTAAAGAGCGTAAAATATGACAGGCAGACAGAAGAACAGAGAGGGAATGGGAGTTGACGATGCATATTTAACGTTCTTTCATCTTATATTCCTCTAAGCAGACATGCAGAAAAACACACACAGGGTAAGCTTATTAGCCTTCTTAATGTAATCATTTGGCCACAGATGCTTCTAAAACATGATCCTTGAGCTATCCTTCTAATAGACCTGACATATTAGATTATCTTGCATTGTCTTTCTCTGTGGAAATGATTATAACAATTTAAATATCTTTGTTATTGATTGTATGTATCTGTAGGGAGAGTGCAGTATTTATGAGCATTTGATGAATTATGGAAGGAGATAGGTTTAAAAAGGTCCACCTTTCTCGACCCTGGGACCTTTTGAGGATAACTCAGTGCTTGAATCCTTCTGGAATTATCATGTTTATGTCATAATCTATACTAAGTGGGGGTGAAAGAAAATTTCTTGATGATGTAGCACTTCACAGCCTGTGAAAGAAAGCCATATGTCCCTGTGTGATAAGTATTAGAACAATACATTTGATGATTTATACCTAGTATATAGAATTAATCACACTTGAATCTGCCAGGTTTATTGTATGGTATTAAGCTGGGTCATGCCATTTGAGGTATGAAAACGCATAATGATATTGCTTTATTATTTTATAAGTAGAATGAGCCAGGCTAGACCATCTAAGACATAAAAATGTGACAGTATTAAAGCATCCATTACATTTTTTAATATATCATTTCAAAAAACTGTTATTCTTCAAAACCTCATATGAATCAAAACTGAACTGGTTTTTGTGGCATATGATAATTCTACATGGAACAATTTTTTTAATATTCTTTGATTCTTGCACCCAATTTTATTCTTCCTGGACAAATATCCCTAACCCTTAAAGCACTGTTAAATGTTGGTATTTAAACTGTACTCCTGTAAATAACATTCTATCAGATGTGCAGGCACAGAGGGGAGGAAGAGCGTGGCTTTAAATGTAAGAAAGGTTCAGTCCCCTAGCCTGGGAGAGGACATGGCCTGATGGATAAGATATCAGACCTTAGAGCTGTTGGTTCTTGACTTATTACCTACAGAGCCATGAAGGCAAACTGATAAAAGGTCAGTATAGCCTCAGAGATGTCCTCTAATGGTGAAATGTCAGTATAACCTAAAAGATGCTCTCTAAAGATGGAATGTCAGTATTGCCTCAGAGGTGTACTGTAATGGTGAAATGTCAGTATAGCCTCAGAGATGCACTCTAATGGTGAAATGTCAGTATAGCCTCAGTGATGCACTCTAATGGTGGAATGTCAGTGTACCCTCAGAGATGTCCTCTAATATTGAAAAATTAGTAAAGCCTCAGAGATGGATTCTAATTGTGAAATTTCAGTATAGCCTCAGAGATGTCCTCTAATGGTGAAACATTATTCTAGCCTCAGGAATGCACTCTAATGATGGAACGTCAGTATAGCCTCAGAGATGCACTCGAAAAAACTTGTAAACTTGCATAACTGGGAAACTAGTTAAAATGGTCCAAATGACCGAAATTGCAAGTAAAAGGGCTTTGCGTCTCGAAGTAAGGTCATTCACAAGGATCGAGTTCGGTTCTCGAATGGCATGGCTGGGTCTCCGCTGCTGGGATCAGTGGAGGGAATGCGGGTTGCTTCGGGCTTTGTGGCTGTGGATGCTGTAGCTTTCTAACAAGGACTTCAACCCAGGAGAGAAGATGGCGCCCTCTATGGCTCCTTGCTTGGCTTGGCGTGGCACTGCAACTGTTGGCTCAGAGAACATGCTTAAGGAGCGCACAGGGCTGAGGTCTTGACCGCAGCAACCTGTAGCTGCTCGATGAGCGTATACTTCTTTTGGCTTGGCTTGGAGATGCACTCTTATGGTGATTAATAAGCTCTCATGTTTAATTAATAAGGAATTTGGCACTTAACTTTGTGGATTGAAATTTATATAATGAAAGAATAAAAATATATTCAGAAAGTGCTCTGGCATCCATATTTGATTTAAACAAGTTTTTTATCTGCTATTTGGTAGACAAGTCTTGTGTGAGTGTTGTAGAATATTTGATTGAAGGATATCACAGAGATTTGGCCTGGATTTTCATATATCACAAGAGAAAATTGGATTGCCACATGAAGATTGGAACCCACAGACAGCAATCATTATACACCAGAGAAAGGATAGAGATACCCTAATCTTCCCAAGGGATTCGATGTACGGCACACTGTGTCATAAACATATAAAATACAAACCTGGCTGAAAGACAAAATATCACAAGATCACCAAAGGATAATTGAAGCTTATAGAAAACTATAAATCACATTTGGAAAAGAAAATAATGAGTTGATACATCAGGCAAATTAAAATAAGTGCAAGCAAAGCTGGAAAATAAGAGAATCTGTGAATCATATTTATAATGTAATAAAGTGTAAAAACTGGAAGAATGCACTCCAAAACAAAAAAAAAATTGAAGACAATACTGTAGAAGGAAACAAATGATATTTTTTTGTGATAAAGCCCACATGTTTAATGGTCTCTTTAAAAAATGTAAACATTTCATGACTTTGGAAAATCAAAGACTGAAAGCTACAAACAGATACTACTGCTCTATCAGGAAAATAGAAAGACAGCTTTTGAAGTTGCAGGACGTGGGTGAAACAGTGGAAATAGAATTGAAATGTTCAAGAATTAATAGGTCTATACTTGAATCTGAATTCCTCATTTCTGAAGTCCTAGATAAAAGGGCTGGGACATAACCTAGTAGTTAAGGCATAATATTGGTCTTCGGAGCTGACGGCCCTGGTTTGCTTCTGTGACATAATGGTGTAATCTCTTTAGAACCTCAGAGATTCACTCAAATGAATTATTACTTCTGGATTATTCCTAAACCAAAGCATATGAAAACCTGAAATCCAGAAAGCTTAATAACAACATATCATTCTTGTCATATGAATTCCTTCATTATCATATAGTAGACTTTGCCACAAACAGACCATGGACCTTTCCTTATTTAAGATTTTCAGCTATACAGATTTTGATAACATTTATTCAATTTAAATTAGAAACAAGAGATGAATTAATTCAGAGGGCTTTTGTTTAATTTCAGGCCTCATTTCTTATCTTAAATAATTTAAAGTTAAATAATAAAACATGTAGACTGGTGTTTGCAGCTCTTTCTTATGTATATTTTATGTAAATTTGACAGTGTTTAGCCAGTCCATTATCAATGTAGACAGGTGTTTGTAGCTCTTTCTTATGTATATTTTATGTAAATCTGACAGTGTTTAGCCAGTCAATTATCAATGTAGACAGGTGTTTGTAGCTCTTTCTTATGTATATTTTATTTAAATCTGACAGTGTTTAGCCAGTCAATTATCAATGTAGACAGGCGTTTGTAGCTCTTTCTTATGTATATTTTATGTAAATCTGACAGTGTTTAGCCAGTCAGTTATCAATGTAGACAGGTGTTTGTAGCTCTTTCTTATGTATATGTCAAGGCCCAGATCATGATCTGGAAGATCTTAGATCTGTCCAGTCCAAATTGCGATCGCAGTTCAGGCCAGCCCAAACTGTGATTGCAATCCAGGCTGGCCAGATCTAAGATCTGTCCAGCCAAGATTGCGATCCTAAACTTGACCAGCCCATATTGCGATCCATGCTTTTACTATCACAGGAGTGAAACATTGGATATTTTACAAACTCATTTGGTAATGCATGGTTCCATTTCCCCAAAATAAATACATATTAATAAAAAAGTAAAGTCATTTTAAAGCAAAGTTCATATTATCATACTTATAAAACTGTGTTTCCATGGTATCAATCAGTCAGTTTATTCAAGCACATGGAAAGATCACAGGATTTCAGGCACTATGAATAGGTAACTAATTAATCAGACCAAATCCAATAATGAGTCGAACAGAACAGCTATAGGTAACAAATATATAATACATACAATAAAGGTTTATAAAAATATATTGATTTTTTAAAAGATACATGATGGCTGAAAGTATAATATTTAGATGATAGCCTCAAGGTTAGGTCTATAATAATTACTTGGGATTGATGACATACATGGGCTTTGCATTTTAGCAACTGCATTTTTTTTTTCATTTTTTTTCCCTTTTCAGCAAGCAGCTTTTTTGCATGTACTTATTTGTATTTGTTATGGAGAAATGGTACCATGCAATAATAAATGAGTTGGTGAAACATCCCATGTTTCACTCCTGTGATAGGAAGGAGTGAAAAGTGCCTTTTTGTATTATATTTGTATTTACTGTGAGGAAATGGTACCATGCAATACCAAATGAGTTGGTAAAACATCCGATTGTTTCACTCCTTTGATAGTCAGAGCATGGATTGCAATATGGGCTGGTCAAGTTTAGGATTGCAATCTCAGCTGGACAGATCCAGCCTAGATTGCGATCCTGAAGCAAGAAAGACAGTTTCTCAATCTGGGCTGGACTAAACTGCGATGGCAATCTGGGCTGGATGGATCCAAGATCTGGCCAGCCTGGATTGCCATCCCTGTTTTGGCCAGCCTGAACTGTGATCGCTATTTGGGCTAGACAGATCTAAGATCTGTCCAGATCGCAATCTGGGCCTTGACATATATTTTATGTGAATTGACAGTGTTTAGCCAGTCTATTATCATTTTATTTAACTTAAAGTCTTTTGTAACAAGCATATTTATGTTCAATGAAGGCCTTAAGTATCTGTCTTCCCTAGCTAATAAATATGGATGTTTCATTTAGGCTCCCTTTCTGTATATATTAATGGTCAGTTGCTGGAAACAACATACATTAGTAGTCAACAGCCAGGCACAAATTATCCATTGTAATTAACAGCCAGCAACAAAACGAAAGCCATGTGTGAATAAAAGTCAACAACAGTTTGTAGCATCATTATGAATAGCAGAGAAATACTGCGACTTCTAATAACAAAACAGTCATCAACAATTTGTAGCATCATTATGATTAGCAGAGAAACACTGCGTCTACAAATAATAAAAAAAAACAACAACAATTTGTAGCATCATTATGATTAGCTGAGAAACACTGCGTCTACAGAATCATTATGATTAGCAGAGAAACACTGCTTCTACAAATTTTCCAACAGTTTAAATGCCTATTGACACTTTTAATATCCTGACTGAATAATATCCTAACTGAATAATATCCTGACTGAATAATATTCTGACTGAATAATATCCTGACTGAATAATATCCTGACTTAATAATATCCTGACTTAATAATATCCTGAATTAATAATATCCTGACTGAATTTATGTATAAAAATGCAAACATAAAAGACTTAGTTTGTGTTTTTATTGTGTGAGTTTGACTGAACTCTTTAGCTTTTCAGGTAATGCTATCAAAGTTTCTGTATGATTTAAGTGCATGGGCTGAGGATTACAAATATCTGCCTGTTTCTTGGCACAGATGGTCCAGGTCAATGTGTCTCAGATCATACAGGTCATGTGACCTCTTGAGGACTATCAGTGTACCCAGGATATTACCCTTTTCACCATCTGCAGACAGGTTCAAAATGAGGCAGACGCACTAATGATGGTTTTAGCTTTTACTGCTTTTAGTATTAATAGTCCCAGAACTAATGGTGAGATGTCCATCAGATCCTCTTCTGGGGAGGTCTGCTGGTCCTGTGAACAGAGAGTATGGACTGAATCACCCCTGAACAAATCTCCCTAGATCAAAATCCTGTCGCGGCAAACATCTCCCCACCATCTCCGTCAGAATGTGAAGACTGGCTGGGGATGATGGGTATTGTAAAATTACTAGACCCTGAGGCTTAATGTTTTCCAACTGAAGTATCATCTGCAGCAAAAAAGAGCAAATGGTAAATTTTAAGTAGCTCTCAAAGGTTTATAACGATAGGACATATTGGTATATACCGGTATTGTATTTTTTTACTCATACAGGAATTTGTAATTGTTATAACCTGAAACCGTGAGATTCCTAAATCTCTCAGGACTTGGGTCTTGCTCCCTACCAGAATATTTTGAAACTAATGATAAAGTTGTGCTACTTGGATTTTGTATAATGAAGCATTATTCTAAACATGCTGTATAGTTTATGTATACTTCTTAAAATAAAATCAATCATTTAAAGGGGCCCAATAAAAAATCTGACCTTTACAAACTAAAGGTAATCCCTTTGATCTTTCATAAAAATAGGCCAGAAAACGTGGATATCACCGCACACGCGTTGCTTGTTTTGTTTATATCAATATGTTTATAATATGTGGGGGTCTGCCAAAATAAACAAAACAAACTCAACATGGGCATCTGGGAGCAAGTCAGATAAGCCAGAGCTATACAAATGGTGTTTTGCAACAAGTAATCTTTCTACCTCTGCATATATGCAACCTACCACATGTTTTTCCCGTTTGTCAACATTGCTGTATTTACAAACATGTTGTTGACAAACAAGTTTACACATTCTTCACAAAGGGCTTATAAGAACTTCTTGCAGCCAAAATTACCCTTTGATCATTTATATATACACAAAGGAAGCCATAAATCTCATAAATCCTCTTTTAAAAGGTAGGTGATTTGGCACCTTTAAATTAAAACACAAAATAGTGACATATAGGAAAACATTATTTCAACAAGTCAGGTTTTTTGCATGTCTAAGGTGAATATTAATTCTGCATAATTCTACATTATTGGTCGAACAGCCAAATGTTTTTGACAATCAACTGGTCTAATAGCAAGCCAATTGGTCCAACCATGTGCCACTAGACCAACGGGCTGTCAGATTTTTGTCTGTCTGCCTCTCAGTCCATCATACTCTTTCGCATTAATTACAAAGATCTGTTAGAGATACTTCTCAGAAAAGTGTTGTTGTACCAATACCAAAGTCAGACAAGTAGGCTGTTGAAGTCAGAGTAGTGGGCTGTTGAAATCAGGCTGTTGAAGTCAGACCAGTAGGCTGTTGAAGTCAGACCAGTAGGCTGTTGAAGTCAAGAGTAGTAGGCTGTTGAAGTCAGAGTAGTGGGCTCTTGAAATCAGGCTGTTGAAGTCAGACCAGTAGGCTGTTGAAGTCAGACCAGTAGGCTGTTGAAGTCAGAGTAGTAGGCTGTTGAAGTCAGAGTAGTAGGGTGTTTAAGTCAGACCAGTAGGCTGTTGCAGTTAGAACAGTAGGCTGTTGAAGTCAGACCAGTAGGATGTTGAAGACAGAGTAGCAGACCAGAAGGCTGTTGAAGTCAGACCATTAGGCTTTTGAGCTACAGGTCATAAGTCTAAAGTTACTTGTATCTGATATGTTACAGAGTATGGTGTCGACTGTATGTTGTTGAATTATGAAAAATCTGTATAAATGACATTAGATATCCACTTATTACTCCAAATACTTTATTTATATATAATGATAAAAAATGATTGTTTAAATGTTACCTTTGCATAACCAAATTATAAACTCCATAAAATTTATCAGGTTGGAGAAGATGTTGTTTTCATTTTTAGCCCTCAGCCCTTAGGCTGATGGGCTATTGTCGTTACCCAAGCTGTCCATCCGTCCGTCCAGCGCCCGTTAACTTTTACCCTGTGAGCGGGATATCTGGAAAAGGATTCACCGTCAGCATTTTATTTCCTCGGTAAAGATGCATATCGACAAAATCTCGGTCAAGTTCAAAGATGGGTGACCCTGACCTATTTTTCTACATTTTAGAGCTGATTATAGAAAAACACTTAAATGCTTATTACTCAGGAACCATTTGGTGGATTTTCACAAAACTTACTATGATTATTGGGACTAATAGTCTTTACCTGCTACACAAGTTTGGTGGCGCCACCTACAATTTCTTATTTTTAATGAATTTTTATTGGATTTTTCAACTTTGGGCTTGTGAGTGGGATATCTCTAAAAGCATTCACCGTAGGAATTTAATTTTTTCGGTGAAGATGTATATTGACAAAATCTCGGTCAAGTTCAAAGATGGGTGACCTTGACCTATTTTTCAACGTTTTAGAGCTGATTATAGAAAAAACATTTAGAAGCTTATTTCTCAGGAACCATTGGGTGGATTTTCACAATAATTACTATGGTCATAGGGACTGATGGTCTGTAACTGCTGCACAAGTTTGGGGGCGCCACCTACAATTTCTGATTTTTAATGAATTTTTCTTGGATATTTCAACTTTGGCCTTGTGAGCAGGATATCTCTAAAAGGATTCACAATAGGAATTTTATTTCTTTGGTGAAGATGTATATCGAGAAAATCTCGGTCAAGTTCGAAGATGGGTGACCTTGACCTACTTTTCAAGGTCACAGAGCTTATAATAGAATAAAACTTAGAAGCTTATTTTTCAGGAAGCATTTGGTGGATTGTGATGATTGTTACTGTTACCACCTTTAAACACTGTTCTTTTGGCTGAGGGCTTTTTTCAGCTTCTGCTGATATTCTAGTTATGGTAGGAGTAATTACGAATATCACCTAGATATATTTGTAATATAAAACATGCATGATAATATTTTATGGGGTGGCCCATAATAGTGACTGTACCAATTAGTGTAGTCAATGGCAAGAGATGTTTTGAATATAAATAATTTTCACTTTTACAGGAAGCTTGTTTTGATATGGCCTTAGTTAAATGATAGAATATTATGAATACCATTATAGATCTGAATAGCAGTTAAAGTTAGATTTTTCGAACTCATGTTTCCTCAAGTTCATATTCACAGAATACAGCCCCGCACATTAGCACATCTGATTTTAGCACCTATATAATAATTCCTTTATATGTCATGTTCACCCGATTTTCCATGATATTTCTTTCCAATCTTATATGAGAAACCATTTGCAGCAGATATAAGAAGACAGCAAATTGTAATTTTTCTTATAGTAAATACTTTATATATGTCACAGGACAAACTCCGATCCAGTAGAATCGTCGATCCTACTAGGACAAAGTCCAATTGGACTTTCTACTAGGAGGAACTCTGATCAGACTTTCTACTAGTACTATCGGCCATTCTACTAGGACAAACTCTGATCATAGCCTCTACTAGGACAAACTCCGATCAACCAGATACCACAACATAATTAGACTTTCTACTAATAGAATCGGCGATTCTACTAGGACAAACTCTGATCGTGGTCTCTACTCGGACAAACTCCACTCGTGGTCCCTACTAGGACAAACTCCAATCATATATAAATGTACTAGTTGGATCAGAGCTTCTACTAGGACAAACTACGATTGTAGTCTCTACTAGGACAAACTTACCATAATGGTCTAATTTCTTAAATCTGAGATTATGAATAATCAAACACAGTAATATGGTAACCAAATGTTTTATTTATGATTATACACAATATGACTTTCTAAAAGACTAGAGTATAACATGATTGTTTTATACAATATACAGGACAACGGTTGTTTATTTGGTTTTTAATGTGGGGTTATACACTGGTTTATGGTAATGGTTGACATGTTAGGTTTTTTTTTTTGTAAAACCATTATATTAATTCATTGTTTTATGTACTCTACTTCTAGATATCTTGTTATTACACTGTATTATATATGATTGCTCCTTATAGTGTACAGGGGAAATAAAGATCGGTCATCTGTATGTACTGGTATAAAGTAAGTTTGTGTATAAAGTCAGAAAATTAAAACTAATGATAGTGATATTTATAAATATAAATAATGGAGTATCTAGAATTCAAGGTGTATGAGACAGCTAGGCATCAACCTATCAATTGTCAATAAGGTCAGCTAGGCCTTCATTGTTTTGAGATCTAAGGACTTAAATTTGTACAGGTATGTTCAGTGAACCAAGCTAGGCAGAGTACACAACCATTTTTTTTCATATCTAAGGACTTGAGTTTGTACAAGAATGTAGGCAGAGTATACAATAAGTTTGATGTATATATTCCAATTTTTCTCTGTGATTTTAGGACAGGATGGGAATGAAATATTTTAGATCTATCCTTAAATCAAGGAATTTTACATATATACAAGTAGATAAACAGTTGTGCTTATATGTGCTTGTGCTTTTATTTGTATTTTTTAGAATATAAACTTGTATGAATTGTACTTTACCAAAGAATGTGTATTTCTGAGAATCAAAGTTCTATTTGAAAATACCTACATTCTGTATCAGTGGTTAAATTGATAAACATAAGTACAGGTGGATATATATTGCTTTTTTTTGCTGTGAATTTAAGACAGGATGTGAATGAAATATTTTATATCAATATTAATGAATTATACATATAATTGTGCTAACATGTGCTCGAGCTTATATTTGTAATTTTTTTATAAAATAAAATTGTTTGAGTATGTTTGAATGAAACATTTATATGTATATCTGTGACTTGTATATATAATCAAAGGATATTGTGTTTTATCATATGTGCTTGTATTTATTTTTCTTTTTTTTCAAATACATAAATAAAACATTTGGTTAAAATATTACTGTGTTTTATTCATTTTTAATCTCAGGTTTCAGAAATTAGGTAAATTATGGTAAGTTTCTCCTTGTAGAGACTACAATTGGAGTTTGTCCTAGTAGACACTACGATCAGAGTTTGTCCTAGTAGAGACTACGATCGGAGTTTGTCCTAGTAGAATCGCAGATTCTACTAGTAGAAAGTCTAATTATGTTGTGGTCTCTGGTTGATCGGAGTTTGTCCTAGTAGAGGCTATGATTGGAGTTCGTCCTAGTAGAATCGCTGGTCCTACTAGTAGAAAGTCTGTTTAGAGTTTCTCCTAGTAGAAAGTCTGATTGGACTTTGTCCTAGTAGGATCGACGATTCTACTGGATCGGAGTTTGTCCTGTGACATATATATACTAAATTTCATAAACTGGTTATTGATATAATTAACCAGATTGAAATGCAAAAGAATATTTTACTTAGAGACCTCTTGTCTTAAGATAATATATGCCAACATGAATATCTTTCATGGCTTTGTGCTATACATTTTTTAACTGATGATCTAGTGACGTCACAGTGACCATGCAAAATATTTCCTGAGTACAATTATAAAAATTTCCTAATGATGGTGTTACTTCTCATGACGGTGTTGTGATCTTGGCTTTGGATGTCCAAAGAAATGTTTTGCATAAATTTCAATAGCATTAGTTTCTCTGCAGCTAGTAACACATATTTGTAGCTCGATCTACTTTGGACACAAAAATATAAAATGTTTACTAGTGTGGTTTGCCTGTTTATGATTCACCAGGAAAAAATTTGCTGGACAGAGGGAGGTGATGGAACAGACCTTACATTTCTAAAATGTATTAATTAAACAGGTGGACTTATTCCTTGAGTCAGCTTTTAGACCTAAAAATTACCCACATTCAGACTGATGAGGATTTATTTTAGTGTCTGTCATGTTTCAATGAAGGTGCTACTTTATTCCCAGACATGTATTCATAATACCATATTTTTATGTAAATATTTCATGATGCAGACAGGTCTATATATAACGACACTCACTGCCACACTGTGGTCTGTAATATGAAATACAAAGGATACAGTCACATAATACATGTCACAGCATGACTGTCAGGCCCGCAGTTAATGGCCAATTGACATTTTACTAGAGGGCTTGACATTTTACAAAATGTTCATTCTGCAGTGGAACTTTAATGAAGTGGCAACTGTCATCACATCATGGTCATTGATTAAATTCTGTATGAATATGCTCTCTTAATTTAAGGAATGTATTCACATACCAAGTTTGTCAAATATACACAAAATTTATTTTTATTTAAATAATATGGTATCTGCCAATGCTTACCAGTAGTTCTAAAACTGTTTGCTTACTCCTTTACTCAAGAGATAAAAAGCTTGCACTGGGTTGTCAGTATAATTTGTGTTAGGAATTGGTTTTTATACCGAAATCAGTGATTGAAAAATAAAAACGACTGATGATCAATTATAAATCAATTATTTTATGTACTTTCTATATTATATATATAGAATCTGCTGTGTACTAATATCTTAAATATTGTCCCAAGTAAATACTGACATGTACATCAGTACTGTTCATAACTATTTGATCAATCCAATCGCATACAAGGTAGACCTGCCCCATGGACGATTGTATCTGCACAACTTGAAGTTGAAGGTTCTATTGTGATGCTGTGCATTAGTTACAGACTAAAACCCGGATGTCGGAAGTCAAATGTTGGATGCCAAGCCGGAAGTCAATCTCGGATACCATATATAAACCAGCAAACAGAGAAATCAGAACATATTTGTGTTTTCGGTGTAGTATTATATAACATTTGTAAAGTACTTTGTTCTCTAAATTTACCATTTTCTCGGTATTTAAAAGTAAAATTAGTATTAAAAAATCTTTGGCATTATTAATTATTTATGAGATACTCTGGCCTGGAAAATGTAATTTCAATTCATAGACAATTATTTTCATTATTTAATACATTTTGAATATACCAGATGAGCGGAATTTCATAATTTTAATACATTAAATTAGTATAATGAAATTGTAAAATTTTCCCATTATTTGATACATCCCAAAATCAAGGTACCACCAGTTTGTACTATTAATGGTTGTAAATCTTACACTTCTAAGATTCCCTCTGCTCATATCCCAGGAAATAAGTCAAACATTAAACGGAATAGTTAGTGCATCTGTGTAATTTATCATGTAGAAATTATATGGATAAAAAAGCAAAGCTTTTATATATACATTTAATTGCATCTTATGTAAGCTTTTATTATATTAACACTTATAAGAATAATTATCATCTCAAATATCTGGGTTTCATGGACAAGGAAGAATAACAAAAATATTTAATTATCTACAATTTAAAAACATATATGTCCTGGGCCCAGAATATGTAACAGATATTCATTAGAAAAAAATATCCAACAATATTTATTAATATAATATCCAATAATATAGAAACAAAATGATGTAAATCATATAATATAATTACATTTTTATTCTAAATAGATAGAACGTTGAGTGGATGGCATATTAATACGTGTTTGAGCACATTTATACACAATCAAACATAATATACTGTGGTACACTGAAAATACTAAGATATGTTTGATTCCTCTTTTTGCTTGAGCAATTTAGTGAGGCATCCCATTTTGATCTGACTTGACATCTGATTTGGCATCCAACATCTGGTTTCAGTCTGTACAGATTGTACCTGTTCTTTACTTTGTGTTCGTATCTCTATGACAAGATCAAATTCTTTGCATACGCATTCATAATAATTTTAATCAATTATGCATTAATGCAATCGATTAATTAATTAATTTTGAATAAAAAGACCAGTCATCAAATTAAATGATTAATTGGCACACCACTTGTGGTCAGTGCTTAAAACATAAACATACAGGGCAAGTACCTGATGACCCTACCATACTACTTCATAAATAAATATTTCTCAAGCTTCCAAATGGTATTTCTTCTGTTTTCTATTTTCTTCATAATAATTCTCCTTGTTTGGGAGTTTGTGTTGATATTCTGCTTGGTGCCAAGCTGTAACAGGTTCCATGATTGACAGCTTTGATGTGCAGGCTGTAGGTAATGTTAGAACACCATTATATTTTTTTTATTGGTTAGCTCATTCACATTTTCACTTGTTAAAGTGACTGCAGTCATGATTCAGAGAAGGTCCTATCAGCCTGATTTGAATCCCAGGCATGTTGAATTTTGTATTCATGGCTACATTAAACCAAAATCATTTATGAATCATCATCATAGTTTCCTCATATACCAAACCAGATTCGCGTAAACTGTGACTGCAGTTCCAGGCCAGTCAGCCCTCAGAGACTCTGTCTTCTAAGAGTTTTATCTAGATTACCATTCTGCTTTATTCATTTTCCTATGTCTATTCCTTTGATTATGCAACCTAAACTTACATAGATAACTCATTTGTTTGATAATTAATAAAATTAGGACAACAAATACTTTGATACAGAGTTTGGCTATGGTCAATCCTAGCTAGAATGCTTGCCTGCTGGCCATATGTTTTTACTATGAAGTCATTGATACTTTAGGTGTACCAATTTTTTGCATGAAATTTCACATTTCTTACAAGAATTCTATGAGTAGAACCTCTGGAAAATAATCTAGGAAAATACACAGGGGCCTGTTGCAATATGAACATTAATGTTATGTATCAAGTTGGCTCTGTTTGACACAAAAGTACATTTGAAAAAGTAAACTTCATGGTCTTTAGCCAAAGAAGCTTGTTTTCTTGTTTCAGATGAAACTAGACAGGTGCATTTAAAATATTGAAATTTGAAGTAAACTAAATCATTTATCTCCTTTAAACGTACAGGAAAAAGCAAATGTTCCTGGCCCAAAATTTAATATTACTTTTCTTGTTTCAGCTGACACTGGAAAGATGCATGTGCATTTTGAAGAGACCAAAACTCGAAGTGACTGCGTCATCCAGGCTTTATCATGGATGGAGCGCAGTCCGGAGGCAGCGGATGTTACAGTCACTGGTTCAGACAACGTGGAACATAGTGACGAAGGCTGGCTTGCTACAGGAAACTTTCGTGGAATACTCGGTATTACACTTACGGCCCTCCATGGTGCCAAGTACGGCGATCCATCCATGAGAACAAACTTTAATCTGAGAGGACATCGAGCTGAGGTATGTGCAGCATGTTTGATTTTTCCTTGTGTGGGATTCATTCATCACTGATGACTGGTCCACATCCTGGGATTGAATGTTTCAGGTGCGTCTCACGGTGTCACCACTGTTACCATAAGTTGACCATATATTTTTATCTCAGCAGAGTTAATATATGACAGGGCATTCTTCAAGTTAAAGAATGGATGATCTGACAAAAAGTACAACCAAATAAAGATTATATTGATACCTGGGGGAAAGGGGGTGTGAGAATATAATGTTCTAATAAAACTTGATATTGGAACCATTATGCATGCTGTGTTAGTGGCCATGAACACACGATCATGAAGGCATTTTTATTGGGCTGGTAATTAAGCTTACCTTCAGTTGTGATACAAGCCATACATAGGAATGTACTTCAATGGTCTTACGTCCTATTGCATTGATATTGTGGTGAACAGTTGATGATTTTAACAGTAGGCCACCAATAATGAATTAACATAAAATGTGAACTTTAAACCCAAACTCAAAATCCCTCTCTGTGGTAATGAGTTATTTCATGCATCCAGTAACCCTTGCTAACCATGCATGCGGGCAGAAAATCATTCAACTTTGTATAGGGGTGTACCATTATGCTGAATTATAACAGATATTTTCTGATACCTTGTAGGTGTTGTTAGAAAGTATACTAAAAAACTAATAATTGGTCTGGTTTTTTGCAAGTAAAAGCGTACTTGTAAACCTTGAGGGGTTGTCATTTAAATGTCAAAAATGATGAAAAAAATTTGCATCCTCATAGAGCCTTACAGTGCGGTCCTCATTGAAGGTTATAAAGGAACTCTGTCTCTATATGACAGTCACAGACTCTCTAATGTCAGAGGGCCTTACTATGTGAGAAACATGATTATCACAACTCTATACATTTGAAAATTGTACAATGAAAAACTAGCAATCACAAGTATGTAGTTTAGTCAGGACTATAGCTTGTCTGCACTTCTGCGAGCATTCATAAGTATGTAGTTAAATCTTGACCTAAGCCTGCCTGCAGAGCATAATAACCAATGCATGGGTCACTGGTGTATTACATGTTGTAATTAACAAGCCATTTTGTTCTCTTCTGTTCAGCTTTTAATTTCAGATCCCACACAAAAGTGCAGAAATACAGAATACACAAACATTTAATTGCTTTGTTTGACTTCAGAATGGTGTAAAGAAAAATATTATATCTTTATTGATCACTCAGATTATTAAACAGATAATGAGAATTACTAGATAACATTAAGTATTTTTTGGAAATTTTGATCTTACAATCAGGCAGTTCTGGTAAAAGTAGGTTATCTGATCAATGTACTTGTGCCCTCTAATGTTCAGTATAACATTGATCAACAAATGTAGAACATTTCTCGTATGCCGTTCAGTGTACACTTGTCAGGGTGATGGAGTGCTTTATTGATACACAATACAAATCAGTCATTATCCAGGAAAAAATACTGTCCCATATATTTCATTGAGTGGAATAACTAGGTTTTCATTGAGAATGTGGTTCTCGCATCATAATATCTAAGTATTTTAGTAATGAATAAAAAAAAATAGAAGTATAACTTTGATTTGTGTTTACTCCGTCCACATCTGCCTACATATAACTTTATTGCTAATCACGCATGCCAAATTACTCTTACTTCTAACTTCCAAATCCATGAAAATTTATTTGAATTTGTCATAAAAAGTGACAAATATTTTGTTTTATTGAAAATTATCTGATACTTAAGGAAAAATCTTCTGATCCCTACAGAAGAATGGTTTGATCCAGTCAACATGATTTGAAACAGAAAGAAAAAGTTGTTTGATCCATATAGAAAAACAGTCTCATCCAGAGAGAAACATGCTTTGAATTAGAAAGAAATAAACATCTGATCCTTTAAGAAATTTGGTCTGATCAAGAGAAAATGATTTGAAACAGGAAGAAAAAAAAATAATCCGATCCATTTAGAAAAAAAACATCTGATCCAGACAGAAACATGATTTGAATCAGAAAGAAAGAAATCTTCTGATCCTTTTAGAAAAATAGTCTGATCCAGAAAGAAACATGATTTGATGCAGGACCAAAAAATCATCTGATCCATATAAAAATCAATCTGATTCAGTAAAAAACATGATTTGAATCAGAAAGGAAAAAATCATCTTATCCTTTTGAGCCAGACAGAGAGAAACACAATTTGATCCAGAAAGAAAAAAAATCGTTTTGTGGAGAAAAACAGTATGATCCAGAGAGAAAGAAAATTTGAACAAAGGTTCCTTTTCCTTATTTAATTCCTGTATTAAGAGCTGTATGTATGATAGTTATTATACAGTCTATTCTAGGCAATAGTTACATGAATATTAACTTCAGTCTACACGAGTATGACAGGTATTGCATGATTTTTTGTCGAGTCACATTTTTGGCTATAACTGTAAATCATGGTAAGAGCTCTAAAACAGTTTTGTCCCACAAAAATCTGACAGTGGATACATTATAGAGAAATTACTGCTCCATTTACACGAGCTTGCAGTCAATGTTATTAGCCTTTTTTAATGGTAAAAAATTGTGCTGAGCATGTAGCGGTAATGTAACACTGCGGCTCTGATGCAGTTTCAGACTTGTGGTGTCAGTTAATTTTCATCAGTCTTATTCAGTCCACAATGGTTTGCTGACTTTTTGTTAAACCACGGCTAAGTGATGTCATTAATCTTGTATTCCTGATACAAAATTATATATCAAATGTTAACAAAAACCTGTTAATACTTTATGGTATTTCAGCCATATTTCTGCTATTCATTGTTATTATTATACCATATTTGTTGGACTTCTTCTTTCCTCCTCACACACAGCAATTTGATCCCTTTGCCAAGTTCATTTTTGTAGCATATTTGGGAGTGGGTACCTGTCCAGTCCAGAAGGGAGGGGATTAGTCTAGTTGTCAGTCTAGTGAAAACAGTGAGGCAATGTGGGTTATGAGCGAGGAAGACAGATTTAAGGAATGCTGGCTGGTCAGGATGTTTAATACTGATGACAGTGGTGTAGCCCTCTAGGAAATGCAGCAGGCTGCTGTGAAGTGGCTGTGTGCTTGTATAAGCTAGTTTTAAGTTGTGTATTAAACATTTGTTCAGTTAATAATCTATCATCTGTTATTTCTGCCAGATTGTAAATGAAAGTCATCCAAGTTTTTAAAAAAATAAGGATTTTTTAAAATGCAGGATCTTCCACTGTCCCCTACTGTTTTATTACTTGATCCATATCAGTTTATATCCACCATGGAATATTATATAAATAAACATCTATGCAGTCAACTGATTAGCTGGTTAATGTGCTGCTCATGCACTGCTGCATCAGGTTTTGAATCCCAGTGACTGTTGGAAGCTTAATTCACATGGATGTCAATTTAGTGTAGATAGGTGTCCTTATGCCAAGCTAGCCACATACATCTGAGTAAGTAGTAATGTACATTGAATGGATAGGGCCTACTTTGAATTGTGATGGAGTCTTACAGAAAACTGCACCACAATGGCTGACCGTCCTACTAAAGCAATATCACTGTACACAACTGGTAGTCAAAACACCAGGCTAAGAAAGAGCAATTAATACAAAAGAATACAGTGTGAATGTACTGTAAACCAATACATCAATCATATATCTGTGGTGACCATCATCATTTCTGCCCTTTGCAGAACTAAGCTTTCATATATATAAATATGAGTGTTTGCAGTCAAAAATTCAACAAAAATGCATTGAGATTGTCAGAAAGTAAACAACCATGTTTACCAGTTGGTTTTGATTATAATAGGAAACACAATGCTTGTAAGTCAGGAGAAGTCGCAAATGACAAAAACAAATCTTTCCTCATCAGGATTTATAGTATAGTTTTTAACATGGTTTGTGCTGCCACTCATGTCTTGGTAGACTATCATGAAAAACTACTGCTAACAACAAACTACTGTGGTGGCCTTTTTGTTGGTGAGGGTTTCAGAATTGCCATGTTCACAAATTATTCGCAAAAATAAAACCTTCATGAATAAGAGTTCCCATTGTTGAAGGCAAAGTTGAAAATTAATTAAAAGTTTGACATTATGAATAAAAATAGATTGTGTATGTTCAAAGATTGATATTTTAAATGATATAAGGTCTTTGAATTAATAAACAATGTTTTTAATAAGCTTTTGTGCACATAATATTGGTTACATTTAATTCACGTAATAATGGTTATCCTCTGTGTATAGGTCTTATGTTTTGTGAGTTCCTGAAAATGGAAATTTCGTGAACCAATAACAAAATGAAAATTGTGAAATTTCAGTATGCAGCCAACCACAGTATACATCATTCAGTGTGTGAATGACAATATTTCCAGTGTAACTTTAATCCTTTTTCCTGTGGATGGCCATCAGGTGCTGGTTTAAAATAAAAATTAGAATAAAATGTGTGTTTACTTAGGAATCATGGTTGAAGATCAAGCATTTTATAAGAGTGCTGGCTGGAAGCTCTTAGTAAGGCCTTGGTTTGTTAGAGACAGAATCTTTAATTTCAGGAACTGTGGCTCTTTCCAGATATAAGAATCTAAATGAGGCAAATCAAATATTGTCAATGTACAAATGGTTCATTGCTTTTTCATGTAATTGAAACTGGTTTCCTTTTTGAAACATCAAAGGCTCTGAACTGATTACATTATAATTGGCAATTTATGAGAAAATTGAAACAGAAAATTTGTCCCTTATCTAGGCTCTATATATAGTCAAAGAGCTTAACGGGCAAAATCTACAAAGTAGCAGAGAAATGATGATAAAGCGCGGTGGGTCTTTTTGTAAGTTACATGCTTTAGTACTGATTGAGAATCAGTAAACCCTAAGTAGCAGACATTAAAAGCGAGTGAAATTGAAAAAGAAAAAATCATTCAAATAGTCTCCCATATGTCACCACTAATGTCACATACATGGCCAACAACCAGAGAAGAGAGTAGATCATTGAAAGAGTCAGAGTCTTGGCTTGATTGAAATTCCCCGAGAGACCCTGGTGTGCATGATTTTATGGTGAAAAACGTGTGTGGCTGTCTTAGTGAGAGATCATGTAAGAGTGTCAGATTCAGACGTTGTTCAGTCTAATACCATAAATTATTCACAAGCAACAGCATCGGCTAATTAGGAGTGCTGTGTGCTCAGGTTGTTGCTGAGATCATTGTCATGTATGCTGTAAGGTTACTTCTGTGCAAAGACTGACACAAAACGAGGATTCCTGCTGGTTCTTGATTCCGGTGAAGTAACGTGGTCTCCCTGGAACTGTCTGCCCTCCAGGACCCAATTCAAAATCCCAAGTGCACACCATTACAGGGCTACATGAGCTGATTTCCATCCATTCATAGTTCCGTTTTGGTTGAGGCACGATTAGACACAGTATCTTCAGCTACAGTGTTTTGTATAGAAATCAATAACAGGCATCTAGTAAGGTGACAAAACGCTGCTTTCATAACTATACCATAGCTTGATACAATCAAAACAAGTTACACCACTACACTTCAGCTCATTTGTCAAATCAATCAGGTTTCCTGGCAAATTTGGTCAAAGCCATCTGCATAACAGGTTTCTATTTTGCTCATTAACGGACAGATAGGATTGTAGCTGAGAAGAATTGATAAGCAGTATGCTGCAAGTTCTAAACCCCTCTGGTATAATTCAATAAGGGTTTTTCTCTTTTTCCAACCCAAGAGCGTTATCTGTATGTTTATACCTCAAATTTTGTTATACAACATATAATAAATACCCTTAGCATGGCATTTCCTTGGCTTGATAAGGTAAATGTTGAGCATTTGTTCACTTTGCCAAAGGCAGGAAATTAAATTAACCTTTCTGAAGAATTATTTTCCTCTATGAATACTAGCTGTTTGTGCTCGTTTTGTGGGGCTGTTTTGCAGAATGTATAATGGAGCTGGCATAGATGGTGATATTTTATCAAGGAAATATATTAAATGTTGAATTACTCCAAACATTATAAACTGTTGCGCTGTTCAGTCAGTGGTATCATGTCTAATCATTCTAATGCCCTTACCAGTACTCATCATTTTTAGCTCAGCTGACTATAAGTCATCTTAGCTATAGTCGTGGTCCTTTGTCCGTCGGCTGTCCGTCCGTCCATTCATTAAACTGGCATGTTTTTAAACCTTTAGACCTAGGAATCCAAAATTCGGCATAATGTTAGATGCACAGTCCCCAAGATCTCCTACCAAGCCGAAAACTGGGTCTTTGCAACTTCGTTCCTTTGAGAAATTAAGGAAAAATCTTAATTTTTTATTAAAAACCTATTTTCACACTTCAGGACTGCCTAATATAAAAACCAATCATCTGTTTTTCCTCATATTTACCATAAATATTCCTCTATATAGTTCCCATGTACATGCCAGAAATTAGGTCTGTATTATATAATTTAAAAAAGTTATGGGCCCAAACATAATGCATTTTGTAAAAAAAATCAGGAAAGATATTTGATCACTTAACACAAAACATGTTAAAGCTAAGGACTTTTTTCCCAGTAATATAACTTTAATTAATAAAAATTAAATTGTATACCCAAAATTAGATCAAAATCTTTAAAAAATTTTAAAATATTAACAAAAATAAAAAATTGGTACCTTAAATTTTGCCCAACTTTGACCATGGCACATTTTTTTCCTGTAACTGCTGTGGATTTAATTTCACAGCATGTTTTTGTTAACATTTCATCTGTTAACACTAAAAATTTGAAACCAGTTGATCAAAAACTAGATTTTATTCAAGTTTTCAATGACCATGTCACATATTATTTACATCAAGCTAGTGTTATGCAGTTTGCTAGAGCTCAGCTCCCCAGCTTTTGCTCTCAGTTCCTAAAATTTGATATACAGTTAGATGTCTCCAAAATCCCCTACCATGCCAAGAATTTGGTCACTTGGACTTAATTCCCGTAGATATTAATGAAAAACTTTATTTTTCCATAAAAACCCATTGTTACACAAGACTGCCTAATATCAAAACCACTGATCTGACTTTGATCATATATAATATACATATTTTTCTATACATTTGCTATGCACATGCCAGAAATGATGTCAGTATTGCGTAATTGTTTTAAGTTATGGGCCCAAACATAATGCGCTTTGTAAAAAATCAAGAAATTTATTTATTCCCTTAACAAGAGGATTACTGAAGCTAGAGATTTTTGTCAGGGATGCAACATTATTTAATCAAGATTCAATTGAATACCCAAAATTAGTTCTGAATTTTTCAAAGTTATTAGTATAAATATAAAATTAATGCCTTAAATTTGCCCAACTTTGACCATGGCACGTTTGTTTCCTGTGAGCACTGTTGATATAATTTTCATATCATGCATGCATATGGATTTCAGCTTTTTAGTTTAGAAAGCTGAAAGAAAATGGCCAAAAATTGTAGCTTTTAATAATGTTTTTATGAGACCATGTCAGAACCAGGCTTTCCCAAGCCCCTCTTCAGCTTGGGACCTTATTGACCTTTCAGCAAATTAGGCACGCTTGAGGGAGGCATACACTGGGGCATCCAGGCAGCTTATGGCCAGCCACAGTTGATCCAGTTGTTCATTCCAACTTATCTAGTAGTTGTTCTGACCAACAACATAACAAGAAACTATAAATTAATAAATTTTTATTGGTTTTTAATAACAAATTAAAGAAAAATTAATAGAAAAGGAATTTGTTAGTTGTTGAGTAACAGGAAATTAACTTGCAGTTACTGATGATGTAAGAATATTGTATGGATGGATAGAATGTCAAGTATTTCAAATAACACCATGCAGTCACCTATGGTATTTTTCAGTTCAATTTTTAATGATAACAAAAATAAATCATATTATTCATTACTAATCATTAGGGATCATATGAAGGAAATTAATGATAGACAAAGATGCAGTTGATAATATTAATCTAGATTCCTAGTGTGTCTAGTGTGTAGATTGATGTGAAAGTAGTCCAAAGTGAATATATTACATTTATTTTTTTTAATATAAATAAAAGCCATAAACCAGGTACTTATGATCATTATTTAAATTTGTGAATTTTGTATATTCTGGATTCTCAACATCATTGTTTGGCTAAAACTGAATAAATACCAGACATGGTGCAAATACTTTGCAAATGTATTTGAATACGAATATGAATCATAAAATTTCTTACATAAGAATGGGAATTCAGGTAAAAATGAAAGTATATGAATACCAGTGCAAATACTTTCAAAATGTATTCATGAATGCATTCATGAATATATTCTATAATATTATTTTAATAATCATTTCAGTTATATTTTATTTTAAAAAAAAATCATGATTCTCTTATTATTTTATTAAAAATTATATTTGGCACAATATTTGTTATTAAATTTTAATAAATAGTTAAACTCTTATATTATAAGTGCTAGCTGCTTATAAGTTATGGCCAAGTTAAAATCTGTGTGACAATAGCACTCCATTTGTCAATAAAATAAATGAAATCAATCCTCTTCCCTGTCTCCAAAGATACTATTAAAATCATACATAAGCTAAACACCAACAACTCATAATAAAGCTTTTATTTATTAACACACAAAACCAGCATGTGCCTCATTTCAAAATCATATTTTTTTATCATATATAACAGCTGAGCGCCGTGACCCATGGGTCCCTTGTTTACCCTCTGTAATCTAGGGGATACAACATCATTTAATGATTCCTTAATTTACATCCAGTATTTTAACCTTGTTATTTGCTATTTATCTTTTATAGAATTCACAATATCATTTGCTAATTATCATCAATTGTGGTCAGTGGTTTACTGTCGTTCTAACACCTGTTAATTATCTTTGTATTGTTGTCAACTGAATTAAGATAGAAATAATCAGTAATTTAGGAATTGTTAAAAGAAGTGGCCAGTTTACTTTCATAACAGTTTCATTAGTTTTTATATTCTTATAAAGATTTTTACTTGTATTGTTATCAAGACTAAAAAGATCAGATTGGAGGCAGTTAAATACTGTTTGTTTTATTAATGTGTTTCCCAACCCAAGCTGATGTTTTAACCAGAAATATACCACCTCAGAGCTTGTTTATTGCAGAGATTATATCTGCCAAAATACAGTCAATAATGAGTTCGAACAAGGGGTGCTCATTGAAATTATTGAGTGCCCTCTAAAGCTTCAAATATGTGGCA
The DNA here is from genome assembly GCA_026874595.1 of Sipunculus nudus. Taxonomy (NCBI): domain Eukaryota; kingdom Metazoa; phylum Annelida; class Sipuncula; order Golfingiida; family Sipunculidae; genus Sipunculus; species Sipunculus nudus. Next base: position 38,964,946 of record CM049311.1, read on the forward strand.
TTTAAGTGGGTGAATGTCTTAAGACCTGATATGAGTTGAAAAACTACGTGAAATATTCAGGACAAACATTAATATTTTACAACCTTCTGGATTCTCCCGTTGTTTATAAACCCTGTTTTGCTGGTTATCTTGTTAACAATATGTAAGTCACCAGACAAACAATCAGCAGCTTTTAAATGTATTGCATATTACCTGATATTGTGCCAGGACAGGTCTGCATGAATTTGTCTGAGTTTTCCAAAGTTCACTTGTTGGATACACTGGTATAATGGTTTCCAACACTCAAAGGCCAAAATGGGCATTTCTTAGGCCACAGAGGAGTTACAGGACAAGTATTTGGTAAAACTCTCAGTTATTTTATAGATTCAGTGTAATGGAATATTAATGAAGCAGCTGTTTCCTGTCACAAAGTATCTATAAAAGATGTGTCAAATCTGTATTTTCTGGGTGCAAAAATGTTGTATGTCTCGTTTTGGTTAACTTACGGGCAGTGCTGATCAGGAAATTCACATATTTAGTATCCCAATTAAGTATAATTTAATAATACACATACAATCTGTTTGGACATTAGTGCACGTGGGTATATTTTGTTAGAAGTGGATAAGGATTGAGTTTACTTTATCATTTGATACCCTTCTGACTTCCACAAAAGAATATGATAACAGCATTATGAAATTTTGCAAACATAAAATATGTTTCCTGTTGCTCTTAAAGAATTAAAATCTAACATTTAGGAAAATAATTGTTGATATTTTCTGAGTAAGGTTTAAAAGGCATATTTCTTTAACTGATAAAAAAATTAAGAACACATTTTTATGCAACAAAATCATTTTAAATATTTTAAATAAACGCAGTAAAAATAAATAATAAAATATATCAGGAGGGAGTTGGCTAGGCCAGAGGTCTTTGTACACTTGTTCCATGGAAAAGCCCCTGTTATGTTTCCATAACAACTTTTCACTATAATTGTTATGAACAATATGCCTGTTTCATGATTAATGCAAATACATTAACCCACAGTTTACTGAACACAGATTATCTAAAGCATTTTTTAAGATACATAATTACAGTATAACATTATTTAGGTGTTATCTGAGCATTGTATGTTCACTTGTAATATCATGATCAGATATCTTAACAGAATGGCTGTCCCTGTAACTGTTCAGAAAATGGAGCTGTCCCTGTAACTGTTCTGATAATGGCGGCTCTACGGCTCTACTGCAATGAATGAATAACATACAGTGATTTGTGTTTTAACCCATCTTTTCAGTCCTCACAAATCATGATGAGCCTGTTTTTAAGAAGTTCCTTTTAAGTTATCCACTGAATTTTTTTCTGGAGGCTTAATGGTTGAGGCTGTATGTCTGTATTTTTCCCTAAAGTCCTTGTTGAGCCAGCGAGGACTTCCTGCATGAAAGTTATAAAAAATCCAATAAAACTCAAGCACAAGGCTTCAGATTTTGTCCCTTTCTGTGTGTACTGGTATTTATGTATATGACAAATATGGTGAGCTCTAAGAACTATTTTCAGATCAATTTTTTGTTATTTTTATGGCATCTGGAGATTGCCTAGGATAGCGTTGGTACCTTTAGATTGCAGGCTGTACATGCTGCCAGGTTATATAATGTTCCTTGTGTCGCACACACCAAACAGCCCCAGCTGCTAGGTTTGATAAATGGTCACTTAATTCTGTGGCAGGCTAAAGTTTTTTTTTATTTTCAAGTGCTATATCACCAGGTCTGTCTTTTTTTTCCATTATCAGGCACTTGATCACTGAATAGTAACTATATATGTTACATCACTGTAATGAAATGGTTCAACATTTCACTGTTTTATTTTATAAATGTTTTATGCCAGCTAACAGATTCCATAATTTCTGTAACATTCAGTGTTTTTGCAGTTACCCAAACACTTTAACAATTTGGTTGTGTTTGTTTTGCTAAGAAGTGGAGAGGATTGACCATGTTGAATGGCTTGAAATTCATCAGTTCAGGTCAATAATCATTGAAGTATGTTACAGACCCAATTAACATAGAAAAGGAGTACCTGAAAATAAAAGACACTGTAGATGAATGGCATCACACTAAATGAAAATTAAAAAATTTGGTACTTTTCCACACATGGTACACCTCTTCATATTTCACATTTCTGAGTGTTTTGTATGCTAGTTTCTCTTAAAGCTGTCTAAATAAAGCATTGGTTTTATCTTGTATACATTAATTGTTACACATTTACGGTTATGCCATGTTAGTGAGAAATTAGATTTTCATGATTATTATGAATGAACCACAGACATGTCAGGAAGAGGACAAACTGCTGACTAAGAACAACCACAGCATTAAAACTTATAACCTGATTGAATAATGTACTTAATATAAAGCTCCTTGTGATCAAAATTGGAAACTGATTGAGGAAACCAAGTTATGAAATACATCCTCTTTCAAGATCTTCAATTTTTGTTGTAAGGTGTCTTTAGTTCAATAAGAAAAGAATTTACCTTGTTCAGCCAAGAATGCCAATTACATAGCGCTGTTGTGTTTAGAAGGGTAATCCCCTTTGTTGAATCTGAAAGGATGTTGCTTGTGTTCTGATAAGAAATGGAATTGTGTTTCTTTGGTTTAAATCACCATTCTTCAGGTGAGAATGAAAAAACAGTGTACTGCACAGGGGACCAAATTTTTTCTTAGTAGATAAGAATTTCTTGATAAGATAAGAGTCAGGTTTTGTCAGGATATAAAAAAAATTTAAAATGGTTTTAGAACCTTCTGATGTCTGTGGCATTGGGAACATAGATTGATACAACTTACATTATAAAGCAAGAACTGTAATATCAGCTGAAGATGTACGTTGATTGGATATAGAAAGCTTCAATTAATAAAATTCTTTTGACTGTTTGAAGGAAAATTTTAAAATTAACAATATGATAATGTCATGAACCATTGTCCAAACATGAGTAATGAAAACCATTTACATTCAAAGTTTTGTAGACAGATACATTTACTGTAAACTGGGACCATTAAAGATGGCAGAGGGTTATTTGCTCAGCTGTATATGTGTTTGTGTCCAAGTCATATCTTTGAAATTCTCAATGAATTTTGAGGAAACTTTGTTGATTGGCCTTGGGCAAAAGAAGAAAAATTATTATTTTTGGATGGATCAGCCAAATTAATATTTGGATGTGGATATAGATCAGTCCAAATCCATCCGCTTCTGCTTGCTGTAGCTCTCTCTTTGTTTTCCTGTGTAATATCTGTGTAATTAACTGATTTATATATTCTACCACAAAATAGGCCCTTCTCAAAAATATGATTAAACTCAATTGAGAACTCTTACAGTTCTGGAAAGCTGCTGTTTGCTGACTGTGAGAGCTTCATTAGGATTATAAATCATGAGCAAAAAATACAAACATTCAAAAATTAACTATTTCTTGCCTCAAAGCTCAGCTCTTTATCAAAACTTATACATGGGCAACCAGATGAAGAAATAGAAAGAGAGGTGAAATCAAACCTTTGGGTCTACTTTGTCAGCAGAGATAAAGCTGTGTGCAGAAAAAAAAATATTTATGTATACCTCATGATTAACATTACAGTGTACTCCTATTTCAAGAATAAATTTCCTTTGTATCAGGTTTTATAAATCATATACAGTGAAATCTCACTAACATGACCACCTGCCCTATCATCCATAGTAGTCTTGTGGTCATGATAGCCAGATGGTCATCAGACATGATTTCAATGTACATCTGTGTTCATTATAGTAATTGTATGTCATACTTTAATTTTTATGTGTGTTAAAAGAAACAGTCAAAGATTTCTTGTGCATTGGGTGTGACATAGTAAATGGACATGCTACAATAGTGCTTCAGAGTTTCCCAGTAGGCCTTGATTGGATCCATTTGTATATGACCACAACAGTATCGTGGAATACTTGAAGTGGTGCCATTTCCAAGAAGCTGTTACAGTATGGGTACCATTATATTGATTTCCAGAAGAACACTCAAGTTGGTTTGGTTTGGTGTGATGTGGTTGTCCCTTAGCCAGACATGTGCAGGCCTGCTGGGGTTGGTATATATGCTGTGTAATAGGCCTCATCTGAATGCCTGCAGCAGAGAGCATGATATTTTGTGACTGGCAAACTGCTAGATCATGACTCACAGCAGCCACGCTGAGACAGAGAGTCAGTCCCGTCACACTGATGCTATCCTCCATGGAGCAGTAAGCACAGGAATAGGATTAATAAATATAACTTTATATAGATGGGTTGGTCCAACAGAGCCCAGCAGAGGAAAGTATATTTATTTTCAGACTTCTCACGTCTGACCAAGACTAAGTCTGCCCGAGTTATATCAGATAGTGGCAGATCTTGAAATCTATTCACTATGCTGGGACTACAGAAATTCCATTATTTGGCGTCATTCTTTTCAGACATATGAGCTGATTTTCCAAAGGAGCTGCAAATCAACACAGTCACTTTATGTGTGATGAGAATTCCAGTGGTCACAGTGGTGTTAAAGAGGAACTTTGAAACTGTACTTGTTGTCAACTCATCAGCTGTCTCTAGTTTTTAGCTCAGCTGACTATAAGTCATCTGAGCTATAGTCGTGGTCCATTGTCCGTCGTCCGTCCGTCTGTCCGTCCGTCGTGCCGTCCGTCCGTCCGTCCGTCCGTCCGTAGATGTGGCACGTTTTGAAACCGTAAGACCTAGGAATCCAAAATTCGGCATAATGTTAGATGTCCCCAAGATCTCCTACCAAGCCGAAAACTGGGTCTTTGCAACTTCGTTTCTTTGAGAAATTAAGGAAAAACCTTAATTTTTTATTAAAAACCTATTTTCACACTTTAGGACTGCCTAATATCAAAACCACTCATCTGTTTTTCCTCATATTTACCATAAATATTCCTCTATATAGTTCCTATGTACATGCCAGAAATTATGTCTGTATTATTTAATTTAAAAAAGTTCTTGGCCCAAACATAATGCATTTTGAAAAAAATAAGGAAAGATATTTGATCACTTAACACAAAAAATTTTAAAGCTGTGGACCTTTTTTCCAGTTATATAACTTTAATTAATCAAAATTAAATAATATACCCAAAATTAGATGAAAATCTTTTAAATTTTTTAAAATATTAATAAAAATAAAAAATTGGTACCTTAAATTTTGCCCAACTTTGACCATGGCACGTTTTTTTCCTGTAAGTACTGTGGATTTAATTTTCACAGCATGTTTTTGTCAGCATTTCAACTGTTAACACCAAAAATTTGAAACCAGTTGATCAAAAACTGTAGATTTTAATCAAGTTTTCAAGCACCTTGTAACATATTGTTTACATCAAGCTAGTGTTATGCAGTTTGCAAAAGCTCAGCTCCCCAGCTTCAGCTCTAAGTTCCTTAAATTCAGCATACAGTTATATGTCTCCAAAATCCCCTACCATGCCAAGAATTTGGTCACTAGGACTTAATACCTTCGAGATATTAATGAAAAACTTCATTTTTCCATTAAAAACCCATTGTTACACTTCAAGACTGCCTAATATCAAAACCACTGATCTGACTTTAATCATAAACAATATACATATTTTTCATTCTCTATGCACATCCCAGAATGATGTCAGTATTGCGTAATTGTTTTAAGTTATGGGCCCAAACATAATGCACTTTGTAAAAAATCAAGAAATATGTTTACTCCCTTAACAAGGGCATTGCTAGAGATTTTTTTGTCAGGGATGTAACATTATTTAATCAAGATTCAATTGAATACCCAAAATTAGTTCTGAATTTTTCAAATTTTATAAGTTATTAGTATAAATATAAAATTAGTACCTTAAATTTTGCCCAACTGTGACCATGGCACGTTTGTTTCCCATGAGTACTGTTGATATAATTTTCATATCATGCACACATAAGGATTTCAGCTTTTAAGTTTAGAAAGCTGAAAGAAATTGGCCAAAAAATGTAGCTTTTATTAATGTTTTTTATGAGACCCTGTAAGACTTTGGCTCTCTCAAGCCCCTCTTGAGTCACCTGTATGTTGACCTTGTTGACCTTTCATCAAATTATGCACGCTTGAGGCGAGGCATACCGGAATCCAGGCAGCTTATGGCCAGCCACAGTTGATCCAGGTGTCCAACCCAACTCATCTAGTAGTTTTAACCAACAACATAACAATAAACAACAAATTAATAAATTTTTATTGGTTTTTAATAACAAATTAAAGAAAAATAGAAAAGGAATTTGTTAGTTTATAATAACAGGAAATTAACTTGCAGTTACTGATGATATAAGAATCTTGTATCAATGGGTAGAATGTCACATATTCCAAATAACACCATGCAGTCACCTATGGCATTTTTCAGTTCAATTTTAATGATTAAGAAGTAAATCATATTATTCATTACTAATCATTAGGGATCATATGAAGGAAATTAATGATAGACAAAGATGCAGTTGATAATATTAATCTAGATTCCTTCTGTGTCTAGTGTGTACATTGATGTGAAATTAGTCCTAAATGAATTTTTTACAGTTATTTTTTTATATAAATAAAAGCCATAAAACCAGGTACTTATGATCATTATTTAAATGTGTGAATTTTGTATATTCTGGATTCTCAACATCATTGTTTGGTGAAAACTGAATAAATACCAGACATGGTGCGAATACTTTGTAATTGTATTTAAATACGAATATGATTATGTACTCCATTATAAAATTTCTTGCATAAAGAATGGGAATTCAGGTAAAAATGAAAGTATATGAATACTCGTGCAAATACTTTCAAAATGTATTCATGAATGCATTCATGAATATATTCTTTAATATTATTTTAATAATCATATCAGTTATATTTCATTTTAAAAAATCATATGATTCTCTTATTATTTTTAATAAAAATTATATTTGGGACAATATTTGTAATTTTTTTAATAAATAGTTAAACTCTTATATGTTTTGCTTATAAGTTATATGGCCAAGTCAAAATCTGTGTGACAATAGTACTCCAATTGTTAATAAAATAAATGAAATCAATCCTCTTCCCTGTCTCCAAAGGTACTATCAAAATCATACATAAGCTTATATTTATAACCACACAAAACCAGCATGTGCCTCATTTCTAAATAATATTTTTTTATCATATATAACAGCTGAGCGTCGTGACCCATAGGTCCCTTGTTTTTTATTGTATCTGCCAAAATGAAGTTTTGTGGATACTATGTTTTTGACCAGGTTCCGCCGCCGCCGTGTTCATTTCCGGAAAACTCCTCTGAGACCACTGGACTGATTTTTCTGAAACTTACAGCAATTATCAGGTCACATGTGAACTGGTGCCTAACCAAATGGCCTTGACCTCTGACCTTTCCTCTCTGCCAAGCATCCGTGTGTGCGTCTGTTTCCACACATAAACCCACATATCTCGGGAACCATTTGACCGATCAGGAAAAAATTTTTGTACAAATGGAGCCCTTGGATAGCTTTATAACATACACAATAAATGGTGGCGCCACCTGCAACCATGTTCGCACTGGGTCCATCTGTTCGTTTGACAAAATTACCTAAAATTCGGCATGCATATACATCCCGCATAGCTTTCTTGATTTTATGACAGGTGGCACCACCTACAATCAGGTTCACTCTGTAGACATCCATGCTTATATCTCCGGACTCGTTTGACCAATCAGGAAAAAAAATTACACAAATGTAGCTCTTGGATAGCTTTATAAAATACACAAAAATGGTGCCACTTGCAGCCATATTTGCACAGCGTCCAGCGTTTGTCTGCTGTGGGATAAAATCACTCATATCTCTGGATTGGTTTCACTTTACCACCTGAAATTTTGCATGTGTATACATCTTGGATAGTTTCTTGTTCAAATAACAGGTGGCACCACCTACAATCATGTTTATGTGGCAGACATCCATTCTTATATGTAACACATGTAACTCTATTTCCCCTTGCCACTCAATCCATGCCTCACTTCCCCCGTCCTACTCTGATTTTGGCGGATACATGTAGTCACTTGTCGACTACTCGTATTCTAGTTTTTTAAGACTTTTTTTGTGGAGGAAACTGCCTACAATTATTAATGCATGCTTAACTTATAAGTAATATGGACATCTGCAGAATTCCAGTTTGGTTTCTAACTACTTGACAGGGGCTGACATGCGATTATTCTGGCATTAACAAACCTCAGTGTATCACTTCTGTGGGTCCTGGGTGTGTGTCATCCCCATTGCTTGGTCATCACACCAAGGAACCCCCGAAAGGCACACTCTTTTGTGAGTGAAACATGGCTGAGGGGCACAGTCGCCCAATTAAGCCTGCAGAGTGCTCACCCTCTGTAGGGGCCGACTGGGAAAAAAATATTAACGCCTAGGCTAAGATTCAAACTCATGATCTCTCAGCTTTGAGCCCTGTGCTCTACCCTTGACCCTCAGAAGCCTGTTCTCCCTGTAGTATTCATTGTAAGTAACAAGTTACCATTGAAGAAGAAGGGCATACTCAAATATTATTATAACTCAGTCCACCTGGTGGTAAGAGGTATTATACCATGGTTTGTCTGTCAACAAATTTACTCAGAAAGTTCTGAACAGATTTAATTGAAATTTGTGAAGGGTTATATCATCCTGGCAGACAACATCTTCTTGGTTAGGATCATCCTGGTAGATTTTTGAATTCTCAGACAACATCTTCTTGGTTAGGATTATCCTGGTAGATGTTTGATATCTCAGACAACATCTTGGTTAGGATCATCCTGGTAGATGTTTGATGTCTCAGACAATATCTTCTTGGTTAGGATCATCCTGGTAGATGTTTGATGTCTCAGACAACATCTTCTTGGTTAGGATCATCCTGGTAGATGTTTGATGTCTCAGACAACAACTTCTTGGTTAGGATCATCCTGGTAGATGTTTGATGATGTCAGACAACAACTTCTTGGTTAGGATCATCCTGGTAGATGTTTGATGTCCCAGACAACATCTTCTTGGTTAGGATCATCCTGGTAGATGTTTGATGTCTCAGACAACATCTTCTTGGTTAGGATCATCCTGGTAGATGTTTGATGTCTCAGACAACATCTTCTTGGTTAGGATCATCCTGGTAGATGTTTGATGTCTCAGACAACATCTTCTTGGTTAGGATCATCCTGGTAGATGTTTGATGTCTCAGACAACATCTTCTTGGTTAGGATCATCCTGGTAGATGTTTGATGTCTCAGACAACATCTTCTTGGTTAGGATCATCCTGGTAGATGTTTGATGTCTCAGACAACAACTTCTTGGTTAGGATCATCCTGGTAGATGTTTGATGTCTCAGACAACATCTTCTTGGTTAGGATCATCCTGGTAGATGTTTGATGTCTCAGACAACATCTTCTTGGTTAGGATCATCCTGGTGGATGTTTGATGTCTCAGACAACATCTTCTTGGTTAGGATCATCCTGGTAGATTTTTGAATTCTCAGACAACATCTTCTTGGTTAGGATTATCCTGGTAGATGTTTGATATCTCAGACAACATCTTGGTTAGGATCATCCTGGTAGATGTTTGATGTCTCAGAAAACATCTTCTTGGTTAGGATCATCCTGGTAGATGTTTGATGTCTCAGACAACATCTTCTTGGTTAGGATCATCCTGGTAGATGTTTGATGTCTCAGACAACAACTTCTTGGTTAGGATCATCCTGGTAGATGTTTGATGATGTCAGACAACAACTTCTTGGTTAGGATCATCCTGGTAGATGTTTGATGTCCCAGACAACATCTTCTTGGTTAGGATCATCCTGGTAGATGTTTGATGTCTCAGACAACATCTTCTTGGTTAGGATCATCCTGGTAGATGTTTGATGTCTCAGACAACATCTTCTTGGTTAGGATCATCCTGGTAGATGTTTGATGTCTCAGACAACATCTTCTTGGTTAGGATCATCCTGGTAGATGTTTGATGTCTCAGACAACATCTTCTTGGTTAGGATCATCCTGGTAGATGTTTGATGTCTCAGACAACATCTTCTTGGTTAGGATCATCCTGGTAGATGTTTGATGTCTCAGACAACAACTTCTTGGTTAGGATCATCCTGGTAGATGTTTGATGTCTCAGACAACATCTTCTTGGTTAGGATCATCCTGGTAGATGTTTGATGTCTCAGACAACATCTTCTTGGTTAGGATCATCCTGGTAGATGTTTGATGTCTCAGACAACATCTTCTTGGTTAGGTTCTTCCTGGTAGATGTTTGATGTCTCAGACAACATCTTCTTGGTTAGGATCATCCTGGTAGATGTTTGATGTCTCAGACAACATTGTCTTGGTTAGGATCATCCTGGTAGATGTTTGATGTCTCAGACAACATCTTCTTGGTTAGGATCATCCTGGTAGATGTTTGATGTCTCAGAAAACATCTTCTTGGTTAGGATCATCCTGGTAGATGTTTGATGTCTCAGACAACATCTTCTTGGTTAGGATCATCCTGGTAGATGTTTGATGTCTCAGACAACATCTTCTTGGTTAGGATCATCCTGGTAGATGTTTGATGTCTCAGACACCATTTTCTTGGTTAGGATCATCCTGGTAGATGTTTGATGTCTCAGACAACATCTTCTTGGTTAGGATCATCCTGGTAGATTCTTGATGCCTCAGACAGTATCTTCTTGGTTAGGATCATCCTGGTAGATGTTTGATGTCTCAAACAACATCTTCTTGGGTATATATGATTTAATATATTGACAATTACAATATTAGAAAGCAGGATATACCTGTCTCATAGTTCCAAATTCTCTAACTGATGTCAGACACTGTCAAGGCTGTTCCTTGAAGACAAACAGATGTACACACCAACAACTAGACACTCCTGCATAGATCTACATCAGGATCCATTAAGAAAGTTTTTTTATCTCATTGGTTTACACCTCTTCAGGAAAGTTTAATAAAATCAGATGAAGCATTCCTCTAGATGGTGATAGCTTCAGTATCGTTTAAAAGCTAGCAGTGGTGGTGAGAGTGACTTTTAATACATTGTAGGAACATCAGCCTGCATGATCTATTTTATTATATCTGATTTTGTGTAGGAAGCATTCCAGGAGTAAAACTTGCAGTACTTAAAATTTCAATTGATGTAGCCAGTACCAAAGTAAGGCCAAAATGGCACATCTTGATAAATCATGAGCACGGCCTGGAATGGTGCCTGGAGATAGCTGTATGACAGATCACTTGTTATCCACTACTGTAGACACATCAGACTGGATGGTGTCACATTGGTGCTGATCAGGTGCTCATCATCATGATGAAGATTGATGTTTTTTAGAGGCTGAGGATATAAGCTGATGAAATGAATACAAACGTATTATATGTAATAACAATACGACCTGAGGATCTGGTTAAAGCCAGGTATTGCTCTACCATTTTGTAGAATTTATGTGATTCCTGGCTTTCTCTGCATCCATATTAATGAGCTCTAGGTCATTCGAACCTGTTAAGAAAAGTTCTTATAAAGCCCCTGTGATGGCTGTATGAGCTTGTTTATGTATAAGCTTTTAGTAAACACAGTACATGCACCTGTGTTTAAAAAAAAAAAAAACATTTAACCTAAGATAACATTCGAGCAGAAGTTGAAAGTGAATTGGTTGTAATATGCCCTGTGCAAAACTCTGATTCCTTTGACTTGTTGCCAGATGTCCTTGTTGAGTGTGCTTTTGGTTATTTTAATTATAATGTTTTCAACACATGGATATAAACAAAATTAACAGTCTGTGAGTGGTTGCACCAGCATTTTCCGGCTTCCTTTCACAAAATATCATATTTAATTAATAGACTTAAAATATTGGAATAGGCCCCTTGAAGATTTACCTGTTGACTTCACAATTTTAACCCAGGTGCTGTTTCTTGAATATTTTTTGTTGTTGTTGAAAACCAGGCTAGTTTCAGCTAGCTGTAAGTCTTGTACATAGCTTTAAGGTAGGCATGAATTCAGGGATTAATGTGGCCATTTAATCTAGGTCATTATATTTGTTTGTCATTAACTTTCATGTATAAATAACATACTATGGTTGGCTTCATATTTGCAAGGCAAGGTTAACATTTCAGGATTTTCATCTTTTCACTGTTTCAAGAATATTCTCAGTTTTTGAGCTCCCACCATACAATGACCTACACAAAGCAATCCATCATTTTATATATGTTGTATATTCATAAAATGGTAAAATTTGGACAGATACCCAAATTATTTTTATAAAAAAAGTTAACCACTTTGCAGTGAATACTGTAATTATAAGTGCATGGGCTGTTTATTGAGGCGTTGTTGTAAGATAATTGGTATGTTTGAAATAAGATTTATAAAAATACATGCAAAACTACTTTATAAAAGTAATAAAAGTAGGAGATGAAATCTCGAAATAATATAATTTCATCCAGAAACACACTCACTCATGTTTCCGGCAATTTTCTACGATAATAAGAGGGTTCTATTCATAATTACACAATCATTAGACCAAGAAATATGAAATCTTTGCTGTCTTTGTTATAATTGAATGATAAAAGAGCAATATAATTATATTTATCAACTCCCTCAGAAGACTTGTTGGGTTGGTGGGTTATTATATGAAAAAAAAAAGTCTCATTTTTCAATGCAAATAAGGCAACTAGTTGCTTGATCACCTTCATTAACCTTTACGCGTAAATGATTATTTTACTGCCCAGCGTGAACTCTCCCATTGTGACTATTGAATATTTTATACTTATTGAGCATCTCTGTTTTGAATATCTCTGTTCATTAACTATATAGTGTTCTATGGCTTATTTTATCCTCATGTTCTTCAGTTTGTTGTTCTTTCTTCCACTTCAAGAGTAATAAGTGTCCTCCTTTCCTTCCAAAGGTTATTCTGTCTTTTTCCTCAGTTTACAGGAAACTTCAATAGTTCAACTGTACATACATTTTATTCAACTATATAAAAATTTTATTGTTTTATGCATTATAAAGAATGTGTTTCACTGATAAGTTGCTAATGTTAAAATAATGAATAAAAGACATTAATTCAAATCTGCTCCCCTCTCAAGCCAGTTTGAGTGATCTGTAGAATATGTAGCAGGTTAATATCCTTGGTGGGCTCTGTATTGTGAACCTGACACTTGAGTTCACACATATTCAGATAAGCCGATGACTACTTAGCACAAACAGGATAAAGTTTTTATCTTAATTGTAGTGTTAACACAAATAAATCTTGTGAATTAAGATCTTAATACATACATATTTCAACAATAGGAGAATAACAGGAATATCATATAAATTTGGGAATGGCAATGGGAAGAGGACTAAACCATTTCATGCATTCCCATAATTGTTATAACAAAAAAACATGGAACCTTATTGATAGAATTATACACATTCATGATAAAGTGTAAAACAATTAAACAGTTTAATCATGTTAATATCCTAAATGAAAATAGTATAATTCAGGATATTCATAAATCTACTAGTTGAGAATAGAATAAAATGCATGACTATATGTCTGAACAGGTTATCAAAAATTGGATTAATTTGTATATATACTTCAAATTTATTTGGTTAAGACATCAGTATAAATTTTTCATGGGTTATTGTGTCATATAAAGATACACAATATAGATAATAAATAATTAAAAACAGTTATTTAATAAAACACGGGAAGAGCGTCATTGTAATGATGTTTGAGCATCTGTGTCATACAGACAGTAGGGGCCATACAATTCCATGAAAACACAGGCAACCTTTAAGTCTTTGATCTACTTTATACAGTCTACACTGAAAGGTCGTCCCTGTAAAGAGCTAGTATCCTTTGAACAGATCACTGATCTTAGTGGAGTACTAACCCAGGGGCTTTCAGACATTTTATATCCATGCTGATTTTACATCATCTTTATGGTATATGCTTCACTCAGAGTCCGTCAGAAGCTCACGGAAGATGTGCTGTCTGAAGGTGTACTCTTATGCATTTAAGATGTATCTCTTGTATATTTAGGTTCATTTACTGGAAATTAAATCAATGGAATATATTCAGTGTGGTCCTTGAGAGGTTTATGTATTTTTCCCTTGATGAGTTGTTTTTGTAAGCAAGCTTCCCCGTTGGTGAAAGTCAACTGGGAGATAAATCAATGTGAACTTTGGTGTTCTTTGTGTATTTTCCCTCACGTAATTGGCCATAATTTTTGCACATTTACACAGTTTGTTTTTGCAAACACATATAAGAAAGTGAATTAGAGTTCCTCGAGGTATGGGAGATTACATATTTTAGCCTCCACCCGGAGGGTATGCTTTCATTGCCATTTGTGTGTGAGTTTGTTTGGGTATATGTTCACAACATTACTCAAATAATCACAAACAGAATCTCATGGAATTTTTAGGGCATTCTGGGAATAGTCCAGTGAAGAATTGATTAGATTTTGGTGTGGAGCTGACACATGATATGGAATTGGAAACATCATCTAGGAATATTCACAAATGTATACAAATGTATATTCACTCATGCATGAATGAACCTGGGAATATGGGCAGTATAAGTGAATGGAAACAATTAAGGATTGGGGAGCAACCCACAAAGGGAACCCCCCCCCCCACACACACACACACACTATGTACAACAGTTTTTAGAGGGCATCATCATTATCATTGTTTGCCAGCGACCAATACTGATCATTATAGGCAATGTGCATATGAAAAATATATGATAATTTATGATCAAGATATTGGAATCAGTGCTGAGACTCCCAGGCTATAGTTCGGATCTGAACTGATCAGGCTTTTGGAATGAGCAAAGCACTGGCTAGCTTTATGTTATTTCTTGTGTTAATTCCATATTAAGATCATTAATAAAACCTTGAACAAAATCAGACCTAATACAGTGCCTTATGTACGCTCCCGAGGCAGCGGGAATCTTGCACTTCTAAAGAAGTTACTGATTTTCGCGCTGCCTGCTTTGACCATTTATGATGCACTTAAACACCAGGTGGTGCACATGGGCCTGTCTGCTGATGTGACGAGCAGCCAACCAAATGCTAGTCAACAAACACTCAACAGGCATCAGGCTCCGCCCAGAAACCACGTGTGGGGGCAATATTCTCTCTGAGCCTGTGGCCTGTTCAAACGGTCGCGAGGGGGATGAGATGTCACTCAAAACAAAATAAACAACATTGGCTTTGTATATTCCTCGCTTGACTGGTAAACTGTTATGTCTTCAGTACAGGGTCTCATCTGATTGGACCAAAATACAGTGCTCCTCTCTGGTGTAGAGATTCAGGAAACAAGGTCATTACAAACAGCGCTTTCAATATAGGTAGTTGGCCAATTGATAAAGCGCTGTGTAAAATGCGTATGACTTATGGGACTCCAGATGTTTCAGCAGCTCAGTTTGACTGCATTTTCTCCATTGGATTCTATATGATAGAAAATTCTTTATTCAATTTAGGGTTGTGTTTCTTATACTGTTATGATATGATTTGGCTACAAGGGGTCTGTGGGGAACTTTGTTGAAGGCTATAGCAAAATCCATGATGATGAGATCTGTCTGCATACCTTCATTGCAGGATTTAGCAAGGTTAGGATACAGAGAGAGTAATTGAGGTTCACATAATCTCAATTTATGGAAGCCATGTTGGAATTTATAAAAGATAGTGTTATATTCTTAGTGGTACATTATTTAGCTGCATGGTGATTATATGTCCCAAAATTCAATAAATTTAAAAGATATCAATCTGTAATTAGATCGATCTTTAAATTTTACTTCTTTTTGAAAACTGGAGCGACATTTTCCTCCCTCCAGTCCTGGCATGGCTACTGTTTGCCTAGGGCAGGCAATGCAAATAGAATCTGATTACCGGATGATCCCAAGGGCTCAGTGTATACCAGTGCGAATAGCAAGACACGGTCTAAGTGGCCGGGAGGCTTGTTCACATGTAGAATCCCAGTTACCGAATCCTCCGGGAGCACACCCTGTTGCTACTGCAGCATCCTGACATGAATTGCTGGGAGTGTGAGATCAGTATCAATAACAACCTGAAGAAGACCAGGACCTGTCCCTGGGCTATTCGATGTCAATTGCCAGTCAGAACGCTGGTGTTAATGAAGTTAACATCACTAATTACTAAGCAGATAGCTGGTGCCCTTCTCTCCACCAGACAAAACTCATGAATGTATACATTTGTCTTCAGGCCAATATTGACCTTCTCAAGTGTGATGATTTTGCCAACTTGCTTAAACTTTTGTCAAAATAGTTTCTGTTGACCAGAATGAGATTCTGTTAGTTAAGGCTTTTGATTTCTGAATGAAAGGCAGAAAATATAGTTGCTAAGGGTTTATGAAATTTTAGGAGGATTGGTTATCTGCAGCTAGAGTAGCAATTTTAGCCTTTGATTAATCCGCATTAAATACTTTAAAAGACTTTAATCAATATGTTTAGCAGCTGAGTCTAAAATATGATATTTATTTGTTTGTTTTTATGTTCTACAAGCAACATATAGTTAGTTACAAGTAATATATGTTATTCCTAAGTGCATCCTTGTTTTTAGAAAGCCTTGATTGTTACTAAAAAGCAAAGATCCCAAAAACATGGAGAATGTAGAAGAATAAATCTCTGGAAATAAAACTAAACAGTTTAAATAAAAAACTTTAATATATAAGGGCCTGAAAAATTAACTATACTCTTCTACCAAAGGAATCAAAATAAATATAAGAAATTATTATGTTTTCAGGTGTTCATCAGGATCTGAAACAATTTATTAATTACTGGGTAAAACTAACAATTTCACTTCATTCAGGTCCATAAACCAAAATCTGTGCCTGCTTGAAGCCAAATGTACGTTACAAAATTTAAATGCTGTATGATACAAAGCAGGATACACCAAGAAATCCTGACTTCTAGGGTTTCAGTCACAACATGTTAGTTGAAATATGATACAAGGTCCTATGATCTTGGCTTTGTATTGTATTGTATTTTTTTTCAGCATGTTCAAAATTTGCCCCATAAGCAATGGCTGACTTGAACCTAGAATCTCCTTTTCTTTCATCTGGTGGATCTTATTCATAAACTCATATTTTTCCAGCCAGTGGATCATACCCAGAATCATCTTTTCTTTTATCCAGTGGATAGTACCCAGAATCTCCATTTCTTCAATACGGTGGATTGGACCCAGAATCCCCTTTTCTTCCATCTGGTGGATCATACCCAGAATCTCCTTTTCTTCCATCTGGTGGATCTTATCCAGAAACTTATATTCTTCCACCTGGTGGATCATACCTTGAATCTCCTTTTATTCCATCTAGTGGATCTACCCAGAATCTCCTTTTCTTCCAGCCAGTGGATCATACCTAGAATCTCCTTTTCTTTTATCCAGTTGATAGTACCCAGAATCTCCTTTTCTTCAATATGGTGGATTGTATCCAGAATCTCCTTTTCTTCCATCTGGTGGATCATATCCAGAATCTCCTTTTCTTCTATCCAGCAGATCATACCTAAAATATGCTGACTTCTAGGGTTTCAGTCACAACATGTATGTTGAAATATGATACAAGGTCCTATGATCTTGGCTTTGTATTGTATTGTATTTTTTTCAGCATGTTCAAAATTTGCCCCATAAGCAATGGCTGACTTGAACCTAGAATCTCCTTTTCTTTCATCTGGTGGATCTTATTCAGAAACTCATATTTTTCCAGCCAGTGGATCATACCCAGAATCACCTTTTCTTTTATCCAGTGGATAGTACCCAGAATCTCCATTTCTTCAATACGGTGGATTGTACCCAGAATCCCCTTTTCTTCCATCTGGTTGATCATACCCTAAATCTCCTTTACTTCCATCTAGTGGATCTTCCCAGATTCACCTTTTCTTCCAGCTGGTGGATCATACCCAGAATCTCCTTTTCTTTTATCCAGTGGATAGTACCCAGAATCCCCTTTTCTTCAATATGGTGGATTGTACCCAGAATCCCCTTTTCTTCTATCCAGCAGATCATACCTAAAATATGCTGACTTCTAGGGTTTCAGTCACAACATGTATGTTGAAATATGATACAAGGTCCTATGATCTTGGCTTTGTATTGTATTGTATTTTTTTCAGCATGTTCAAAATTTGCCCCATAAGCAATGGCTGACTTGAACCTAGAATCTCCTTTTCTTTCATCTGGTGGATCTTATTCAGAAACTCATATTTTTCCAGCCAGTGGATCATACCCAGAATCACCTTTTCTTTTATCCAGTGGATAGTACCCAGAATCTCCATTTCTTCAATACGGTGGATTGTACCCAGAATCCCCTTTTCTTCCATCTGGTTGATCATACCCTGAATCTCCTTTTCTTCCATCTAGTGGATCTTCCCAGATTCACCTTTTCTTCCAGCTGGCGGATCATACCCAGAATCTCCTTTTTTTTTATCCAGTGGATAGTACCCAGAATCTCCTTTTCTTCAATACAGTGGATTGTACCCAGAATCCCCTTTTCTTCTATCCAGCAGATCATACCTAAAATATGATGACTTCTAAGGTTTCAGTCACAACATGTATGTTGAAATATGATACAAGGTCCTATGATCTTGGCTTTGTATTGTATTGTATTTTTTTCAGCATGTTCAAAATTTGCCCCATAAGCAACTTGAATGGCTGACTTGAACCTAGAATCTCCTTTTCTTCCATCTGGTGGATCTTATCCAGAATCTTATTTTCTTCCACCTGGTGGATCATACCTTGAATCTCCTTTTCTTCCATCTAGTGGATCTACCCAGAATCTCCTTTTCTTCCAGCCGGTGGATCATACCCAGAATCTTCTTTTCTTTTTTCCATTGGATAGTACCCAGAATCCCCTTTTCTTCAATATGAAGGATTGTACCCAGAATCCCCTTTTCTTCCAGCCGGTGGATCATACCCAGAATCTCATTTTCTTTTTTCCAGTGGATAGTACCCAGACTCCCCTTTTCTTCAATATGGTGGATTGTACCCAGAATCCCCTTTTCTTCTGTCCAGCAGATCATACCTAAAATATGCTGACTTCTAGGGTTTCAGTCACAACATGTATGTTGAAATATGATACAAGGTCCTATGATCTTGGCTTTGTATTGTATTGTATTTTTTTCAGCATGTTCAAAATTTGCCCCATAAGCAATGGCTGACTTGAACCTAGAATCTCCTTTTCTTCCATCTGGTGGATCTTATCAAGAAACTCATATTCTTCCACCTGGTGGATCATACCTTGAATCTCCTTTTCTTCCATCTAGTGGATCTACCCAGAATCTCCTTTTCTTCCAGCCGGTGGATCATACCCAGAATCTTCTTTTCTTTTTTCCAGTGGATAGTACCCAGAATCCCCTTTTCTTCAATATGAAGGATTGTACCCAGAATCCCCTTTTCTTCCAGCCGGTGGATCATACCCAGAATCTCCTTTGTTTTTTTCCAGTGGATAGTACCCAGAATCCCCTTTTCTTCAATATGGTGGATTGTACCCAGAATCCCCTTTTCTTCTGTCCAGCAGATCATACCTAAAATATGCTGACTTCTAGGGTTTCAGTCACAACATGTATGTTGAAATATGATACAAGGTCCTATGATCTTGGCTTTGTATTGTATTGTATTTTTTTCAGCATGTTCAAAATTTGCCCCATAAGCAACTTGAATGGCTGACTTGAACCTAGAATCTCCTTTTCTTCATCTGGTGGATCTTATCAAGAAACTCATATTCTTCCACCTGGTGGATCATACCTTGAATCTCCTTTTATTCCATCTAGTGGATCTACCCAGAATCTCCTTTTCTTCCAGCCAGTGGATCATACCTAGAATCTCCTTTTCTTTTATCCAGTTGATAGTACCCAGAATCTCCTTTTCTTCAATATGGTTGATTGTATCCAGAATCTCCTTTTCTTCCATCTGGTGGATCATATCCAGAATCTCCTTTTCTTCTATCCAGCAGATCATACCTAAAATATGCTGACTTCTAGGGTTTCAGTCACAACATGTATGTTGAAATATGATACAAGGTCCTATGATCTTGGCTTTGTATTGTATTGTATTTTTTTCAGCATGTTCAAAATTTGCCCCATAAGCAATGGCTGACTTGAACCTAGAATCTCCTTTTCTTTCATCTGGTGGATCTTATTCAGAAACTCATATTTTTCCAGCCAGTGGATCATACCCAGAATCACCTTTTCTTTTATCCAGTGGATAGTACCCAGAATCTCCATTTCTTCAATACGGTGGATTGTACCCAGAATCCCCTTTTCTTCCATCTGGTTGATCATACCCTGAATCTCCTTTTCTTCCATCTAGTGGATCTTCCCAGATTCACCTTTTCTTCCAGCTGGTGGATCATACCCAGAATCTCCTTTTCTTTTATCCAGTGGATAGTACCCAGAATCTCCTTTTCTTCAATACAGTGGATTGTACCCAGAATCCCCTTTTCTTCTATCCAGCAGATCATACCTAAAATATGATGACTTCTAAGGTTTCAGTCACAACATGTATGTTGAAATATGATACAAGGTCCTATGATCTTGGCTTTGTATTGTATTGTATTTTTTTCAGCATGTTCAAAATTTGCCCCATAAGCAACTTGAATGGCTGACTTGAACCTAGAATCTCCTTTTCTTCCATCTGGTGGATCTTATCCAGAATCTTATTTTCTTCCACCTGGTGGATCATACCTTGAATCTCCTTTTCTTCCATCTAGTGGATCTACCCAGAATCTCCTTTTCTTCCAGCCGGTGGATCATACCCAGAATCTTCTTTTCTTTTTTCCATTGGATAGTACCCAGAATCCCCTTTTCTTCAATATGAAGGATTGTACCCAGAATCCCCTTTTCTTCCAGCCGGTGGATCATACCCAGAATCTCATTTTCTTTTTTCCAGTGGATAGTACCCAGACTCCCCTTTTCTTCAATATGGTGGATTGTACCCAGAATCCCCTTTTCTTCTGTCCAGCAGATCATACCTAAAATATGCTGACTTCTAGGGTTTCAGTCACAACATGTATGTTGAAATATGATACAAGGTCCTATGATCTTGGCTTTGTATTGTATTGTATTTTTTTCAGCATGTTCAAAATTTGCCCCATAAGCAATGGCTGACTTGAACCTAGAATCTCCTTTTCTTCCATCTGGTGGATCTTATCAAGAAACTCATATTCTTCCACCTGGTGGATCATACCTTGAATCTCCTTTTCTTCCATCTAGTGGATCTACCCAGAATCTCCTTTTCTTCCAGCCGGTGGATCATACCCAGAATCTTCTTTTCTTTTTTCCAGTGGATAGTACCCAGAATCCCCTTTTCTTCAATATGAAGGATTGTACCCAGAATCCCCTTTTCTTCCAGCCGGTGGATCATACCCAGAATCTCCTTTGTTTTTTTCCAGTGGATAGTACCCAGAATCCCCTTTTCTTCAATATGGTGGATTGTACCCAGAATCCCCTTTTCTTCTGTCCAGCAGATCATACCTAAAATATGCTGACTTCTAGGGTTTCAGTCACAACATGTATGTTGAAATATGATACAAGGTCCTATGATCTTGGCTTTGTATTGTATTGTATTTTTTTCAGCATGTTCAAAATTTGCCCCATAAGCAACTTGAATGGCTGACTTGAACCTAGAATCTCCTTTTCTTCATCTGGTGGATCTTATCAAGAAACTCATATTCTTCCACCTGGTGGATCATACCTTGAATCTCCTTTTATTCCATCTAGTGGATCTACCCAGAATCTCCTTTTCTTCCAGCCAGTGGATCATACCTAGAATCTCCTTTTCTTTTATCCAGTTGATAGTACCCAGAATCTCCTTTTCTTCAATATGGTTGATTGTATCCAGAATCTCCTTTTCTTCCATCTGGTGGATCATATCCAGAATCTCCTTTTCTTCTATCCAGCAGATCATACCTAAAATATGCTGACTTCTAGGGTTTCAGTCACAACATGTATGTTGAAATATGATACAAGGTCCTATGATCTTGGCTTTGTATTGTATTGTATTTTTTTCAGCATGTTCAAAATTTGCCCCATAAGCAATGGCTGACTTGAACCTAGAATCTCCTTTTCTTTCATCTGGTGGATCTTATTCAGAAACTCATATTTTTCCAGCCAGTGGATCATACCCAGAATCACCTTTTCTTTTATCCAGTGGATAGTACCCAGAATCTCCATTTCTTCAATACGGTGGATTGTACCCAGAATCCCCTTTTCTTCCATCTGGTTGATCATACCCTGAATCTCCTTTTCTTCCATCTAGTGGATCTTCCCAGATTCACCTTTTCTTCCAGCTGGTGGATCATACCCAGAATCTCCTTTTCTTTTATCCAGTGGATAGTACCCAGAATCTCCTTTTCTTCAATACAGTGGATTGTACCCAGAATCCCCTTTTCTTCTATCCAGCAGATCATACCTAAAATATGATGACTTCTAAGGTTTCAGTCACAACATGTATGTTGAAATATGATACAAGGTCCTATGATCTTGGCTTTGTATTGTATTGTATTTTTTTCAGCATGTTCAAAATTTGCCCCATAAGCAACTTGAATGGCTGACTTGAACCTAGAATCTCCTTTTCTTCCATCTGGTGGATCTTATCCAGAATCTTATTTTCTTCCACCTGGTGGATCATACCTTGAATCTCCTTTTCTTCCATCTAGTGGATCTACCCAGAATCTCCTTTTCTTCCAGCCGGTGGATCATACCCAGAATCTTCTTTTCTTTTTTCCATTGGATAGTACCCAGAATCCCCTTTTCTTCAATATGAAGGATTGTACCCAGAATCCCCTTTTCTTCCAGCCGGTGGATCATACCCAGAATCTCATTTTCTTTTTTCCAGTGGATAGTACCCAGACTCCCCTTTTCTTCAATATGGTGGATTGTACCCAGAATCCCCTTTTCTTCTGTCCAGCAGATCATACCTAAAATATGCTGACTTCTAGGGTTTCAGTCACAACATGTATGTTGAAATATGATACAAGGTCCTATGATCTTGGCTTTGTATTGTATTGTATTTTTTTCAGCATGTTCAAAATTTGCCCCATAAGCAATGGCTGACTTGAACCTAGAATCTCCTTTTCTTCCATCTGGTGGATCTTATCAAGAAACTCATATTCTTCCACCTGGTGGATCATACCTTGAATCTCCTTTTCTTCCATCTAGTGGATCTACCCAGAATCTCCTTTTCTTCCAGCCGGTGGATCATACCCAGAATCTTCTTTTCTTTTTTCCAGTGGATAGTACCCAGAATCCCCTTTTCTTCAATATGAAGGATTGTACCCAGAATCCCCTTTTCTTCCAGCCGGTGGATCATACCCAGAATCTCCTTTGTTTTTTTCCAGTGGATAGTACCCAGAATCCCCTTTTCTTCAATATGGTGGATTGTACCCAGAATCCCCTTTTCTTCTGTCCAGCAGATCATACCTAAAATATGCTGACTTCTAGGGTTTCAGTCACAACATGTATGTTGAAATATGATACAAGGTCCTATGATCTTGGCTTTGTATTGTATTGTATTTTTTTCAGCATGTTCAAAATTTGCCCCATAAGCAACTTGAATGGCTGACTTGAACCTAGAATCTCCTTTTCTTCATCTGGTGGATCTTATCAAGAAACTCATATTCTTCCACCTGGTGGATCATACCTTGAATCTCCTTTTATTCCATCTAGTGGATCTACCCAGAATCTCCTTTTCTTCCAGCCAGTGGATCATACCTAGAATCTCCTTTTCTTTTATCCAGTTGATAGTACCCAGAATCTCCTTTTCTTCAATATGGTTGATTGTATCCAGAATCTCCTTTTCTTCCATCTGGTGGATCATATCCAGAATCTCCTTTTCTTCTATCCAGCAGATCATACCTAAAATATGCTGACTTCTAGGGTTTCAGTCACAACATGTATGTTGAAATATGATACAAGGTCCTATGATCTTGGCTTTGTATTGTATTGTATTTTTTTCAGCATGTTCAAAATTTGCCCCATAAGCAATGGCTGACTTGAACCTAGAATCTCCTTTTCTTTCATCTGGTGGATCTTATTCAGAAACTCATATTTTTCCAGCCAGTGGATCATACCCAGAATCACCTTTTCTTTTATCCAGTGGATAGTACCCAGAATCTCCATTTCTTCAATACGGTGGATTGTACCCAGAATCCCCTTTTCTTCCATCTGGTTGATCATACCCTGAATCTCCTTTTCTTCCATCTAGTGGATCTTCCCAGATTCACCTTTTCTTCCAGCTGGTGGATCATACCCAGAATCTCCTTTTCTTTTATCCAGTGGATAGTACCCAGAATCTCCTTTTCTTCAATACAGTGGATTGTACCCAGAATCCCCTTTTCTTCTATCCAGCAGATCATACCTAAAATATGATGACTTCTAAGGTTTCAGTCACAACATGTATGTTGAAATATGATACAAGGTCCTATGATCTTGGCTTTGTATTGTATTTTATTTTTTTCAGCATGTTCAAAATTTGCCCCATAAGCAACTTGAATGGCTGACTTGAACCTAGAATCTCCTTTTCTTCATCTGGTGGATCTTATCAAGAAACTCATATTCTTCCACCTGGTGGATCATACCTTGAATCTCCTTTTCTTCCATCTAGTGGATCTACCCAGAATCTCCTTTTCTTCCAGCCGGTGGATCATACCCTGAATCTTCTTTTCTTTTTTTCCAGTGGATAGTACCCAGAATCCCCTTTTCTTCAATATGGTGGATTGTACCCAGAATCCCCTTTTCTTCCAGCCGGTGGATCATACCCAGAATCTCCTTTTCTTTTTTCCAGTGGATAGTACCCAGACTCCCCTTTTCTTCAATATGGTGGATTGTACCCAGAATCCCCTTTCTTCTGTCCAGCAGATCATACCTAAAATATGCTGACTTCTAGGGTTTCAGTCACAACATGTATGTTGAAATATGATACAAGGTCCTATGATCTTGGCTTTGTATTGTATTGTATTTTTTTCAGCATGTTCAAAATTTGCCCCATAAGCAATGGCTGACTTGAACCTAGAATCTCCTTTTCTTCCATCTGGTGGATCTTATCAAGAAACTCATATTCTTCCACCTGGTGGATCATACCTTGAATCTCTTGAAATTTTTAAACAGTTCTGACAAAGGACCAGTTTTTATGGACCCTAATACAGAAAAAATAATGTCAGACAAACTGCAATAAAAGACTGAATTTTCATATACATGGAAATTTTGAGAATTCTTGTTTACGATACAACAACATATAGATGATATAAAGGAGTAGATGATGTCTTCTTTTTTCCACTGATAACTGTCTCCCCCTAAGAAAAGATATAAATAAATGCTTGATTTTTTTGGGTAAACGAATTAAGTATCTTTACATTCACAGCATAGAACATATATATAAATGGAAAAGCATTATGTTAAAGTATCAAATTTATTTAAAATCCTCTCATAAAATGAACTCTTATGGGAAATCCATCTTTGGAAAATGTCATGGTTTATAACTTTTACAGTAATTTGAAACTGCCATATCGTTGGGTATGCTGAACCTGATATGTCTCATCCAGTACATACATTTTTTTTTTACGTCCTTAAAAATGTAGTAAAAGCATGAAGATTTATGCCAAAGACCAGATGCCGTTTAAAATTTGACATTGATGTAACAGTTTTCATGCCCAGTTTCTGTTTCCTCCAGAAAATCAGTATAGATAAGACAAACCACCTGCTCTTTGGTTGCCATAGAAACCATGGAGGTATTGATCTATTCTCTCTGACCAAATCCCATTTCATATGGTACAGTTTCCTAAATTACAGGTGTACTTACGCAAAATGCCAACAGGAGATTACAAGGGATTGAACCAAGTAAACTTTCAATCAATCCTTACTCCAGCCAGGTGAAATAAATACCCATTAAACTGATATATCCATGGAGATGGCACAACTCTTTAGAACAGTATTAAAATTCCACATCTTATGATTCTGAGAATACTATACTTTAAACCTGTTTCTTAAAAATTTTGTGTCACTGAGGCTTTTGAATTTAATGCAAGATACAAATACCTAATAGAAAAAGCTGGACCAATCCCAAGTCTTGCATATAATGACTGAAGTCTTTGTGCCAAGCCCCTTTTAATTGCAGAATTGATGTATTGGTTGCGTAGAGAAAGGTCACTCCGGGTTGGTCATATATCTGTGATAGCAAGAAATGGGGGATAGGCACAGCAGATCCATCTGAAGAACAGCCATTTGTCACCATAGCATTTGTAAAACGGAGCCCTGAGTGAAGCTCTCAGTCCACTATGTCAACTCTTCTCTGCCTCAAGTGTAGTCTGGTTTCTCACCAGACATTAACCTTCACAGCTGAACAAACAAGAAGAGTATTCATTTGAATAATGCCACACGCTGCACAATCTAATGAAAAATACAAAGTCTTTCAGGTTTTAATAATTAATTTTCTTTTTCTTACCTTTTTCAAATCCATTTTTATACCTGTTTTCTATATGCATGATATGTATGCTCATATCATTTTATGGAAAAGGATAAATATGTATAAACTTATTTATTTTACTTGGATTGTACAAATAGTAATCATAACTAATAAGGCACTCTCCATGGCTGGGATGGTGGCTTGACTTTGGACGGGTTACTACAACCCATTCTCATAGTCACACTGGGGATCTAACCCGGGACGCCAGCGGAGAATGCCGAGCATTTTACCCCTTGACTGTCCAGGCCCCATAGTTTTGATTTGTTTAAAATGGGACTGAGTTTATATATTTTCAGTGTATAAAGTGAAACAGAATTAAGCACATCAGATTTTGTTTTCATTATTAGAGGTGTCTCAATCCTATTAAAGTTTCAGACCAGTGAATGATTAGAAATAAATTAGTCATGGCATCCATGGTTCCTCCTGTCAAATCATTCACATTTGTGCTTGTATGTTCCACATTTTATAACATGTAATAATCAGTGGAATTTATGCTTTATTATGTTTATGTATAGATGCCTGTGAATCAGATGCATCATCCTTTGTCTAGCAGAGAGAGTTTCCTCACAAGTTTTTGAAAATTTACACAACTGGATACCTTTCAGTTTAATAATTTTCAATGAATCATGTTTACAGAGCACAAAGAAATATTTTACCAAGATTAGAATTAGCTATTGCATTATTTATTACAAAAAAATACATATAACATCTATCACTCTCTCCATCACATTACTGTAAAATGGTTCATGAGGCCTGTTTTTTATCATTCCTTCTTTGACTCACAGTGGTTTTAAAAGCAAGTAAACCTGCAGGCTTTAGGTGGTAGATAGTTTTTCCTCACGAATGTTTTCTTACTGATTAATCTGCAGTGAGATCCTGCTGGGAAGCGTTAGGCAGATTAGTGTCACAGAAAATTCAGGGGTCAGAATGTTTTCTCTCTTGTCTGTGATATATAATTTCTTTGGTGCCTTGGTGTCATGAATTGTTGCCATGGATATAGTCATATGATCAATTCTCTCTCTGTGTATTTCAGCATCAATTTGTCTCAGAGATTCCCATGGTGATTGTAGAGTTCAGTGATATATGCTGGCTCAAGGCATTACAGTCTATTTTTTACTCAGATTGGCTGAAAACGAGACCAAACATGTCAGCACCTGTACTTATTATGTAAAACCAAGATTAAGATCGTGTCAGAGTATATTATACCCCCACTGTGTCAAACAGAGTGTGGTATTTATTTTAATAAACAGTCCCTGGTGCAACGCTGATACACATAGTCAATAATTTTAACACTATACTGGCAATAAGCCCTCTATCTAGTATGGGGAGAGAAGAAAAGTGCTGCCCCGATCTGAAGAGTCAAAGTATAATGAAGTATTTTCTGACATACAGGAGTGTGTTCACCTCACCATGCATCAACGGGTTGCAGACATTCAGGTGGCAGATCCATCAAAGTATAGGGACCTGAATTCATACCATAATCCTCCAACTCTTTATGACTGGATTCAGGTAAAGTCCGCTTGGGCCATCACCTTTTCACAGTGTCTCAGCACTGCCAGTGAGGCTAATTTTACTGGCCATGGCTGTATAGACTGGTATAGGTGCACACTGCCTAAGGTCTCTTTGTCACCGCTGATTTCCTTTTGCTTGGTAATTGAATAGATTATCATACCCAAGCTGATGAACGCATGTGGAGCCAAGCTGGCAAGTGGCTGTCACCTACTTCACGATCCCTGAACAAAAGGAAATCACACTGCCAGACTTGGGTTAACTTGGCTGGAAGTTATGGACCTGCCCAGGACACTGGACCCACATCCCTCATCTTGGTGCTCCCTGTGTATCATCCATCTGTGTTTATCCCTTCTGTGTACTTCAGGCGTGCTGATTACATGTCATGATGTGATAGCCATTTCAGTTTTCTAGCTATGAATTATTGAAGGTTTATCCCATAACTTCTGTAGATTTTCATGCTATTGATTTAGGAACATCTTTCAGTGAAACAACAGTCTTAAGACTTCATAGCAAATTCCTTTGCAGAACCACTTATGGCAGTCAAAGCCTGGCCACAGTGAGGCCTCCTCTTTTGCATGGTCATTACTGGTAAAAATTTATCCTCATTCCATTTCACATTGTAGGACAACTTGTGGATTATAGGGATGATATGGTGGATGAGAGCTCTCTTGTTGAAAACTTTATGTATCCATCTACACTGTATGAATATAATTGCCATCATTGTGTCCTTGAATGGATTATTTGGTCTGCAAATCTGCAATGTCAACTATGAATGTCTGTTCCAGTTCAGAATATTATAATTCTGAAAAGATGATATAACTTTATGTCATCCAGTGTTTGGTTGACTTAATTGTCCCATCTGACTGGTTGTCTATTTGATAAAGCCTACACCTCCCCCCCCCCATCCTTCCCATGGGAAGGGGGGTGGGGGGGGGGGGAGGCTTATTGGGGTTGATGAGTTAATTACTTTATCCATATTTAGGTAAACAAGTTTTGTGGTTCTCCCCCCACCCCTTCCCCAGCTGCAGAATATCAGTTTCAAACATTTTTTTTTTCTTCTGCTATGATTTTCTGTTCACTCTATGGTAGGTCTCAATATGGCTAATTATGGCTGAAATATTTGTCCTGGGTCACAGATTAGCATCTGATAATTATTTTTAACCTGGACCTTGTTCCCATAGGGGATTCCCTTTTATTGCTACTTTGTGGGCTTCAGGGTGACTTCCAGTGACCACTCGGCAATTATATACATCTAGTTTTGAATAAACACATGGAAGCATATGTAAAAATGTCTTTAAAGATGTCTGCATTTTACTGCAAACATGTCTCAAGATGTATTCCTAAAACAGCATTCAGCATACAGGGTTTGATCCATGTACTCCGTCTACACATTGTGCAAAAATTAAAATGTATTCTTTTACATATTTGACAGGCTTGAATCATCTGTTGATTTTGTTGACATTGGTAGTGTGACTCTGAAACATTTTACCATGACCATGACACTTACTCAGTGTGAAACATAGCTACCACCTCCTTGTGTCTGCTTTAGGAGTTCTTTTTCTTCTTGCCTTGGTAGAGGTTTTGGCTTTCTAAAGTGAGGTCTGGTATTAACTCTCTGACTGCATTCAGTTTAATTATTGTCTTGGTAGAGATGTTGGCTTTCTGAAGTTTGGTCTGGTATTAACTCTCTGACTGTATTAAGTTTAATTATTGTCTTAGAAGCGGTTTTGGCTTTCTGAAGTTTGGTCTGGTATTAACTCTCTGACTGTATTAAGTTTAATTATTGTCTTAGTAGCGGTTTTGGCTTTCTGAAGTGAGGTCTGGTCTTAACTCTCTGACTGCATTCAGTTTAATTATTGTCTTGGTAGAGGTGTTGGCTTTCTGAAGTTTGGTCTGGTATTAACTCTCTGAATGTATTCAGTTTAATTATTGTCTTGGTAGAGGTTTTGGCTTTCTGAAGTTTGGTTTGGTATTAATTCTCTGACTGTATTCAGTTTAATTATTGTCTTGGTAGAGGTGTTGGCTTTCTGAATTTTGGTCTGGTATAAACTCTCTGACTGTATTCAGTTTATTTATTGCCTCTGTGGAGGTGTTGGCTTTCTGAAGTTTGATCTGGTATTAATTCTCTGACTGTATTTAGTTTATTTATTGTCTTGGTAGAGGTGTTGGCTTTCTGAAGTTTATTCTGGTATTAACTCTCTGACTGTATTAAGTTTAATTATTGCCTTGGTAGAGGTGTTGGCTTTCTGAAGTTTGGTCTTGTATTAATTCTCTAACTGTATTAAGTTTAATTATTGCCTTGGTGGAGGTGTTGGCTTTCTGAAGTTTGATCTGGTATTAACTATCTGACTGCATACAGTTAATTTATTGTCTTGGTAGAGGTGTTGGCTTTCTGAAGTTTGGTATTAATTCTCTAACTGAGGAATCAGCTTCTTGCATTCTTTCCCTTTTTCGTCTTGCCTACTCTTCATATTATCTTTGTTTTTCTTAAGAAATTAGGACAAATTAGTTACAAAGAAGTGTAAAGTAAATAAATATAGAACATTTTTAGGGAGTTTTCCTGTCAGCTGGCAGGCCAGGATGGGTGGCCATTGAGGCTGGACATGTCTATTGATTTCTGTGACATCCATGGTGAGACTCTTCAACATTGTTACAACTCCAAGGATAAGAAACACAATGCTGACTCATTGTGAAACATGGCCGCCACCTACTTGTCCCCGAGGAGACTACTCCATTACCGGAGAGGAGGGAATATAATGTGTCACAAATGAGTGGACTCAGAACAGGCCAATTTTCACCAGATTTCTTTAGTTTACCACTAGGGTATCAAAACATTTAAACATTGTGTCTCTCCTGCAAGGCAGTCCTCAGTCATGAAAGGGAATGAATAACTAACATGTGGGTGCAAAAAAAATCATCCTCAGAGTTTGTTGACCTAAATTTAACTATTAGAAACTGTCTTCAAAGCAGTTTTCAAAGCCACATGGCATGATTTATCATGTAAGCATGAATTAACTATGCTGCTTTGTGAGGGAACACAAATCATAGTGGCTTTAATTTGATTGTCTGCAAGTTTGCATTCTTCATTGTTAAACCACGTAGCCCATGATGCCTTCAGTTTATTTTTTATCTTTATGATAATTCCTTATCAGATTATAGTTCCACCATGGGAAGGCCACAAAATGGGATTGTGGCTTTTTAGGAAGCTGTATCATGCTAATTGTGATCTCACGTTTGTGAATTAAGAGTTAATAGGGACTGAGGCAGTGTCACCAGAAATCGGTGACAATATGTACGGTGTTTTGTATCATAGTTTAACGAAGTCTGTTCTCTATTGATATTGACGTGAAGCGTCATCCTAAAGCGTTGACAGGTCTTGATTGTATATATATATATTGTGTATTCTTGTATGGAATCCCATCGGCTATCAGCTGATTTATCCGTGTCACGCATCGTGTGTAATTGTTACATTTGGTATGTGGGTCGCCATGGTGACGCTAACAGTCAAACTAGGTCACATATATCCTTATATGGGACACTTGAGAAATAAGCCAATCAGAGAACCGGATCGCCGTATTGTGACGACGATTGTGACGTCAGAGTTCAGGGAGAGACGCTGGAAGCTGCCTTCAGTTGGGTCTTGAAGCTTGAGGTGGCAGCACGCACGCACGAACATTGAAACGCCAGGGACGGCATAGAAGCAAGCTTCTGCATGAGGCAAGGACCCAGCTCATAAGAACTCAGCCGTGCTGCCGAAAGAGCTTCGTATTGGCGATATAGAGAGAGCGCGTTTGTCACCTGCCGGCCTAGTTCAGCTTGACCTAGATACATAACCGCCGTAAGCCGTGAACCGTTGCTACAAGAGCAAGGTCAAGGACTCTAAGCTCCTCGTAAACAAAGGGCGCTATTGCATGCATGTGAACGTGAACCTACCCGGGTCGCTGACAAGCAAGATCAGTTGAAGATAGCTAAACTCAGAAAGACTAGATATATATGGTACTAACCATACGCTAGATTCTGCACAAAACAGTAACCAGAGATCTCTGAAGGAACTGGACTTTATGGTTTATTATACAAACCAGTGACTCAGTAAATATCCTATAATTTTAATGTGAAGAACTGTCGTATTGACACATCATCGCACACACTCACATTTGTGTCTCTGTAAGTATTGTCTTGAATTATATTTGTGAATTTAACCTGATGTCTCATAGTTTCCATTGATCTGGGTGTATGATTGTCTGGTATTTTTATACACGTCCTTAAAAGAACCTGGAAATGTCACCTGTAATGACCGGGATCTAATTTCTTGATTAATGAAATCAAGTGGCGAGCGTTAACCCATCCTATTGTTTTATAGGATATATCCGTTGTAAAGTTTTCACGTTAAGTTAGGGGTGACATTGTATGGCGAGCGCGCCAGGATATAATTAGCCTTAAAAAACTGGCTAATTACAGTAAGTTTCAGAAGTTTTGAACTGAGAAAACAGTACTGAAACCAGACATTCAAATACTCAAACCAGAGTTGATCTGAATTAATAATTGGAAATGACACCAAACTGATGTTATAGTGTATACTTGCTCAATGAAATTACCCCACTATTAGGAGTTAATATTTATTCAGTGAGAATATTACCTGAAGCACAACATTGTTTCAGGATTAGCATATACCTTGAAGATTTGGCTAGAACACATGCATGTTTTGTGAGTAATGCTAGTTCAGTGATACCTGAACATCATTACTGATTTGATATAAACCCAGATTAGAGTGAAAATTTTTGATGTTGTTAGATACGCCCTGGTATAATTTTTCCTACACTGGTTTGTGATTGGTCACGTGGTAGGGTCTCTTTACAGGTAAGTTTACCCCTCCCGATTGGCATGGTAATCATAGGTGCATGGTGTTTATTGATATCTTGATATCCATCCGTCCATCCGTCTGACCCTTCGTCCGACCTTCCGTCCGTCCGTCCGTATAAGTAGATTTTTGATGCGTAGAGCTACCGTAGTGTTATTGTACGGATACCGCCGGTTCGTTAGGTTGGCTTTAACAGTACGTATTTACGGATTTTTAAGAGCGGATATTACTAGATACTGGAATCTTACTAGGTTAGAGCGTTACCATGGAAACGTTAGAGTCACTTGTTAGATGCGGACAGGCCTTGGGGCTTAAGGACCAGGCTTTACAAGATTATGTTGAGGCTAGACGGCGTGCGGATGAAGAGCGTGAGGAAAGAGCTAGGCAACGTGAAATAGAGAAGGAACAGCGGGAATTAGAGCGTGAGCAGCGGGAGTTAGAGCGCGAGCGAGAGGCTAGAGCCCACGAATTAGAGGTTCTAAGGTTAAAGTCTGACTCTGGGGTTAAAGAAGAGAGAAGTAGGGATGTATTCCCGAAAATCCAGCTTCCACCTTTTGATGAGGCTCACGATCAGCTAGATGCGTTTCTTGAGCGATTTGAACGATTAGCTGTATGTCAAGGCTATGATAGGGAGAATTGGGCGTTACACCTGAGTCCGTTACTGCGGGGTAAGGCGCTAGGGACTTACACACAGTTATCGGTTAGTGAGGCCATGGATTACGATAAGTTAAAGATAGCCTTGTTAAAGCGATACCAAATGACCGAAGAGGGTTATCGACACAAGTTTCGGACTTGTAGGCCTGAGCGAGGCGAAACGCCGAGTCAGTTTGCGGTGAGACTGAGTGGATACCTAGACCATTGGATAGGGATGGCAGGGGTCAGAGGTGACTACGACGGGGTAGTTAACCTGTTGATGTGTGAGCAGTTCGTTAACTGCTGTAGTAGGGATCTCTCTATGTTTTTGAAAGAGAGACGGTGTCGTGACTTTGATAGTATGGTAGACTTAGCCGAGAGTTATACGGAGGCTCACGGTGTACACAGCCTTACAGCAGGTCCTCGTTATGGCAATAATGTGCCGCGTCCAGCGCAACCGGTATCTCAGCCTAGAGAGAAGCGAGAGGTTGAGCGCAGTCCGGGCGGTCAGACATTTAAGCCATCAGGAGGCATCAGATGTTATTTATGTAATGAACTGGGACATAAGGCGCAGGAATGTAAGACTAGTGCCCAGTCGAGGCCTAGGTCTTCCCCTCAAGTAGGGCGTGCTGCTGGCGATCAGCAGAGGTATAGGACTAATTTTAGCCCCCCGTATACCCCAAAACAGAAACCGGAGACTATGTCAATGGCAGTAGTCGAGGCGGAAACGGAGACAGTCGGTGCGGTGAAACCGGAAGTAGAGAGTCCGAGTCAGTCGTTAGGATTTGCTGCCCAGACAGAAGGCGGAATCTCGTTACCTGTGTGTGAAGGGCTGGTGAATGGTAAGTCAGCGAGGGTGCTGCGGGATTCGGGATGTTCCTCGGCAGGAATACGTGAGTCGTACGTGGAGCCGAATCAGTTCACCGGACACCAGGTCGAGTGTAGGTTGTTCGACGGGTCTGTAAGACAATTTCCTACGGCTAGGATTAATGTGGACTGTGCATACTTTGTCGGTACTATCGAGGCAATGGTGGTCGGGGATGCTGTATGTGATTTAGCGCTAGGTAACGTAGCGGGAGCGCGTGATCCGTATGATCCGGACCCGACGTGGAAGTCTGAGCGGTCCTCAGGCATAGTGTGTGACGGTGTAGAGTCACAAAAGGAGGTGTCGTCCGCGGTGGAGACACGGAGCGCTGCACGAGAGAAACAGATACCGACGCGTAGCTTGAATGTTGCAAGCCCAGTTGCCGATGTGAGTCCGGCCGAATTTTTAAAGGCGCAGGAGGAGGATGGGTCTTTAGCGCCGTATTGGAGGCTAGCTAGAGAGGCTAGGAATGATAGTCCATTTAGAATTGAGGACGGATATTTAGTTCGGGTTGTGAGTGATAAACGGGGAGATCAAGATGGATCTCGAGTGGTGGTACCTCAGACGTTACAGTACGACGTAATGAGGATGGGCCACGAAGCGGTTATGGCGGGCCATCAGGGCATAGACAAAACGCACGACCGCGTGAGAACTCAGTTTTTCTGGAAAGGGATGTATAATGACATTGCTGAGTTTTGCAAGTCCCGTCCCATTTGCCAGAAAACCATACCGAAAGGCAAGGTGCCTGCAGCTACGTTAGGCCAGATGCCATTAATTGATGAGCCCTGGCGTAGAATTTCGATGGATCTGGTTGGGCCGATCCATCCAGCGTCTGAGAGAGGTCACAGGTATATTCTGACCGTTATGGATTATGCCACTAGATATCCGGAGGCTGTTGCTTTAAAGAACATAGATACAGTCTCTGTGGCTGATGCGCTAGTTGATATTTATGCGCGGTTAGGAGTGCCGTCAGAGGTGCTTACTGACATGGGCACACAATTTACATCAGACCTCATGCGAGAAGTTAGCCGTGTTTTGTCTGTAAGACAGCTCACCACTACTCCTTACCATCCTATGTGCAACGGAATGGTGGAGAGATTCAATGGAACGTTAAAGTTAATGTTGAAACGGATGTGCGAGGAAAGACCGCGAGATTGGGATCGGTACCTCAGCGCCGTGCTTTTTGCGTACCGAGAAGCGCCACATGAGAGCACAGGGTTCTCACCCTTTGAGTTGCTCTATGGTAGGATCGTTAGAGGACCGATGCGGATTCTAAGGGATCTGTGGACCAAGCGAGATACTAGCGTCGAGACTAAAACCACGTACCAATACGTCCTGGACCTACAAGACAAACTAAGCGACACATGCGCGTTAGCTAGAGAGGCGTTGAACAAATCAGCGAACAGACACAAACTGTTATATGATAGAGGTAAATGCACGCGCAGGTTTGAGGCCGGAGACGAAGTTTTGTTGTTACTCCCGACGGAGCAGAACAAATTAATGGTACAGTGGAAAGGCCCCTATACTATTGTAAACAGGGTTGGGGACTTAGACTATCGGATTAAGATTGGCGATAAGGTTAAAACCTTCCACGTGAATATGCTGAAACGGTACCATGCTAGAAACGAGCCCCAGCATATTCTGGCAGCGGTAGCCAAGGGCGCACCTGATTCTATACAGGATCCTGACGGTGTAGACGGGGAAACAGAGCCTCCCGTGTTCGGAGAGTTAAACCCAGAAGGGATTGATGAGGATGCCCACATGTCGTTACCGTCGTATGCGCGCCGCCAGACTGAGCGAGATGTTCAGGTAAATGCTGACCTAGGCAAGTGTCAGAGCCGTGAAATACTCAGTCTGCTTAGGCAATATGGGGATGTATTCACAGATGTACCCAAGCTTACCAACGTTGTAGAATGTAGCATTAAACTCTCATCTGATGTACCTGTAAAAACTAGGCCCTATAGGGTGCCTTTTGAACTGCGAGAGACAATGCGAACAGAAATCCAGGAAATGTTAAACTTAGGCATTATTGAACAGTCAGATTGAAGCTATGCGTCCCCCTGTATCCTGCTTAGGAAACCTGACGGTAAGACTAGATTCGTGATAGACTACCGAAAACTGAACCAATCAGTCGTGTTCGATCCTGAACCCATGCCGGATCCAGAAACACTTTTTGTCGAAGTCGCGAAAAGCCAGTATTTTACAAAGCTTGACCTGACGAAAGGTTACTGGCAGATCCCTGTTTCTGAGGAATCCAGGGATAAGACGGCCTTTGTTACACCCGATGGCCATTACCAATTTAGGGTTATGCCATTCGGCCTGGTAACTGCCGGAGCGGTTTTCACCCGCATGATGCGGAAAATGTTCAGCGACATGCCGAATGTAGTATGTTATGTAGATGACGTGTTAATACACGCAGAGACTTGGGACGAGCACTTAAGAACTCTTAGAGAAGTGCTAGTTAGACTAGAATGTGCAAACTTAGCAGCTAAACCAGCTAAAACCTTCATAGGCTACCAGAGCCTAGAGTTTTTGGGACACCTGGTAGGCACGGGCAACTTGGCCACTAATCCAGTTTTGCTCAAGAGAATACAGAGCACTGATAGACCTAAGACAAAGAAGGCTTTGCGAGCATTCCTAGGTCTTACAGGGTACTATCGAAAATTCGTGCCAAACTATGCGGAAATAGCGGTGCCCCTGACTGATCTAACGCGTAAAGGTCAACCTAACAAACTAGACTGGAAACCCGTACACGAGAGCGCGTACTGTTCTCTAAAGGCTAAACTGTCAGACCCTCCCATACTGAAACTACCTGATTTCAGTAAACGATTTTATTTGAAATGTGATGCATCTGATGTGGGTATTGGCTGTATCCTGATGCAAAGACACGAGGGGATCATGCACCCAGTAGCTTATGCCAGTCGTAAACTATTGCCCAGGGAGAGAAATTACTCCACCCTCGAGAAAGAGTCATTAGCAATTGTATGGTCTGTACAGAAATTTGAGATGTACCTGGCTTGTAGACCGTTCACCATTCAGACCGACCACAAACCATTAAAGTGTATTAGCAAATCAAAATGTGCTAATAAGAGAGTAATGAGATGGGCACTGGTTCTACAAGAGTTTAGATTTGATATTGAAGCAGTGTCAGGTAAACTAAACCATGGACCTGATTTTCTTAGCAGACTGCCTGAGTGTTAGGATGTAATGAGCTATAATGTTTAGCCAGTTAAGTCTAAACATGTACAAGATTTTGCCCTGTGTCATAGACCGTGGGCATGTACTAATGACAACTTGTTACATGACCCTTATGTATTGCTATGTATTGCTACATGTAAATATGTTTAGCTGGACCCTGTAAGATAGAACGATACGATGTATCGAGAAAATACTGTGTATTTTCCTTAAAAGGAGGGGGTGATGTCACCAGAAATCGGTGACAATATGTACGGTGTTTTGTATCATAGTTTAACGAAGTCTGTTCTCTATTGATATTGACGTGAAGCGTCATCCTAAAGCGTTGACAGGTCTTGATTGTATATATATATATTGTGTATTCTTGTATGGAATCCCATCGGCTATCAGCTGATTTATCCGTGTCACGCATCGTGTGTAATTGTTACATTTGGTATGTGGGTCGCCATGGTGACGCTAACAGTCAAACTAGGTCACATATATCCTTATATGGGACACTTGAGAAATAAGCCAATCAGAGAACCGGATCGCCGTATTGTGACGACGATTGTGACGTCAGAGTTCAGGGAGAGACGCTGGAAGCTGCCTTCAGTTGGGTCTTGAAGCTTGAGGTGGCAGCACGCACGCACGAACATTGAAACGCCAGGGACGGCATAGAAGCAAGCTTCTGCATGAGGCAAGGACCCAGCTCATAAGAACTCAGCCGTGCTGCCGAAAGAGCTTCGTATTGGCGATATAGAGAGAGCGCGTTTGTCACCTGCCGGCCTAGTTCAGCTTGACCTAGATACATAACCGCCGTAAGCCGTGAACCGTTGCTACAAGAGCAAGGTCAAGGACTCTAAGCTCCTCGTAAACAAAGGGCGCTATTGCATGCATGTGAACGTGAACCTACCCGGGTCGCTGACAAGCAAGATCAGTTGAAGATAGCTAAACTCAGAAAGACTAGATATATATGGTACTAACCATACGCTAGATTCTGCACAAAACAGTAACCAGAGATCTCTGAAGGAACTGGACTTTATGGTTTATTATACAAACCAGTGACTCAGTAAATATCCTATAATTTTAATGTGAAGAACTGTCGTA
This sequence comes from Sipunculus nudus, assembly GCA_026874595.1. NCBI lineage: Eukaryota > Metazoa > Annelida > Sipuncula > Golfingiida > Sipunculidae > Sipunculus > Sipunculus nudus. The sequence continues at coordinate 39,003,518 of CM049311.1, forward strand.
TTGACACATCATCGCACACACTCACATTTGTGTCTCTGTAAGTATTGTCTTGAATTATATTTGTGAATTTAACCTGATGTCTCATAGTTTCTATTGATCTGGGTGTATGATTGTCTGGTATTTTTATACACGTCCTTAAAAGAACCTGGAAATGTCACCTGTAATGACCGGGATCTAATTTCTTGATTAATGAAATCAAGTGGCGAGCGTTAACCCATCCTATTGTTTTATAGGATATATCCGTTGTAAAGTTTTCACGTTAAGTTAGGGGTGACAGGCAGGAACTGGTAAATGCAGTAGATATTAAATGACAGCAACAGAGATCAGACAGAATGTCTGTAGATATTGCACTGTTGGGGCTCTCTGGTGGAAATAATTAATGATTAACAAAGCTGGGTCATTTTTCTTGTGACATGTTTTATTGTATTTATATCCTAAATGAAGAACATTTTCTCATGTACAAGTTAATCTCAATTGCGCCACTGACTTGTGGCAAATAAATTCCGATATCTTTAAATGGGATGAACCCCAAGGCTGATTTCACTTGATGAATCGCTCAGCTGCACAGTAATATAAATGCAAAAATGGCCAGCCACACTGATATAATGATGTTATTGGTCAGATATTAAATCTGATAGTGTCCATTACTACCTTATGTATGATTAATTAAATGTTTTTCTTACAACTTTATAGCCTGTGTATGGTAATAAAGCTAACTTAAGAAAGAAGCGATATACACAGATATACACAGACCAACAGTCCAAGATTGTGTGTATCTATAAATAGCTTGGAAGACTGCCAACTATTTCAGATTTGGCGACAGGCCAAAGGTCAGTCTGGATCCATTTATATTTTGGCAGACTGCCAACTGTATCAGCTTAGGCAACAGGTCAAGAGTTCACTCAGTGCAGCAAGGTACAGGTCAAGAGTTCACTCAGTGCAGTAGCTGCAGTTGGCAATTTGTTCTGGTTCACTCCGGCAACTGCCTTCCTCACCTGAGCTTGGTCAGCCCAGTACACCTGACTCAAGAGAAGTTTGATGTATTGGCCTGACATTTTTACTTTTCCATGCATCTTTGATGGCATTCTTGTACACAAGACTTGTGGTGCCACCTACATAAATTGTTGCACAGTATATATCCCTGCTTATTTCTCAGGAGTGATTTTACATTTCCGCCTGAAATTATGCATTTTGATACTTCTCGGATAGTTTTGTTGAATACAAGACTTGTGGTGCCACCTACATTTGTTTCATGCATCTGTGCACATAGCCCAAGAGTGGTTTGAAGTATCTGCCTGAAATTTGCCTATCCATACATCTTTAATGGCTTTCTTGTGGCGCCACCTACAGTCATAAGGTTTTTGTAATAAATGCTTGGACTCAGGTTCAAAATGTTTAGTACTTGCATTGTACATTTACCTGTCACACATGTACATGAAAAGTAACGGTTCAGTGTGGGAGCATTGTACCTGATTTTTATCCCATTGCATAGGTTAGCATTAGGCCTTTGGGCCTTGTTTGTTTTATATGTTCCAATTTAGCAGGGTCTTTCTTTGTTAGCAGCTTGTTTTTTTTCTTTCTCCTCTGCCAGTGTTTATCCTAAGCAGTTCCTATTTCTTCATCCTCAACAAGTGTTTCTTCATTTGACTTTTCTTCACTGACATCTTGTGTGTCATCATTGTAAGTTAGTTTTTCTTCATTGGAAGCTACATTTCTGCATTTATGGCTGTTATCACTACTTTCACAGCTGGTGTCACCACTTGGGCAGCTGGTTTTTCTTGTTTGGCAGCTGGTGAATTTTCTTGGGCAGCTGGTGTTTCTTCTTTGGAAGCTGGTGTGGTGTTTCTTCTTGGGCAGTTGGTGTTTCTTCATGGTCAGCTGGTGTTTCTCCTTGGGCAGCTGATGTTTCTTCTTTGGCAGCTGGTGTTTCTCCTTGGGCAGCTGGTGTTTCTTCTTTGGCAGCAGGTGTTTCTTCTTGGCCATCTGGTGTTGCTTCTTGCCCAGCTGGTGTTTCTTCTGTGGCAGCTGGTGTTTCTTCTTGGGCAGCTGGTGATTCTTCTTTCCCAGCTGGTGTTTCTTCTTTCCCAGCTGGTGTTTCTTCTAGGCAGCTGGTTTTTCTTCCTGCTCAGCTGGTGTTTCTTCATGTCAGCTGGTGTTTCTTCTTTGGCAGCAGGTGTTTCTTCTTTGGCAGCTGGTAGGTCTTCATCATCAGCCAGTGCTGCTTCATCAGGAGATAGCAATTATTCTGGTGTAACATTATGATAATGCAGCTATTTTATTTAACAGAAGCTAGGGTGTCTTCTTTCAGCAGCTGGTGTTGCTTTACTAACAGCAGGCATTTCTACAATAGCAGCCAGGGTTTCTTTTTTAGCAGCTGGTGTTTCTTCAGTGGCATTTGGTTCATTATCTGGTATATGATTCAGAAAATTAAGTGTTTCTGCACCAGCAGGTTGCAGATCTGAACCAGTTCTGACATATCAGTATTCTTGTTTTTCATGTGTCATCATTACCCACCTAAACTGAGAAATATGATCCACTGAAGCTTGCACCCATAAATTATGTTTATATTTTGTTGCCATCAGACTCCTCAACTGAAATGAAATGGAGATAATTCAGAAATCCTGGAACAGTCTTTATATGATAAAGCTGGAATACCATCCATGTGGAAGCGATATACCCATGCTGCAGAGCTTGGGAGGCCTGCCATCTCGTGAATCATGTTATTTAGTAATGCTGGCTTAAAAAGTGACAAAGTAACTGATTTATAGTGATGGTGCTTTTGTGTTGTACTGCCATACTCTGAGATAATGCTCACAGTAATCTTTGGGAACACTTCTTTACTCAGAAGAGTCTTTCAATACATTACGTTTCCTGAATACTGACCAAAAATACCTGTCTATGTAATCATTTCATGCTGGCTTGCCGGTGCTATCAAATTAATTCTTATATATTACCTTGCGGTATGAGCAATGGAGCAGTTCTTTCACATTTTGTAAAAGCACTGTACCAAAGAGAAGATAAGCATTGATTTGTATTAATGAACGTGATATATACACTTGAACAGTGCTAGCATGAGGTAATGACTATATATACATGCATGGGCATACAGAGTAGGTAAAACATTGCTTCAAGACCACTTCAGGATTATGATAATTTGTATGGTTGCCAGCAAGAATGTAATTATTTCACAAAGATCAATGATAACTCAGAAGACAATGGTCTGTTTTCCATTTAGATGGTTTCTGTGTTTCTATATTTTATTGAAAGATGATGGACAGATTTTAGAAATCCCTTAAGGACAATTAAACCTTATCTATTCATGAAACCTTCTTACAGGAATATATCCATTTAGTTTCCAAACTATGGACACATTTATGTTTTTTTAACCATTTTTGTATTGTTTGTCAGAAATTAAGATTTTATCAGTAGATATATGTATATCATCCAGTGACATACTAAATCTTTAATGTTTATGCATCAGAGTTGGTTACCATAATTATCTATGACTGCTGTCTCTTTGCATGTATTCAGAATGTCACTTTACTGTTGTATTAAAGTGCATGGAAGAGCAGCTTCAGTTTCTGGTTCTTACACTTAATCGTAGAAGGAATTGTGAATTGAGAAAGGTCATCCTGATGGTGGTTTGGTATTCCTTGGAGGTACTGTCTACTGTTTCACTGCCAACAAGAATATACTGCTCAGCATACAGATTAGCTTCAACAGTGGGACTGAAGAAAAAAGTTACTTTTGTTGGCCTTTGTGTAACCTTATATTTATCCATGGTCACTGTACTGAAGTCCTATATGCCCAAGATTGCTACATGCCCACTCACTAGAATTTATATATATATATGTCGAGGCCCACATTAGAATCTGGCCCAATTTAAAACTGGGCCAGCCCAAATCAAAATTTTGATTTGGACCAGCCCAGATCAAAATTCTAACCTGGGCCAGACCAATTTTAAAGTGGGCCAGCCCAGGTTAAAATTTTGATCTTGGCTGGTCAAGATGAAAATCCTGTGGTGAAGACTTCAAGATTTAAATCTGGTCTGGACTGATATTAAATTGGGCTGGCCAAGAATAGAATTTTGAACTGGGCTGGTCAGGTTAACAATCCTGTGGTGAACTGATTTTAAACTGGACCAGCCCAGATCAGAATCCTTATCTACTCCATTCTACTCCATATTTTATGAAAATTTCATTGGTTTGACTCCTGTCATATTTATTTTGTAATTTTACCTCTTATGTGAAATGTCTAAAATATAATTATAAAATGGTCATGTTAAACATTGGTATTTTACAGCTAAAAACTACAAATGACGCTTGCAGAAGATGTTCATTATTTCAACAAACTAAAACAAAATTTAATCAATAATTATTAATATATATGTTACACAATGTTAAGCTTGTGATCCAAGATGTATAAAATCAAAATTTTAATTGTTATTTAAAGTTATTTATCATTTATCATAAGTTGGGTTTTTGGTCTGTGATCTCCCCCCCCCCCCCCCCCAGTCACCCATTAAAAATTTGCACATATTGTAACATTGGACCTAGAACTTATAACATACTACATATTAAGGAAAGAAGGCTCTGAAACATCTATTAAGATACCTGAACTCAAGTCATTGAAATTAGGTGACTGAAATTTAGCAAACAGAAAAATATATATCTAATGTTCATAAATTATTTTGATATTTGCTAATTTGTGTGAATTATTAACACAATCATAATGTATTTAGAAGGAACAGTGGGAACAATATTCACCAACTCTGCATTTTAACTATTGAAGGTAGAGAATATTTGTATTGCAGCATTTAACTATCTTCAGTGTAGATTAGTTATCAGTTAATAGATTAGCTTTTTTTTAAGTTATTAACTCCAAAGTGAAACTTCACCATGTTTGTCACCCTCTACAATAAAATTCTAAATCCATTTTCACGCATGTTCACCTCTATTTTTGAGAATGCCAATGACAGCAATCATATCATTTTCTCAGCTGTGGATTTACTGCTATTGAAAATTACAGTTATAATATCACAAACCTCCCCCATGCCCCATGTTAGGGCACAATGTCATGCTGCTCACCCAAAGGAGCATCAGGACTGATAAATTACTTTTGTTCACTTATAAATGAGTAAAGCTGGTATTTAATTATTCATGTGTATATTTAATATTACAAATGTAATGTTGATATTCAGAAAAGAAAATTATCTCAGTTAAGTTGAAAATGTTGATATTAAGTCAAGTAGATGTCTCAGAACTGACACATATTCTAAACTGTGATTAATTATGGTAGTTTGTTTAGGTGAATTTCAAATGTGAACTTGCATGCTTGAAGAATAGATGAAACCAAAGAAGCGCATTACATTTGTTCATTAGCTTTTCCTCACTAAAATATTTTAAAAGATCTTGTTCATTATGTGCTTTGTGCCCTTCAAAATGATGTATCTGGAATAAATGTTTACTGTATTATCTGATTTAAGATGATAAAAATCAAGCTAGCCTAAGATTAGTTTAGGATTCTGATCTGGTTAGGCCCAGTTTAAAATCAGTCCACCACAAGATTGTAATCTTGACTAGCCTTGATTAAAATTTTGATCTGGGCCGGCCCAGTTTAAAATCAGTTCACCACAGGATTGTTAACCTGACCAGCCCAGATCAAAATTCTAATCTGGGTCAGCCCAGTTTAAAATCAGTCTAGACCAGATTTAAATCCTGAAGTCTTAACCACAGGATTTTAATCTGGACCGGCCCAGATCAAAATTTTAATCTAGGCTGGCCCAGTTTAAAACTGGTCTGGCCCAGGTTAGAATTTTGATCTAGGCCAGTCCAAATCAAAATTTTGATTTGGGCTGGCCCAGTTTTAAATTGGGCCAGATTCTAATCTGGGCCTCAACATATATCTTCTCAGTACATGGCTTTGTCTTTAGGTAATCTTCACAACTTTAAGTTTTCACATTCACATAGTCCTTACTGTTGCTTCCTTACAGATTGTCCTCTTATTTGATGATCATCGGATGAGTTTCTTATTCTTTTGTCTTCTCTGGAAATAACAGTCTATAGACTTATTCAAAAGTCTGGGTAATAACATCAGATGAACATATCCTGAGGTGGGCTTTCCTTTTAGTAATTGTTTGGGGTGGAAAGCATGATGTTACCAGAAAAATCCTTTGTTCTTCTGTGAGATCAAATTACATCTTGTCACATAAAGCATTTACATATGGATCTCTCACAATAGAGATTACAGAGAACCCAACAACAGCAGCATTTCATTTCTGGTGGGAGTTGAATGGCATTTCATGTATTTGTCACTGTTCTAATATTTCATGTTAAACAGCACTTAGTTTAATTGATCAAATTCTCAAGATTACTAATTGTTTCATGGGGGTGTTATTTCCTCTCTGCTTGATGCACTAAGAATCATTGTTTGTGGAAGTGGAATTAAAATGGCTGCAAGATGGATGCTGACTGAATTTACATTGCTTTTGGTCTGTAGCTGAATGGAACAATTTAAAGTCAGGATTATGTTATGTACATCAGGGGATGGACATTTTCTTAATTCATTCTGGTTTTTTTTGGCAACAATGTAAAATTTACTGAATTAATTTTTTTTCCATAAGTACTCCATGTGGCAGTAAGTAATGAAAGGATCTGCAAAAGATTAAAAAATGAAACATGGCAGCAAACAAGATAAAGTATTTTAAATCCAGTTGTTAAATCTGATTTTGGTTGTAGGAAAAGGCGTATTTGCATAACCATCAGGTAAAGAGATATATCAAATGAATATACCCACAGAATGATGGCATTTAATGAAGAATATTTATTCCAAGGGTATTTGTTAAGCCCATGTGTGCTCGCTTTGATTTATGAGCAAATCAGTGCTTAGTCTAACACTGTATCATCTGGGAGCATATTTAGTTCATGTTGTAAATATCTGTAATGGTGTGTGCTTTGAAATTTGATGAATGTTTGGTTTCAGAAAAACCGACTAATGTGCAAATTGTGTTGTGAATACGCAATTCCTTGTTTCAGCCATTTTCTTTCTGGTTGTTAAGAGCATCAATCATGGTTGACATTTAAAATTAAGAATGTGCTTAAACACCAAGAATTACTGACAGACTCTTTTTTTATTCCCTCTTGCTGTCCTACTTAACTCATTAAACAGGCTTAAATTAGTGTCTGCAAGTCATCTGAGATACAGAGATTCGTCTGTCAGTCCTACCAACAGTCTATCTGTTAACAGGGCACAAATTGTAACTGTAAGGCTCAGGAAGTTCACACCTCCTGACAGGTTCTCTGTGGAAACCGAAAAATAGGTCACTTGGCCTATATCCTCCAAGTTATGCAGCAAAAGCCTTAGAATCCATCTTCCAGTCAGTTAAAAGGGCATAAATTGGAAAAAAACCCCCAAGAACTTCAAATTTGATATGCTAACTGTTCCAGATAGATAGATCCCCTATATTCCTCGAGTTATGGAAAACCGTTGTCTTTCATTAACAGGCATGTATTGTAAACACAAGGTCGTGGAAGTTATTGAACTAAAGCTACCATTAATTTGTTTACAAGACAGGAATTTTAACCCAGGAAGTTATTTTTTTTTTAAACCCTCAGAAGCTAAGAATCCTTTCAGAAAAAATTTATACAAAAGGTGGGATCGCTCAGGGCCTTCTGGATTGGATTGTCACAAAATTTGGAATGTTAATTGATCTGGCAGGAGACTAGTGGGGCAATTTTAACCAATTTGTATTTGTATTTTTAAGGATGACAAATTTACAGCCTTTAGTTTTAAACTACAGGATTTCAAATTTCACATGCTGACAGGTCCTCCATGGAAATACCAAATAACCATTAGTACTTGGATGTTAAAACTTATTAAAATACAGACACATAACGTTTTCTTTGCAAATCACAAATTAGGTCACTTCTAATTGGCATTCATGTGTGTATGGCCTTTAGCAGTGTGTCAGATGCAGCTGAGCTTCATAGCCCATTGGCGCTTCGTTTAATTACAGAAATGCTGTCCTATGTAGAGAACTGGTGTTTCCAAAGTGATAGTAAAAGTGTCTTTAGCACTTCCTCAAACATTGCCCTTGGCTTCTCTTTTATACAGAAAGAGAAAGAGAGTTCTCTCCTCCTTATGTTTATTGATGATTGATCATTGCTTGCAATAACAGTCATAGTCCACATCTGTTCAAGAAACAAACATCCCATCACATTTGCATCAGGTTTAATTATGCAGTGCCAGTTTCATACTGAAATCTGTGTCACACGGAATATATTGAAGGATCTGTTTGTAGAAAGATTATGAAAGAACAGTTATTTTAAAGGTAGAGTAAAACATTTGGTCCATAGAAAATTGTTCAGGAAAAGGTGAAACTGTTCATGGAAGGATTTTAATAAGTAAAAAAAATTAGTTCCATTGAAGTAGTTGCATTAAATTAATCTGAAATAAAATGTAAAAAACTAAGGTTCCTAGAATGAATAAATGTGCCAGCTAGGAAAGGCTCACAAAATTTAAAGGACTTTAAGTAAAAGAAAAAAATTAGTTTGGATAAAGGAAATATTAGTAAAAAGATAAAAGAACTAGAATTATTGAAGGAACTATGGGTAAAAAGGTAAAAGATTAGATAATTATATTAAAAGAGTTCAGAGAATTTTTTTGTACTATTGGCAAAAAGGTACAGATGTCTGTTATCTTCTGAATAGGCAATTATATTTAATAAGATTCATTTTCCTTTCGCAAAAATGCAAACAGACAGATAAAAAATGGTTGGTTACAAATGGGACAGAGTTCCTGTTACATTTTTCTTTAATCAAACCATAAAACAGCAGATTGCTGATCAAAGCATTGTCAGAATCACATACAGGGAAGGCCAGGCCAGAAAATATGAAGTGACACATACACCTTAAAGAAGTTCCATGACAGAGGGAGCTCTTATTGATGGCATTTCATGGATTGCACCTTTGGTGGCTGAAGTTTATGGGACAGGTGCTGCCATGGGCTGGTATTGATTACCAAGTATTATTACCCATAATGACAAGCTGGCAGCGGGAGCATGGAGAACAGTTTTCTTAAGTGACTTTTATGGCATGTTGACTTAAAAATAATGAATGTCCCATTTTGGTCTGCATGAGGTCTTATCTGCACTGAAGAGAAATAAATAAAAAAGGCAACATAAATAAAAAACATGTTTCTGGAAAAACTGATGACTAAATAATTTGATTTATATATAAACTTATAACTAGAATTTAGACAAAATTCATGTAACGTATTTGGAAACAGACAGATGCTTTTGCCTGATCATATGATATTTAAATCAAAACATACAAAAAATAGGTAAAAAAATAAAAAATCGCTAACCTGCACTGATTTCTGAATCAAAGTGCCTGAGAACCATACCTTTTTTTGACCTTATAAAGAAATTAATGTTATGGTACTTATTTAGTACTACATCAAAATTTAATAAATCTTATTCCTGCAAAGCAGATAACTAGATGTTATTTTTTTTTAATACATATTAATTATTGAGGCAAAATTATATACACAACAGATGTCTAGAGTCATCTGACAGTTGGATTTATTTGAATTTTGATGCACATTTGTTGTACCAGAAGGACATGTTTGCTCAGCAGACATCTAATTTGTGGTCTAATTCTAATTCTCATGTGTTTTGATGGTGTTAGAAGTCTGTAGTTTAAAATGCTATTTCTGGGGCAATTATTCTGCTTGATAGCCTTGTGGGATAAACCTCAAGGACTATTATGCATACACTTCATTAAATATTCATAAGACACCATTGGGGTAACAGGAAATTCCTGGAGGCTAGGGAATTATGGGTATCTGCAAGCAACACTGTCTGAATCTTGCATATAGTTATACAGGCAATCATTAAATATGACTATTGGTCTGATGATCAAGAGATATTCTTAATTAATTGCTAGATTTGTATAAAGTGGAATATTACTTTAATACAATTGTCCCCAGTCTGGTGATATAACTATCACCATTTAATTTGCCTGAGATGTAACCTGAATTTATTACAACTTGATTTATTGTTAATTGCAGGTTCAGAGCCTGTAGATTTCTGACTATCACATCAGAATAAATAGAACTATATGATAAGATTTTGATGTTCTTGTTAATCTTCTGGACATGTTTGCATAGGGCTTGGAAAAATTAACAAGTCTCAACTTGCAGGTGAGACATTGGAGGAAAATCTGTGAAATTTTAAGATTTGATTATTTTGCTGTGGAAGGCCTTAATTGGCAGGGATCAAACTGGGGACCTTTTACTTTTTGTCAAACACCTTATTCACCAGTCCAAGCCAAATCTTGTTTAACCATCAGGTGATTTGCATCCCCTCTAACACAGGGTTCCCACACCCTGGAAAAGTCATTAATTCTGACATTTAAGTACATGTCATGATATTTACAGGATTTTGAAAATGTCTCTCCTCCATGCTCACTCTCTGTCAGTAAATCAGTAATGATTCAATTAATTTGCAGCAGCCAACGTGAAGAATCACTTACATGTTTGGTATGGATCCCTCGCATGATCTAGATTCAGGAACATGGTCAAGGAATATTCACAAATGTACTGTCACTTATGTACCGATGAACCTGGGAAAATGAACTGAAAAAGTGAATGCAAACACAGGTTTGGGAGCATCCCACAATAGGTACCTCAACCCCACCCCCCACATGATGGAAGCTTACATTCCTTGGAAGGCAGATTTCTAGTGTTACAGCTGTTTTAATATTTAATTTCGTTATATCTGTGACATTGATACAAACATATATCAACCAGTAAGTAAAAAGATAAATAGGTGGTTGTATGGTGTCAACTAAAGGTTGTCATGTTCAGGAAAATATATATGCCAGTTTATCTTATGTTAAATGAAATTAATGGATTTGCTTTTCACAGGGCTTATAAATGAACTTGGGATAAAATGGAGCAACGGTCATGTACTTCATAGATCAGTTGTATGATTTCTGTTATGCTTGTGTCCAGAATATAAACCCTTCCATTGAATGGAATACAGCAAGGTGATTGGACAAAATATTGGCCAATACTTATTCAATTATTATATCCAAAGGCATGTTAGTGGTGTACAAAATACAAGAGACTGAGAACAGTTCTGATCGAATCATAACAACAGATTTACTCTGTCAAACATGAAATGAGCTACTTTTCATGAAATTTGCCAGCTTTTGATCTTTAAGACAGGTAAAGCAGTGACACGAAGAGGCATTTTGGTGACCTTTATCTCTGACAGTTGGCACTTATTCTACCATTATTGATCATTGCGCTGTTCCTCAATGGCAACAACCATATAGTCTAGACTATCAAGTGTTCTTGTGGATGTTTGATGGAAATAAGCTGGAATGGTCACACATGTGGTTGTTTATGTTATACCAGGTTTAAAACCTCATCTAGTAAGTTATTAAATTGTCCACTAGATGGCAGCTGTAGTGACTGAAATGCCTTCAGTCAGGTCTAGAGAATTGTCTTGAAATGAGGCAGTGAAATTATGTGAACAACACCACCTATCTCCATCTCAGTGAAATATAATTTGGATGCTTCCTGATGAATGAATGGACCTAAGCATGAGCATGTAATTTGCTCAATTGCGTTAAAACCTTTAATTGCAATCAACATTGCAACACCTTTAACTGCTGCTTGCACTTTATATTTTTAAACAGAATCATACTATTTTTTTATGAAATATCAAAACACTCATTTTAAACCATTTCAAGTGTAAATATTACTTTAACATTTTTTGTCATCTGGAAGATGGTAACTTTAGATTATTTCCAAATATGAAAGATGTTGATTTTGGACAAAGTAAAAAATTAACATATATTTAAGAATTGGTTAATTAGAGTGGTACATAAATGTTAATGACTCAAAAGACCTGTGAGCTATACCTTCAGATCCAGGTTATTACTATTCTGAATTATCGATCATCTCTGCCACCCCAGCACCCCTTTCCTTCTACCATGGGTATTTACTCCACATCTGCTGATGAAGAAATGTTATGAAATCAAGAGGCAGTACACTCTGACATGGCTCAGCAGACATTTAAGTGCTCATTTCTGCAGTGATCTGAATCACAATCCCTGCACACTGCTAGATTATTTTGTAGAAAGTTTTGGAGTCACTTCTGATGTGACCCAGATTGCAGTCCTTGTACAGGCACAATATTGATAATATTAAGTTGTTCATTCAATTTGATATATGGCCTGCCGGATAGATGTATGGGTTCTATAAAGAGGGAACCTATATTTATTGGTTGAGTTTTAAGCCTTTAGTTTTTAGCTCAGCTGACTGAAAGTCATCTGAGCTATAGCGATCACTCTTTGTCCGTCGTCCGTCTGTCCGTCTGTCTGTCCGTCTGTCTGTCCGTCTGTCTGTTAACCAGGCACAAATCGTAACCGCTGGACCTAGAACCTTGTACCTTGGGATTCTGAGAGGTCCATGAAAAATCTCCCTGGAAACCAGAAATTAGGTCTCTGTTATCCATATCCTTCGAGCTATGGGGCCCCAAAGTACCCCCCAGAAAAGTAAAAAATTTCATACAAAAACTTCAATATCTCATTAACTACTTGACTGATGGTCATGATTTTTGGCATACTTATTTATCATGAGATGTTCCATCAGTTTCTGAAGACTGGTGGCGCCACCTGTATCGTTCAAGTTTTTACGAATTTTTTTCTCTATATTTGATACCTTTAAAAATGTGAACATCTGTTAACAAGGCACAAATCGTTAAGACTGGACCTAGAATCTTCATTCTCAACACACTGAGAGATCTATAAAAAGTCTCCATGGAAACCAGAAATTAGGTATCTGTTACCCATATCCTTCGAGCTATGGGGCCCCAAAGTACCCCCCAGAAAAGTAAAAAATTTCATACAAAAACTTCAATATCTCATTAACTACTTGACTGATGGTCATGATTTTTGGCATACTTATTTATCATGAGATGTTCCATCAGTTTCTGAAGACTGGTGGCGCCACCTGTATCGTTCAAGTTTTTACGAATTTTTTTCTCTATATTTGATACCTTTAAAAATGTGAACATCTGTTAACAAGGCACAAATCGTTAAGACTGGACCTAGAATCTTCATTCTCAACACACTGAGAGATCTATAAAAAGTCTCCATGGAAACCAGAAATTAGGTATCTGTTACCCATATCCTTCGAGCTATGGGGCCCCAAAGTACCCCCAAGAAAAGTAAAAAATTTCATACAAAAACTTCAATATCTCATTAAATACTTGACTGATGGTCATGATTTTTGACATACATATTGATCATGAGATGTTCCATCACTTCCTGCAGACTGGTGGTGCCAGCTGTATTGTTCAATTTTTTACGAATTTTTTTTTCTCTATTTTTGAGACCTTTCAAAATGTGAACATCTGTTAACAAGGCACAAATCGTAAAGACTGGACCTAGAATCTTAATTCTTGACACACTGAGAGGTCCATGAAAAATCTCCTTGGAAACCAGAAATTAGGTCTCTGTTAACCATATCCTTCGAGCTATGGGGCCCATAAGTACCCCCCAGAGTAGTCAAAATTTTCATACAAAAACTTCAATATCTCAATAACTACATCACTGATGGTCATGATTTTTGGCATACATATTGATTATGAGATGTTCCATCAGTTCCTTAAGACTGGTGTCGCCACCTGTATTGTTCGATTTTTTACAATTTTTTCCTCTATTTTTGAGACCTTTAAGGATGCTGTCATCTGTTAACGTGGCACAAATCGTAACGACTGGACCTAGAATCTTCATTCTCTAGACACTGAGAGACCTATGAAAAGTCTCCATGGAAACCAGAAATTAGGTCTCTGTTACCCATATCCATCAAGCTATGGGGCCCCATAGTACCCCCCCCCCCCCCAGAGTAGTCAAAAATTTCATACAAAAACTTCAATATCTCATTAACTACTTGACTGATGGTCATGATTTGTGGCATAACTATTGATCATGAGATGTGTCATCACTTCCTGCAGACTGGTGGCGCCACCTGTATCGTTCGATTTTTTTATGAATTTTTTTCTCTATTTTTGAGACCTTTCAAAATGTGAACATCTGTTAACAAGTAACAAATCGTAAAGACTGGACCTAGAATCTTAATTCTTGACACACTGAGAGGTCCATGAAAAATCTCCTTGGAAACCAGAAATTAGGTCTCTGTTACCCATATCCTTTGAGCTATGGGGCCCAAAAGTACCCCCCAGAAAAGTAAAAAATTTCATACAAAAACTTCAATATCTCAATAACTACATCACTTATGGTCATGATTTTGGCATACATATTGATCATGAGATGTTCCATCAGTTCCTGCAGACTGGTGGCGCCACCTGTATTTTTTTATTTTTATGCCCCCGCCACAAAGTGGCCGGGGCATATAGTTTTACCCATGTCCGTCCTTCCGTCCTTCCGTCACTCCGTCATTCCAGATTCAAACAGTTGTACGGACTTTTTTTCGCAGTGCCTGCAGATATTGGCCTGATTTTTGGTGTGTGGAACGATAATGACCAGTTACAGATCAAGTTCGCGTTTCGTCCATATTGACCTACTTTAGACTGTTTAAGGCTCCTAAACTTAGAAAATTTCATTAAAAATAGAAATTTTCATGACAAATACACATGTACGGACTTTTTTTCGCAATGCCTGCAGATTTTGACCTGATTTTTGGTGTGTGGGCAGATAATCGAGTTCGTGTTTCGTCCCGGTTGACCTACTTTTGACCGTTTTACGGCTCCTAAACTTAGAAAAATTCATGAAAAATAGAAATTTTCATGACAAATACACATGAACGGACTTTTTTTCGCAGTGCCTGCAGATATTGGCCTGATTTTTGGTGTGTAGGTAGATAATGACCAGATATAGATCGAGTTCGCGTTTCGTCCCAGTTTACCTACTTTTGACCGTTTTACGGCTCCTTAACTTAGAAAATTTCATGAAAAATAGAAATTTTCATGACAAATATACATGAACGGACTTTTTTTCGCAGTGCCTGCAGATATTGGCCTGATTTTTGGTGTGTAGGTAGATAATGACCAGATATAGATCGAGTTCGCGTTTCGTCCCATGCAGTTTACCTACTTTTGACCGTTTTACGGCTCCTAAACTTAGAAAATTTCATGAAAAATAGAAATTTTCATGACAAATACACATGAACAGACTTTTTTTTCGCAGTGCCTGCAGATTTTGGCCTGATTTTTGGTGTGTAGGTAGATAATGACCAGATATAGATCGAGTTCGCGTTTCGTCCCAGTTTACCTACTTTTGACCGTTTTACGGCTCCTAAACTTAGAAAATTTCATGAAAAATAGAAATTTTCATGACAACCCTTAGCAAAATGAAAAGTTTGCCGCTGCTTTGCTGCAACCGTGCTGCAAAGCAGCAGAAACCAAAATAGGCTGCAAGAAGAGTGTGCAGGAAGGCTGCAGCTAGCTGCATGCTTCCTGCTGCCTGGCAAAGGCTGCAGGAAAGTGTGCAGCAAATCTGAATTGTGTGCTGGAAGGTTGCAGGAGGGTCGCGGCTAGCCGAAGTCTCACAGAGTTATTTTAATACTGTGTGCAGGAAGGCTGCAGGAGGGTTGCGGCTAGCCGCAGTCTCACAGAGTTAACTGGATGCTGTGTGCAGGAAGGCTGCGGGAGGATTGCGGCTAGCCGCAGTCTCATAGAGTAAACTGGATGCTGTGCGCAGGAAGGCTGCGGGAGGGTTGCGGCTAGCCGCAGTCTCATAGAGTCAACTGGATGCTGTGCACAGGAAGGCTGCGCGACGGTTGCGGCTAGCCGCAGTCTTTTACAGTTTTATTTGCCCTACTTTTCCTGTCTTACCCTGCTGTGATTGGCTTAACTGATTTTGGAGGGAAAAGCAGCCATTTTTGCAAAATTAGGAAAAGACAGTGCTTTGTTAGCTCTTCTAAAAATATGAAGATCTGTGCCAAATAGCTCAAGTAAGAGTAATATTCAACAGATCCAGCATGTTCAGAGGACTTATTGGATTAATTAGAACATACAATCAGTTGATGGGAGGAACAGTGAGAGGGTGTTATGTTACTACCACCAGTAAGTTTGAACTACATATTTGTACCCTAAGGGCTGCCGCAGCAAGCATTGATAAAGGGCTGCCCAGCACTGATAAGATTGATTTTTCCTCAAGTAATTTTATACACAGAAAGTGTAGTATTAAATTTGATTTTGTGTAAAAGTAAAAACTAAGATAAATGGTGGGATTGAAAGATGTATTCAAGCTGGAAGGCAGATATATCAAAGGCAGCATGAATAAAATTCTGTGGTTAACGTGTATATCATGCATTTACTGAACTCCAATGCATTTTGAGTTTTATTGATTTGAATATGAAACAGTAACTTTAAATAAGGTTTTGTTTTCATCTTCACACAAATTTTAAAATACTTAGGCTAAGCTTCATTTAAAGTTGATTTGCTAAATTCTGTTTGACGTATGTCTATAGATGTCACCCTAAGTAAATGGGAAATTCCTAACAATATTGAAGTAACCCAATGTCACTTTGTGGTTCATGTTTCTAGTCCTTGGCCTGACAATAAACTCACCCAGAACT
Source organism: Sipunculus nudus (assembly GCA_026874595.1). Lineage (NCBI taxonomy): Eukaryota > Metazoa > Annelida > Sipuncula > Golfingiida > Sipunculidae > Sipunculus > Sipunculus nudus. The sequence goes on from CM049311.1 coordinate 39,020,132, forward strand.
TTTATTCAGCTATGTAGCTACACAACTTCATGCAGGATTCGTGTGACTGTGTAGTGTGTACTCTGATTCATATTCATCAAGGTGTAATTTCTAACAAAGCTTGATTAAGTTTGGTTTATATTTAAAAGCCATTATGGATTAAGGTTTAATTGTATGTGCAAATTAAATGGAGTTTCATGAGAGCTTGTTCTGTTGAGTACCTGCATTTATATTTGGAGCAGAGACAGTCACTGACTAATGACATGGCATGTCTGCTTGTAAACAATAACTGAGCCCACGTGCTGTTGTTTATACATATCATGGCTAGCTGCTATCTAATTGGCCCCTGCTGCAGGAAAGTGTGCGAGAAGGCTGCGGGAAAGTGTGCAAGAAGGCTGCGGGAAAGTGTGCGAGAAGCTGCAGGAAGTGTTCGAGAAGGCTTCAGGAAAGTGTGCGAGAAGGCTGCGGGAAAGTGTGCAAGGCTGCAGGAAGTGTGCGAGAAGGCTGCGGGAAAGTGTGCGAGAAGGCTGCGGGAAAGTGTGCGAGAAGCTGCAGGAAGTGTGCAAGGCGTCAGGAAGTGTGCAAGAAGGCTGCGGGAAAGTGTGCGAGAAGGCTGCGGGAAAGTGTGCGAGAAGGCTGCGGGAAAGTGTGCGAAAAGCTGCAGGAAGTGTGCAAGGCTGCAGGAAGTGTGCAGGAAGGCTGCAGGAAAGTGTGCAAGAAGGCTGCGGGAAAGTGTGCGAGAAGCTGCAGGAAGTGTGTGAGGCTGCGGGAAGTATGCGAGAAGGCTGCGGGAAAGTGTGCAAGAAGGCTGCAGGAAAAGGGCTGCGGGAAAAGGGCTGCGGGAAAAGGGCTGCGGGAAGAGTGCGAGAAAGGCTGCTGGAAGTGTGCGAGAAAGGCTGCGGGAAGGCTGCAGGAAAAGGGCTGCGGGAAGGCTGCAGGAAAAGGGCTGCGGGAACACTGGTTGCAGCAAGCCTGCAGCAAGGTTGCCGCAAACTAATTTGCATGGCAATTTGTGACCTTGCTGCAAGGTTGCTGCAAAGCTGCAGCAAGTTTGCAGCAACTATGCGCGGCAAGCTCGTTTTTTGCTAAGGGAAATACACATGAACGGACTTTTTTTCGCAGTGCCTGCAGATATTGGCCTGATTTTTGGTATGTAGGTAGATAATGACTAGATATAGATCGAGTTCGCTTTTCGTCCCAGTTTACCAACTTTTGACCGTTTTACGGCTACTAAACTTAGAAAATTTCATGAAAAATAGAAATTTTCATGACAAATACACATGAACGGACTTTTTTTTCGCAGTGCCTGCAGATATTGGCCTGATTTTTGGTGTGTAGGTAGATAATGACCAGATATAGATCGAGTTCGCGTTTCGTCCCAGTTTACCTACTTTTGACCATTTAACGGCTCCTAAACTTAGAAAATTTCACGAAAAATATAAATTTTCATGACAAATACACATGAACGGACTTTTTTTCGCAGTGCCTGCAGATATTGGCCTGATTTTTGGTGTGTAGGTAGATAATGACCAGATATAGATCGAGTTCGCGTTTCGTCCCAGTTTACCTACTTTTGACCGTTTTACGGCTCCTTAACTTAGAAATTTTCATGAAAAATAGAAATTTTCATGACAAATACACATGAACGGACTTTTTTTCGCAGTGCCTGCAGATATTGGCCTGATTTTTGGTGTGTAGGTAGATAATGACCAGATATAGATCGAGTTCGCGTTTCGTCCCAGTTTACCTACTTTTGACCATTTAACGGCTCCTAAACTTAGAAAATTTCACGAAAAATAGAAATTTTCATGACAAATACACATGAACGGACTTTTTTTCGCAGTGCCTGCAGATATTGGCCTGATTTTTGGTATGTAGGTAGATAATGACCAGATATAGATCGAGTTCATGTTTCGTCCCAGTTTACCTACTTTTGACCATTTAACGGCTCCTAAACTTAGAAAATTTCACGAAAAATAGAAATTTTCATGACAAATACACATGAACGGACTTTTTTTCGCAGTGCCTGCAGATATTGGCTTGATTTTTGGTATGTAGGTAGATAATGACCAGATATAGATCGAGTTCATGTTTCGTCCCAGTTTACCTACTTTTGACCGTTTTACGGCTCCTTAACTTAGAAAATTTCATGAAAAATAGAAATTTTCATGACAAATGTACATGTACAGCCTTTTTTATCCCTCAGCTCATAGGCTGATGGGCTATTGTCGTCACCCAAGCTGTCCGTCTGTCATTCCGTCTTGCCGTCCGTCTGTCTGTCCATCTGTCTGTCTGTCTGACATCCGTCCGTCCGCTTTTGTTAACTTTTACCTTGTGAGCAGGATTTCTCTTAAAGGATTCACGGTTGGAATTTTATTTCATCAGTGAAGATCTATATCGATAAAATCTCAGTCAAGTTTGAAGATGGGTGACCTTGACCCATTTTTCTACATTTTAGAGCTGATTATAGAAAAATACTCAGAAGCTTATATCTCGGGAACCATTGTGTGGGTTTTCATAAAACTTACTATGATCATTGGAACTGATGGTCTGTAGGTGCTGCACAATTTTGGTGGCGCCACCTGCAATTTCTGATTTTTTAATCAATTTTTATCGGATTTTTCAATTTTGGTCTTGTGAGCGGGATATCTCTAAAAGGATTCACCGTTGGAATTTTATTTCATCAGTGAAGATGTATATCAACAAAATCTTGGTCAAGTGCAAAGATTGGTGATCTTGACCTATTTTTCTTTGTTTTAGAGCTGATTATACAAAAACACTCAGAAGCTTATATCTCAGGAACCATTGTGTGGATTTTCACAAAACTTACTATGATCATTTGGAATGATGGTCTGTTGGTGCTGCACAATTTTGGTGGCACCACCTACAATTTCTGATTTTTTAATGAATTTTTATCAGATTTTTCAATTTTGGCCTTTTGTGCAGGATATCTCCAAAGGTATTCAACACAGGAACTTAATTTCTTCAGTGCTAATGCATGATTTACAAAATTTTGGTCAAGTTCAAAGATAGGTGATCTTGACCTATTTTTCAAGGTCACAGAGCTTAGTATAGAAAAAAACTTAGGAGCTTATTTCTCAGGAAGCATTTGGTGGATTGTTATGAAACATGGTACATACCTCTCCAATTTAAATTTATCGCTGAATAACAGCTTTTGCTTATATTCTAGTTTTGCAATACAATGCTTACAGATACTAACCTAATGTTTGGTCTGTTGGCGCATAATGACCACTCACAGATCAAGTTCGCGTTTCGTCCCAGTTGACTTATTTTTGACCATATGACAGATCCTGAACATAGAAAATTTCATGAAAGACAGAAATTTTTATGAAAATGCACGTATGGACTTTTTTTTCACAATGCCTGCAGATACTGGCCTGATTTTTGGCGTGTTGCTTGATAATGAGCCGTTATAGATCGAGTTTGCATTTTGCCCTTGTTGACCTACTTTTGACCATATGACACTTCCTGAACTTTAAAAATTTTTACAAAATTTAACAAATTTCTAATTTCTAATTTGCCCCAGGCGGGGCCATTCGTGTCGTTCCGACACATCTAGTTTACGATTTTTTTTCTCTATTTTTGATACCTTTCAAAATGTGAACATCTGTTAACAAGGCACAAATCGTAAAGACTGAACCTAGAATCTTCATTCTCAACACACTGAGAGACCTATGAAAAGTCTCCATGGAAACCAGAAATTAGGTCTCTGTTACCCATATCCTTCGAGCTATGGGGCCCCAAAGTACCCCCCAGAAAAGTAAAAATTTCATACAAAAACTTCAATATCTCATTAAATACTTGACTTATGGTCATGAATTTTGGCGTACATATTGATCATGAGATGTTCCATCACTTCCTGCAGACTGGTGGTGCCACCTGTATCGTTCAATTTTTTACGAATTTTTTTCTCTATTTTTGAGACCTTTCAAAATGTGAACATCTGTTAACAAGGCACAAATCGTAAAGACTGGACCTAGAATCTTAATTCTTTACACACTGAGAGGTCCATGAAAAATCTCCTTGGAAACCAGAAATTAGGTGTCTGTTAACCATATCCTTCGGGCTATGTGGCCCCAAAGTACCCCCAGAGTAGTCAAAATTTTCATACAAAAACTTCAATATCTCAATAACTACATCACTGATGGTCATGATTTTTGGCATACATATTGATTATGAGATGTTCCATCAGTTCCTAAAGACTGGTGTCGCCACCTGTATTGTTCGATTTTTTACGATTTTTTCCTCAATTTTTGAGACCTTTAAGGATGCCGTCATCTGGTAACGTGGCACAAATCGTAACGACTGGACCTAGAATCTTCATTCTCTAGACACTGAGAGACCTATGAAAAGTCTCCATGGAAACCAGAAATTAGGTTTCTGTTACCCATATCCATTGAGCTATGGGGCCCGAAAGAACCCCCCAGAGTAGTCAAAAATTTCATACAAAAACTTCAATATCTCAATAATTACATCACTGATGGTCATGATTTTTGGCATACATATTGATCAAGAGGTGTTCCATCAGTTCCTGCAGACTGGTGGCACAACCTGTATTCGTTCAGGTTTTTTTATGATTTTTTTCTCTATTTTTGAGACCTTTAAAGATATGAACATCTGTTAACAGGGCACAAATCATAAAAACTGGACCTAGAATCTTCATTCTTGACACACAGGGAGACCCATGAAAATTCTCCATGGAAACCTGAAATTAGGTCTCTGTTACCCATATCCTTTAGGCTGTATGGCTCCAAGATATCCCCTACAATAATGGAAAATTTGATACAAAAAGTGCAGTATCTCAATAACAACAACACTGATGGTCATGATTTTCGGCATACATATTGATCATGAGTTGCTCCATCAGTTTCTGCAGACTGGGTGCGCCACCTCTATTTTTTAAAAATTTTTACGAATTTTTTTTCTCTTTTTTGAGACCTTTAAAGATGTGGTTATCTGTCAACAGGGTACAAATTGCAACAACTGGACCTAGAAACTTCATTCTTGTCATGCAAGGAGGCCAATGAAGAGCGCCTGTGGAAACTTGAAATTAGGTCTCTGTTACCCATATCTTCAAGCTATAGGACTCTGAAGTATCCCTCAGAATAATGGACAATTTGATACAAAAGCTGAAGTATCTGAAAAACTAATGCGGAGATTATCATGATTCTTTGCATGGATATTGACCATTAAGTGTTTTTATTAGTTTCTGCAGACTGGTGGAGCCACCTGTATTTTTGTATCCTCCAAAACGAAGTTCTGCAGATACTATGTTTTTGACCGGGTTCCTCCGCCGCCACCACATTTGTTTCCAGAGAGCTCCTCGGAGAAAAATGGACCGATTTTTTCAAAACTTACACCAATTATCGAGTCACATGTGAACTAGTGCCTAACCAATTTGTGTTGACCTCTGACCTTTCCCCTCTATCCAGCGTCCATTTGTGCGTCTTGTTTCCACACATAAACCCTCATATCTCGGAACCGATTGACCAATCAGGAAATAAAATTTATGCAAATGTACCCTTGGATTGCTTTATAACATACACAAAAATGGTGGCGCCACCTGTAACCATGTTTGCACAGTGTCCATCTGTTCATCTGCCTTGGGTTAAAATCACTCATATCTCTGCAGTGAATTGACTAATTCACCTGAAATTCTTCACGCATATACATCCAGGATAGCTTTCTTGATTTTATGACAGATGGCGCCACCTACATTCACATTCATGCTGATCACATCCAAGCTCATATCTCGGGAATCGTTTGACCGATTGGGCCAAAATTTTGCATGTGTATAGATCTCACATAGCTCTTTATCATACGCAAAACTGGTGGCGCCATGCACCTGCAACCATTTTTGCACAGCATCTGTCTGTTTTCTGCCGTGGGATAATGTCACTCATGTCTCGGCAGTGGTTTGACATATCTGCCTAAAATTTTGCAGTTTTATACATCCTGGATAGCTTTCTTGATTTTATGACAGGTGGCGCCACCTACATTCTAGTTTATGCTGCAGACATCCGAGCTCATATCTCGGGAACCGTTTGAACGATTGGGCCAAAATTTTGCATGTGTATAGATCTCTCATAGGTCTTTATCATACACAAAACTTGAGGGGCCACCTGCAACCATTTTTGCACAGCGTCTGTCTGTTTGTCTGCCGTGGGCTAAAATCACTCATATACATGTAGTGGTTTGACTTTTCTGCCTAAAATTTTGCATATGTATACAACTTGGACAGCTCTCTGGATTTGTGGTAGGTGGCACAACCTACATACACATTTAGACTGCAGACATCCATGCTAATATGCAACATACCTCACTCTATTTCCCCTTGCCAGTCAATCCATGCCTCACTTCAACTGTTCCACTCTGATTTTGGCGGATACATGTAGTCACTTGTCGGCTACCCGTATTCTAGTTTTTAAAGTTTACACATTTTTTCTCTATTTTTGAGATATATAAATACAGACTAAATCTTGGCCCTTTGGTTAATCTGTTTGATGCTTCAGTTGAATGGGTATATACTACCATTCTGAAGATAAAATTTCCTTTTGCGAATCTCTTCCCAGTCAGCTGAGCGTCTTGACCCATGGGTCACTTGTTCCTGTTAAAGATATCAGCTAAATAATGCAATTAATAAATACATTTATTGGCAGAAACTTTAAACTTGTGTATATTGAATCAGCAATATGAAAATATTATTTAACTAGTTTTTTGCTCAGATGACTATAAGTCATCTGAGCTATAGTTATGGTCCATTGTCCATCATCCGTCCATCCGAACGTTTGTCATGCAGTCAGTCTGTCTATTCATTTGTCCATAAGACTGGAATGTTTTGAAACCATTAGACCTATGAATAAAAAATTTGGCATAATGTTAGATCTCCCAAAGATCTCCTACCAAGCCGAAAACTGGGTCTTTGCTACTTTGTTCCTTTCAGAAATTAAGGACAGAAACCTCAATTTCCTTTAAAATCCTTTTATCACACTTCAGGACTGCCTAATACCAACACCACTTATCTTTATTTCTTTATATTTACCATAAATATTCCCATATATAGTTCCTATGTACATGCCAGAAATTACGTCAGTATATTAAATAATTTATTAAAGAAATGGGCCCAAACATAATGCACTTAGTTAAATATTGAGAAAGATATTTACTCGCTGATTAACATGATAATTGTTGAAGCTAGAGACTTCTTTTACAGGGATGTAACTTTATGTAATCCTGATTCAATTGTATTCCTAAAATTAGATCTGAATATTGTAAATGTTTTAAGTTATTAGCATAAATAAAAAATCAGTACCTTAAGTTTTGGCCAACTTTGACCAAGGCACTTTTTTCCCCTGTAAGTACATTTGATGTAATTTTCACAACAGGTACTCATAAGGATTAATCTGTTAAATTCTAAAATTTGAATATAAAAGCTAAAAAATTAGGCTAGTTATTTTTTTTTTATAGTTTTTTTCAGAGACTCTATTCATTTGCATTGTTTAGCTCCAGGCTGCCCACTTCTGGTCATTACAGCCCTGCTTGTTTAACCTTATTAGTGATGCAACACTGATAGAGCATCCCTGCTGTGACAGGTGTACAGTTATTCTCATGTCACATCCCCCCCCCCCCCCCCACCAAATGTATTGCAATAATTGTTATTGTTTGAACTGTATTTCTTTAATTGTAAAGCTGTTTCCACTCCAATATACAAAACTTTTCTTGAAATAGTAATTCAAGGAGTAATCAAGAAAATATGCCATGTTGTGGTAATTTAGCATTTTTAATGAAATTAATATCCTTTTAAATAATTTAAGCAAATTAAAATATAATTTAACCCATCAGTAGGCATAATTTGATAATATATGAGCCAAATCATGGATAAATAAAGGTGCAATTTAGAGTTCTGAATTCTGAATCAAGTGTTTTTTTCAGTTATTTATTGTTTTGCAAATTTAAAAAATATATTATACAAATAATTATAATTATACAAAAATAAATAAATATATCTGTGTGCATAAAGAGATGTTACTTGACTAAATAAGCTTTAAAAGTTTATGCAATTTAGATTTGTGAATCAACTTAAATGTTCAGATATATATGTTTACTGTAAATATATAGTAAAATTTATAAACTTTTTAAAAATATATAGTAAAATTTATAAAATTTATAAAATAAATGTAATAAGAAAAAATGAGGATATATTGCAAACATTTGTTCATTATTTTCCTGCCTCAGTAAAAATTCAAGTGATTTGATTTGTTTTTCCATCTCTTTTCTGTTTTTAAATAGATAATAACTATGAATAAACTTAATTTCCTGTTAGCACTGTTGAATTAAATTTCATATCCTCTATGTATATGCAAGGTTGTTTACACTTCCATCATCCCCCCCCCCCATTCCCTTGCCACTGAGTCATTGCACCTGAGTTCTTGGGACAACAGTTATAATATTAATAACAGTCATCTTTTATGGTGTTGACTTTATACAAGGGGTTAACTATTAATGTCATTAATACTCATTGCATCAGTACCACAGGACCACTCTTTAAGTGATTTAATTGAGATGAATAAAAGCACTGCAGGTGTGCAAGTTTGAGGTGTGGGAATAGCTGCCCCAACCGTCAAATCACGCTTGTCAGAACCTTCCACCATGTTTCCCATAACTACATAAAAGCCAGACAATCCTGGAGAATTGTCAGAGAGCCTGTCATAACCGTGATGTCTAAATATTAAAACCCCCATGTTATATAGCAAATAATGCAACCTGTAAGGAATGTGGGATCCAGTGGTGACACTTTTACGTTGACATTTTCGTTCCATGTAATAAAAGGATAATGTTTATTTATTGCTCTTTCTTGAAATGTTATTTTCTCCTGGATTTCTCTGGCTTTGTCCTCTCTGATTCATCTTGCTACTTCTTATGCTCTTTACACAGTGCTTTACCCTTAGGCCAACTACCTATATCGTAGGCGCTGTTTGTTATGACCTTGTATCCTGAACTCTACACCAGACGGGAGCACTGTATTTTGGTCCAGTCAGATGAGACCCTGTGCTAGAACAAAACTGTTTACCAGCCAAGCGAGGAATACACGAAGCCAATGTTGTTCATTTCGTTTTGAGTGACAGCTCATCGGCGACCGTTTGAACAGGCCACAGGCTCAGAGAATATTGCCCCCACACATGGTTTCTGGGCAGAGCCTGATGCCTGTCAAGTGTTTGTTGACTTGCATTTGGTTGGCGGCTTGTCACATCAGCAGTTTTTTCAGCAGATAGGTCAATGTGTACCACCTGGTATGTAAGTTCATCATAAACAGTCAAAGCAGGCAGCGGTAAAAATCAGTAGCTTCTTTAGAAGCACAAGATTTCCGATGCCTCTGGAACGTAGCTACTTCTTGGCATTTCTGACTGATCCCAAAGTCTGTGAAAACATGGTTCCAACCACACACAGGTGTTCAGTTGCATGCAGTTTATAAAAACTAATCTGGTTCTTGAAAATAAATGTTATTTTGAACATGGACAAACTCTAAAGATACCAGTTTCCCAAGAAAATACACTTCAAGGGCTTGCTTGTCAGTGAACCAAATTAATGGAAAACTTGCATATCATAATATCACGATAATAGGAAAGGGGGGTTGAGTACCGTAGCTGTCAGATATCATGAAAATACCTGATACCGGGTAACAGTCCCAACCCTAATCATGTCAACCATTCATGGCCTGAATTACCTCTTCTTCTCAGACTTTATCTCCATTTGATATTATTTTAGATTTTTACCTATAAGGTCAACCTCAGCTGAGCACAGTGACCCATGGGTCCCTTGTTTTGATAGAATTGATTTGATGACAGTTATTTAACACAGTCTTCACTCTATTAATTTACTTAATTTAATATCAGCCTTCCAGTGTTTGTATTCAACCGGGGATATTCTATTCTAATGTTTTAATTTTCATCATCTGCTGTGGTGACATTTTCATTTCCCCAGTATAGAAATTAAATTGAATTTATGAAAATCAAACTCTTTGTTTTCCAGATGTTTTTGACCAAGAATTCAATGTCTGACCTTTCACTGGATTTAAATTTTCTAGCTGTTAATATGATTAATTCTTATATCTGAAATTTGGTTGTTTTTCTCATATTTGAGGACCAGTTGCCAGGGCACTAAGACTTGGACAGCAAGGCAAACTGGAGGTAAAAGCTGCGGCCTTTAATGTTACAGGTACATGCTTCAAGTAGCCAATGCAATCAGTGGGGTCTATGGGCAACTCATTTAACTTCTCCACAGTCTGGACAACAGGCTATGATGACAGGATTATATCTAATGACCTTACCATAATAAGGAAAATAAAGAAAATACTCTTTTGTCTTGTAATTGATACACATACTATGTTAGCACTGCAGTTATTGCTAATGTTTATAAAGAGATCTAGAAAAAGGAACAGGTGGTGATTTCTTCTTTCCTTCCATGCACATTGTTCCTTGTTTGACTGAATTGAAAAAGTTTGTCCTGGACTCGAACCTTAAGAACTAGGACAAGGCATTGTACTCAACTGGCTTGTACTCTGACTTGGACATGGATGTGGTTGACTTTATTCAACACTGAGTCAAACTTTTGTCTATTCCTCTACCAGAACTGTGACCTTTAATTTCATGAATATTAATTTGCATGCTGTATCGTCGTATCGGTGAAACACAATTAGTGCCAACAAATTTAGATAGAACCCTTACCAAAACTATAATGTGAACTGTTTATAAAGCTTAAGCTACTTTTGTTTCTTGTGTTGGCCTTTTAAGACTTAAATAGATCAAATGTGTTGTGGTATGATCAACTAGATGAGTGATGTCGCTGCTTCCAAGACAAGCCAGTACATGTGAGCAATGATAGACAAATATTGCCAATAGTCCTCATTAGTGTTGATTGTATTTCTACCATGAAAATAAGTACTGCATGTTTACCCATTTTGGGTTCTCAGTCAGGTCTGTATTACATTTCATAATCTGTCAAATTTTTACTCTGATTGTTTAAATATGACTGAAGCAGTTTCTCAAGGTCCATGCATTTATACCTGCAAAGACTGAACTACATGCATGTTTCAAAAACAGTGACCTATTGGCCATAGCCTTTTTGAAAATCAGATGCTAGTTAATGAGGGAAAATAGGCTTTAGGAGATTCATATTCCCAGAAATGTGTAATTAGATGACGTAAAATATGATCTTTAAAATATGAAGTCTATTGGTAAAATCCATCTATTGTGAAAATCCATCAAAGCCCTATCACTGTGACAGTAGATGGACAAAGACAGTATCTTGGTGACCTGTAACATTATTATTTATGCATGAATTTTACGGATAATTTAATTCAGGTGAGAAACTGTATTGGTTAATATTCATTATGAATTTAATCATAATCCTTTAGATTTTTGGTAAGTCATCGCAGAGCCACCAAGGTATGGTGAAATCTGACTAAAAAATGTTTGAATTTTGCTGAGAATTGAACTTAGAAGAAATACTATATTGGTTAATATGGTTGTAGAGGTTGATAAAAAATCCATCATATTCCTTGTAAGTTATCATGCGACACCTCGAAGTAGCCTTGTGCCCTCTGATCTCATTAAATTTATGCAGGAATTTTGCCTATAACTGAACTTGGACAAGATATCTTTTGGTTAATAGGTATGGTGGGTTCATGAAAAACATCGAGGCCACTGTATGTTATCACATTGACACTTAGTTAATGGCTAAAAAGACCGTGGGTTCACCATATTATGTCCTATCATCAATGAGCATATAAAAAACGAGTATATTAATACCATATTAAGGTTATACATATATAACATATTAATTTTAAACATTATATAGCTTATGTCATTAATGAATGAAAGAGTTTGCCTATCATTTAAAATGAGTACCTACTAATCTGGAAGTGGGCACTGCAGCACTGAGATTATGGCACCACTGAGGTTCCATAAGAAGAAGCTTCAGAGTTTATATATCGTGGAGGTGGGGAGGGCAGTGAGGGTAAATGTTATTTCAGTGTTTTGGGTAAAGACAGGAGAATTTTCATATTCATCCTTTTTGACAGATTCTCTCAACAGAAAGGACCCAGCTGGCATTCATATCACAGATCATGGGTGCAGAACTTTTGATGCAGAGACTGAGTTCAGAAATGTAATTCAGGAATAACTGACCTTAAAGTCACCATAGAAATTGATAAAATGGTGATATGAGATGACAGCCATGGGCACACATGTCACTCTACGGGGACTAGATGACCTTGGGGGTCATGGTTCCAGAAACTGAAATAGAAGCTTGTGGCCTTCTAAGCAATATTCTTTTGATCAGTGATGATGCAGAACGAAATGCCAGGGAGAATATGGACATATATACTTCAAAACACCAGGGCATTTGGTGTAACATGGTTGTAGCCAGACCATTTAGACCACCAAACATAATAAAGGGAGGAAATAACAAATTAGCCAAAGCCAGGAAGACCCATTGAGACTTTACCATAGTGTCTGGAAATGGCTCCCATGAGGATGCAAGCATCTGCAGTCACAGCACAGGAACCTGAAACTGCCAATGAAACGGAAATGACTGTCTCTAGATGCAGCTGTATTTGCAGGAAGTAGACAGTCAGCTAGCCAAGATCACAACCAACAGTTTCTCCTGACCACCCAGTCACCGGCTTCCCCAAACTGATCATCAAAATGTGAATTTCCCTGCCCTGATTTACACGACTAACTGCCATTTCAACTTGAAATGGTGTGTCTAGGTGTGCATTTATGTGTACACACTTGCAACCGTAAGATTAAGTTGAATCTTAATTAGAACAGAGGCAATTTTTGAGACTTCATGTTAGCAAACTAACTTTACCAAATTATCTGCCATGGAAGAGTAATCAGACTGGTATTATATCTTGATATCACATTTCTTGAAATATTCTGATGGAATATTCACAGTATCTTGATAATTTAGTTCTATCCATGATGGATCAATTGCTAATGATTCATTTCTTGTGTTCATTCTTATTACCTTGTCATGTCTGTAGGATGTAAATTTAGAAAGGTATTTCTAAGGAATATTTATAACTAATACTAGGGCAAATCCGTCCTGAAAAAAAATTCTTTTATTAGCTCAGCTGACTGAAAGTCATCTGAGCTATAGCGATCACTCTTTGTCCGTCGTCCGTCTGTCTGTCTGTCTGTCTGTCTGTCCGTCTGTCTGTCCGTTAACCAGGCACAAATCGTAACCGCTAGAACTGGAATCTTCTTACTTGACATCCTGGGAGGTCCATGACAAATCTCCTTGGAAACAAGAAATTAGGTCTCTGTTACCCATATCCTTCCAGCTATGGGGCCCCAAACTACCCCCCCAGAAAAGTAAAAAATTTCATACAAAAACTTCAATATCTCATTAAATACTTGACTGATGGTCATGATTTTTGTCATACATATTGATTATGAGATGTTCCATCACTTCCTGCAGACTGGTGGCGCCATCTGTATCGTTCAATTTTTTACGAATTTTTTTCTCTATTTTTGAGACCTTTCAAAATGTATTAAACATCTGTTAACAAGGCACAAATCGTAAAGACTGGACCTAGAATCTTCATTCTTGACACACTGAGAGACCTATGAAAAGTCTCCATGGAAACCAGAAATTAGGTCTCTGTTACCCATATTCTTCGAGCTATGGAGCCCCAAAATACCCCCAAAAAAAGTAAAAAATTTCATACAAAAACTTCAATATCTCATTAACTACTTGACTGATGGTCATGATTTGTGGCATAACTATTGATCATGAGATGTGTCATCACTTCCTGCAGACTGGTGGCGCCACCTTTATTGTTGGACTTTTTACGATTTTTTCCTCTATTTTTGAGACCTTTAAGGATGCTGTCATCTGTTAGCATGGCACAAATCGTAACGACTGGACCTAGAATCTTCATTCTTGACACACTGAGAGGTCCATGAAAAGTCTCCATGGAAACCAGAAATTAGGTCTCTGTTACCCATATCCTTCGAGATATGGGGCCCCAAAGTACCCCCCCAGAGTAGTCAAAAATTTCATACAAAAACTTCAATATCTCAATAAATACATCACTGATGGTCATGATTTTTGGCATACATATTGATTATGAGATGTTCCATCAGTTCCTGCAGACTGGTGGCACCACCTATGTTATCTATCAAGAGGGTACAAATTGCAACAACTGGACCTAGAAACTTCATTCTTGTCATGCAAGGAGGCCCATGAAGAGTGCCTGTGGAAACTTGAAATTAGCTCTCTGTTACCCATATCCTTCAAGCTATAGGACTCTGAAGTATCCCTCAGAATAATGGACAATTTGATACAAAAGCTGAAGTATCTTAACAACTAATACGAAGATCATCATGATTCTTTGCATGGATATTGACAATTAAGTGTTTTTAGCTCAGCTGACTGTAAGTCATCTGAAGTATCCCTCAGAATAATGGACAATTTGATACAAAAGCTCAAGTATCTAAACAACTATTGCAGTGATCACCATGATTCTTTGCATGGATATTGATCATGGAATGTGTCATCAGTTTCTGCAGTATGGTGGCGCCACCTGTATTTTTTTTATTTTTATGAATTTTTTTCTCTATTTTTGAGACCTCATAAGATGCGGTCATCTGTTAACATGGCACAAATCATAAAAACTGGACCTAGAATCTTCTCTCTTGACATGCTGAGAGGCCCATGAAAAGTTTCCTTAAAAACTTGAAACTAGGTCTCTGTTACCCATAACCTCTGAGCTATGGGGCTCCGAAGTACCCCCCAGAATAATGGAAAATTTGATACAAAAGCTCAAGTATCTGAACAATTATTATATTGATCACCATGATTCTTTGCATGGATATTGATCATGAAATGTTTCATCAGTTTCTGCATTCTGGTGGCGCCACCTGTATTTTTTCAATTTTAAGCTCAGCTGACTGAAAGTCATCTGAGCTGTAGGGATCATCTTATGTCCGTCGTCCTTCCGGCCATCCAGGCGTCTGTCTGTTAACAGGGCACAAATCGTAACCGCTAGACCGGGAATCTTCTTACCTGAAATCCTGGGAGGTCTATGGAAATTCTCCTTGTAAACCTCAAATTAGGTCACTGTGACCTATATTCTTTGAGCTATGGGGTTCTGAAGTACCCCCCAGAATAATGCAAAATTTAATACAAAAGCTCAAGTATCTGAACAATTATTATATTGATCACCATGATTCTTTGCATAGATATTGATCATGAAATGTTTCATCAGTTTCTGCATTCTGGTGGCGCCACCTGTATTTTTTCAATTTTTAGCTCAGCTGACTGAAAGTCATCTGAGTTGTAGGGATCATCTTATGTCCGTCGTCCTTCCGGCCATCCAGGCGTCTGTCTGTTAACAGGGCACAAATCGTAACCGCTAGACCGGGAATCTTCTTACCTGAAATCCTGGGAGGTCTATGGAAATTCTCCTTGTAAACCTCAAATTAGGTCACTGTGACCTATATTCTTTGAGCTATGGGGTTCTGAAGTACCCCCCAGAATAATGCAAAATTTAATACAAAAGCTCAAGTATCTGAACAACTAATGCATTAATCACCATGATTCTTTGCATGGATATTGATTATGGAGTGTTTCATCAATTTCTGGAGATTGGTGGCGCCACCAATATTTTTTTTATTTTTTACGATTTTTTTTCTCTACTTTTGTGATCTTTAAACATTTGGTCATCTGTAAACAGGGCACAAATCATAATGACTGGACCTAGAATCTTCTGTCCTCACCTCCAGGGAAGCCCATAAAAGGTCTACATGGAAACCGGAAATAAGGTCCCTGTTACCCATATCCTTCATGCTCTGGGGCTCCAAAGTACTCCCCAGAATAAAGATTTGGTCATCTGTTAACAGAGCACAAATTATAATGACTTGACCTAGAATCTCCTTTCTTGATATGCTGGGAGGCCCCTGAAAAGTCTCCTTGTGCACCTGAAATTACATCTCTGTTACCCATATCCTTCATCCTATGCGGCTTTTAAATACCCCCCAGAATAAACATTTGGATTTGTTAACAGGGCACAAATCATAATAACTGGACCTAGAATTTTATTTTTTGACATGCTGGGAGACCCCTGAAAAGTCATCTTGTAAACCTTGAAAATAGGTGTCTGTTACCCATATCCTTCATGCTACAGAGCTCCATAGTACCCCAATGAATATTGGATGATTTTATACAAAAGGTCAAGTTTGGAAAAAGTATTTCATTCAAATTTGACATTCAGATGATAAAATTACTTTTGTCAATGTCTTCCTGGTCAGCTGAGCGTCATGACCTCTGGGTCACTTGTTTTTTTTTATATAACTGATTTTATGACTATAATCAACTGGTACTGAGTAACTCAGTAACAGAAGTTGATGCATCTTGGAATTATTCTGTGCTCTTTTATATTTTTTAAGACATGAATGAACAAAATAGTAGTTGTCCTGTAAAGGTCTCATACCAGAGACACTCATTCTTTTAAGGACATTGGATCATTAAGACAAACTTTGAAACAATTCATGATTTTATAGGGCATATTTCATTCTTAAGAACACATTAAAGAATTCAAAAGAATCTGGAACACACTAAAAACATAGGAATTCTTGCAGCAATGCCATTTTGTTCTTCAGTTAAAGACATTTGTTTTTGCATTTTCCAATTACTGAAAAAACATTTTCCATCTGCAAGTCTGGTTTACTTTAAACCCATTGGCAACTATAACTACTATGCAGGTACTTACGTTCTCATTTTGAGAGAAAATTTGACATAATAATTAATATAACCTGATGCTCCAGAATACTTGACAGATATTTAAAAAAAATTATAAAAGTAAGAATTTATTAAAGTAAGATAACATTTCAGTTCTTGAGTTCTCATTTTATCCCAGAGGAATAAGAAGAGTCCCTTACATTTGACAGAATCAGTATTTTAATTTGATATTTCTCAATTCTTGATTTTCCATTGATATATACACATTCCAGTTCTGTGACTTACATTTATAAACCTTTTTATATGAAAGCCAATAAAAAAACTATAAATAGACCATAAGACAGATGAATCATTTCCAATGGTTGCCCAGATATGGCCATTCTTATTGTTTATACACATGTTGTCATTGATTTAGTGTTTATTGTGGCACTCTCCAGATAGGAAGCTTTTTCTTGCCATAAATGGGGTCTATTAAGTGAAACAAAAAATGTCTAACCAAACCAAAAAGAGAACCTTGATAAAATATTTTTTTCTATGATTGATGATGGCAAATATGCAATACATTGTAGTCTTACCACAAACATATTTAATTAAATCAGAGCAAGTCTATTTGCCTATTATGGGAAATACAACCTTTCTCACCGACACAAATGAAGAGTTTTTCTGGGGAAGAGGTGAAAACCACTTAGAGTCCTGTTTCATAGCAGCTGGGGAATGGGGCTTTTACGAAATATGAGCCATCAAATAATCTGGTACTTCATAAATCATTTTTCAAAGAACTCGCTGTCAGGGGTTGCCATCCCTCAGGGCCAGGAGAAAGCGTGCGTAGTATGAGCAATGTGGCGGTGGTGTCTGTGTTTGGATTGGAGGATGGAGAGCATCCAGTTTTCCTTATCTCCAGTGATTTATTTCCCTACACTCCCTGCATTTGATGACTTTAGCAGTTTTTGGTGGGTTCTCTGTGGAAACTTATTGACTTATTTAATCATTCACTTCATTTTTAGAGCGTTTGTTTGAAGAACATGCCCCATCTGCCAATTGTGTTTTGCTGAATGTTTGGATTGTTAAACTCTACTAACTGTTTTTAACCTTCGGGGTTTATAATATTTCATATCACATTAATAGGCAAATAAAGAAGACAAATGAAGTCTCATATTTGAAATTATTTATATCTACCAGAAAATTAACTCATATATTTAAACTAGAGCTTGGCTATTAAGCATTAGTTTGTAAATCATTTACCTTTGCGGGTGACTTGATCAACATTCATAAATCCATAAGTTGAAATAGCTAGAACTTTACTTCGCTACCCTTTACAAAATAATATAAATTTGTCAAGCTGTTTGATGATATTGCATGATCCAATTATGGCCAACTTCATTGGCCAGGGTAAAAATATTTTTGTTGTTTAACAATTTTTTTGTAAAGTTGGATATCCATAATAAATGGGAGGAAATTTAATAGAATAAATGGATGTTTATATGGAACAAGGGGTTATTGTTAAAGAAAAAGGTTTTGTAATTTATATGAAAAACAGTAGTATATAACTGGTATGTGGAGAGAACAAGATTGGACTTTCCTGAGAGAAAGGATATATTTATAGAAACAGGTTTGGTCAAGATTTTGGACAAGGTGGCCATGTTATGGACCAGCTGAGGAAACTGTAATTTTGAACAGGAGATTGATCATACCTTGAGTAGCCAAGGAAACCAGTAAAGATGCTGATTTAGCAGCAGTTACTCAGTGGGGTAATTATTTTAAGTTAGTGCTGGTTGAAGATGGGAGGTGATTTTACTAATCAGATGAGGAAACAGGTTTCAGCAGAGCCTGATGGTGAGACACAATGCAATTACATCCAGTTTGGGCAGTGATTATATAGGTATACACATGCAGGGGTCATGTAAAATAATTAAAGGCTTATTGCATATATAAACATGGTACCCTTGGCCTTCTCAAACAAACAAACAAAAATGGTTGGGTTTAACGCGAAACTGGTTTCAACAATCAATGGCTGTTTTGTTAATGGAAACATATGCTTTATATACAGAATCACAACTGTTACATAATTAAACATGTGTGAGCATATGCTTTTCACACTAACATATCTTAATTTATGTAAGCTTTATTGAATATTTTATTTTTTTTTCTTGCTGAGATACTATAATTTTACTATTCACAGGAACCTCTGTACTTTTCAAAATGATGAAGTTAACAGAATAAGACTTTTTAATTGAAGATCAGCAGTGCAGAATATTATATAATGATGCCTCTAAATGTATGTCACACATAAAAGAAACCTTCTAATATTGAATTCTAAATATCTATGTGGTATATTATACCATTTCACTTGTTTTAATCTACCTAGAGAGAGAGAGTTTGGTTTTCAAGGGGATATTTATCAGCAAGCAGAATAAAGGCTTTTTTTCAAATAATAATAGAAGGCTGATTACTTTTGAGTATAACATTATTTTACATTGTTTCAGATTTCCATTGTTAAGTGGAATGAGCCTTATCAGAAGCTGGCTACCTGTGACATCACTGGGGTAATCTTTGTTTGGATCAAGCACGAAGGACGATGGTCAATAGAGCTCATTAATGACAGGAACATCCAGGTAACGTTGATGCCTTGTTAAAATGTCACAATATAAAAAGGTCACATTCATCATTGACTACAGAACCAATTATAATGAAATCACCATAACTTTAAATTAAAAGTCACAATTGTGCACATACATAAAACTGTCAAGACCATTATTTATGATTTACAGTGGTACTGCATTTGTTTCTTTAGTGATGTGCATTCAAAGAAGCAAAGCCAGTATTGGGAGATTGATGTAATGCATAGTATTATGATTCCTTGATGTATCCTCAGTAAAAGAGTGATATTTGGTGATATTTGTTCACAATATACAGAAATATAATTCAAGGTGCAAATAACAATTCAGGAAACAAATGAGTATGTTTAAGTTACTCAATGAGGCTGGCCTGCAATCACTATTACTGAGAATATATTACTGTATCACTGTTAATAACAATATTACTGTGAGTACAGTAATATATTTCTACTGTACAAAAGTGTTCCACTGTAGTTACCCTTAAATAAAATTCTCTTTGGAGTATTTAAGAAATGAATTTGGTAAATTGAAACACCACATTCTACTGTAAAACATGTAATAACAGTGTCAGCAAAAAGAAAATGCACAATGAATTTGTACCAATAATCTTAAGGTGAATAACATGTTGCCTGAAAAAGAAACAGAAAAAGTCATGTGCATGCATTAACGAGAGGAAATCCAGGTAATCGTAATGGCTCCTTTAATTACCATCATAAATAAAGTCCATCAGTTCATTAACAGAATTAACATCAAGGTAGTGACATCAGCATGTGCAGATTCCTTATGACAAAAAGCCACAGTGTAGTATTAACTGTAACTTCATGCAATAACAACCCAAGACAAAAAAAGTCACAGTCAGCATGGATACATCCCATCAGATCACACTGAAATGTCACATTAATTAATTCATAATCCATTATCTGCTGTTAATAAAGATGTTACATTAATAAAAAAACTAGAAGTAGATGTACCAAAAAAATAAAAGGTATGGTTGTCAGGCACCAACTGCGTCAATTTTAAACCTGCATCAAAAAATTTTATTTTGATTTTCAATAGAAAATTACCAATGTTGAGCTCTAGCTGCTCAAACATTTCTTTCAAGAGGACAAAATCATACAAGTTTGATTAAATTTCCTTTGTTATGCAGTGCTTTTATTTGTTTAGTAAAATAAATCTCTTATTATCATGCTTTTAGCCTTATCACTTTACACTTTTATGAAAACATACAAAAAAAATTTAAAAAAAAACTGCCCGCCCTCATTGATTTCTGAATAAAAGGTGCCTGAGAACCAGACATTATTTTTTTTTTGCCTAAAATATGACAGCTCTTCAATGATAGGAAAAGCCAGTGAGATGAAATAAAGTACCAAATGATAAAAAATTCAAGTCACGTTTCCTCACTGATAAAATACTCAGGCTAGATAAAAGTCAACCAAGCTAAAGCAATTGTCCCTTTTCCATCTTCTGTCCGTGCATCCATGTTTTAGACGTGCATGTTGTATCTACAAATTCAAATTTTACATACAGCTATATGTTTCATATTTCTGCCATGCTTACCCGAAACTAGCTGGGTCACTGTGACTTAGTTTGTTCAAGAATTTAAGATAAAAGCTCCATTTTCCATTAAAATCCTATTGTTATACTTCAGAACTACCTGATACAAAACCACATCTCTTAGATCATATTTGACATAAATATTTCTCTTTATCACTGATACGCATGCCAGAAATGAGGTCAATATTTGGTATTTTTGTAAATGTTATGTACTTAAAACAGCAGGAGAAATTTTTACTCACTTAACAAGGTAACTGTTGAAGCTAGATGGGCACACAAAGAGGTTTAATATTTTATAAAGCAGTTGATAAAAAATGTAGCTTTTATTGAAGTTTTTAGAAGACTAAATCTAACTATATTTAACTGGTCACAGTTGGACAATGAAGTTTTACTAAAAATTATTTCATCTACTAATGTTCAAATTTACTTGATACTTCCATAGTATAATAAACATTAATAAATGTTTAGACAGGTTAGTTGGTATCCCTGAAGAATAAAAATGGAGGACATCCTATAATTGGAGAAAATTCCCTCAGCAACACAAAAGAAACATATATACAAACTAAAACCAGACTACAGATATATATTCCAAATCTCATCTCACAAATTTAAATACTACGTGGCAATCCATCGGTTCAGTTTTCACATATCTTTGGCCAAACAAAAAGTCAGATAGGCAATCAAACAAACAATTTATTTTTTTCTGGACACACAGGTTAACAAAAACTCATCCTTCATTCAAGACCAATCTTACCACAAATCTACCACATTAATAAACCAACAGATGAACATTTTTGAAAGCATTACCTCTAGTTGCTGAGCTTTAATTCTAGAAGATTAATGCAGTGAATTTATGAAACTCTTTTGCTTTAACACTTTCAGTGTTTTAAATTGCTGTTTGATCAGCATTATTTCTTCTCAGTGAGTGATTACAGCTTTTCTGTCACAGGTAAATCCTGTCTTAAATCACATTTAAAACTGTTAAATTCGATTCAATGTGTTTCAGTGCAAACTGCTCAAAACAGGGATAATCACCACAGGAAAATACCTGTTTTGTCTTTAAATTATTGTAATTAATTTATATATACATATTTATATAAATAAATATATATATACAGATTGATGTTGTATATATAGTTTTAATAATAGGAATGATTAATAAAAGCATCTTTGAAATGTGAGAAATAGAATTATGTATGAAAAAAAATGGTAGTGCTTCCTGCAAAGATAAGAATAATTGCCGCTTTCAGGTTTATCAGTAGCTGGCTTCAGCATCCAGGTTGTAACATTGGTTTTATTGCTGGATAATTATTAATGGAACAAGCAAAACACATAATGTCGGAAATTTTATGGTAATGGCTTCAGGTAATTTTGTGAATTACTGGCACTGATGTTTGTTTGCCAGATCATCCAGGTTTAAAAGCAAACAGGTGTAATTCACATGTTACTAATGCATGCTACTATTACATCTGCAGTCTTTCTTCCATTAATGTTATGTGGTTGAATCCAGTTCTGTTTTGTAGCTAACTTGAAATCCAAAGTCAAAGATTATATGCATCTGTTTATCATAGTGATAAAACCTTGTAAAATTTGAAAGCATTTATGTTCCATGTGACTTCCCAGAAAAGGTGCATGTACTGACAGATAGAGATTTAGAGGCAGCCTGCACCCAAACATCAATATTTAACATCTAGAGACATCGGAGTGGCAGAACAACCACATGAGTTGTGATCAGTTTTAAGTAAAGCAGTTGTACTTGATATTTCTGGACATAATCTGTCATGTTATCTTCCAGTCATATTTTATTATCAAATTTTGGAGAAAAAAATTTCCACATTCTGTTTCTAGAGCTTAAAATTATCACTTCTAAAGTGAACTTACATAGCTTCTTCCTGTAATAACTGAAAAAGCACCCTTTTTGTCATCTCAAATACTGCTCAAATATCGCACGGTGAAAAAATCCTCTCAGAAAAGGTATGCAAGACTGCCTTAGACTTCGTCCAGTGCAAATTAACCATTGTATGACCGATATAGAATAAGGGTCCATATAAGCGCCATGTACAAGTCTATATTGTTAAATCTGCTAAAAATACTGTACATTTTTCTGCATGCATACATAACTCTTGCTTTCATTTATAAACAAAACATTAAGCAACAATATGTTTACTAGTCTCGGCTACTGCCAAAATAGCAGTTGAAACTAAAGATCACTTTTCTCATGGTACCTGGTGCTGTGGAAAAGAAGGGAGGTTCTTGGCCTCACTAGACTCAGATTTAAGTATATACAGCAGAACCTATCTGGAGGACTACCTGTCTTATAGGACCACCTGTCTATTAAGACCACCCTTGGGAAAACCAAAAGCATTCACACTGGTTACAACTGACATGTCTAAAAAAAAGTACTACTTGTGAATTGAGACCACTATATCTCAGGCCCATGGGTAATTTGAAAACACAGGTTTCACTGTATTTAAAAGAGGTACTAGTTAAACGCATAAATTTCAAATGTTTTCATTTTGAAATTAATCCACTATGTCAATATTTTGATCTGACTCTTGGAATGGCTGTTCATTTATGGCTGGTATGTTGACACATAGTTGCCATCAGTTTATATATATTTAAAGGCCCGGAGTCATGATTTCATGGGTAGCAGAGACCACCTTTTTCCATGAATCCACCTTAAGATGTGTATGTAATACAACTGAATTTCACCTCAGGTGCATGCTAACCATTTCCTCATGAATAATGTGGGTTACTGGCTTGACCTCAGACTTCAGACCCATGGATAATCAGTACTTTTGCAGGGTTCTCAGCCATTCAGGAAATAGGAAAAAACTGGGTTAAATTGAGTTTTTACTGCTCCAACCAGGGAAAGTTGGCCAAACTTAAGGAGGAAAAAATGCCTCAATTCAGAGAAAAGTTAAGGAATTTTGTGTACCCAAAAGTACCAAAAACTGTGTATACACTGTATGAATACACTGTATGAACAGCTCTGGTGGCTTTTCCTTTTGAAATAAGCTCTTGTCCTGCAATTTTTTCATTCAGGAAAATAACTGGGGTGTCATTTGAAATGCCTCTTGTCTGATATACTAGAATTTAGTCTTTCTGGCTCTCTTTTATCAAAGTTAAATATTCAAGAATTTTAAAATGAGTAGCTCAAATTACTTTACATATAGGTCTCTGTTATAAAGTCTTTAATGCTACATATTATGTTAACTCTTGATCTTTCATGGAACTATGAGCTCATGGGAAATATATACATGTATTACCAAAAATGTATGATTTATTAAAATATATGTTACCCAGAGTCTTATTACTCCGTTGCAACTTCACAGGTCTTTGGTACCCATGCAAGCATCGGAAATGGGAAAATGTTTAATTAGCAGGGTTGTCACACCATCAAGTGTTCTTAGATTTACGACGTTGTCCCAGTTCAGCTAATTGCTATCATAACCAGTCTTGCAC
Organism: Sipunculus nudus; assembly: GCA_026874595.1. Taxonomy (NCBI): domain Eukaryota; kingdom Metazoa; phylum Annelida; class Sipuncula; order Golfingiida; family Sipunculidae; genus Sipunculus; species Sipunculus nudus. Next base: position 39,044,512 of record CM049311.1, read on the forward strand.
TGGACAGTGGTGAAAAATTATGCTCTGTTTCTAAACTCATGTCATTTTGATTTTTAGACTCATTCAGTTCAGTTGATGATCTTGAATTCATTAATTCAAAGTTCACTAAGGTGAAGCTAATCAGTGCTTTTCATGATTACAGATTTCCAGCATTACATGGATTTCTACTTAATAATGATCATGATAAATTAATCCATTTAGATTCCTGAATCAGATTATGTAAATTCCTAGTGTTCGTACTTCCAACACTTTAAAGCTATGCAATGCATTATTAAGTTTTTCTTTCATTTGCCATACAGTGAAACCTGTGTTATGAGACCACCCATGGGTCTGACATCACAGGTGGTCTTATTAGAAAAGTCAGATATAAGCAGTGTGAATGGATTTGGTTCTTAATAGAAAGGTAGTATTTGGGAAAGGCACCTAGAGTAAATACTACATTTTATACCCTCAGGTATAGAATCAGTTATTTTAAGGTTAAGGGTTGTTTGATTGTGCAAGTGAATGGATAGGTACTGAACTAGTGCCATATCAGACCTCTGACATTACAACCAGATTACTGGTTGCCAGAGTGCCTTCTCATCTAGGTCTGAGAAACGAATTATAAGGCTCCATGGGGATGCGAATATTTTCGTCATTTTTGACAACGCTTCATGGCCTACATGCAGGTACACTGTCAATTGACATACAGCAGACTAATCATTAGCATTTTAAGTGTACTTTCTAACAACACCAAACATGAGAGAGAAAAGTTCCGTTTTTACTCAGCATATTAGTAAACCCCTCCACATGTTTGTTGAATTTTTTGACTGCATGAATAGGTATGGCTCACACGGGTAACTAGACATAGCCAACTTTTACGCGATACAGGAAATGATTCCTTACCCTCAGAGACAGGGTTTCAGTTTGGGTTATTAGTTCACATGTATTTTGTTGTGTCAGTTCATCAATTGTAGCATAATGTTAAGATTATGGGCTGTTTACCACAATATGAATGCAGTATGATGGAAGCATTCCTCCATATTGCACGTATCTCAAATCAAGTAGGCTCACCAGCCTTAATTATCATAGCCTGCTGAGTGGGGTTGTCATGGCTAGTACTGAACAGGATATGTTTGAATGTTTATTACACCTAAAACTTTAAGTTCAAGATACTTTCCTTATTCACTTTAGCAGACACTTTACAGGTAGGAAATGTAATTTTAGCTTGCAGGAGATAAAAATATTTTGGATTTGATGTCTTTTTTGTCTTTTTGTTTCCTAGGTGACAGACTTTGCATGGTCTCACAATGGCAGAATGGCTCTCATTATATACCAGGATGGGTTTGTGTTGGTGGGGTCTGTAGCTGGTCAGAGGTACTGGTCATCCATGCTGAATGTGGATAACGGGCTTGTGTTATGTGGAACATGGACCCCAGATGACCAGAGGGTGAGTCTTATAATAATATAATCTTAACAACACATTTCAAAGTCTTAAGCAATGTACACTCTGTGCTCAATTCAGCAACAGTTCCTTATTTTCTGCTGTTGGATAACCTGAAGATCAAAGGGAAAAACTCAGGTAACTTAATTACTTATTAGCCTTAATCACACCTGTTGTAATTAAATGCAGAAATATGTATTTCATAGTTCAGGTTTAATATGTGGTACCATAAAACTTAAAAATGTTGTGTGTTTAGATAATTAGTTAAAAAAAAATATTTTTACTTGTATTTACCTTTATTGACCTGTTCAGGTGGAAATTTAAGATGCATATTAACAGAGCAAAGGATCGTGGTTTAAGGTCCGAAAGTATTTATATTTAAAATATTTAAATATCAAATTTCCTGTATATTGTTCTAGTTGAGCTGTGCATTCTGGTTTTGGTGGTATATACCTTTCCATTTGTCAATTATTAGTTTAACCTGTTGCTTACCTGTACTTAATAATTACCTTACAGTGAAAATATTTGATTATATGTGTATATTTTTCTCTAAGATTTTCTGATATTTCCCCTGACAAGATGGTGGGGTCATTTTTGTGATATATCAGTTAGAGAAAATAAAAGTTCTATATTTTTACCCATATTTTTTTATTGGCATAGGTTGAATAAAATTCAATAAATTAACTGAATGGTGGTTGTATATATGTCTTGTTCAGTGCATAAATGGTTTGCCAATTGATTCTTGAGCCTTGAATAAAAATTAAAAAATGACACCTTGACACTGTTGAAGGGTTTTCAGTGTACAAATTCTGTGATACTTCGATCTCTGCAAAATGAATTTGCTTTCTTCTTTATCATCATTATGAAATATGAGCCCTCCTTAAATTAAAAATTAGTTACTCTGTAAATTCTGTACCTGTATGTGATTCAAATCATTAATCAAATCATGAGCTATTAACATTTAGGATGGATTCATAACAACCCTTGCATATAAGTTTCTTTAGTTAATTTTTTTATTGTAATAAATTGTATTTCCTGGAATTTGTTATTAATCAATAGGTTGGCTGAGCACAGACCTAACTAGGTCTGTCCTGCTCATAGGATTTGTATGAAAAGAGCTTATCTGCCTGAAACACAATACAGATAAGCTGATTATTTACAACAGCTCATCAGGTTATTTATAATGCACACGAGGTTTCAGGATTATCATGTGAAACAGATCACCTGATTAATATTCAGGACAGGTCACCTGGTGATTATTTAAAACAATCACCATATCAATCTGCAAATTAATCACCTAATGACTATGTAAAACCTAATTATTCAGCAGATGTACTGATCAATTGATGAATATACAAAGGTAATCCTCTAAATACTGTGCAAAAAAGTCACCTGGATGTTATAGAAACAGATCCATTGATTATCATGAAAAACACTTGTCATCTGGTGACAATGGAAAAAGGTAACAGGTCACCAGGGTGACATACAAGACTGGTCACATGATTAATATACAAAAAACGATATTCTGATTATTATGCAAAAAGTTCAGCAAATGATTATGCAAAAAAAGATTCCCTGAATATTACAAAAACAGGCCACCTGCATGGTTGTTATGCAAAACAGACCAACTAATTATTATGTTAAACAGATCCCTGAGTAGTACATTATCTGATAATTGAATAAAAAAGTACTATTCCTGTAGAAAACTTACCTGATCACTATGGGAACAACTTGCCTAAATTTTGAGCTAAATATTTTACTCAGTATGATTTATAATAGGACTAGGTGTTCTAGATCTCACTACAATGAATAAGAAGGACTAGGTGTTCTTGATGCTGTAAGTATAATGTATACTAAGGAATAGTGGTTCTTTGTGCTCTCAGTATGATGTATAATAAGGACTAGGTGTTCTTGTTGCTCTCAGTATGATGTATAATAAGGACTGGGTGTTCTTGTTGCTCTCAGTATGATGTATAATAAGGACTAGGTGTTCTTGGTACTCTCAGTATGATGTATAATAAGGACTAGGTGTTCATGTTGCTCTCAGTGTGATGTATAATAAGGACTAGGTGTTCTTGTTGCTCTCAGTATGATGTATAATAAGGACTAAGTGTTCTTGTTGCTCTCAGTATAATGTATAATAAGGACTAGGTGTTCTTGGTGCTCTCAGTATGATGTATAATAAGGACTAGGTGTTCTTGGTGCTCTCAGTATGATGTATAATAAGGACTAGGTGTTCTTGGTGCTCTCAGTATGATGTATAATAAGGACTAGGTGTTCTTGTTGCTCTCAGTATGATGTATAATAAGGACTAGGTGTTCTTGTTGCTCTCAGTATGATGTATAATAAGGACTAGGTGTTCTTGTTGCTCTCAGTATGATGTATAATAAGGACTAGGTGTTCTTGTTGCTCTCAGTATGATGTATAATAAGGACTAGGTGTTCTTGTTGCTCTCAGTATGATGTATAATAATGACTAGGTGTTCTTGTTGCTCTCAGTATGATGTATAATAAGGACTAGGTGTTCTTGTTGCTCTCAGTATGATGTATAATAAGGACTAGGTGTTCTTGTTGCTCTCAGTATGATGTATAATAAGGACTAGGTGTTCTTGTTGCTCTCAGTATGATGTATAATCAGGACTAGGTGTTCTTGTTGCTCTCAGTATGATGTATAATAAGGACTAGGTGTTCTTGTTGCTCTCAGTATGATGTATAATAAGGACTAGGTGTTCTTGTTGCTCTCAGTATGATGTATAATAAGGACTAGGTGTTCTTGTTGCTCTCAGTATGATGTATAATAAGGACTAGGTGTTCTTGTTGCTCTCAGTATGATGTATAATTCTTGTTGCTCTCAGTATGATGTATAATAAGGACTAGGTGCTCTTGTTGCTCTCAGTATGATGTATAATAAGGACTAGGTGTTCTTGTTGCTCTCAGTATGATGTATAATAAGGACTAGGTGTTCTTGTTGCTCTCAGTATGATGTATAATAAGGACTAGGTGTTCTTGTTGCTCTCAGTATGATGTATAATAAGGACTAGGTGTTCTTGTTGCCCTCAGTATGATGTATAATAAGGACTAGGTGTTCTTGTTGCCCTCAGTATGATGTATAATAAGGACTAGGTGTTCTTGTTGCCCTCAGCATGATGTATAATAAGGACTAGGTGTTCTTGTTGCTCTCAGCATGATGTATAATAAGGACTAGGTGTTCTTGTTGCTCTCAGTATGATGTATAAAAAGGACTAGGTGTTCTTGTTGCTCTCAGTATGATGTATAAAAAGGACTAGGTGTTCTTGTTGCTCTCAGTATGATGTATAATAAGGACTAGGTGTTCTTGTTGCTCTCAGTATGATGTATAATAAGGACTAGGTGTTCTTGTTGCTCTCAGTATGATGTGTAATTAGGACTAGGTGTTCTTGTTGCTCTCAGTATGATGTGTAATAAGGACTAGGTGTTCTTGTTGCTCTCAGTATGATGTGTAATAAGGACTAGGTGTTCTTGTTGCTCTCAGTATGATGTGTAATAAGGACTAGGTGTTCTTGGTGCTCTCAGTATGATGTGAAATAAGGACTAGGTGTTCTTGGTGCTCTCAGTATGATGTGTAATAAGGACTAGGTGTTCTTGGTGCTCTCAGTATGATGTGTAATAAGGACTAGGTGTTCTTGGTGCTCTCAGTATGATGTGTAATAAGGACTAGGTGTTCTTGGTGCTCTCAGTATGATGTGTAATAAGGACTAGGTGTTCTTGGTGCTCTCAGTATGATGTGTAATAAGGACTAGGTGTTCTTGGTGCTCTCAGTATGATGTGTAATAAGGACTAGGTGTTCTTGGTGCTCTCAGTATGATGTGTAATAAGGACTAGGTGTTCTTGGTGCTCTCAGTATGATGTGTAATAAGGACTAGGTGTTCTTGGTGCTCTCAGTATGATGTGTAATAAGGACTAGGTGTTCTTGGTGCTCTCAGTATGATGTGTAATAAGGACTAGGTGTTCTTGGTGCTCTCAGTATGATGTGTAATAAGGACTAGGTGTTCTTGGTGCTCTCAGTATGATGTGTAATAAGGACTAGGTGTTCTTGGTGCTCTCAGTATGATGTGTAATAAGGACTAGGTGTTCTTGGTGCTCTCAGTATGATGTGTAATAAGGACTAGGTGTTCTTGGTGCTCTCAGTATGATGTGTAATAAGGACTAGGTGTTCTTGGTGCTCTCAGTATGATGTGTAATAAGGACTAGGTGTTCTTGGTGCTCTCAGTATGATGTGTAATAAGGACTAGGTGTTCTTGGTGCTCTCAGTATGATGTGTAATAAGGACTAGGTGTTCTTGGTGCTCTCAGTATGATGTGTAATAAGGACTAGGTGTTCTTGGTGCCCTCAGTATGATGTGTAATAAGGACTAGGTGTTCTTGGTGCCCTCAGTATGATGTGTAATTAAGGACTAGGTGTTCTTGGTGCCCTCAGTATGATGTGTAATTAAGGACTAGGTGTTCTTGGTGCCCTCAGTATGATGTGTAATAAGGACTAGGTGTTCTTGGTGCCCTCAGTATGATGTGTAATAAGGACTAGGTGTTCTTGGTGCCCTCAGTATGATGTGTAATAAGGACTAGGTGTTCTTGGTGCCCTCAGTATGATGTGTAATAAGGACTAGGTGTTCTTGGTGCCCTCAGTATGATGTGTTAAAAGGACTAGGTGTTCTTGGTGCCCTCAGTATGATGTGTTAAAAGGACTAGGTGTTCTTGGTGCCCTCAGTATGATGTATAATAAGGACTAGGTGTTCTTGGTGCTCTCAGTATGATGTATAATAAGGACTAGGTGTTCTTGGTGCTCTCAGTATGATGTATAATAAGGACTAGGTGTTCTTGGTGCTCTCAGTATGATGTATAATAAGGACTAGGTGTTCTTGGTGCTCTCAGTATGATGTATAATAAGGACTAGGTGTTCTTGGTGCTCTCAGTATGATGTATAATAAGGACTAGGTGTTCTTGTTGCTCTCAGTATGATGTATAATAAGGACTAGGTGTTCTTGGTGCTCTCAGTATGATGTATAATAAGGACTAGGTGTTCTTGTTGCCCTCAGTATGATGTATAATAAGGACTAGGTGTTCTTGTTGCCCTCAGTATGATGTATAATAAGGACTAGGTGTTCTTGTTGCCCTCAGTATGATGTATAATAAGGACTAGGTGTTCTTGTTGCCCTCAGTATGATGTATAATAAGGACTAGGTGTTCTTGTTGCCCTCAGTATGATGTATAATAAGGACTAGGTGTTCTTGTTGCCCTCAGTATGATGTATAATAAGGACTAGGTGTTCTTGTTGCCCTCAGTATGATGTATAATAAGGACTAGGTGTTCTTGTTGCCCTCAGTATGATGTATAATAAGGACTAGGTGTTCTTGTTGCTCTCAGTATGATGTGTAATAAGGACTAGGTGTTCTTGTTGCTCTCAGTATGATGTGTAATAAGGACTAGGTGTTCTTGTTGCTCTCAGTATGATGTGTAATAAGGACTAGGTGTTCTTGTTGCTCTCAGTATGATGTATAAAAAGGACTAGGTGTTCTTGTTGCTCTCAGTATGATGTGTAATAAGGACTAGGTGTTCTTGTTGCTCTCAGTATGATGTGTAATAAGGACTAGGTGTTCTTGTTGCTCTCAGTATGATGTGTAATAAGGACTAGGTGTTCTTGTTGCTCTCAGTATGATGTGTAATAAGGACTAGGTGTTCTTGTTGCTCTCAGTATGATGTGTAATAAGGACTAGGTGTTCTTGTTGCTCTCAGTATGATGTGTAATAAGGACTAGGTGTTCTTGTTGCTCTCAGTATGATGTGTAATAAGGACTAGGTGTTCTTGGTGCTCTCAGTATGATGTGTAATAAGGACTAGGTGTTCTTGGTGCTCTCAGTATGATGTGTAATAAGGACTAGGTGTTCTTGGTGCTCTCAGTATGATGTGTAATAAGGACTAGGTGTTCTTGGTGCTCTCAGTATGATGTGTAATAAGGACTAGGTGTTCTTGGTGCCCTCAGTATGATGTGTAATAAGGACTAGGTGTTCTTGGTGCCCTCAGTATGATGTGTAATAAGGACTAGGTGTTCTTGGTGCCCTCAGTATGATGTGTAATAAGGACTAGGTGTTCTTGGTGCCCTCAGTATGAAGTGTAATAAGGACTAGGTGTTCTTGGTGCCCTCAGTATGATGTGTAATAAGGACTAGGTGTTCTTGGTGCCCTCAGTATGAAGTGTAATAAGGACTAGGTGTTCTTGGTGCCCTCAGTATGATGTGTAATAAGGACTAGGTGTTCTTGGTGCCCTCAGTATGATGTGTAATAAGGACTAGGTGTTCTTGGTGCCCTCAGTATGATGTGTAATAAGGACTAGGTGTTCTTGGTGCCCTCAGTATGATGTGTAATAAGGACTAGGTGTTCTTGGTGCCCTCAGTATGATGTGTAATAAGGACTAGGTGTTCTTGGTGCCCTCAGTATGATGTGTAATAAGGACTAGGTGTTCTTGGTGCCCTCAGTATGATGTGTAATAAGGACTAGGTGTTCTTGGTGCCCTCAGTATGATGTGTAATAAGGACTAGGTGTTCTTGGTGCCCTCAGTATGATGTGTTATAAGGACTAGGTGTTCTTGGTGCCCTCAGTATGATGTGTAATAAGGACTAGGTGTTCTTGGTGCCCTCAGTATGATGTGTAATAAGGACTAGGTGTTCTTGGTGCCCTCAGTATGATGTGTAATAAGGACTAGGTGTTCTTGGTGCCCTCAGTATGATGTGTAATAAGGACTAGGTGTTCTTGGTGCCCTCAGTATGATGTATAAAAAGGACTAGGTGTTCTTGGTGCCCTCAGTATGATGTATAATAAGGACTAGGTGTTTTTGGTGCTCTCAGTATGATGTATAATAATGACTAGGTGTTTTTTGTGCTCTCAGTATGATGTATAAAAAGGACTAGGTGTTCTTGGTGCTCTCAGTATGATGTATAAAAAGGACTAGGTGTATTTGTTGCTCTCAGTATGATGTATAATAAGGACTAGGTGTTCTTGTTGCTCTCAGTATGATGTATAATAAGGACTAGGTGTATTTGTTGCTCTCAGTATGATGTATAATAAGGACTAGGTGTTCTTGTTGCTCTCAGTATGATGCATAATAAGGACTAGGTGTTCTTGTTGCTCTCAGTATGATGCATAATAAGGACTAGGTGTTCTTGTTGCTCTCAGTATAATGTTTACTAAAGTTCGTCGTCAGTCCGTCTGTCTGTCTGTCTGTCTGTCCGTCCGGATGTCTGTCCGTAAGACTGGCATGTTTTGACACCATTGGACCTACAAATCTGAAATTCGGCATACAGTTAGATGTCCCCAAAATCTCCTACCATGCCGAAAATTTTTATTAGAAATCTATTTTTACACTTGAGGACTGCCTAATATCAAAACCACACATCTGGTTTTCTTCATATTTACCATAAATATTCCTCTATATAGTTCCTATGTACCTGCCAGAAATTAAGTCAGTATTATTTAATTTTAAAAAGTTATGGGCCCAAACATAATGGACTTTGTAAAAAAATCAGGAAAGATATTTGGTCACTTAAGACCAAAAGTGTTAAAGGTAGGGACTTCTTTTTCAGTAATACAACTTTAATTGATCAAAATTTAATTGTATACCAAAAATTAGATCAAAATCTGTTAAATTTTTTTAAATATTTGAAAAAATGTATAATTGGTACCTTAAATTTTGCCCAAGTTTGACCATGGCACATTTTTTCCCTGTAACTACTGAGGATTTAATTTTCAAAGCATGTTTTTGTTACCATTTCAACTGTTAACACCAAAAATTTGAAACTAGTTGATCAAAAACTGTAGATTTTATTCAAGTTTTCAAGCACCATGTCACATATTGTTTACATCAAGCTAGTGTTATGCAGTTTGCTTAAATTTGGCATACAGTTAGATGTCTCCAAAATCCCCTACCATGCCAAGGATTTGATCACTAGGACTTAATTCCTTCGAAATATTAATGAAAAACTTCATTTTTCCATTTAAAACCCATTGTTACACTGAAAGACTGCCTAATATCAAAACCACTAATCTAATTTTGATCATATATTTTATACATATTTTTCTATACATTCACTATGCACATGCCAGAAATGATGTCAGTATTGCGTGATTGTTTTAAGTTATGGCCCAAAACATAATGCACTTTTTTTAAAAATCAATAAATATATTTACTCCCTTAACAAGAGGATAGCTGAAGCTAGAGATTTTTTGTCAGGGATGTAACATTATTTAATCAAGATTCAATTGAATACCAAAAATTAGTTCTGAATTTTTTAAATTTGATAAGTTATTAGTATAAATATAAAATTAGTACCTTAAATTTTGCCCAACTTTGACCATGGCACGTTTGTTTCCTGCTTGTATGGATGGATAGAATGTCAATGTCAATATTATTCAATATAACACCATGCAGTCACCTATGGTATTTTTCAGTTAAATTTTAATGATAAAAAAATAAATCATATTATTCATTACTAATCATTAGGGATCATATGAAGAAAATTAATGATAGACAAAGATGCAGTTGATAATATTAATCTAGATTCCTACTGTGTCTAGTGTGTAGATTGATGTGAAAGAAGTCCAAAATGAATATATTACATTTATTTTTTTTAATATAAATAAAAGCCATAAAACCAGGTACTTATGATCATTATTTAAATTTATGAATTATGTATAATCTGGATTCTCAACATCACTGTTTGGCTAAAACTAGAATACTAGATATATAAATACTAGACATGGTGCGAATGCTTTGCAAATGTATTTGAATACGAATATGAATATATACTGCATTAAAAAATTTTATTTCATAAGAATGGGAATTCAGGTAAAAATGAAAGTATTTCAATACCAGTGCAGATACTTTCAAAATGTATTCATGAATGCATTCATGAATATATTCTATAATATTGTTTCAATAGTCATTTCAGTTATATTTTATTTTAAAAAATGATATGATTTTCTTATTATTTTTTTTTTAATAAAAATTATATTGGCACAATATTTGTTATTAAATTTTAATAAATAGTTAAACTCTTTTATTATTTGTGCTGCTTATAAGTTATATGGCCAAGTCAAAATCTGTGTGACAATTGCACTCCATTTGTTAATAAAATAAATGAAATCAATCCTCTTCCCTGTCTCCAAAGATACTATCAAAATCATACATAAGCTAAACACCAACAACTCATAAGAAAGCTTATATTTATTACCACACAAAACCAGCATGTGCCTCTTTCCCAAATCATATTTTTTATCATATATAACAGCTGAGCACCGGGAACCATGGGTCCCTTGTTTTTTTTTAGCTAAAAGTCAATTTTTAATATATTTGTCTGTGTCTTAGTCCACATATCAAATGGCATTTTCATGTTCTGCATTAGTCAGTTCTATGGTAAATAATTATAACACAGCATTGCTTGAACTTCTTATGTGACCTGTATTAGTTAAGGACATTACCAAACCTGATGTAGCCCTCAAAGGATTTATATTGACATAACTTTTCTGCCTAATATATGTGAAATAAATAATCTAATTATTAATTATTATGCAATATCAGAAGCAGATCCAGGAGTTTCAGGGGGTCCTGACCCCCCCCCCCCCCCCTGCTTTTTTTTTTAGCCACCGCAACTTTTTTTTTAACCTGTGAGCTTATGCGATGGTGTGGCATCATCTGTCAGTACTTTAGCCCATACTATCTCAAAAACAGCAGGAGCTAGCATCACCTTATTTTATTGAGAAAATCAGTCATCTAAAAAACTATTGAATTTTGCTTATTTATTTGCTATCTGTATTTACTTAGATTTTATAGGGAAAAACCTGAAAAAAACCTTTAAAAATCTTCTCTTCTGAAACTTTTCCAGCCAAATTGTTCAATAATTCACAGAAATAATCCCTGAAACAATCTTTCTCAAGTTTGTTCCAATGGTTCCAGTTCAGTGTATTTTGGCGGAGTTAAAGGATGCTGAACTTAGTCATTTGGCCAAAAAAGGATACTAAAATTACATTATCAGAAATGGCTTGAGCTATCATCACCAAATTTTATGGTGGTATCATGATTAATTTTTGAAATTGAGGTATTGGTGGCGCCATCTGCATTGACTTACAGGGGTCATCAGTACATTAACCCATAATTTCTCAGGATTAATATGCAAAGAGCTCACACTGTCATATGCCTTATGAGCTGGTTCTTTTTCTATAATTCTATCTGGTTGATTCATATATAAAACTTACAAATCTGCAAAACAGTTCATATAACTTGAATATGGGCAGTTGACAAGTGACTATGTGTATCAGCCAAAATCAGAGTGGGGCGGATGAAGTGAGGCATGGATTGAGTTGCAAGGGGATATAGAGTGAGATGTGTTGCATATTAGCATGGATGTCTGCCACATAAACATGACTTTAGGTGTTGCCAACAGTTATTGTAAGAGAAGGCTATCCAAGATGGTTACATATGCTAAATTTCTGGTGGATAAGTGAAACTACTGCTGAGTGATTTTTACCCTAGGTAGATCGACAGATGGACACCATGCAAAAATGGTTGTAAGTTTTGCCACCAAATTTCTAAAAGTTGTAGAGCTATTTAAGATCTATACTCCTGAAGAATTTCAGGCCAATTATACATCAAACGAGTCCTGAGGTATTAGCATGGATGTCTGCAGGGTAAATGTGAATGTAGGTTGTGCCACCTGCCACAAAATTGAGAAAGCTTTCCAAAATGTATACATATGTAAAATTTTAGGCAGACAAGTCAAACTACTGCCGGTGGCACCACCAGTTTTCTGTATGGCAAAGAGCTATATGAGATCTATACACTTGCAAAATTTTAGGAGGTTATGTCAGACATTCCTGAGATAATAGCATGGATGTCTGCAGCGTAAACTTGAAGGTAGTGCCACCTGTCATAAAATCAAGAAAGCTATCCAGGATGTATACACATGCAAAATTTCAGGTGGATAAGTCCAATCACTGCAGAGATATGAGTGATTTTAACAAAAGGCAGACCAACAGATGGACGCTGTGCAAAAATATTAGCAGCACCACCAGTTTTTTGTAAGATATAAATTAAGCTGTCCAAGAGCAACACTCATGCAAAATTTCAGCCCGATTGTTCAAACGATTCCGAAGTTGTGGGTCAGTTTGGGAAAACAGATGCACAGATGGATGCTCTGCAGAGAGGAAAGGTCAGAGGTTAACACAAATGGTAAGGCACCAGTTCACATGTGACCCGATAAAGGGGTAAAGTTTTGGAAGAATCGGTCCAGTGGTCTCAAAGGAGTTCTTCCAAACAAACGCTGCAGTGGCAGCAGAGGCGACGGAACCCAGTCAAAAACATAGTACCTGCAAAACTTTGTTTTAGGGGATACAATCATGGTAAATATGAACATTGCAACTCTTTCATACATTTACAGAATCATTACAAGAAATTTCTGACAATAATATTTTGTTTTCAGTGTCTATGTGTAAGTGCAAATTCCATATATAATGGCACTTTCTGACCATAATATTCTTTTTTGCCATGATCAAATTCTGTTTAATATAACAATGCATCTTTGGTTTCATTTTAGTGATGACAAATTACAAAAAAAAAATATTTGGTGTTATTATTCCATTATCACACACAGATAACCCAGAAATCTAAGGAACATGTTTAAAGAAACATTTACTGGTGTTAATATTCCAGCATTCTGTCTAACCTGAGACTTTTCTCATGCATTTCCTCAGTGGTCACGCCTTGGATATGCAAGTTTTTGGTCTTGAAATGTCTTGAATGATGCAAAGTCTGTCCTAATTAAGAAGGACATTTCCCATATTTAAACTAAATCATGAGATGTTTCACTGTTTATTTCATAGGTTGATTGCAGCACCACCTGACGGTTACTACGAGTGCATTTCAAGGCAGAGAACAGTCTGTTTCTCAGTATTAGGGCCTGAGGCCCTCTTATAGAGTCCAACATCATAAAGGCCCTAGCTCTCATAGAGTCCAATATCACAAAGGCCCTCTCATAGAGTCCAACACTACAAAGGCTCTCTCATAGAGTCCAACATCACAAAAGCCTTCTCATAGAGTCCAACATCACAAAGGCCCTCTCATAAAGTCCAACATCACAAAGGCCCTCTTATAGAGTCCAACATCACAAAGGCCCTCTCATAGAGTCCAACATCACAAAGTGTTCAGTTCTTCTGAGAGCATCAACAAACATAATTTATATTATATTGATAAAATATGTGGCAAGTAGGGTTTGAAATAATCTTTTGTCTTATCTGTTGCTTATTAATTCACAAGTTATCCTTGGGCATGTTATTCCTATGTACTTCTGTGGCCTGTGCAAGAAAATGTTCACCTGTCATGACTGTGTTGTTGTGTTATATATTGACATTAAAATAGGTAAGCCGGTCTTCTTCATATAATAGCACCTTCTGTCATTTTTTGGATGAAACCAAAGTGATATTCTTGTGCAAAAATGGATATAAATTGGTAGGATAAGCTACTGAGATATAAAAACTAGTTCTTCTTTTTATTATAATCCTGATTACTGCATGAAACTTCAAATTGATTAATGTTACATAAATAAACCAGAAATCTAATGAACATGTGTAGTCCCCGCAAGACAAAGGTGAATACTTTGAAAGTTTGATTAGAAACAGCAGATACAAACAAACTTAATTCATGTCCTCTTCCCACAGTTTAATTATGGCCAGCAGACATTTTCTAAAAGGTTAATATTTATTATTTACTGTTGCAAAATTAATTTTACTGATTAATTTTGCCTTTTTACACCTCGCTTAAAGATAATAGTCCTGAAATACAGTAAAACTATAAAAATTACTTTGATTCTCCATGATTTACAAGGGGGTGAGTGTCATTAATTTGCACCAATGTTGTATGGATGAAGTTTCCTCTAACAGCATTTGTAAGCCATGGGAGTGACTGGCACTTTGTTTTGCTGGTTGTGATCAGAATTTGGTGAACCTCTAGTAATCATCAGTGTCAGTTTATGCTTTAAGAATTATGGCATGTATAACTGTATAAAGAAGAACAACATGGAGATCTGTGGATGGAATGGAGATTTTATTACAGATATATTAGTAAATTTTCCTAAATCTTAATTGTTCAGAGGGAAGACCAGGAAAACTTGTGGTCCATTTGATGCTTTCAGGGTCTTAATGCTGTACATTACTGACATTCAAAAGATTATTTGCAGGAATTGAAAACATTGGATTTTGTGTGATACCAAACATATATAAGTTAATATTTTCCATTATCTTTTGAAATATGTCCTTATGGCTACACACCATATAATTAGGAGGTGCCAGATAAAGCCATATTCTGCAATTAATTTACCATATTGCTGTCATAGCTATGGCAATCTGTTTCAGTAATACTTAATTATAATGTATCATTCTTCAGAGTATAAATCTATCTTTGCAGACCATCATACATGTTTTCACATCTCAGGAAAATTTAAGCCAAAACTTTGAGCTAAAGTTAAGTCTTAAATGGAACCCCTGTCAAGACCCTGAAGGACAGTGTGACCTTGATTATTATTACTTATTGGGAATATCCACGTTTGGTTGAACATGCCATGGATATGTATTAACTCGTGTAGCTCGTCATATCATCAGAGATAATCACCTCATAAGGGTCTAGGGATACTCAGTGCAAGCAGATTGGAGCCCAACAACCGTTAACTAGGAGAATCTTACTTTTCTGTCGTGACACTGCCTGAACAAATATATCACAGGTTTCAGCGATTTTGCGGCTACAGTTAATCTGGACTGATTACTACAAAGGAACCATTACTTTCTGTCGGGACTAACTATTCATCAGCAGACCTATACATCACATTAAGCAAAGGTTAATAGTGACAGTGCATTAAAAGACCTCCATCGTTACATGATCTATCTTACTGCCACATCCACAAGAAAATCACGGAAATGAATGTGTCCTTAGATCCTATTTTACATTGGTTGCTATTTTCAAGGATTTTTAGATTTACACATTGACACCTAGATGGCTCTGACTGCTAGAAGAGCACTGATAGCTCTTTTATGACCATAGGGTAGACTTTTCTTGTTTAAGTCTCAAACAGCTTGGTTTTTCTGTTATATTACCTCAAGAATAAATGACTTAACTTTTCTCTAGCATTATTTTGTAAAATGATGATGGTAAAGAAAATAGATGACTTCAGGTTTTGTTACAAAATCAATGGATCATGGTTATAGTTACATCTGCACTGATTGTAGTTTATGGTTTGTTGAAAAAAGGGAGAACTACTTAAATGGTACGCATCCATCCTTATGTCCCCCAGTCTGTTTTTCCATCCATCCCAAGTACCCCCTTAATTCTTTTACCAAATATCTCTTAAAACCTGCTGCTTTCTTCATCAAATTTTACAGACTTTCTCCTTATAAGACTGACATGTGAATATAACCTACAGGTGGCACCACCTCTGTTCAACTACTTTCTGTATTCCAAAATGGTCTTTTCCACATTCCTTCAGATAAGTCTGCATGAGTGAACAAGAACACTTCTGCCTTCAAGTCATACACAGGAATTCCTTGAGCTAGGGGAATTAATTATTTTTAATACTATATACTGAATTGAAACATATTAACACAAAACTTTCCATGTTGCTGATCACAAAATTTTCTTATTTTTAGTCCTCAGCCTATATAGCCTGATGGGTTATTGTCACTTGAAGATGAGCCACCTTGACCTACTTTTCTAGGTCACAGAGTAATCCTTTGAACTCTTTTCTCTGGAAGCACTATCTGGATTATTATGAAACATGGTGTGATTAGTGGCCTTGCTTATCTATAGCTGGTAGCACCACAAACAATATCTGAATTTTGATGCATTTTATTGGCTTTTTCATTTTTGTCTTGTCAGCAGGGTATCTCTAAAAGTATTCAGCACATGTACTTTTTTTCTCCAGAGTAGATGAATCAACAAAATGTCAGTCAAGATCAAAGAAAGGTCAGCTTTACCAACCTTTCCTGAAATGTCCTGAAAATTTCATGAGATTCCATTCATGAATGCATGAGTTACATTGTGAAAAGACATACAAACACAAACACCCCCCCCCCCCCCCCATGGATGGGGATAAATGCGGCAGTAAATGAATCTAATCCAGGTTATTAATGCTGCCTGTCTTAGTTCAGTTGTATTGTGATTTATTTTCAGTGATATCAACAGTTATTGCGGTCTCTCCCAGAATTCCACTTTGGATCATTCAGGCATTGTTTATTCCATGGATTGTCTTTTAGGCCTATCACTGTCACCACCGCAGTGATATCTGCCCTTGATCTATCTTGTGACGTATTAATATACAAATGAGATGGTGTCAAAAGATCATATGGCTTTGTAAAATAAGAATATGCAAAAATCAGGGATTTGTTCACTTGACATGCCAGCAGTATGACCAAGTCTTTGAATGAGTTGCCTCTGTCAGTAATTGGAATTATATTTCATTTTAATTATTTCATGCAGTGTCCTTGCAGGTCTAGAACATCTAGGATGGTATCCGTGCCAGACAACCAGCTCATGTGTATAACTCATGTGGCCTCAGCTGGTGTGTTAATTCATTTTCTGGATTGCTGTTCAGGTGTTCTGCTTGCCTTCCTAATCAAGATTTCTAAATTAATCAATTAGTTTCCCCTGGGAATGATCATTTCAAGGATTATTTGTCCAGAGATTAATTTTGATGGAGTAATTATAAAACCTGGTGATGGATCAGCCAAATGGCAGCCTGTAACCTCATACTAACACCAGTATTCCTTCAGATCCAAACAACTTGCAGAATAAACATTGCTCCCAGTAGTGTTAATTAAGTACAGTGAAACCTCGTTGTGTCGAATTGGAAGGGACCCCTAGAAAACTTCGACAAATACAAGGTTCAACACAAGCAGGTTTTATTTGGTAAGAATTTAACTAGAGTTGTCCGGAATATCAAGCCTGTAACTTCGACATAAGCGGGGTATTTGACATAAGCGAGTTTGACACAACGAGGTTTCACTGTATTTCAAACCTTGTTGGAAGCCTAGAGGCAGTAGCTCCCAACTGCATTTCTACTGCTTTTAATTGTAAAGGTTTCGTCATGGTGTTAGGTTTTTTTTGTTTAATTTTTGCTGGCTACATATAACCATTTCCCATTCACCCTAGGTAGAGGGACAGAAATACTGTAAATACCTATACCATGGATTTTTTTAGCTCAGCTGACTATAAGTCATCTGAGCTATAGTCGTGGTCCATTGTCCGTCCGTCTGTCTTGCCGTCCGTCCGTCCGTCTGTCCGTCCGTAGATGTGGCACATTTTGAAACCGTGAGAACTAGGAATCCAAAATTCGGCATAGTGTTAGATGTCCCCAAGATCTCCTGCCAAGCCGAAAAGTGGGTCTTTGCGACTATGTTCCTTTGAGAAATTAAGGAAAAACCTCAATTTTTTATTAAAAACCTATTTTCACACTTCAGGGCTGCCTAATATCAAAACCACTCATCTGTTTTTCCTCGTATTTACCATAAATATTCCTCTATATAGTTCCTATGTACATGCCTGAAATTATGTCTGTATTATATAATTTAAAAAAGTTATGGGCCAGAACATAATGCATTTTGTAAAAAATCAGGAAAGATATTTGATCACTTAACACAAAACATGTTAAAGATATGGACTTTTTTTCAAGTAATATAACTTTAATTAATCAAAATTAAATTGTATACCCAAAATTAGATCAAAATCTTTTAAATTTTTTAAAATATTAACAAAAATAAAAATTTGGTACCTTAAATTTTGCCTAACTTTGACCATGGCATGTTTTTTTTCCTGTAAGTACTGTGGATTTAATTTTCTCCGCATGTTTTTGTTAGCATTTTGTCTGTTAACACCAAAAATTTGAAACCAGTTGATAAAAAACTAGATTTTATTCAAGTTTTCAAGCACCATGTAACATATTGTTTACATCAGGCTAGTGTTATGCAGTTTGCAAGAGCTCAGCTCCCCAGCTTCAGCTCTCAGTTCCTAAAATTTGGCATACAATTAGATGTCTCCAAAATCCTCTACCATGCCAAGAATTTGGTCACTAGGACTTAATACCGTTGAGATATTAATGAAAAACTTCATTTTTCAATTAAAACCCATTGTTACACTTCAATACTGCCTAATATCAAAATCACTGATCTGACTTTAATCATATATAATATACATGTTTTTCTATACATTCTCTGTGCACATGCCAGAAATGATGTCAGTATTGTGTAATTGTTTTAAGTTATGGGCCCAAACATAATGCACTTTGTAAAAAAATCAAGAAATATATTTACTCCCTTAACAAGGGGCTTGCTGAAGCTAGAGATTTTTTGTCAGGGATGTAACATTATTTAATCAAGATTCAATTGAACACCCAAAATTAGTTCTGAATTTTTAAAATTTTATAAGTTATTAGTATAAATATAAAACTAGAATACAGGTAGTCGACAAGCGACTACGTGTATCTGCCTAAATCAGAGTGGAACGGGTGAAGTGAGGCATGGATTGAGTGGCAAGGGGAAATAGAGTGTTGCATATTAGCATGGATGTCTGCAGCCAAATTGTGTATGTAGGTTGCCCCCCCCCCCCCCCCCCCCCACCACAAAATCCAGAAAGCCGTCCAAGTTGTATACATATGCAAAATTTAAGGCAGATAAGTCAAACCACTACATGTATATGAGTGATTTTAGCCCGTGGCAGACGAACAGATGGACACTGCAAATGGGGTTTCATCCATGCAAGTCCTTTGGTGTACATGTCTTGTGTTACATCTGAGTCCTGGAGCCCCAATTCTTCTGGTGGTCCTGAATTGGTCCTTAGCAGTGCTCTAAGCACAGTTGATGATTTGTTTCCACCAGTTGTGGTCCTCAACCAAGCTCAGTAGCTCTTCCACTAGTAAATCCTGCTGGCTGACTCACTGGAGGTGAGTACTGCTCCACCACTGCAACTGACAACCAGGAGTCTCCCCGGTTGACCTTCGCTCACTCCATGGTCTCCAAAACATCAAACCATCTGCCCCGTGATGGTGTCCTTTTTTGTTGATTTTAGTGTTTCTTTGTTGCAATTGCTCACATAAGCCAGGACTCATTCTGGCCAACCCAAGCAGTTTCATATGCTGATGTAACCATATTCAGCTCAGTGTTTTTCTTCATCAAAGCTGTTAGTGGTGAGGGGGTGTGTGCATACTCTGGTATGAACCTCCCTTAATATGAAGCAAAGCACAGGCTCCAGGTGTTCAGGTAGAGTGGTGTCAGTGGGTGAGCCACTTCCTCTACCACAACTGTGAGTCTAGCTGGCAGGTACTTCATTGATTCATTGAAGTTCATCAAGGTGACTTGCATGCTTTACTTGGTGGTATTAAAATATAACTGGTCCAATGAAGATCCAGTCTCCAGTAACATTAGAGGTTGCCCAAAACCCACCTTAGACTGACCTTCTCTACCCCAACAAGTCAGGTGCTTGGAACCTTAAGAAACCCACTTAGTCGAACTCTGCGGCAACTGTTGCTCAGTTTAGCCTGTAACACTTACCGTTCTTGCTCTGCATATATTTCCAACTTAATTTCAGTCAGGCATTCAACACCCTGCATGAAATCATTACAAAGAATTGCCTCCAAGGAACCTAATTTAGTACCAACAAAGATGTGGTGCCATTTCTGGTTATCTATTTAAAATCATCCATGAGGCAAGTTATCAGCACACCAACAGAGCCAAATCTGTTGGAACTTTCTGACAATAACTATTCTGTTATTCACATGGCAGTGTTGCACCATAAGTAAAGATTTGAGTCTCACAATAATATTTACCGGTATAGACATAAAGAAAGCCAGTTGGGATGTCATTCAGTCCAGCTGATCTGTCACTCACCTTTCCCAAAGTTTTCAGATCCACTCTGCCAAATGAACCCACTCTGCCCAAGTGCTGACCACCAGATGTGCCAATTTTCCTGATATTCCAAGTCTAATATTGGTATATGACTAGCCTATTCTTTGGCTGAGTGAAAGTATATGATGGCAGGGGCAAGGGGTAACTTAGAAGCAAGAGGCAGTGACAAGACAAGACCTAGTTACAAAATAGTGAAATAGCAGCACTGTTAAATACATAGCTTCATATATGGCTACCAGCAGCCACCTCACAGCACACATAAGGTTCCACATAAGGTTCCAAACCTATATTTCACATCCATCTTGTCAAAACACTCATCGTACTACCGTACTGCTGGTCTTTCATTGAGCTAAGTGGCTTAAGGGGTGGATCGTGGTTATGTCTTGTAAACTTCACCAGTGCTAAACCTCCTTTAATCTGCCATGCATGGTGTACACAACAATTATAGCCTCTTATTTGGGCAGTAATCTTATTAATTAAACAGCATTCATGACACATATAATGTAATAATGGTAGGACGTTCAGTATCGCTGGTGCTAATGAGTCTGGCTGAATCACTTTTGCCTGCTTTTGGCTGCACAATCCGTTCACTTTTCCTTCCATCTACTAGCTGCCAGCAGTGATAAAACGTCTTGCACTGTAATTGGATGACTGTTTCTTCACCCCCCCCCATATAAAGATAAGTGGTGTTTGACCATGTTACAATTGTTTTTTTTCTGGAAAAAGCAGTTTATTATCAGTTTCACGGATGGGGTGACATTAAAATTTCTTTTTCATTCCAAAAGTATCTTACTTTCAATACAACTGCAACATATTGGGAACTGTAAGTGCATTTTACTTTAGTTATTGTGTATTTTGGTCTTAAAAGACATGGGTCGTACTGCTCATAACTGCCATGACAGCAGCAGTAAGAATGTATATATAGGGGCCACAATGCTTTGTGTACTGGGTCCCATTTTATAAGGGTTATAGACATATTAAAACTGGGATTTTATGCAATCAGCTTATCATCACAAAATTTTGTCTTCAAAAGATGAGATATCCAAGATACTGATGGGTTTTCTCCCTTTTATAGACATGGGTCATACTGAGCTTATAATCCCACCCAAGTGCATGCATGAGGTGGTGACTAATATGTATGCTCAGATATATTTCACATTTAAATCACCCTTAGTGGCTGTCCATCTACATGAGAATCTGTAATATTTGCAATATCAGTATCAGTTCTCTAGCATCAATCAGTACATTATTTGATTGCTTGATGTATCATCCAAGCCAAACAAAATAAATTATTTTGTTACTTTTTCATTGTAAAGTGCACTTTTTGTTTTGCAGTGCTAATAATTGCAATTTTTCTGTTACCCCAGTATGGTCATATATAAATTTCCAATCTTTATTTCAACCCTGTGATGGGTAAAATTGCAGCTGATTCTAAAAGTGTAGGAACTTGAAATTGTATCATTATTTTCATTAATTTATTGTCTTAATGAGTACAGCAGAGATTGAACCAATGCACTGCGGATGAATTGAGCTTTTTATAACATGTATAATTATGGCCAATCATAGTATCATTTGATTGACCACAGTAGAGCAAACTGATGAGCTTATATCACTGGTGTAGTCCATGAAGGAATCTTTACATAAGAGGCAATTATTGTGTCTGTTTTGAATGATGATATTTGTGAATGAGTTATTGCGTACATGAACTGAACACGAGGACAAGCTGTACTGGACAAATGACACATCATCAACCCACGGTCCATGTCTCGTTGTCCGTGAAGTCTGGGCAGTGCAGATGGGTAATAATACACTGATGATTTCAGAAGGTCAGCTGAAGCTCCACTGTGGAGTTACAGACATTATTTGGATCATTCTCAAAGATACATGCCTGCATTTAGGCAAGATACTTGTCTGTTTTTCCCTTTTGCTTTAGTAACATGCCAGAATACTATAAAACACTATAAATTTTCATGTTTTTTATTTAAAATTAAGTATTTTCATTAATTTTTTGTGAAGGATTTTTATAGCAAACCTGTGAGCTTATGCGATGGTGCGGCAGCCACTGTCATGCGTCATCTGTACATTAACACATACTATCTCGAAATGGCAGGGGCTAGCATCTCCAAACTTTATGCAAAAAATCAGTCATCTAAAGAACTCTATGGGATTTTGCTTATTTTTTTCACTATCTGCCATTTACTTAGATTTTATAGGGAACAACTAAAAAAAAACTTTAAAAATTTTCTTCTCTGAAACTGTCAAGCGTAATCATTCAATATTTCACAGAAATAATCCCTGAAATAATCTTTCTCAGGTTTTTTCAAATGGTTCCAGTTCAATGAATTTTGGCTGAGTTACAGGAAGTTGAACTTATGTTTAGTCATTTGGCCTAAAAAGGATACTAAAATTACAATATGAGAAACGGCTGGAGCTATCATTACCAAATTTTATGCAAATGTTGGTCACATGAGTCATATTTGAAATTGAGGTTATTGGTGGAGCCACCTGCGTCAACCTTTTCTGTACAGGGGTCATCGGTCATCAGTACATTAACCCGTAGTTTTTCGGGAATAGCAGAAATTTTATGCAAAATCTGTCACATATAAAATCATTACCAAATTTTATGCAAATGTTGGTCACATGAGTCATATTTGAAATTGAGGTTATTGGTGGCGCCACCTGCGTCAACCTTTTCTGTACAGGGGTCATTGGTCAACAGTACATTAACCCGTAGTTTTTCAGGAATAGCAGGAGCTAGCATCCCAAAATTTTATGCAAAAATTTGTCACATATAAAATGTTTTGGAATTGAGTGTTTTGTGGCATTAACTTATATTTTATGGGGTAAAAGCTAAAAAACCTTTGAGAAATTTCTTCTCTGAAATCATTTAGCCGTATGGTTCAATATTTCACAGAAATGATCCCAGAGACGAGCTCAAGTCTGTTCAAATGGTTTTGGTTTGATGAATTTTGGCCGAGTTACAGGAATTTGAAATTAGTCATTTGGCAAGTAAGCATACTAACATAACAATCTTAGAAACAATAGGAGCTAGGATCATTAAATTTTGTTCAAATGTTGGTCACTTGACTCATATTTGAAATTGCAGTTTTTGTGGCTTCACCTACAGTGACCTGTTTTTATGGTCAGAAATTTGTAATTTTAGCCACTTTCAGCTTAAAAATGTGTTATGATGAAACTGTCAAGCTGAATGGTTTGATTTTTCAAACAAATATTCTAGGATAGGGTTTTTTCAATTGTATAAGAATAGGTTGAGTTCATTGATTTTTGGTAGAGTCATGGAAAGCTTAAGAAGGTCTTGAAGCCATTTGTAAGCCTTATTCAAATCGAGGGCTGCAGTAGTCTGTTTCTGCAAAACCGTTGTTTCAATTTATGTAACATTGCACAAAAATGATTCATAGGTGGCCTTTGTTCAAGTTAACTTAAATGGTTCTTGGCACAATTCTTAGACCTTTAAAAATGAAAGGACTGCATCTTTATTTATTCTAAACATTTTATAAAAAAATCTTATGAATACATTAGCTTGAAAAAAAGCATTTTAGTCAAAGTCTTTTAGTATGTGTAAACAGATTTACCAACAGGTCAAGATTGTGTCTGCATCTTTAAAAAGCTTGGCAGACTGCCAACTAATTCAGATTGGGTAACAGGCCAAAGGTCAGCCTAGATCTATATATAGCTTTGACAGACTGCCAACTATCAGATTAGACAACAGGTCAAGAGTTCACTTGGTGCAGCCAGGTATAGGTCAAAAGTTCACTCAGTGCAGTAGCTGCATTCTATCTTTAGCTTTAACAGACTCCCCACTGCATCATATTTGGCGCCAAAGGTCAGTCTGGATCAGTTTATAGCTTTGGCAGACTGTCAACTGTGTCAGATTATGCAACAGGTCAAGAATTTACTCCGTGCAGTAGCTTTAGCCAGCAATTTATTACAGTTCAATCGAGCAACTGCCTTTCTCACCTAAGCCTGCTCAGCCCAGTGCATCAAACTCAAGAGAAGTTTGATGTATTGACCTGATATTTTTACCTGTCTATGGGTCTTTGATGGCTTTCTTGTTCACAAGACAGGTGTCACCACCTACAATGACTTTATGTCTGTATATGCCTGCTTATTTCTCTGGAGGAATTTGATATATCAGCCTGTAAATTGGGCATATTTATACAAATCAGATAGCTTTGTTGTATACAAGACTGGTGGCGCCACCTAAAATAATTTTTGCACAGTCTATGTCCCTGCTTATTTCTCAGGAGGGGTTTGATATATCAGCCTGGAATTGGGCATATGTATACATCTCTGACAGTTTCATCATGTGACTGGTGATGCCACCTACAATCATTTTTGTGTTGTGTGCACCCATGCCAGAATTTGAGCAGTGATGTTTGTGTAATTGGTTCTTGTTCAAAATGTTTAGTACTTGCACTGTTTATATACATGTTACACATTTACTTGAAAAGAAATGGTCCAGCATTTAAAAAATAATACCTGGTGTTTATTCCATTTCACAGGTTCGCATTAGACCTGTAGGCCTTGTTTATTTTTAGTAAATTTTAGGTAAGCATATGAATGAAATCAGTGGCCAGTTTAACAAGCACCTTCAGTTTTAAGAATCTTTTAAAAATATAATTTTTTTAACTCGCCTGACTATAAGTGATCTGAGTCATAGTTATAATCCATTGTGCATCATCCATCCATCTGTCCATTAGACTTGCATGTTTTGAAACTGTTAGACTTACCAAAATTCCACATTCTGTTAAATGTCTCTGAGTTCTCCTACCAAATGGAAAACTGGGCCACTGCAACTTCTTTCCTTTGCGATTTAAGGAAAAACCACAATTTACCATAAAAATCTTTTTATTACACTTCAGGACTAACTAATATCAAAACCACCCATCTGTTTTTCTTCATATTTACCATAAATATTCCCCTTTTTAGTTCCTATGTGCATGCCAGAAATTAGGTCACCATTATGTAATTGATAAAAGTTATGGGCCCAAACATAATGTATTTTGTAAAAATATCAGGAAAGATATTTACTCAATATGATAATTGCTGAAGCTAGAGACTTTTTTCAGGGATATAACATTATTTAATCAAGATTCAATTATATGCACAGAATTAGATCTGAATTTTATTAGCATAAATGGAAAATCAGTACCTCAAATCTTGCCCAACTTTGACCATTGCAGGTTTTTTTTTCCTGCAAGTACAGGTGATAAAATTTTCACAGCAGGTATACATAAGGATTTAATATGTTAAATTGTAAATAAAATCTATAAAATTAGGCTAGTTATTGAAGTTTTTCAGAGGCTCTTATATGTTCTTTTGCATTGTCCAGCTCCAGGCCACCAACTTCACCATCACTACAGCCCTGCCTGGGTAACCTTATTAGTGATGCAACAATGGTCAAGCACCCCTGCTGTCACAGGTGTACAGTTATTCTCATGTCACCTGTGTAAACACCTGAACAGCTTATCAAATAGCCAACCAATGATCATGGTAATAGTATAGATCTTATATTCACAAACTGCTTACATGCTTCAGTTCAACTTTAGGAAATAAATTGTCAGATCACAATATATTATTTGCAATAATTTGTTCCCTTGGTAATAATAATAATAATAATAAAAATAATAATAATAATATTTATGATATTTACAATAATAACAATATTTATAATAAAAATAATAATTAGTAGTAGTAGTAGTAATTTTTTGTATTTTTTACTATCTTGGTTTCATTATCAAACAGTAAATAAGTGGAAAGTAATAATCACTACACATCAGATAAAGTGTTTATTTTGTGATTAGTAGCCTTGCATAAAACTTAATAAATGTATCTTACAGCAGTTTTCACCAAATTATTTAGAGTAAATTAAACCCAAAACCCTGTTTTATGAGAAGAGACAATAAATGTATATGAAACAGGTTTTAGGAATAATCTTAAGCAGCCATATAAAAAATATGAAAGACTTAAGTCATTTGTTATGGAAAAAGATAAACTGAACATAGCCATATAGCCATCTGTTTTCTTAAAAAGTGTGTGCTGCTGAATTTCCATTAGGGGCCAGTGCTTAAAATAATGTTTCATTTATTAATATAAAGTGGATTTCAGCATGCTTGGTGGCGTTATTGACCCAGGTGGAGGAAATGTTTGAGCTGGAAAATGAAAAAGGATTTCCAAGTTTTACAGAGTTTGGTATGGTAGGAGATTAAAGCTGTTAGCTCATGTGGAATCAATTAGGGTGTGCCTGATTGGAGAAGATTTTGTCAAATCAAACTATATCTGATGAAATTGGATTAAGTTAACAGGAAAATCCCCCCTGGCTTTCAGAAATTTTCTTTTGACTGGCTCAAAATATTTTCCTCAGAAAGGCTGCAAAATTAAAATAAATGGTAACGTGATTGATCACCAGCTCCATCTTGTGTTGATGCATAAAAAGTATTCTTCTCTTCAATTTTTAGATCAACTGATTGTAAGTCATCTGAGCTAAAGCAGTCACCCTTTTTCTGTTATGTGTCTGTCAGACCAACAATTTTGAAACCATCAGACCAAAAAATCTGAATTTTGACATACATTTGACATGTCCCTTAAGTTCTCCTAACAAATCTGGAACTGGGTTATTGTGTCCTTGTTCCTTTGAGAAATTGAAGAAATTCTCTGTTTCCCATTGAAAAAAAGTATTGTTCTACTTCAAGACCACCTAACATCAAAACCACTGCTTTTAATTTGTTCATGTATGGCTTAAATAGTCCTCTATATATTTTCTATTTACATGCTACAAATTATGGCATTATTACTTTATTTGTGGAGGTTTTATGGACCAGGTATTATGTATTTTGTTATAACAGCTGAAAAGATGTTTATCCCTTTAAAATATTGCCAGTTGAAGCTAGAGAATTGTTTTCAAGCATATAACTGTATTTAATTGAATTCAGTTATATACCTGGAATGGTATCAGAACTTTGTTCATCTTTAAATTGTTAACATAAATGAAAAATCACTTCCTTAAATGTTGCCCAACTTTGAACATATGGCACATTTTTCCCTGTTGACACTGTTGATTTAATTTCCACTTGATGCAAAAATATTGAGTTAAGCTTTTATATTTTGAAAATAAAAGCACTAAAATATACATACATGTCCATTGATCATCTGGCAGTAACAATACAAAGCAATAACAATAGAAATAAAAATATTCTGTATGTGCTTAAATTCTACAAAATTCAGCTGAGGGCAGTGACCAATGGGTCTCTTGTTTTCCAGATGATAATTGATTATACAAAGGTGCAACCATATTAAATAATAATGAAAGAATATGACCAATCATGCATGCAATCAGTAAATTAGCACAATTTTACCCACATATCATTGTCATTTGAAAGACAGAATAATTGAATCTTAGAAAGACATAGATCAGATGCAAAAGTATAAGTACCATTGACTATTGTGTCAGAGGAAACTTAACCTGGTATTGTGCATTGCTCACAATAGTTAATTCATCCTTATGAGACTGAGGTATGTGCTAACATAAAGCATGAGATACAATGGTGTATGGTGAACTTTGTCTGCAGCTGTCTGAAGATATATGCTCCCGATGCAGCGGAAATCTTGCGCTTCTAAAGAAGCAACCGATTTTCACGCTTCCAGCTTTGACCGTTTATGATGTATTTAGACACCAGATGGCGGTTTGTTTTCCACTGAAATAAACGTGCGTATGATGTGACAAGCAGCCAATCAGATGCCAATAAACAAACACTCGACAGGCATCCTGGCTCCGCCCATTGCTGCGCTTCAAGCGCCGCTTATTGAGTTTCCGGTCAAATTTAAATTGCTCCCTGTGCATTCTCGCATCATCGACCGATTCGATTATGACATTATGACTGTGTTAGCGTAGCCATGTATCTGTTGTCTGCAGAACTGAAACCAGCAAGCGAGGTGTGCACGCAGCCTTTGTTGTTACGTTTCATGTGAATTACAGTTCACCAGCCGAGCATCCTATGTGCCCAAGGCCCTAAGCAAACCACGTCAGGGGCAATTCTCTCTGAGCCTGTGGCCTGTTCAGACGGTTACACTGGGGGATGAGCTGTCACTCAAAAAGAAATTAATATGATTTGCTCTGTGTATTCCTCGCTTGGCTTTGTCTTCCAGCACAAGGTCTCATCTGATTGGACAAAAATACAGTGCTCCCCTCTGGTGTTGCAATTCAGGATATGAGGTCATAACAAACAGCACCTTACGATATAGGTAGTAGCCCTATAGGTAAAGCGCTGTGTAAAGAGCGTATCTGAAGATAATGCCTGATGAGTTACAGCAAGAGTTTTAATTACAAATATAAATCTAAGGAGAAGTATTCAGCCTAGGATTATAAGTCCTGGCAATATTTACCTCAACAAAGTAAGGATGTATAATTTTCAGACATATTCTTAATTTTTTTCATATTTGATTGTTGCAAAGTAAGAGAAATCATTTTTGAGATGGCAGAGGTAATTTGTTATGTTGAAATTTACTTTTCTGAAGAAATTTGGTTCTAGCAGGTCCAGTTAACACTGATTATACCTAAAAGTTACAAAAAAAGGAGTGAAAAGTTACAAAAAGGACTGAAAAGTTACAAAACCAAAAAAACAAAATATCAAGTTATTGAAAACAGCCAAAAATGCTGAAAATTAGTTTTAGACTGTCAATTAAGTTAGCAAATTGTGTGCACTTTTTCACTCATCATAAAAGATATGATGAAAAACTAATTAAAAGTATCTCAGATGTACACACAATTTACTAACTTCATTGACAGTCTAAAACAACCTTTCATTCATTTCAGTAACTTTTCAGTACTTTTTGGTGTTTAGCAAACTCTATCTGTGGACCATGCAGAAGGGCTGTCGGGTTTTAAGGGACACATTGTAAAAGTACAAAAAGAAATCAGTAAGAGAACTAGTAATTAATATGATAAGTACTTAATTGTAAAATATAGACTTATTAAGGTAGCATTCCTATAACGGTTATATCTGAAATCAATCCAAAACATGTTTTAACTTCATATTTGACCCCATAAAGTATACATTATTTAAAACCTGGAACAGTGTTCTGTCTGATGGTATACACATTTTTTACCTTTTCATTCATTTTCACATGATTTTTGCATTTTTAAAAACTTTATCTTTTCAATAGGTACACCATTTTAAGGATATAATATAAATCAAAATTAAAAAATTAGCATTGTGAGTTCATAACCACTAACAGAGACCATAACAGGCTCCCCATCTTTCATGTTTATCAAATGTTTACAGTTCATGGGCAATACAGACTATATTGCCAAACATAAGCAGCTCCTCTCAGAATATTTAAAGGGTGAACTGTATGATATCAAACTGAACATTATCTCTTTTCCATGTGCTAAATTATTAAACCCTTATAGACAGCTGAGCAGCATGACACATTGGTCCCTTGTTTTAACAGTTGGTCTAAAGGTTAAAAAAGTAATGTAAGTGGTGCACACCTTTTTTAAGACTATAGCTGTGTGAAGGTTCTTATACACTAGCTTTAGGGTGGACAAGCGGAGCATTCAAAACTTGGTCTAATGGTTCAGATTTACAATGGAAAAGAATACTCATGGTTACAATTAAGATTACCAGCAAACAAAAACACAAGGTCTTGGTTATGAAATTGTGAAGATTGAGCCATAAAACTGCATGGACAAGTGATGAGCAATTTTTATTGGTTCACAATATGGGCTCACATCCACTGTGAAAGATTGTTTGTTCCAGGACTGACGTAACAGGAAGTGACATCACACAAACAGTTCCCGTTAGAAAACTGTCAACCTTATGATGCTGGAAAGCTCTGTGCACCACCCCAGTTAAGAAAGTAGTAATTGTTGGTAACCAGTCCACAGAGCACCAGATTTCTTTGTTGCCTAGCACGTACCTCTCTTATGGTGTCTTCACACAGAGAAGTTCAAATGTGTGATAACAGAGTCGTGGTGGCAAACAGACCATTAAGTGTCAGACAGAAGAACAAAAGACACACCAATTTTGTAAAAGTACCAGGACACAATGGAAGCAAAGAGCTGCCAGTGTATCAGCAAAAATTGAACATCACAGGTCTTCTGTCAGTGAATATTATAGTGTGAATAGCAGTGACTTGAAGTTTACTTTCTGCACTGAGTCAGACATTTTCTATTTATTCCTTTAGAAATTTGTCTGTTATTGGGGATTAGGAACTTCACCTAAATATTAGAAATATTATCTCTGGATCATTTGCAAAAAGAACATTTGTCTTTTTTCCCAGTAGTTATAAATGTCTAATAATATTGGGAATGTACAAACCAAATCTAATTTGTGTGCTAACTGCCATAATTCCTGTGCCTTGTACCACTTGATTGCTTGTAGTGACTCGTTTTCCAGAGATCATTTTTAGCGAACAAGTGTGAGCTTATGTGATGGTGCGGCATCGTCCTTCGTACGCCGTGCCTTGTGCGTCATCTGTACGTTAACCATAGCTATCTCAAAAATGGCAGGAGCTAGCATCACCAAATTTTTTGCAAATAATCAGTCATCTGAAAAACTCTATTTTGTTTCTCAGATTTTGTTTATTGTTTTCTAACTGCATTTTCTAAGATTTTATAGGGAAAAAGCTAAAAAATCTTTAAATATCTTATTCTCCAAAACTGTCCAGCCGAATTGTCCAATATTTCACAGAAATGATCCCTGGAACAATCTCTCTCAAGGTTGTTCGAATGGTTCTAGTTTGGAGATTTTTGGCTGAGTTACAGGAGGTTGAACTTAGTCATCTGTCCAAAAAAGCACACTAAAATTAAAATCTTAGAAACGGCTAGAGCTATAATCACCAAATTTTATACCAATGTTTTTCACATATGTCATATCTGAAATTGAGGTATTGGTGGCACCCCCTACATTGATCTTTTTTTTACAAGCGAAAATGTAATTTTAAACTCTTCTAGCTTATACACTGATTTATGATGAAACTGTTAAGCTGATTGGTTTAAACTTTACAAGAATTATTCTATGGTAGGGTTCAGCCAGTTTTTATAAGAATAGATTGGGTAAATACAGCTTTAAAAAAGCATTGTAGCCAATTGAAAAAGGCTTTCTGTGTTTGAAAACAGATTTAACAACATGCTGAGTTTCAGCAGGCAAGTCAAGAGGTCACTCAGTACAACCAGGTGGGGTCCAGACATCTCCATGGCAACTGACCTGGCTCTGTCGGGTGTCTAGACAATGTGTCTAAACGTCTAGACACAGCGTCTAGACGTCTAGACACAATGTCTAGATGCAGAATTCCCAGATTATTGGAATTATCTTTCAGCTGTTTGAAAAAAGATTTGTCATCTAAAAAATTATCAGATTTTTAGCGAACCTGTGAGCTTATGCAATGTTGCTGCATCGTCCATCATGCGTTAGTGCGTTGTGCGTCATCTCTAGTGAACCATACCTATCTCAAAAATGGCAGGAGCTAGCTTCACCAAATTTTTTGCAAATAATCAGTCATCAGTCATCATTTGTTTATTTTTTTTCTAACTGCATTTTCTTAGATTTTTGCACAGTGTCCATCTGTTCATCTACCTTGGGATAAAAACACTCATATCTCTGCATTGGTTGGGATTATCGACCTGAAATTATGCATGTGTATAGAGCTCACATAGCTCTTAATCATACACAAAAGTGATGGCGCCACCTGCCAACATTTTTGCACAGCGTCCGTCTGTTTGTCTGCTGTGGGCTAAAATCACTCATATCTCAGTAGTGGTTTGACTTGTCGGCCTAAAATTTTGCATGTTTATACATTTTGGACAGCTTTCTTGATTTTGTGGTAGGTGGCGCAACCTACATACACATTTCTGCTGCAGGCATCCAGGCTATTATGCAACACACCTCACTCTATTTCCCCTTGCCACTCAATCTATGCCTCACTTCACCTGTCCCTCTCTGATTTTGGTGGATACAAATAGTCGCTTGTTGACTACCCGTATTCTAGTTTTTGTGTTGTGTGCACCCATGCTAGAATTTCAGCAGTGATGTTTGTTTAATTGTTTCTTGTTCTAAGTGTTTGTTCTAGCATTCTAAGCGTTGTTCATATACATGTTACACATGTTCTTGAAAAGTAATGGCCAGCATTGAAGCATTATACCTGGTGTAATCTCATTGCACAGGTTCGCATTAGGCCTGTAGGCCTTGTTTTATTTTTGTTTTGCTTTTTAAGTATATATGCATGTTAATTGCTTCCTGCATGGATGATGCATCCATAATGATTTTTTAAAAAGATGCAGGAAAAGCCTATACCAATTAATCTGAGGAAAAATAGCAAAAAATTAATTATTGAATCAAGATCTTTTTGTATTTTTGTGTGTTTTAGGTAATGTTTGGGACATCTGATGGCCATATAATCGTCATGAGTGCTAGTGGGGTAATGTTGAGTCAGGTGACAGTCCATGAAGGGTCAGAGGTCAAAGTATTGATGTGGTCATGTGAACGCTTCAACACGGAATGCGTGATGGACCTTAGTAACATGGAAAATGGACCAGAAGACCTCTTCAGGAACAGTAAGTGCTATAGTCTCCATGAAGCAAAACACATTTATGCTACAACATGCCATATCAAATACTTTTTAAAACCCTATGGTCTTATATGTTTATATGGCAAAATAACATGAGAAACCTTAAGTCAAGGATTCTCAGCTGGCAGAAAGAAAATATGTCCAACCTGCCAGCACAGTGACAAGAAGTGACCTTGCACATACAGGTAGAATAAACGTCAACAGTTTTGATTAGCACTCCAGGTAAGCATGCAGGGCTGATATCCACCTGAAAATTTAATTTAGCTTAGACTGGCCCAGTCAATGAAATAGTTATAACTTAAATGTTGCTTCTGACAGAGTAATCAAACGTTCCCGTGTTGTATTGCACTTAGTATTGGTACCACCATCTTGCGGCAACTCATATTACTAATTTTCCACTATCTGACCCTCTTATTTCATGGACTGGTAATCTTGGACAAACTCTGGCTCAACCAATCAGTGCGAGATATTCAGGTGCATACAACGAGTGCAGTCAAACTGTACCAGCTGACAGACAAACTGTCACTGATTTCATATCCAGGTAGAATTTATTCTCCGGTGATTTAGTCACTTCTTCCTTGACCTAGCCTTCCTCAAAATTTATCAAAATCTGTGAAGGAATGCTGGAGAAAATTGTGATCAAACACAAAAAACAGACAAATATGGGTATACAGATAATCTGTTAATATAAATAAGAAAATGTTGATGTAATATGTTAATGTAAAATAGTCTGTCTGTATTTATTGAATAATGTGTGAAATCATAATTAGCTTATCTGGCCATATGCCTGATTAGCCCTGACAACCTGACTCTGCAGGCAATGATAATTGGGCTTGTGAGCCCACATGAGTCGTAATACAAGCAATATTGAGGAATGCATCGCAGTGGTCTTCCATTTTGTTGCATTCATATTGTGGTAAAAAGCCCATAATCTTAACATTATGCTACAAAAGATGGATTAACACAAGAGAATAAATGTAAACTCATAACCCAAACTGAAACCCTGTCTCTATGGTAATGTGTCATTTCCTGTAAGTTGTCTGTATCCAGTAACCTTTGTGAGCCAGGCTTGTATTCATGTGTTCATAAATTCAACAAACATGAGAAGGGGTTTACCAATATACAGAACTTTTTTAGCTCATGTTTGGTGTTGTTAGAAAGTACACTAAAAATGCTAATGATTGGTCTGGTTTATGTCAGTTGAAAGTGTACCTGTAGGCCATGAGGCATAAAAAATGACGAAAATATTTGCATCCTCATGTGACCTTATAATGCGTTCCTCAGACCTAGATGTAAAGGCACTCTGGCAGCCAATAAACTGGCTGTAATGTCAGAAGGCTGTCAGGCTCTAAGGCCTTATGAGCTATTGTCAAAGTGATTCTGCATCCATCTGACATCCATAATTAATAAAATGCTTCTTCTCCTTTATTTCTCTAGCGATTTTCATTTTGTTTATGTTATCTGATAGGACTAGGTGTGTTTTTGTAGCTCAGCTGACTTTCAGTCATGCTGGGCTATAGAGATGGGACTTTGTCCGGCGTCCTTCCCTCTGTCCGTCCGGCCGGCCGTCCGTCCGTTAGCAGGGCACAAATCGTAACCATAGGGGCTAGGGCCATAAACCCTATGCAGTCTTAGAGGTTCCCTTAGCAAAAAAAGAGCTTGCCGCGCATAGTTGCTGCAAACTTCCTGCAGCTTCTCGCACACTTCCTGCAGTTTCTCGCACACTTTCCCACAGCCTTCTCGCACACTTTCCCGCAGCCTTCTCGCACACTTCCTGCAGCCTTGCACACTTCCTGCAGCTTCTCGCACACTTTCCCGCAGCCTTCTTGCACACTTTCCCGCAGCCTTCTCGCACACTTCCTGCAGCTTCTCGCACACTTTCCTGCAGCCTTCTCGCACACTTTCCCGCAGCAGGGGCCAATTAGATAGCAGCCATGATATGTATAAACAACAACACGTGGGCTCAGTTATTGTGTACAGGCAGACATGCCATGTCATTAGTCAGTGACTGTCTCTGCTCAAGATATAAATGCAGGTACTCAACAGAACAAGCTCTCATGAAACTCCATTTAATTTGCACATACAATTAAACCTTAATCCATAGTGGCTTTTAAATATAAACCAAACTTAATCAAGCTTTGTTAGAAATCACACCTTGATGAATATGAATCAGAGTACACACTACAGAGTCACACAAATCCTGCATGAAGTTGTGTAGCTACATAGCTGAATAAAAGTTCTGGATGAGTTTATTGTCAGGCCAAGGACTGGAAACATGAACCACAAAGTGACATTGGGTTACTTCAATACTGTTAGGAATTTCCAGTTTACTTAGGGTGACATCTATAGACATTAGTCAAACAGAATTTAGCTTAGCCTGAGAATTTTAAAGTTTGTGTGAAGATGAAAACAAAACCTTATTTAAAGTTACTGTTTCATATTCAAATCAATAAAACTCAAAATGCATTGGAGTTCAATAAATGCTTGATATACATGTTAACCACAGAATTTTTTTCATGCTGCCTTTGATATATCTGCCTTCCAGCTTGAATACATCTTTCAATCCCACCATTAATCTTAGACTTAGTTTTTTCTTTTCCACAAAATAAAATTTAATACTACACTTTCTGTGTATAAAATTTTTTGAGGAAAAATCAATCTTATCAGTGCTGGGCAGCCCTTTATCAATGCTAGCTGCGGCAGCCCTTAGGGTACAAATATGTAGTTCAAACTTACTGGTGGTAGTAACATAACACCCTCTCTTTGTTCCTCCCATCAACTAATTGTATATTCTAATTAATCCAATGAGTCCTCTGAACATGCTGGATTTGTTAAATGTTACTCTTACTTGAGCTATTTGGCACAGATCTTCATATTTTTAGAAGAGCTAACAAAGCACTGTCTTTTCCTAATTTTGCAAAAATGGCTGCCTTTCCCTCCAAAATCAGTTTAGCCAATCACAGCAGGGTAAGACAGGAAAAAGTAGAGCAAATAAAACTGTAAAAGACTGCGGCTAGCCGCAACCCTCCCGCAGTCTTCCCGCGCACAGCATCCAGTTAACTCTATGAGACTGCGGCTAGCCACAATCCTTCCGCAGCCTTCCTGGGCACAGCATCCAGTTAACTCTATGAGACTGCGGCTAGCCGCAACCCTCCCGCAGCCTTCCTGCACACAGTATTAAAATACTCTATAGGACTGCGGCTAGCCGCAACCCTCCTGCAACCTTCCAGCACACAATTCAGATTTGCTGCACACTTTCCTGCAGCCTTTGCCAGGCAGCGGGAAGCATGCAACTAGCCGCAGCCTTCCTGCACACTCTTCTTGCAGCCTATTTTGGTTTCTGCTGCTTTGCAGCACGGTTGCAGCAAAGCAGCGGCAAACTTTTCATTTTGCTAAGGGTTATAAAAAGATCTCCTTGCAAACCTGAAATTAGGTCACTGCGACCTATATTCTCGAAGTTATGGGGTGTGTTTGCACCCCCCAGAAATAACTCTTTGAGACAAAATTTTCATCCCAAACCTTCCATCTTTCACATACAGCTCACCTACCAACAGGGGAAGAACCATAATATTTTTTAGGTCAAATGGTCAAAGGTCAAGGTCACAAGAGCCTCCTCTTTGAAAAGCCTGTGGATGCATTTTAAGCCAACCCTTTCATCCCAATTCTTTGATTTTTCACATAGAGCTCACCTACTAAGTTGGAGAAGAATCCTATAGATTTCGAGGTCACAAGGTCAAAGGTCAGGGTCACAGGATCCACTTCTTTGAAAAGGTTGTGGACACATTTCAAGCTAGACTTTTCATTCCAAACCTTCCAGCACTGATATCGCTTCACTGCCAACAGGGGAAAAGACCTGTTGATTTTGAGGTCAAAGGTCAAGTTCACAGCACCCACTTCTTGCGTGGAGTCATTTTCAGGCAAACTTTTCAATCTGTACCTTCCATCTGTCATATATGGCTTACCTACCAATAAGGGAAGAAGCCTATTGATGTTGAGGTCAAAAAGTCAAAGGTCAAGGTCACAATATTTAATTGTTCTAAATGCTTGTGAGCATATTTCAAGTGTAACTGTTCAACCCAAACCTTCAGTCTTTCACATATGCCACATCTATGCATCACTCAGTTTGACTCAAACTTCATATTTATGGGTCTTTTTGCTTGAATAAATAAGTTATTGATTTTGGGGTCAGCTGGTCAGCAGGTCAAAGTTATTCACCCATTGGTTGCCAAGTAATTACACCAGATTTAAGTTGTTAGTAGTTACCCATCATTTAGAAAGAATCCAGTTGATATATGGGCAAAAGGCCAAGGTCATAGGTCAGGGATGTTCACAATTACTTATTTTATAGACCATCTCTATTTTTCATGTATATATAACCATCCCACTCCAGCTGGTACATCTCCCTGTGTGGCTGTAATTGTGAGTGACACTGGTGACATATGACTCCCTTTTGTATCAGCCTATTAAGTGATAAGGCTCAGTGATAAGTACCTCGTTACTTCATAACAAAAACACTGTTGTCAGAATGCTTCAGCCAGGCATTAAGACTATGAGAGTATAGTATTAAGGTTTAGCTACTGATTTATAAGATGATGGGAACATTTTGCAGTTTATTTTATGGAATCCTAGCAATAAACTTAGTTTCCTAGATATCTGAATATTTTAATATATATCACCACATATAAAAGCAAGTGTTTGTTCTCATAATATGTGGATGTGTACCTTGATTTAGGATGGCTTTTTGTTTTATTTCAAGACTCTTAGTCATGCTTTCTGCATTTCTTTTCTTTCAGGTTTGGCAGTTTACCTACCCTGCTGACCCCATTGAAAAGCAGAGTGATAATAAAAAATATTGGACTTACACTTTTTACAATTGCATATCTATAAATCTGATATGAGGGCCTGGACATGCCTTTTGAATTATTTTGGGCATTCATTACTGGATAATTTGCCCCAAGTTTAGTCTCTTATTGGAGAATGTGGGATATCAAATGTCATACATGTCAGAAATCCATTATGTCTGCCAGTTAGCCATCTTAGAAATTCTTTCTTCAGTGCAGTTTCAGTAATTTTTCTTTAATGTTTGGTCTGATTTAGAGAATGTTTGTTGTCTGATTTCAGACTTGTCAGAAGTTCAATATGGCCACCAGGCAACCATCTTTTAATTCCTTTTGATTATATTATCTCAAGAACAGTTAAAGTGAATGCAGTTGGATGTATATTTATGTAATCTTGTAAAGGATTGGGTCAAATATTTCTGAATAAATATTACCATCATTTATAACAGTGCAGTACAGTTGGCTTGTATTGAATAAAAATTCATACAGAAGCACCTGTTTCTCAATAATTCTTGCATGTATTTCCTTGATTTTTGCTATATATTTTGATCTTATATTTGCCCTTTGTGGTGTTCCTTTGAGACTGACAGGTTTCAAGCAAGCTGTTGGAATAGTTCCTGATAGCTTAACAATCATGCATTTTCCTCAGACCATCAATTCACTGTGTTTTAACCAGACATAGGTGATATATATTTCTGTTGTCATAGAAAATTTTCAACAAATTGGCAAATTGGTTCTTCAAAATTTGACTGGAAGTTGTGAATCTCAGTCCATGATGTCACAGGTCATGCTTGGCAGCTGAGCGTCATGACCCATGGGTCACTTGTTTTATTTCTACACAGAATTTTGAAATGCTCCTCTTATGCAAATTTAGTCAAACTTTTTCAGAATCACAAAAATGACTTCTTCTCCTTTATTGCTCAACCGATTTGAATATTGTTTGTTTTGTCTGATAGGGCAGGTTGTGGGCTTTTAAACTTCTACACAGACTTCTGAACTAGTAGATAGGGCCTCCTTAGATACCAGCTTCCCATAAGGAATAGTTCATTCCATGCTCCTCATGAAAATTGCATACTGGTAATGTTATCTTGTGGGGGTACCAGATGAGCACTACATCACTTACATTCTTGTTTTGGTGACTGACAGTTTGGGTTTATAAAATATTATATGATGCAATTAAACACGAGGTTTCTCTATATCTTGACAATTTGTATGTGAACTATAGCAAAATTTTGAGTAGAAGACAAATATACAGATTTCTTTAGACTATTTTGTTTTTACATTCAGTCCCAATGGTTTAAAGAAAAAAATGATATTCATGCTGAAATCAATGTAATTAACCTGAAAAAGAGGCTTTGATAAGGTATGTCTGAATCCAAAAAGTTTCAATCACAATGTACAAAAATTATATAATCTGCATTTTACTTTTTTTAGGATTTTTACAGAGAAAAATAAATCAGTCCCTTTCCTGTGTGAGATGATTATAATTCTAACTATAGGCATTGCCAGATACTTTTTTTTGTATTTTTATGTTGTTTCTTTGTGCCATCCATTTTGATATGACATGACATTGTGACATTTGACAGCTCCTCCATAGAAGGTTAAACCTATGACATTTATACATAATTATAGCAGTGACATTTTTCTATTAACATTATGAACTCCGGCAAGCCTGCTGTTAAGGTGTCTCCTTTGTCATGTTGCCCTTCAGTATTTTTTCTACACCATACTCTACACCAGCATGTGACATTTCTGGCATTGCTTATTTTCATACTGTTCCCCCAGCATAACATTTTTGGAATATTTTTTGTCCATAATAATCAGCAGTTACATTATTAGTTTTTGAGGTCTAGGCATGACCCAACACCCAGACATAAGGCCAGACCAACTAAAAACCCGGAGATTCATGTGTTATCATTTCTTCATAACCTAGACAGACAAGAAGAGATCCTTTTTTTCACAAATTTCCCTTGTATAGACATGGAGTAACTAAAGTAAGTGAAAACCATGGAAAGAACCATCTGTTGGTCATCGGACTAGATGGAGTCTATATTTTAAGCTTGACATATATTTTAGACATGTCTGTGCACTTTGGTAATTCTGTTTGTATTAATTAATTAAAACAGAAGACATCATTATTATACTTATCCTTTTGTGACATACAGCAAATGCCGTGAGATACTGTGCATTAATATTTCATGGCATTGTATACATAGATCTATACATTGATCTTCATTCAGAATGGCATATAATACTACCAACAGTTGATTCAAAAGTTTATTTTATTTTTTTTTAATGAGTAAAGATTCTTTAAATGTTAGACTGATATATGTACTTTCATGTAAATGAGATGATGCAGGATTATTTATGATTATTATGTGGAGTATAATTTTTTGGTAAGTTTTTCATGTCTCCTTTATTTGTAGCGTCTGATGCCACCTCCAGCAAAGACTACACACTAGCGGTGGCCTTCAAGTCAGGCACAGTGTACCTGATGACGAGCCATGATGATGTTTGTCCTAAAGTCATCACTACAGGTCTGACAGGTAAGTGTTCTTCCTCACTTTGATACAACCTCAGAGGATTATGACTTCTGGTTAAATTCCTAGTCATCTGCAAATGAAAACCTGAAAGCAATGATTTAATATTAAGTAATCATTCTTACCTAAAATGATTTTTCTTGTAATGCTGCCCCAGTGACAACTATTTCAACCAGTCGGGATGGAATATTAATTTGTGTTTCAAAACGTGTTTTTTTTTTTTTACACCAGAGGATTGCCACAAAACATGGTCTCTTTCATATCAGACCTCCCCAGGATTATCACAAAATAGGCAATCCCTTTATCTGAAATATTCAACTCCCAAGGAATTTCACAAAACATGGTCTCTTTCAGATCAGAGCTCCCAAATAGGAATTCAACAAAACATGGTCTCTTTCACATCAGGGGTCCCACGGAATTCAACAAAACATGGTCTCTTTCACATCAGAGCTCCCAAGGAATTAAAAAAACATGGTGTCTTGCACATCATGTACCACTACAGACTCAAAACACTGCTCCACTTTCCAAAACAGATACAGTAGGACGCCGGATATCCGAATGCCGAATTTCCAAAAATTTGTTTTTCCGAAAATCAAAATTGGGAACCCAAAATTTATTCGTATTTCTGAAATATATGTAATATATATTTATATATATAAAATATATATAAGTATGTAAAAACCTAATATGAGTATTGTTAGTATGAGTCACAAGGCCTGCAGTCGTGTTAAGCCCTGTGGTGACCCTAATTAATTAGTTCTGGGTCCATGTTGTCACCTGGGCAAAGGTGTGAAAACTACAGCTAGCCCCGCAACGCTCGGCCCCCTATGCTCGCTGAGCAGTTTATCCAAGAGCACTTGTGTGTTGTCAACCACATCTCGTTTGTAATCAAGCAAGCATAGTTCGTCGGTTGGGACAGGATGTCATGCCAAATAACTGAGCAGTTTACTCGCATCAGCATAATTCATTAAACGCTTATGCTCGAGCAGCTTTTAAATGTCCCAGTCTTCAATAACATAGATCTATAAGAAACACCGTGTTCCTTGGCGATGTCATTTGACCTTTCCCTCCAGTGAATTTGATGAAAAAAAGCACACACGTATCCTTTCAGCAGGTTAGACTGATCTTTGCCAAATATGCTCAGCAATAACCCAATATTTTTTAGCGAACCTGTGAGCTTATGCGATGGTGCGGTGTCGTCCGTCGTCCGTCATCTGTTGTGCGTTGTCTGTACGTTAACCATAGCTATCTCAAAAATGGCAGGAGCTAGCATCACCAAATATTTTGCAAATAATCAGTCATCCAAAAAACTATATCGGATTTTGTTTATTTTTTTTCTAACTGCATCTTCTTAGATTATATAAGGAAAAAGCTAAAAAAACTTTAAAAATCTTCTCCTCTGAAACTGTCCAGCCAAATTGTCCAATATTTCACAGAAATTATCCCAGGAATAATCTCTCTCAAGTTTGTTCAAATGGTTCCAGTTCAGAGATTTTTGGCCGAGTTACAGGAGGTTGGACTTTGTTACCTGTGCAAAAAAGCATATTAAAATTTAAATCTCAGAAACGGCTGGAGCTGTCATCACCAAATTTTATGCCAATGTTGGTCACATAAGTCATATCTGAAATTGAGGTATTGGTGGCGCCACCTGCATCGGCCTTTTTTGTACGGGGTCATCAGTGCCTGTATCACACTGAGGGCTACAAATAACTTCTTCTCTGAAACCATATGGCCAAAATGTTTAATATCGCACAGAAATGATCCTAGGGTAGTGCTTTCTGAAGTTTGTTCAAATGGTCACTTTTCAGTGACTTTTGGCTAAGTTATGGGAAGCTAAATTTAGTCATATGCCATAACAGCCCATATTAGCTCAGTGGCTACATAGATCTTCTTCTCAAAAACCACTGGGCCAAATTCTTAAATCTCACACATTAATTATCCTCAGATGTTGATAATTCAATTTTGTTCAAATGGTTTTGGTTCAGTGCTTTTTGGCTGAGTTACGGGAAGCTGAACTTAGCCAGTTTTCTGTATCTTCCTATATGAGTTATAAACCTGCAAAACATTTTTCGACTGATGCCACTGAAGCCAGTTTGTTAAATATTTTACAAAAATAATCCCTACAATTATTCTTATAATAAATGTCATTAATGGTTCCACATGAATGATTTTTGGCTGAATTATGGAGCTTGAATTGAGTCATTTTACCATATATGTTAGCTGTGTGATGCTGTTACATCTAGCCTGACACTAGTTTATCAGCATCTATTACATCATGCCACTAGACATTTAGATTTCAGGTTATCTTTGGTTAATATTGACAAGAAAATTTTTTTTAAAGCTTTTAAAAAATTTAGATTTATGATTTAAGTTATTCATCATACTAGGCAATGTTTCAATCATGGATATTCAGCTCTCTGTGGCTATATAAAGACAACTGTACTTGGATTATAAATTATTGATATCCCTATACTCAACTTAAATCAAAAATTTGCCATCAGTGAGATATATCTGTATTTTATTTTTGCATTCAGTATGTATCCATAATAATTTTAAATATATTCCTGATTTCTTTCTTATAAAAAGTCGGCTGAAAAGCATTTTGTATTGGGAAAATAAATTTCAAAGTTATTACAAGTAGGGACCACTTTTGTGTACAGATTGCAGCACTTGGTTTACCATTGGCAGTTTGCCAGTACCTTGATGTTGGCCATTAGCCAAGATGATGTCAGCTCTATAAATAGTTTTGGCACAGTGCCAGGATTGGAAGAGGTGCAGCCAAGTATAGGTCAAGAGTTCACTTAGTGCAGTAGCTGCATTCTATTTATAGCTTTGGCAGACTGCCAACTGTATCAGATTATGCAACAGGTCAAGAGTTCACTCAGTGCAGCTAGGTACAGGGCAAAAATTCACTCAGTCTAGCCAGGTGCAGGTCAAGGGTTCACTCAGTGCAGTAGCTTGAGGCAGGAATTTGTCACAGGTCACTCAGGGGCAACTGCCTTACTCACCTAAGCCTTGTCAGCCCAGTGCATCAAAATCTGGGGAAGTTTGATGTATTGGATTGATATTTTTACCTGTCTATGCGTCTTTGATGGTATTCTCATTTACAAGACAGGTGGTGCCACCTACATTGACTTTTGCAGTGTATGCGCCTGCTTATTTCTACAAAGGAATTTTATACATCAGC
Source organism: Sipunculus nudus (assembly GCA_026874595.1). Taxonomy (NCBI): domain Eukaryota; kingdom Metazoa; phylum Annelida; class Sipuncula; order Golfingiida; family Sipunculidae; genus Sipunculus; species Sipunculus nudus. The sequence goes on from CM049311.1 coordinate 39,088,047, forward strand.
CTAAAATTGGGCATGTTTATACATATCGGGTAGCTTTATAGTGTACAAAACTGGTGGTGCCACCTACAATAATTTTTGCACAGTGTATGTCCCTGCTTATTTCATAGGAGGGGTTTGTTTGACATACTGGTGGTGCCAGCTACAATCATTGTATCCGCCAAAACAGAGTTTGACGGATACTATGTTTTCAGTCGGACGCGGATGCTGCAGCCATCGCCGTATAGGTTTCCGGAGAACTCCTCCATAACCACTGGGCAGAATTTTTAAAATTCCGAATTATGATCGGTCATATTTGAACTGCTGCGCCCTCAGTTTTGGTTGACCTCTGACCTTTCCTCTCTGCCCAGCGTCCATTTGTGTGTCTGTTTCCACACATAAACCCACATATCTCCGGAACCGTTTGACCGATAAGGCTAAAGATTTTGCACAAATGTAGCCCTTGGAAAGCTTTATAACATACACTAAAAATGGTGGCGCCACCTGCAACCATTTTTGCAGAGCGTCCATCTGTTCATCAGCCTTGGGATAAAAACACTCATATCTCTGCATTGGTTGTACTTATCCACCTGAAATGTTGCATGTGTATACATTCTGGACAGCTTTCTTGATTTTATGACAGGTGGCGCCACCTACATTCACATTTAAGCTGCAGACATCCAAGCTCATATCTCGGGAACCATTTGACCAGTTGGGCCAAAATTTTGCATGTCTATAGATCTCCCATAGCTCTTTATCATATGCAAAACTGGTGGTGCCACCTGCACCAGTTTTTGCACAGCGTCCATCTGTTCATCTGCCTTGGGATAAAATCACTCATATCTCGGCAGTGGTTTGACTTATCCACCTGATATTTTGCAGGTTTATACATCATTGACAGCTTTCTTGATTTTATGACAGGTTGCGCCACCTACATTCACTTTTAAGCTGCAGACATCCAAGCTCATATCTCGGGAACCGTTTGACCAGTTGGACCAAAATTTTGCATATGTATAGATATCCCATAGCTCTTTATCTAATGCAAAACTGCTGGTGCCACCTGCCACTATTTTTGCACAGCGTCCATCTGTTCATCTGCCTTGGGATAAAATCACTCATATCACGGCAGTGATTTGACATACCCGCCTGAAATTTTGCATGTGTATAGATCTCACATAGCTCTTAATCATACACAAAATTGGTGGTGCCATCTGCCACATTTTTTGCACAGCGTCCGTCTGTTTGTCTGCCGTGGACTAAAATCACTCATATCTCAGTAGTGGTTTGACTTACTCACCTGAAATTTTGCATGTTTATTCATCTTGGATAGCTTTCTGGATTTTTTGGCAGGTGGCGCCACTTAATTTATGTATATGCTGCAGACATTCAGGCTTATAACTCAGGACTGGTTTGACTTATTCCCCTGAAATTTTGCATGTGTATAGATTGCATATCTCTGCATTGGTTGGACTTATCCACCTGAAATTTTGCATGTGTATACATTCTGGACAGCTTTCTTGATATTATGACAGGTGGCGCCACCTACATACACATTTCAGCTGCAGACATCCAGGCTATTATGCAACACACCTCACTCTATTTCCCCTTGCCACTGAATCTATTCCTCACTTCACCTTTCCCACTCTGATTTTGGCAGATACAGGTAGATGCTTGTTGACTACCCATATTCTAGTTTTTGTGTTGTGTGCACCCATGCCAGAATTGCAGCAGTGATGTATGTTTAATTGTTTCTTGTTCTAAGTGTTTAGTACTTGCATTGTTCATATACATGTTACACATGTTCTTGAAAAGAAATGGTCCAGCATTGAAGCATTATACCTGGTGTAAACTCATTGCACAGGTTCGCATTAGGCCTGTAGGCCTTGTTTATTAAAAACCTATTTTCACACTTCAGGACAGCCTAACTACGAAACCACTCACCTGTTTTTCCTCATATTTACCATAAATATTCCTCTATATAGTTCCTATGTACATGCCAGAAATTAGGTCTGTATTATATGATTTAAAAAAAGTTATGGGCTCAAACATAATGAATTTTGTAAAAAATCAGGAAAGATATTTGATCACTGAACACAAAACATTTTAAAGCTATGGACTTTTTTCCAGTAATATATCTTTTATTAATAAAAATTAAATTGTATACCCAAAATTAGATCAAAATCTGTTAAATTTTTAAAAATATTAGCAAAAATAAAAAATTGGTACCTTAAATTTTGCCTAAATTTTACCATGGCACATTTTTTTCTTATAAGTACATTTGATTTAATTTTCACAGCCAGTTTACATATGGATTTAATCTGATGAATTTTGAATTTGAAAGTATAAGCTTAAAAAATAGTCTAGCTATTGAAGTTTTTTAGAAGACTTAATGTATTTGTATTTTCTAGCACCATGACCCTACTTTTGTTTACCTGGTAATCCAAAAATTGGCATAATGTTAGATGTAATTGTAAATATTCATATTCTTCCATACATTTCCTATGTACATACCAAAATTTAGGTCAGTATTGCATAATTTGTTGAAGTTATAGGCTCAAACATAATGCACTTTGTAAAAATTCAGGATATATATTTACTCACTTAACATAAGAATGGCTGAGACTTTTTATCAGGAATATAACATCATTTAATCAAGATTCAATTGTATACAGAAAATTAGATCTGAAATTTGCAATTTTTTTAAAGTTATTAGCATAAACATAAAATCAGTACCTTAAATTTTGCCCAACTTAGGCCACGGCACAATTTTTTCCTGTAAGTACTGTGGATGTTATTTTAACAGCATGTACACAAAAGGATTAAATCTTAAAATTTTAATCTTTAAAATCTTAAATATGAAAAATAAAAGCTGCAAATTAGGCTAGTTATTGAATTTGTTTGGAGGCTCTTGTTGTATTCCCTTACATTGTCAAGCAGTCCATTGAGGTCACTGTAGGTCATTCAATGCAACTCTCTATGCTCCCCCAGGCTGTTATGTAATCCCATCACTCCAGCAAGCCCTCTCTCTTGTTGAGCTTGATCAGGCTGCCAGCATAAATACCACAGGGAGCCTTTCTCTCTCCCCCCCCCCCCCACCCCATTCTGTTGACAGACCTGTATTCTAAACAAAATGAATCTTATAATTTCACATTTTTTCAGCGAGGAACAGTAACAACAGAGACCCCTCACTGAACCCACCGCTTCGATACACAGGACTAATATACAAGACAAAGCTGATAATTTTAATATTAAAAAATTCTTTTTGTTGAGACTTTGACAATTTTGATTTTCAAAGAAAAAAATGTTCAGGAATTTAATCCTAATATTCATATATGGTAAAATATTAGGACCTAATGAAAGTGCTAACTGACAAGATTTAAGAAGATATAAATACTTTGTAGCATTTCGTTTATATCTCTTAAAGTTGGTGGGGCCTAGTTATCTAGTTTTTAGCCCTCAGCCCTTAGGCTGATGGGCTATTGTCGTCACCCAAGCTGTCCGTCCGTCCGTCGGGCGTCCGTTAACTTTTACCTTGTGAGCGGGATATCTTGAAAAGGATTCACCATCACAATTTTATTTCCTCGGTAAAGATGTATATCGACAAAATCTCGGTCAAGTTCGAAGATGGGTGACCTTGACCTATTTTTCTACATTTTAGAGCTGATTATAGAAAAACACTTAGATGCTTATTACTCAGTAACCATTTGGTGGATTTTCACAAAACTTACTATGATTATTGGGACTGATAGTCTGTACCTGCTACACAAGTTTGGTGGCGCCACCTACAATTTCTGATTTTTAATCAATTTTTATCAGATTTTTCAACTTTGGGCTTGTGAGCGGGATATCTCTAAAAGGATTCACCGTAGGAATATTATTTTTTCGGTGAAGATGTATATTGACAAAATCTCAGTCAAGTTTGAAGATGGGTGACCTTGACCTATTTTTCTACATTTCAGAGCTGATTTAGAAGCTTATTTCTCAGGAACCATTTGGTGGATTTTCACAATACTTACTATAATCAAAGGGACTGATGGTCTCTAACTGCTGCACGAGTTTGGGGGGGCAACCTACAATTTCTGATTTTTAATGAATTTTTCTTGGATTTTTCAACTTTGTCCTTGTGAGCAGGACATCTCTTCAATGATTCACAATAAGAATTTTATTTCTTTGGTGAAGATCTTTATCGACAAAATCTCGGTCAAGTTCGAAGATGGCTGACCTTGACCTACTTTTCAAGGTCACAGAGCTTATAATAGAATAAAACTTAGAAGCTGATATTTCAGGAAGCATTTGGTGGATTGTTATGAATCATGGTACAGATATACATCCATGTGAGAACAGATATTTAGTACTTGTTACTGTTACCAACTCTAAACACTGTTTCTATTGGCTGAGGGCTTTTGTCAGCTTCTGCTGATATTCTAGTTAAAATTAGAAACATTGGTCAAACTTTGTGGGATTAATTCTTAACTCATATGGCCATATATTTAACTTTTGAAAAATTAATTACCTTCACACATTATTTGTTTATGAAATGGAACTTTTATATGACACTTACCGTAAGCCCATTTTTTCCCTTGGTGCATCACTAAATGGTTTCAGGCCAAAGGTTTCATTTATTACACAGTCCATATGCTTTAGCTCATGTCCATTATTCTATAATTTACAGAGTTTCATTTAAGCTGGGCCATTTTCTCTTAGCTTTTCAAATGGTAATATACATGGAAAAACCATGAGAAACAAAAATTTTTTGCAGTTACTAATATTTTCCAAAATTCAGCTGAGCGACGTGACCCATAGGTCCCTTGTTTCCCTGTAAGCACTGTCTTTAATTTACACAGCATATATACATAAGGATTTAATCTTTTAAAATCTGAAATTTCACAGGAATTGGTTGAAAAGAGTAGCTTTTATTCAAGTTTTCATACACCATGTCAAGTGTTGTTTACATCTAGCCCATCTAGTAGTACAGCCTTCTCTTGCATTATGTAACCCACCCAGGTTGCTTGCCTTGGCTAAGCTTGGCCACTACAAGCAGGGTTCCCCTCTGCCCTGCACTCCCCCCTCCCCCCCCCCCCCCCCCCGATGGTGCATAAACTAGATGAATGTTATAATTTTCTCTATTTTATTTTATTCTTGTTACAATGATTAAAGTTCACATTTAATTGTGTCCACAAAGTGGTGTATTGCTATGAAAGTGTGGATGTTCATCAGATAAGTAATTCCTTAATTCAGAAGAGTAAAAACTTCACCAGGTGTGAAATTGACTATTAATTCCAGTTATAAATTATAGCTGAGATAGTAATTAGCACAATGATATTGTTTGTCCCTTATTCAAGAATTTTATTCTTGTAACAATGATTAAAGTTCACATTTAATTGTGTCCACAAAGTGGTGTATTGCTATGTAAGTGTTGATGTTCATCACATAAGTAATTCCTTAATTCAGAAGAGTAAAAACTTCACCAGGTGTGAAATTGACTATTAATTTCAGTAATAAATTATAACTGAGATAGTAATTAGCACAATGATATTGTTTGTCCCTTATTCAACCAACAGTGTGTATACTTTATTTGAAAAGATGTTTTTATTTTATCAAATTTACTGAATCTTTTATTTTATTTCAGTGAATAAAATTAAGCATGTACTGAAAACTCTAATGTGCAAAACTTTTTAATAGTGTTTCAAGGAATAATCTTGAAGATGCCATGTTGTGGCATTATTTTCTTTTAAATTCAGTTTAAACATTTGTGATTTAAAAATAATAAAATATATGTGTATGCATAATATGACCCAATATGAGTGACACTCTGGATATATAATGATTGCAACTTAGATTTCTAATATTTTAACGTATATTTTCAGTTTTTTTAATTACAAATTTATAAAACTTGTAAATAAAAAAATGAATCAGATAAAAACTATTAATGGAAAATGGATATGCTAAAAAAATAGGCTTATATGTAAAATTAAATGCATTATTCCCTTGAAAGTGAAATAAAAGTATTAGTCCATTCTGTCCACCTGTAAATTTTTCATATGCATCACAGTATCTCAAAACTTTTACTGTTTTTCTTCATGACAGTCTTGTCAGAGTATTAGTTTGCAATCATATATTTAGAACTTTACTATAACCAAGTAGGAGGGCCCCTTTCCTCTTAGCTTCTCCTATGCTTATATAAATGAAAAACATTACAATAGAATATTTTGCATTTGCAAAAATTTCAAACTTCAGCTGAGCACCGTGACCCATGGCCCATGGGTCCCTTGTTCCATATATGTTAGCTGTGTGAAGCAGATACATCTAGCCTGGCACCAGTTTATCAGCATCTATTACATCATGCCTCTAGACATTTAGATTTCAGGTTATCTATGGTTAATATTGACAAGAATGTTTTTTAAAAGCTTTGAAAGAATGTAGATTAATGATTTTAGATATTCCTCATGCCAGGCAATGTTTACAATCACAGGTATATACAACTGTCTGTGAGTATTAAAAGACAGCTGTACATGGATTATAAATAATTGGTATCCATACTCAACTTAATTCAAGATTTTCCCATCAGTGAGATGTATCTGTATTATAATTTTGCATTCAATATGCATCTGTAGTAATTTTTAGCGAATCGTGAGCTAATGCGATAGTGTGGCGTCGTCTGTATGTTAACCCATACTATTTTAAAAAACAACTGGAGCTAGCATCATGAAGTTTAATGCAAAAAATAGCCATCTCAAAAACTCTGCATTTTCTTAGATTTAATAGAGAAAAAGCTAAAAAAACCTTTAAAATCTTCTTCTCCGAAACGGTCAAGCCAAATTAATATTTCACAGAAATAATCTTTTATATCATCTCTCTTAAATTTGTTCGAATGATTCAAGTTCGGTGAATTTTGGCCGAGTTACAGGAAGTTGAACTAAGTCAACTGTCCAAAAAAGCATACTTAAATGACAGTCTTGCGCCACCTGCATTGACTTTTTTTTGTACGGGGGTCATTGGTCATCTGTAAATTAACCCATTATTTCTCAGGAATAGCAGGAGCTACCATCCCCAGATAATCTGTCACATATCAAATGTTGTGGGATTCAGCTTATTTTTTTGCTATCTGCATTTACTAAGATTTCATAGGGAAAAAGCTGATAAACCTTTAAAAGTCTTCTTCTTGTAAACTGGTCCAGCCAAATTGTTCAGTATTTTACAGAAATGATCCCAGAGACAAGCCCTCTCAAGTTTGTTCAAATGGTTTGCATTTGATGAATTTCAGTGGTGTTACACAAATTTGAACAGTCATTTGGCCAATCAAGCATACTGACATAGTAATCTCAGAAATGACAGAAGCTAGCATTACTAAGTATTGTGCAAATGTTGGTCACATGACTCATATTTGAAGTTGCAGATTTTGTGGTGCCACCTACATTTACCTGTTTTTTATGGGCAAAAACCTCATAATTTTAGCCTCTTTCAGCTTATAATGTTTATGATGAAACTGTCAAGTTGGATCGTTCAATTTTTCAGAAGAATTATCCTAGGACATAGTTCTTTCAATTATATTAGAAAAGCTTAAGTTGGTCTTATGGCCATTATTATGTCTATTTCAAACTGAGGACTGCAAAACTGTTCTTCTACAAAATTATTGTTTCAAGTCAAACTTCTGTAACATTGCACAAAAATTATTCTTAGGTGGCCTTTGTTCAAGTTTATTTGAATGATTTTTGGCAGAATTATTGGACCTTTTTATATTCTAGATATTTTGATAAAAAGTTTATGAATATGTCAGCTTGAAAAAAAGCATTTTAGCCAAAGTCTTTCAGTATGTGTAAACAGATTTACCAACAGGCCATGATTGTGTCTGTATCTTTAAATAGGTTAAGAAACTGCCAACTGTTTCAGATTTGGCAACAGATCAAGAGTTCATTCAGTGCAGCCAGATATAGGTCAAGAGTTCAGTCAGTGCAGCCAACCACAAGACATGTGAACACCTCATGGGCACAATGTGATCACCTCATGGGTGTCATGCCCCTAAGGGCTGCATGTGGAGCCAATCTGTGAGTTTATGCAATGGTGTGGCTACTATTTCAGATTGGCAACAGAGCAAAGGTCAGACTGGATCTATTTATAGCTTTGGCAGACTGCCAACTGTGTCAGATTATGCAACAGGTCAAGAGATCACTCAGTGCAGCCAGGTACAGGTAAAAAGTTCACTCAGTCTAGCCAGGTGCAGGTCATGAGTTCACTCAGTGTAGTAGCCTGAGCCAGCAAATTTGTCACAGTTCACTTGGGGCAACTGCCTTTCTCACCTAAGCCTGGTCAGCCCCATGCATCAGACTCAAGGTAAGTTTGATGTATTGGCCTGATATTTTGACCTGTCTATGTGTCTTTGATGGCTTTATCATTCACAAGACAGGTGTCGCCACCTACAATGACTTTTGCAAAGTGTATGTGCCTGCCTATTTCTACAGAGGAATGTGATATATCAGCCTGAAATTTGGCATATTTATACATATCGAGTAGCTTTGTCCTATACAAGACTGGTGGTGCCACCTACAATAATTTTGGCACAGTGTGTGTCCCTGCTTATTTCTGAGGAGGGGTTTGATATATCAGTCTGAAATTGGGCATATGTATATATCTCTGATAGCTTCGTTGTATACAAGACTGGTGGGGCCAGCTACAATCATTTTTGTGTTGTGTGCACCCATGCCAGAATTTCAGCAGTGATGTTTGTGTAATTGTTTCTTATTCAAAATGTTTAGTACATGCATTGTTCATATACTTGAGAAGTAATGGTCCAGCATTGAAGCATTATACCTGGTGTATTTCCCAATGCACAGGTTCGCATTAGGCCTGTAGGCCTTGTTATATGTCCAGGTTGTCAATTACAAAAATCGAAAAGAAACACTGTTAACACTGGTAAAGATGGCATTAAGTTAATCATTAAATGTCGTACTAACTTGCGCTAGACCTTTGTCTGCATTTCTGAATGTTGGTTTTTACAAACAAAAAGCTTGTCCATCAACGCTTTTGGAAAAACGGCGCTCTACTGTACCTCATTTACATTCAGTTTAGTCCTTACGTCTGTATATCCTCAATAGTAAAGTCTTTAATAATCTCATTCAATTAATGTATCATTGTTCTCTGGCTCAAAGATGACCCTTTAAAACATCCCCCATATTAGCTGCCACCCGAGCCTGACTCTTTTTGTTTGGGTTTCCATTTTACTAAAACATAAGATGATCTTTTCCCCAACATGTTCCCATTATGTACATTACATGTTTGTGAAATCTATTAGTTCTAGAATCGTACATAATTTAACAGCATAAAGAGAACGATAAATGTTCTTCTGACCAGTCAATGAGAATATTATATGAAAATTTGATCAGCATGCAATACCAGTAACTGGTATATATAATTGCCAGATCTTTAAGTTTCTAACAAATTTTTTATCTTTACAATACTCTATTTTACTACTCCTGTCAACCTGTTTTTTGTTGTTTTGATAATAAAATTAATTCAGGATTAAATATGACTGAACAGATATATGTTTTATGACATATCATTGATGGCCTAAGTTGAAGTTCTTAAACTACATACATTTGATGGTTCATACAGATGACATCACAATGGTATCTTTATGTGACACTTGTGTTACATCACACATATGTCCCTCCTAGATAAATAGATGATGTCCACTGGAAATGATGCCATCTTTCATGCAGCTCTGACTAGAGAGGTTGGCATTGTCCTAGCATCCGAGAGAAAATATATTTATTTCACACTTATTTTAATTATCATAAATCGCCACATTACCTCCCATCAGTACAGTTGCTCTATGGTAGCAAATGAAATAAATCTGAAGGAATTATTGCAAAAAAATTATGTGGAATTTGGTGTTGGGACAGATATATAAAGAAATATGGAAATCCTACATGTTTTAAACCAACTCACCATTCAGACAACGATCTTGTGGAAAATAATAAGATTTTGTATATATATTAACCATTGTTTTTTTTAGTGTAATATAAATCTGCCATCCTGGCTGAGTATAACCAAATTTATAACCCAGGTTAATCTTTTTCATTTGGTAAAAGCTGATGCAAATCTGGAGGAAAATTTAGCTCAGATAAGATTTTGTGCCAAATAATACTAGTTTGTTATGAAGCTGGGAAACAATCCGGAGCCAGCAGCCATTACTCTTGTTTAGCGATGTAGTCTAACGATGAGTTACTGACCATACTGAAACAGTAGGGTAATGAAGGTCATTTCTGTTCGGTAGCGAAGAAATTTCCTGTCACCTTAATGTCTCCCTTACCCGGGGCAGGATGTAGCTCGTTAGGTTTAGAGTGATGATGTTACAGCTGGGCTATGAATCCTCATCAAGTATGCAAGCTTTATATCTTTAATGGTACATGTTGTCAGATCAGCCGCATGTTCATATCTGTTACAGATACTTTAGTTAATGTGTGAATTCTATGGTATTCCTTGTACCCTTTGGTAAAATGAAGATAATGCTTCAATCAGGCTTTGTATTTCAGCAGGACTACGTATAAATATTTAACAGATTTTCTAGATTTTTCCCTCTCTTACTTATATATCACCATCATACAGTCACTCATGGCTGTAAATTTTTGTGAAACCAAGTGGGTCATTGGAACAGATCCAAATTATTATTTATACAAAAGAGGATTTAAAGATACTCACCACAGCTTGTAGCTCCCATGAAAACCAGAAAATGTGGGGATTTAAAGATATCCCCCAAGGTGTGTAGCCTCTGTGAAGTACACAGATGTTAGGATATCATTTCAAGATTTCCTGTTGTATAAAAATAGTTTACTCTGGCCTAATTTGCAACATTATATTAGGATGATTTGCATGGCATGGTCTCAGATGAAGTAAGCATGGGCTCAAGAAGCTGTCATAATAGATTAGTCTAGATACCATGTAGAACCATGGTACATAAATTTATCAATTTTTGTGCTAAGAAACTTTTCTACAATTGCAAAAGAAAAAAAATAAAAACTGCAGATATATTTATGTAACAGATGCCAAACAGCATGAAAAGGGGCAGAATCAAAGTAAAATTGTTTAGTAAGTTTGTCAGTGGCATTACTTAGTCCTCTGAGTAATTCAATAGAGTCTTTGAGTCAGGCAGATTATGCTTTGCTTCAAACTACCAAGGGGCAGAAAGGATTCCTTTGAAGTAAATTGGAGATTGCTTCCTTCAAAGCTCTGTTGATCCTGGAAGCTATCAACCTCGTGGGGTGGTCAGCCTTCCTGGCCATCAAGCTTCATGAATTACTCAGCAGGAAACTACATCAGTGTTCATCATGTTTTCTCTGTCATGTGACTCTGTAGCTAATTAATTAGGTTTATATGTTTATTGGTGTGGATGGTCCATTGAATACTTTTTGGTGCCCTGAATGAAAGCTGACAATTTTAAGGATCTGTCAAGCATAGACTGTCTTCAAAAGGAATTTTCTATTAAGACACTTGTGGCTTCTTAAATTGTTAATTCATTGATAAAGACATAGCCTTGTATTTGGAGATGAATTAATGTAAACTGGAGCCGGTAAATACCTTGAGTAAAGAACTTTAAACAGGTTTCTGCTGAAACATACATTTCTCCCCTTTGTAACCCATAACTGTTTAGGATTACTCAGCACTGACCCTCAATTATATAACTATTTGTATTGCTAGCAACAAATTTTTTCAGTGATGAAGGAAACAGCATCATGTACTCAAAATTAAAACATAAACTAGACATTGTTCCTTTTTATGGACAGGTTTGAAGATGGAATGGTCTAATGAAGGCGAAATCTTGGCAGTTGGAGGATTCCGACGTAAACCAGATTTATTATGTGAAAGTCAGGTCCACTTTTATTCTGCCACTGGACATCTCCTGAAAGTCGCTGTAATCCCAAGACTGGTGAGTTTGGCCACAACACAAACCTCAGACACCCAAACATAAACCTAGCCCTCACAGTGTCTCACAATTTAGACATATTATATAACAGTTAACATGATATAACATATATAATTACTTTACAATTTATATAATTTTTGTATTTCTAAGCAATTTTTCAAACTTCTGTGTTTTAGAGTAAACCACTGACAGCCTTAACTTGGGGTCACAGTGACCGGAGGCTGTTCCTTAGTGTAGGCTGTCACATCGTCACTGCCTGGGTGCACAAAATTACTCCGTCCCTTGAGTATCTATGCAGAAACTTTGTCCATGCTTTAGTAAAGGAGGAAGAAATAGTCAGCAAACTTCCACTTCCTGCCAAGCTGAACCAGTCTGTTGCAGCAATGTTTTCCCCAACAATTAAGGTAAGTTTAGCTCTTGTATTAAATCAAAACGGTGGCTAAGGGATTTAGCATAGTTGGTCTAGGTTGGATACTCAACAAGCCCTAAGGGAGGGCTCCAATTTGAAAGTTGCTTGAGCTATTTGGATATGATACAGTTTTTAAAAGAATTTTTCAATGCTTTTAATTGTTCATTTGCTGAGCTTCATGACCCTTTGGTCACTTGTTATTAAGAATTGACATTACCAGCTTCTGTGGTCTAGGGGTAGAGCACAGGACTCAAAGCCAGGAGATCGTGAGTTCAAATCTCAGCGGAGGCGGTAGATTTTTCAGCCCCCACCAAGGGTGAGCACTCTGCAGGCTGAATCAGGGGAGACTGTGCCCAACAGTCAGATTTCACTCACAAACAAGTGCATCTTTCAGGTGTTCCAAGTTGGTGTTGAGTCCCAGCAATTTAGACAAAACATGCCAAGGACCCACTAGAATGGTACACCAAGCCCAGTTGAAAACCAGGATTATCATGTGTAAGCCCCTGTGACGTATCCTGAAACTGAAATTTAATTCTGCAGATCTACATAGTTCTGAGTTAAGCAACCTTTATAAAATGAAGGTTGTTACCTCCATGAAAAAAAAAATTTTTATATTGACCTTGAATCACAGATCCCTATAGCTGTAAAAACATGAAGATTCTGCAAAATATGCAGACAAAAATAGAGTCCTGCACAGTGGTAAAAAAACAAGGGTGGTTTTGGATATAATTCCAGCAGGATCAGCTAGAAGAGTATTAATCCTGGGCTTCTTTCTCTATACAGGCTTGGTGTCAGAGTGTACCTGATGCTGGAGAATGTATGTTTATTACCATCCTTACTTGACTTTCCTTTGAGTATACATGCAATACCCTCACTGAACTCTAATTATACATCCAGTCTCATTTTAGTGACACTTCAATTGATGAAGTCTCAGATGCAAGGTCTGGGCCTTTCCTCATTTCCCCCAGATTTGTTCATTTATAGTGTGATGTACGCTGGGATAGCGGTCACAGCTAAGACCCCCGGGATCACAAGCTGCCCTCCTTAAACCTGAACCATGCTTATTTTACCTAGTGCATGCCATCTGCTGACCTAGGTTGCCACTTTCTCTGCAGAAATAAGTATTGCTATCAGAACTGAGGCTGAAAGTACTTTTGATAAATCATTGTAAAACATGTCCTGTCTGCACAAGTCATGCATTCTTCTTCCTCTGTGTTTCCCTCAGTCATCAATGCAGGCCTGCAACTTATCTTTATTCTAAAGGAAATAAGAGGCATTACCTGTAATGTCAGTGGATTGAATGAAGTGACAGACAGTATTTATCCTCATCTGTTCTACTTAAATAGTAAAATTTGTTACAATCAGGGAACGGATTATTTTGCTTCAGATCTCTTCTTGTCCTCATGGTCATGTCATTCCTGGATTTCAGGCTTACTCTGACTTTTTCATTACTCACTGCCTGCTCATTTTATGACATATTTCCCTTAAATTACAGGTGGTTAATTTAAAATGCATTCTTGCAATTATCTCTTTAAAACAGTATCCAGTCTTGCATTCCCATTCCACTGACCTCTATATTTCCTGTATATTCTTATATTTTCCTATGAAAAAAATTGTCTCATATAATTTCTTACATTTTCCAGCATTTACTATGTAATATCTTATATTTTGTTATACTTGTTCACAGGAAAATTGTGTTTCTCAGATAACTGTTTTTAAAGAATAATTATTGCTATAAAACCCTGTTATTTTGTAATGGGTCCATCTGTTTTGTAGGACTGTACATGTAAGTGTTACAAGTAAACCATTTTAGTCAGTTTAAAAGGCCTTCAGATGCTGCTTGGGGAACTGATGATCATAGTTAGTGTCCGGGTAAAACATGATTCTGCAGTGAAAACTCAAATTTTCTCTTTATTTTGGCTGGAAGTTCCTATAAATTCTTATATTTTTGGCTCAAATGCTCCTATAAAATTGATCTATATCATCTGGAGCCTGGTGGGAGCATGATATAAGGATCCATACATTTGTAGGTTGTCTGGTTTATATTGTTGTCTTGGATAAAAGGATCCATACATATGTATGTTGTCAGGTTTATATTGTTATCTGGGATGTCAAACAAAACTGCTGCATGAAAATGTATTAAGACCAAAAAATAATATTGTTCTGTGGACTCTGGGAACAAAAATATTTTGAGCAGATTTTTTTTTTCTTGTCAAAACAAAATTAGTGAAATTTTGTCAGCTTGCCTGGAAAATATGAATATTGCTGTCAGCATGGGGGTGAAGGTGGTGTACAGGCGTTTTGCCCGGAGTGGGTGTGGTTGCTGCTGCTCTGCTTGCTCGTTCGACTTCATTTCTTGGACCCTGTTGGTGCGTGCTGTTCTGCAGCTGACCTGGGAAGGCATTTGGGACCCTTTTGCACTTGGCTTGGTGTGGCATTCTCAACAATCTTCATACACATCACTTCTATTCTTCTCCTTTAATATACTGGAAGCCAAAATACTGGAATCAAACTCTACTATTGTTGGTTGTGAGGGAGCTGGTGCAGGTCCTTTTAGGGCTATATGTGATCACTTCAAGCCCAGACTCCACTTTTCTGCTGCTGCTTCAATTGTTGAAATGGTACGTGTATATGTTCAACACCAAATATAGCCCATTTTCTGTAACCTTTTTGGGAATTTGTGCCAAAGCACAAATTAGCAACATCACCAAGGACTTAGTCTGATTTGCAAAATAAAGAATAATCCACAAAAAATTTGGGCAATTTAGAACAATAGAATTTTTTATACGCTAAGACGGCTGGGACATATTATGTTATACCTGTAGTCTGTCTGTCCATCTGTCCGTCAGTCTGTAAACTTTTAGTGTCGCCAAAATAACTTACCAGCTAGGGCTTTGATATATTATTATCACGAAATTCACTTAAACTCCTGACCAATCGATTATCTCACCCAAGTTTGGTTATAGGCAAAAGCCACACATATTTAAGGAGGTCAGACGTCATGAGGCTTCTTTGTGGTGTGGCCACGATAACTTATCAGGAATATGATGGATTTTGATGAAACTCATTATAAGTATTACCCAATACAGTTTCTCATCTTAATTTAATTTTCAAAATGATATATTAACCAATATAATATCTTACCTTAGTTCAATTCCCGGCAAAATCCATGCATATTTAATGAGGACAGAGGTCACCAGACTTTGGTGGCACCATGTAATGACTTACCAAAAATCTGATGGGTATTCTTGAAGCTTATTATAAATATCAAGCAATACAGTTTCTCACCTGAATTAAATTCTCAGCATAAGATGGGTGTATTATGTGGGTTTGCAGTGCTCTTGTTTTGTATGGCCTAAAGTTCACCTTTAGTGTATTTATAATTGTCAAATCTGTAAAATATATCAACAATAAATGTTTTCTGTTACCATAAGTAAAACTCAATCATAAGACCCTATCTTCAACCACATTTCCAAAAACTTTTACCTTATTTATATTGGCCAGGCCTTGGGCAAATGATAATGAGGTCAAAGGTAAGTGGGGTCAAGTGACCAATTTCATGCATTCTCTATCTTGGCCAACTAATCTTATTTATTTGTTTATCCTGGTTTGAACATCTCTGATGGTTTAAAAAAAAAACCACTTACACCTGATGTTTTATGACATCTTGACTTGTTACAGCAGATCTCAGAGACTTATATCTAGATAAACTCATGATATATAGAAGAACTTTACAGAAGATGCTGAAAGTTTTTTCACTCTGTACCTAGGAGACACCCAGGAGCCAAAAAAGGTTGGTTTCTAGCTCACTAGCTGTTCTCATCAATTCAACCCTCAAACAACATATTTATTTTAATTTTCAGAAGATATTTAACCAATTTGAGTTCCAGCCTATCTGATAATTCATTCAAGAATCTTAACAAAATGAAATAAAAAATTTTATAATGATGAAGTACTTTTACATGTTCAGCAAAATAACTGTGTTATGATCATGCTTAAGGTTAATAAATCCGTCCTCCAATAGTGTTTTCTGAAAAAAATACCTTAGATCCCAGCATGTTATGCCTTATTTTCTTGTATATTTTCTTCCACAGATACATATGGGTACATGCCTAAAGTGGATGCTCTTTTATAGAATAAGGATGAATCATATTTTATTAAATTTTGTTTTAATGGTTTTCTTAGTTTTAGGTTTCCTTAAGATTGGGGATGATTTGAAATAAAGGCATTAGTGATTATTAAAGCATTTAAGTGAATCATTGTAATTCAGAAATCTGTAATTTCACCTTGTATTCTCAGGTAGGAATGAGTTTGAATAAACAAGCTCAGTAATCTGTGTTAACAAACATTACAACCATCACTGTTGTATCTCATGCAGTTAATTAGGATTAAAATTTAGTCTGTGCTTGCTGTTGGATAAAAAAGACATGCAGCAAATTTGTTGACAGTGTAAAAAGTCAGGCATAATTAATTCCCATAAAAAAAACACAAATATTTTACAAGTCTTTGCATAAAGTTTATGTTTGGCTTGTGTTGCATCTCTCTTAATTTTTTTCACAACTTGGTTAACAAATTAAGCACAGAAGAAAAACATGTAGGTTTTAGTTTGCAGCCAGTAAATCAAGCATTGTCTCTCTCAATAATATTCCGGGGATACTGCATCAGAATTATTGAAAGCTTTCACATATGATTTGTGCTATACCTATTGAGCACTATTATTCATTGATTTTGCATCATTTTCAGAAGCTTGTCAATAAACTAAGCAGAAGACAGTTTTTATTCTAAAATAATCTAAAAACATTCTCAATGTAGTTTATCTTTCAGATTTAATGAGTCATAATTTTGCTAATCTTGTTTAATTAAATGGAATAAATAATCCCGGGGGAAGTTTATTCTTAGACTTACCTGGTTAATAATGAAATAATCTGTGACACGATCAGACATCTTGTTCAGTAAATAAAGGAAACTAAACAAAACAGATAATGATAACAGCTTAAGATAATTGTAATCAGGCTGCGGCATTAAGGTAAAATAAAAAATACTGCATGAAGTTAGTGGTTTGTGATCTGTGTGACTTGCTATGAGAATCACAGCGCCACATAATTGGTATGTGCAATAAATGTTAAAGGGGCCTAATCACCCTCAAAGCATGTTGAATTAACACAAAAATTGCTTCTTCCCTTTGAAATAAATCTATACCTGCCAAAATATTGCCTTCAAACTGTTTGCTTACTCCTGTAAATGAGTGTTAAAAACAGTGAAATGGGGGCTATTGTTGCGTGAGGGTAGCCCAAGCGGACTAGGCACAGTAGACCAAGAAGAGCAAGCATTAATAAACAGTCTTTAATAGATCGCCATAACTGGATACTACAGTAAACAATATAAAAATTACCATAAAGACTATTGTCTCTTATGTCCGTATGGTGGCGACACTGGCTGATGTGCCCACGTAACAGCTATCACAGGTGTCAACATAAACACAGCGCATGGGGCTGTTTGCATCGCGTGGTCAAAAACACTTGTCAATCAGGATATGCACTGACTGACTTAGCCCAAAAATGTAATACACGTTCCTGCTGCCTGAAACATAGCGTGTTGCGACGCACAATGCAAATACATGTGATAGAATTTATAAAGTTAGCTTGTTCTTGCCTGGAGGACAAAATTCCAGTGTATATCTGTTACTGGTACCATTTTGTGTTCTGCTAAAATATTGCTGCAGAGAAATAACCATCTTCATGGTGATCACTCAGTCATCATTCATGTTTTCTAATAATAATTATAATAATAATTATAATAATAATAATAACAGTTGATTAATATGTACCCTCTCTATTGCATGTTCAGGTTTTACATACACTTTGTAAAATTGAAACTAAACTGAGGTTTTTCAGGTGTTTAAGATTAGGAATAAGTTCTTTAATCATGTTTGATGATTGAACTTATGACAAAAGCAATCAATGGTAAATCATCAGTCAGTAATTTAATGTACCAGTCAGTGATCAGTTATCAGTCAGTAATTTTATGTACCAGTCAGTGATCAGTTATCAGTCAGTAATTTCATGTACCAGTCAGTGATCAGTTATCAGTCAGTAATTTTATGTACCAGTCACTTATCATTTATCAGTCAGTAATTTTATGTACCAGTCAGTGATCATTTATCAGTCAGTAATTTTATGTACCAGTCAGTGATCAGTTATCAGTCAGTAATTTAATGTACCAGTCAGTGATCAGTTATCAGTCAGTAATTTAATGTACCAGTCAGTGATCAGTTATCAGTCAGTAATTTTATGTACCAGTCAGTGATCAGTTATCAGTCAGTAATTTTATGTACCAGTCAGTGATCAGTTATCAGTCAGTAATTTTATGTACCAGTCAGTGATCAGTTATCAGTCAGTAATTTTATGTACCAGTCAGTGATCAGTTATCAGTCAGTAATTTTATGTACCAGTCAGTGATCAGTTATCAGTCAGTAATTTCATGTACCAGTCACTTATCATTTATCAGTCAGGAATTTCATGTACCAGTTAGTGATCAGTTATCAGTCAGTAATTTTATGTACCAGTCAGTGATCAGTTATCAGTCAGTAATTTCATGTACCAGTCACTTATCATTTATCAGTCAGGAATTTCATGTACCAGTTAGTGATCAGTTATCAGTCAGAAATTTCATGTACCAGTCAATAAACAATTATCTGTCAGTAATTTCATGTACCAGTCAATGATCGATTATCAGTCAGTAATTTTATGTACCAGTCAGTGATCAGTTATCAGTCAGTAATTTCATGTACCAGTCACTTATCATTTATCAGTCAGGAATTTCATGTACCAGTTAGTGATCAGTTATCAGTCAGGAATTTCATATACCAGTCAATAAACAATTATCTGTCAGTAATTTCATGTACCAGTCAATGATCGATTATCAGTCAGTAATTTTATGTACCAGTCAGTGATCAGTTATCAGTCAGTAATTTCATGTACCAGTCACTTATCATGTATCAGTCAGGAATTTCATGTACCAGTTAGTGATCAGTTATCAGTCAGGAATTTCATGTACCAGTCAATAAACAATTATCTGTCAGTAATTTCATGTACCAGTCAATGATCAATTATCAGTCAGTAATTTTATGTACCAGTCAGTGATCAGTTATCAGTCAGAAATTTCATGTACCAGTCACTTATCATGTATCAGTCAGGAATTTCATGTACCAGTTAATGATCAGTTATCAGTCAGGAATTTCATGTACCAGTTAATGATCAGTTATCAGTCAGGAATTTCATGTACCAGTCAATAAACAATTATCTGTCAGTAATTTCATGAACCAGTCAATGATCGATTATCAGTCAGTAATTTCATGTACCAGTCAATGATCAATTATCAGTCAGTAATTTCATGTACCAGTCAATAAACAATTATCAGTCGAACTAAGAGAAAGGAATTACATATGCAGGCCTGAGTTATTAATAATATTGCCAGATTGTTGTAACAGTAATATTTACATGGTCAAGTGCAACAATAAAACAAAAACTGTAACTTCTTTTCTGTCCACCAGGATTTGATATTTTTCTGATATTAGGCAAATACAGCTGAGTGAAGTAACCCATGGGGCCCTTTTTTTTCTTCTTTTCACAGAATGTTCGGCCCGGATTTTGAATTGATAAAGAAGCATGAATCTAATCTCAGTATTAGCATTCATGCATCATAATGACTTCCACAAGTTTATTGTACACAGCTATTACAGGCCTTCTCTGTCTTTAATCTGGTGATATAGCTGAGGCTTTGAATTAAGTAACAATGATCAGAAGCTTTTTAAACAGGACAGAAGTAATCACTGAACATGTACGTTGGACACTGAATGGGACTGTTTGTGTTATTTCTTTCCTTCTTGTTGTAATCTGCTGCCACTCAACACAGAAAGCTTGATTAAATCTTAAAATAGATACACTGTTCATTGTATAAACAAGGTTTTATTGGGCATGGCAATTGATTTGTCCAGGCTATGGCTTTTTAATCATGTAACCTTTCCTCTCTAAATAAAGAGACTACCAGTATTTTTCTCAGAAAACTATATGTAAAATTATAGAATTTGAAATCCTGGGAGGTTTTACTTTAACTGAATTTCCATGATTCCAGCCTTTGGTAATCCAAATATTAATATCCAGATTAAGTCATGTTCAAGTAGTTAGGACATCAGCCTGTTTAAGTCATTAATAATTCAGCCTTGGACAGTCTTAATCTGAATATGCTTATTAAGTCATGTTCTAGTAGTCAAGACATCAGTCTGTTTAAGTCATTAATACTTCAGCCTTATACAGTCAAAACTTGATTATCATAATTAAGTCATATAAAAATGGACAAACTCTTAAGATATTAGTCCATTTAGTCAGTGACTTGAGTCCATTACAGTCTCATCTGTAATCTATTGTAAGTCCAAGTTTAATTTTTGTATGTAAGATTAGATGACGAATGGACCCTCTGACTTAGCAATCCACAGTAATTTTCTCAGCTTAATTTAAAGCATACATTTAACAAATGCTTTCTGGGTAGATTATATTTTTAATATTCACACATCATTATATAACCATGCAGGCAAGTGCCATGTAATTGAAACAGCTGCAAAACTGCTTGCTCAGCATGTTTTCATAAAAAAAAACAGTGCTGCAGACAAGTTGAAAGAACACACATATTTTACTGCTCACCCACACACGACCTGCTGGAAGATAAGAACTGGGAATGTATATTGAATTTCTGATGGTTCCCGCAAAGATGACCCTGCAGCGCTAGAGTGAGCACCCCTGGAAACGGTCTGCTGCGGCAGAAACTGTCCGTTATATTGCCCTGCTGCCAGACTGAGTAGATTAGCTATGCCAGTTTGTTGGGCCCTGTTACCAATTCCATTGTGTAGTTGGCACAAATTGCCAATATTGTCAGATTTCTTTTACTTGTCATGCAATTTTCAGAACCTGGGAGAGAGACAATCTATTTTCCATGTGACTGTCATTGTCACCAGACAATAGGTGACAATATGTACGGTGTTTTGTATCATAGTTTAACGAAGTCTGTTCTCTATTGATATTGACGTGAAGCGTCATCCTAAAGCGTTGACAGGTCTTGATTGTATATATATATTGTGTATTCTTGTATGGAATCCCATCGGCTATCAGCTGATTTATCCGTGTCACGCATCGTGTGTAATTATTACATTTGGTATGTGGGTCGCCATGGTGACGCTAACAGTCAAACTAGGTCACATATATCCTTATATGGGACACTTGAGAAATAAGCCAATCAGAGAACCGGATTGCCGTACACAGTGAACAGGCGATTGTGACGTCAGACTTCAAGAAGAGACGCTGAATGTTGATTCAGTTGGGTCTTGAAGCTTGAGGTGGCAGCACGCACGCACGGGAGTAGGAACATTGAAACGCCAGGAACGGCATAGAAGCAAGCTTCTACATGAGGCAAGGACCCAGCTCATGAGAACTCAGCCGTGCTGCCGACAGAGCTTCGTATTGGCGATAAAGTGAAAGAGCGCTCGTCACCTGCCGGCCTATTTCAGCTTGACCTAGATACATAACCGCCGTAAGCCGTGAAACCATTGCTACACGAGCAAGGTCAAGGACTCTAAGCTCTACGTAAACAAAGAGCGCTATTGCATTCATGTGAACGTAAACCTACCCGGGTCGCTGACAAGCAAGATCAGTTGAAGATCGCTAAACTCAGAAAGACTAGATCTATATGGTACTAACCATACGCTAGATTCTACACAAAACAGTAACCAGAGATCTCTGAAGGAACTGGACTTTATGGTTTTTTTATACAAACCATGGACTCAGTAAATATCCTGTAATTTTAATGTGAAGAACTGTCGTATTGACACATCAACGCACACACTCACATTTGTGTCTCTGTAAGTATTGTCTTGAATTATATTTGTGAATTTAACCTGATGTCTCATAGTTTCTATTGATCTGGGTGTATGATTGTCTGGTATTTTAATACACGTCCTTAAAAGAACCTGGAAATGTCACCTGTAATGACCGGGATCTAATTTCTTGATGAGTGAAATCAAGTGGCGAGCGTAAACCCATCTTATGGTTTTATAGGATATATCCGTTGTAAAGTTTTCACGTTAAGTTAGGGGTGACAGTCATTTAGAAGATACAATGAAGGGTGTTCCAGCTGTGACTTGGCCACCCAAGATTGACTGAAAATGAGATGAGGTGTTTTAACAGAAAACGCGAAACTCGTGATCTACTTCAATGCCTTAGGTTGTCTTGAAAGTCCCTCCAGAGTACCTTAAACAACGGAAAAACCTTTACCATCAGAGTGGTCTAAATTCTTAAGTATATAGTGCCTGAGGTTTCCTCTAGGGCAGTCATTACCGACACCATGCAACCAGCTTTTTATGCAAAGGTCAGATTATCAGAAGTAATCAATAGTTATATTTACATGAGAGCTTGAACTGAAATGTTTCATCTCAAGATGATATTTTTTTTTAACCTGATTTAGCCACAATTAATAGCACTCAAAACATCACTTCCTCTGAGTCCACATTGTAAATTAGAATAGCCTATATGATTACATTAAGCTTACCCTGTTTCCCAATCAAATCTTGTAAGGGTTTCTTAATAATTCTTTATTCCGTTTAATATATGTTTAGTTTTCATATAAGGACTGTACCAACAGGACATGTTAACGCAGGATAAACTGTTGTTGGGTATTTTTGCCAGCACAAGTTAAAACATTGGGGTCATTTGTGACATAGTGCCAGACGTGATGTCAACACACCCAAGATTACAGGCTTGGCCACACATATGCTAACCAGGTCACATGGTAACTATTCTGTGAACTTGGAATTTTAATTTTTCCTGTTGTAAGGGAACCACATTCTGCATACCAAGTGGTTCATTAAAAATTGCTACAGGCAAAATGAAAACATTTCCCAATGTTTTCACTTATGGTTTGCCAAGGAAACACAGATTCAGGGATTTTTAAACACATGTATTCATACAGTAATTCCTTAAAGACATGGAAATAATGGACTTTCAAATGCCAAATAAAACCCTTGAAAATTTTTGAAATTTTAAAGACATGGAAATAATGGACTTTCAAATTTCAAATATAAGCCTTGAAAATTTTAGAAATTTTAAATTCCTACTTTCAGATTCTATTAAATGTATTTTGCAGTGCTCATAATATTGTATGGCTGTTGTAACTGAAAATTGTTGAACACTTTATAAATTTTATTTTAGTGTAGTTTGACTTTGAGCTGATCGAGCTAGTTGATTTTTTCAGATGTTTGCAACAAGTTTTATCTATCTAATATGGAAAGGTTTAAATCACTGCAGATTTTTTTTGAAGTACCTCAAACATTCAAAACTACAAGTGCACAAATATAGAGCTATATAATCACCAAGTGGATACTAAGAGTGTACAGTTTCCCTAAAACATCTTGAAAACAACAATGACTGAGGAAATTTATACATTTCTCAGGCCACTTTTATTTCTAATGGTAATAATATTGATTTTACCCTTTCATTTATTTATTGAAACAAATTAATTAGGACAGTATTTAAAGAGACCTCCAGACAGGTGAAGATAAAACAAAATTTTATATGCAGATTCAGCAGGGAAATGTATCAGTTTTCCTTAAACCTTAAGCTTATAGTCTTTAATCATTTAAATAGTGTTTCAACCTACAGAGAAAAAGTCAGTAAAACCTATGGACCCGTTGCGGGAGTTGGGTCAAAAGAGCAGGCAGCATGTTTGGAATACATTTCTTGCAGAAAACACATAAAGAGCAAAACCTGGTCATGCCTGCTGTAACAGACAGTGGTAAATCAATCCCAGCCTGAAGCAAGAAACAGCCCAGCCTAAGCCAGCATTACTGATCTGTATCAATAAAGAGATATTCAAACAGCAACGGAGACCTAAAAGATTGACCTATTTTATCAACCCTATAATTTCTTAGGGCAACATTTACTTGTTTTTTATCCATAGCATAAGCAGCCATATTGATGTATGACTAGAAATATGAACTTTAAACATTGATGTATTTCATTTAGGAAAATATCTTCATTTTTTTATATGTTGACTCTGGTACAGTTGTTTGATGTTTTACTCAAAACATTATGTCAAGGAAATGTATTCTGATGTATGATATTTCTGTGATTTTTTCACAGTTTACTTGCAAATAGCAAGTTTCCTGTAACATGTTTCACTAATTTCCTAGTAAATGGCTTATGTAACCATGTGCCACACAAACATGGTCTCATATTTAGAAACCTAAACAGACTCTTAGAAGACATAATCCCAGTCAAGAGCCAAAGGTGCCCCTGACTGCATCATCCCAGCCATTTTGGTAGTTTTGTAAATTTATAATTCCTAAATTTAAACAAAACCTGTTTTAGGTGGGGCAGTTTTAACCAGGTTTATAACCTTTTGTTAAAACCTTCTTGCCTAAAACTTGCCAACCGTGTCCCTAGTTTAATAGAGTGCAGGATCAATATTTTGATAAACAAATTATATTCTTATAATCCATGCCAGGTAAGGGTTTGGTTATACCTGTGATTTTATAAAGAATACTTCATCTTTCCCTATCCTCACAAGGTGCTCCTTGGCTGTAAATTAATTCCCTCCTGTTTCAAATCCAGTTTGTAGACTACATCAATTGCATGAACAGCTATTGGTAAAGTTGCCCAATAGACTCAATCTAATTAGATTAGAAGCTACAAAGATTAGACATATATTGAAAAGTTCTTTATCTAATCAATACACATATGGCTGAAATATCTGACACATTATTGGAGAACTTCAGTAAAAGGAAGATATTTTTTCTAAGTTTGATAACAGCCAATTACATTTAAGTTCACTGTGATGTTATTTGTTGCAGAGTGGTCAGAAAATATACACATTTAGTATATGGCTGCATGATCAGCCTGTAATGAATGAAGGGTTGGCTCTTTTACATAATCCTGGATAATGTGCTTTCACATTCCTGCATATATAGGGCCAGAAAACTATAGGTCTTCAGACTGCTTGTATCAGTGACACAATTGCATTAACTTTGGTGTTCCTTATATTAATTAAATTCACTCAGAAGTCTAGATTCAGGTTATAATTATCTTTATTGGTTTGCTGTGCCCTTCCCATCCAATTCCATCTCTGTACCTGAAATTTCTTCACCACATGGTGGAGGGGCAAATTTTCCTTTGACACCATGGAAATTTTATTGGCTGAAATGTCTGCTTCAACAAAAATATATTTTTTGGGGTGATTTTTAAAGAAATTTTTTTTTAATGTGTTTTTCCCATACCTGGAGTACTCTAAATATGTGAAATAGGGTATATATATATATATATATATATATATATATATATATAAAGTTGATTTATTTACTTGAAAGATGCATGGATAGTGTTTTATCAGCGACCAAAATTATTCTGTTTTCCCCCAATGCAACAAGATTCTGACCAAAACTGTTCCAAGGTGTGACTCCCATAACAAGTGTATAGGACGTAACTTACTGTGAGCATCGCAGGGTGTTAAGTTATATGTGACTTAAACTGATGACAGTTATTAACTCAGCTGACTTTAAGTCAACTGAGCTATAGCGATACTCCTTTGTCCATTGGCTGACTTTTGGTACGTCTTAGCATCCATCTGTCTGTCTGTCCATTAAACTGGCACATATTGAAACCATTGGAACTACAAATCCGAAATTCAGCATACAGTTAGATGTCCCCAAAATCCCTTACCATACTGAAAATTTGGTCACTACGACTTTGTCCCTTCAAGATTAGAAAGAACATTATATGTCAAATGTCAAAATTGTTAGCTCAGCTGACTATAAGTCATCTGAGCTATAGTCGTGCTCCATTGTCCGTCGTCCGACTGTCTGTCCGTCCGTCCGTCAGTAAGTAGATGTGGCACGTTTTGAAACCGTAAGACCTAGGAATCCAAAATTGGGCATAATGTTAGATGTCCCCAAGATCTCCTACCAAGCCGAAAACTGGGTGTTTGCAACTTCGTTCCTTTGAGAAATTAAGGAAAATCCTCAATTTTTTATTAAAAACCTATTTTCACACTTCAGGACTGCCTAATATCAAAACCACTCATCTGTTTTACCTCATATTTACCATAAATATTCCTCTATATAGTTCCTATGTACATGCCAGAAATTATGTCTGTATTATTTAATTTAAAAAAGTTATGGGCCCAAACATAATGCATTTTGTAAAAAATCAGAAAAGATATTTGATCACTTAACACAAAAAATGTTAATGCTATGGACCTTTTTTCCAGTAATATAACTTTAATTAATCAAAATTAAATTGTATACCCAAAATTAGATGAAAATCTTTAAAATTTTTAAAAATATTAATAAAAATAAAAAATTGGTACCTTAAATTTTGCCCAACTTTGACCATGGCACGTTTTTTTCCTGTAAGTACTGTGGATTTAATTTTCTTCCCATGTTTTTGTTACCATTTTGTCTGTTAACACCAAAAATTTGAAACCAGTTGATCAAAAACTGTAGATTTTAATCAAGTTTTCAAGCACCATGTAACATATTGTTTACATCAAGCTAGTGTTATGCAGTTTGCAAGAGCTCAGCTCCCCAGCTTCAGCTCTAAGTTCCTTAAATTCGGCATACAGTTAGATGTCTCCAAAATGCCCTACCATGCCAAGAATTTGGTCACTATGACATTCGAGATATTAATGAAAAATTTCATTTTTCCATTAAAAACCCATTGTTACATTTCAAGACTGCCTAATATCAAAACCACTGATCTGACTTTAATTATAAATAATATACATATTTTTCATTCTCTATGCACATGCCAGAATGATGTCAGTATTGTGTAATTGTATCCGCCAAAACAGAGTTTTGCGGATACTATGTTTTCAGCTGGTCGCCGCCGCCGCCGCCGCCGCCGCGTAGGTGTCCGGAGAACTCCTCCGTAACCGCTGGGCGGAATTTTCCGAAACGCGGGATCATGTTCGGGTCACATGTGAACTGCTGCGCCCCGATTTTGTTTTGACCTCTGACCTTTCCTCTGCGCTCTGCGTCCGTTTGTGCGTCTGTTTCCACACATAAACCCACATATCTCGGGAACCGTTTGACCGATCAGGAAAATTTTTTTGCACAAATGTAGCCCTCGGAGAGCTTTATAACATACACCAAAAATGGTGGCGCCACCTGCAACCATGTTTGCACAGTGTCCATCTGTTCGTCTGCCTTGGGTTAAAATCACTCATATCTCTGCAGTGACTTGACTAATTCACCTGAAATTCGGCATGCGCAAACATCCTGGATAGCTTTTCTTATTTTATGACAGGTGGCGCCACCTACATTCACGTTTACGCTGCAGACATCCAAGCTCATATCTCGGGAACCGTTTGACCGATCAGGAAAATTCTTTTGCACAAATGTAGCCCTTGGAGAGCTTTATAACATACACCAAAAATGGTGCCGCTACCTGCAACCATGTTTGTACAGTGTCCATCTGTTTGTCTGCCTTGGGTTAAAATCACTCATATCTCTGCAGTGACTTGACTAATTCACCTGAAATTTGGCATGCGTATACATCCTGGATAGCTTTTCTGATTTTATGACAGGTGGCGCCACCTACATTCACGTTTACGCTGCAGACATCCAAGCTCATATCTCAGGAACCGTTTGATTGATCAGGAAAATTTTTTTGCACAAATGTAGCCCTTGGAGAGCTTTATAACATACACAAAAAATGGTGGCGCCACCTGCAACCATGTTTGCACAGTGTCCAGCTGTTCGTCTGCCTTGGGTTAAAATCACTCATATCTCTGCAGTGGTTTGACTAATTCACCTGAAATTCTGCATGCTTATACATCCTGGATAGCTTTTCTGATTTTATGACAGGTGGCGCCACCTACAATCAAGTTTACGCTGCAGACATCCAAGCTCATATCTAGGGAACCGTTTGACCAATTGGGCCAAAATTTTGCATGTGTATAGTTCTCACAAAGCTCTTTATCATACGCTAAACTGGTGGCGCCACCTGCAACCCTTTTTTGCACAGCGTCCATCTGTTTGTCTGCCAAGGGCAAAAATCACTCATATACAATATAGTGGTTTGACTTATCTGCCTTAAATTTTGCATATGTATACAACTTGGACGGCTTTCTGGATTTTTTGGTAGGTAGCGCAACCTACATACACAATTTGGCTGCAGACATCCATGCTGATATGCAACACTTCACCCGTTCCACTCTGATTTAGGCGGATACAAGTAGTCGCTTGTCGACTACCCGTATTCTAGTTGTTTTAAGTTATGGGCCCAAACATAATGCACTTTGTAAAAAATCAAGAAATATATTTACTCCCTTAACAAGAGCATTGCTGAAGCTAGAGATTTTTTTGTCAGGAATGTAACATTATTTAATCAAGATTCAATTGAATACCCAAAATTAGTTCTGAATTTTTCAAATTTATTTAGTATAAATATAAAATTAGTACCTTAAATTTTGCCCAACTGTGACCATGGCACGTTTGTTTCCCGTGAGCACTGTTGATATAATTTTCATATCATGCACACATAAGCATTTCAGCTTTTTAGTTTAGAAAGCTGAAAGAAATCGGCCAAAAATTGTAGCTTTTATTAATGATTTTTATGAGACCCTGTCAGACTTTGGCTCTCTCCAGCCCCTCTTGAGTCACCTGTATGTTGACCTTGTTGACCTTTCATCAAATTATGCACGCTTGAGGCGAGGCATACATGGAATCCAGGCAGCTTATGGCAAGCCACAGTTGATCCAGGTGTCCAACCCAACTCATCTAGTAGTTTTAACCAAGAACATAACAAAAAACAATAAATTAATAAATTTTTATTGGTTTTTAATATCAAATTAAAGAAAAATAGAAAAGGAATTTGTTAGTTTATAATAACAGGAAATTAACTTGCAGTTACTGATGATATAAGAATCTTGTATCGATGGGTAGAATGTCACATATTCCAAATAACACCATGCAGTCACCTATGGCATTTTTCAGTTCAATTTTAATGATAAAGAAGTAAATCATATTATTCATTACTAATCATTAGGGATCATATGAAGGAAATTAGACAAAGATGCAGTTGATAATATTAATCTAGATTCCTGCTGTGTCTAGTGTGTACATTGATGTGAAATTAGTCCAAAATGAATTTTTTACAGTTATTTTTTAATATAAATAAAAGCCATAAAACCGGGTACTTATGATCATTATTTAAATGTGTGAATTTTGTACATTATGGATTCTCAACACCATTGTTTGGTGAAAACTGAATAAATACCAGACATGGTGGGAATACTTTGCAATTGTATTTAAATACAAATATGATTATTTACTCCATTAAAAAATTTCTTGCATATAGAATGGGAATTCAGGTAAAAATGAAAGTATATGAATACCAGTGCAAATACTTTCCAAATGTATTCATGAATGCATTCATGAATATATTCTTTAATATTATTTTAATAATCATTTCAGTTATATTTCATTTTAAAAATCATACGATTCTCTTATTATTTTTAATAAAAATTATATCTGGGACAATATTTGTAATTTTTTTTAATAAATAGTTAAACTCTTATATTATATGTTCTGCTTCTAAGTTATATGGCCAAGTCAAAATCTGTGTGACAATAGTACTCCATTTGTTAATAAAATAAATGAAATCAATCCTCTTCCCTGTCTCCAAAGGTACTATCAAAATCATACATAAGTTAAACAACAACAACTCATAATACAGCTTATACTTATTACCACACAAAACCAGCATGTGCCTCATTTCTAAATCATATTTTTTTATCATATATAACAGCTGAGCGCCGTGACCCATAGGTCCCTTGTTTTTTATTCTCAAATATTCCCAGATTAGTCTTTATTAATAAGTATTTATTGATTTCTTCCTAAATTCTTTTTAATTTCTAATTAAATTTATTTCTAATGTCTCTAAACAGGGCTGTATTCCTGACCCCTACAAGCTGAGAGAATTTGTATGTATACCGCCCCCTGGTGGTGAGAGGTTGTACTGCACCATGATGCGTCACGGTGAGGAGAGCATCGGAGGTTATTACACGTTGTACCTTGAGTACCTGGGGGGTATGATCCCCCTTCTGAAAGGAAGGAGGGCGTCCAAAATAAGACCAGAGTTCATCATCTACGACCCAAAGATCAGAGTCATGGATAAAACTGGTATGTAGAAAAAGACTAGCATGAATCTTACAACATGAATATAGACTGCTGGAGTGAGGGGAATATCTTAGGCATGGGACACAACAGTGAACTGTTTCAGACAGTTTTATTAGCTCAGCTGACTTTAGGTAATCTGAGCTAAAGCAATGGCCAAAATCTGTTAACAGGACACTTTTTGAAACTGTTTGAGCAATAACATCTAAAATTTAGTATATGGTAAGATGTCCCTAAAGTCTCCTACCAAATGTGACTTTGTTCCTTCGAAAAATAAAGGAAAACCCACTGTTTTCCAGAGAGAACCTTTTGTTACACTTCAAAAGTGCCTAATATTCAAAATTCCAAACTTTCTAAATATATTTGATACCAGAAACATAATAACACCAGTCACTAAATCACCAAGGAAATAATCCAGTTATCAAACACAGCGAAGGGCAGCTTTGTGTGGAAGAGAAGTACCACATCTTGTGCAACAAAAGAAACACAGATTAGTTTAAATGAGCTTATTTCAAAATGTGCAAACACTAACTTCAAATATAAGCTCATTTATATGCATGTTTAAACTATATATATGAAAGTGTGTTTGTGTGTTAATTAATGAGACAGGATTAAAATCCAAGAAAAATTTAGATCTGCCAAGAATCAGACTAGAATTTCAATATGTTTGTAAAATGTTTAATCCTCAAAACAAGAGAAATATATGCCACAGCTTTAATGAAATATTGGAAAGATGTTAAAATGTGTCAATTATTACAGTCAATTTATTAATTAATTACTTTTGGATACATGTCTCCTTATCTTCAGTTTCTTAATTATCTCATGACATTTAATCAGAAATAATTTCCCTGGGATATATCATCTATGTATTAACAGTTGCAGATGAAAGGGTGCTATAATGTCACATTAGTGATATTTTGCTGATTTGAAACTATTTTCACACTATAATGTTCCTAGGATCTGGTAACTTTATCGTCATTTTTATAGGCAAAGTGGGAAAGAGGGTGGGGGTTGTGGCTGAAGGGGGGGGGGGGGGACTGTGACCCCCTGGAGCACTGCCCCCTGGCTTAGCCATGACAATTAACCCGACTCAATAGGCAATGATAATTGGGCTTGTAAGGCTACTTATGTTGTGATACAAGCAATATCGAGGAATGCATCGCAGTGGTTTTCCATCATGTTGCATTCATATTGTGCTAAACAGCCTATAATCTTAACATTATGCTAGGAATGATGAATAAACATACGAGAATACATTGAACTCACAACCGAAACTGAAACCCCATCTCTATGGTAAAGTATCATTTCCTGTATGGCATACAAGTCAGCTGCATCTAGTAACCCATGTGAGCCAGGCATGTATTCATGCGGTCAGAAATTCAACAAACATATGGAGGGGTTTACCAATATGCTGAGTTAAAACAGAACTTTTCTAGCTCATGTTTTGTGTTATAAGAAAGTAAATAAAAATGCTTACGATTAGTCTGGTTTATGTCAATTGAAACTCACTCACAATGTACCTGTAGGCCATGAGGTGTTGTCAAAAATTTCAAAATTTGCATCCTCATTGGGCCTTATAATGCATTCCTCAGACCTGGATGTAAAGGCACTCTGACAGCCAGTAATCTGGTTGTAATGTCAGAGGGCGGATATGGCGCTACCCCTGGCTATGCCCCTGATTGACGTTTTTCTTATTTATTGTTTGCATGTAGCAGTAGTGATGGACGACCTGTTACTGAGCAGCCCATCTGAACAGGAAAGTGAGTCTGAGGATGATGTGGTCGTGGATGGGTGTGGATCACCAAGAATGCAGAGAAGGAAACTGTCAAGGTCTTCTCAGGGTCAAATCTACAGCAGACGAAACAGCACAGTCTCCCAAAGGCCGATTGATGACGTCATGTATGATGAGAATCTTCCAGAGGTACTTTTATGTTATCAGTACAATTGTACATTTTGACTTTATTATTTATCTTATCAGTGCAGTAGTACAGTAATTATTCATTAAGATCACACACTGAGGGTATTTTTTAACATGTGCCAAAGACAAGAGCTAAGGCTTTTTCAGATCACAGTTTCAGTGTATTAGCTCCAACACAGTGGAATAATCTTCCAAGAATGACCAGGCAGATTGTTAATACTCAGAAATTCAGGTAGACCCTTAAAACACATTTGTTTGCTGAGGCATTTAAGTAATTGAAATGTAATGAGTATTAAGATTATATGTGGATATAATTCATAGCATGTACACTTATCTACCTTTCTCATTTCATTAAAGCACCACAGAATAATTGTATTGGAAACAATATCATGCACCAGTTGAGCGCTGTATAAAACATTTAATAATAATAATATCAGTTCAGTAGTACATTTTGACTTTATTTTGTAACTTATCGGTACAGTAATACAGTAGTACATTTTAACATCATTATTTATCTTATCAGTACAAAAGTATATTTTGACTTTATTATTTATCTTATCAGTACAGTAGTACATTTTGACTTCATAATTTTTATCTTATCAATACAGAATGCATTTTGACTTTATTATTTGTATCCGCCAAAACAGAGTTTTGCGGATACTATGTTTTCAACTGCACGCCGCCGCTGCCGCCGCCGCGTAGGTGTCCGGAGAACTCCTCCGTAACCGCTGGGCGGAATTTTACGAAACCCGGGATTATGTTCGGGTCACATGTGAACTGCTGCGCCCCGATTTTGTTTTGACCTCTGACCTTTCCTCTGCACTCTGCGTCCGTTTGTGCATCTGTTTCCACACATAAACCCACATATTTCCAGAACCGTTTGACCGATCAGGAAAATTTTTTTGCACAAATGTAGCCCTTAGAGGGCTTTATAACATACACAAAAAATGGTGGCGCCACCTGCAACCATGTTTGCACAGTGTCCATCTGTTTGTCTGCCTTGGGTTAAAATCACTCATATCTCTGCAGTGACTTGACTAATTCACCTGAAATTCGGCATGCGTATACATCCTGGATAGCTTTTCTGATTTTATGACAGGTGGCGCCACCTACATTCACGTTTACGCTGCAGACATCAGAGCTCATATTTCCAGAACCGTTTGACCGATCAGGAAAATTTTTTTGCACAAATGTAGCCCTTAGAGGGCTTTATAACATACACAAAAAATGGTGGCGCCACCTGCAACCATGTTTGCACAGTGTCCATCTGTTCGTCTGCCTTGGGTTAAAATCACTCATATCTCTGCAGTGACTTGACTAATTCACCTGAAATTCAGCATGCATATACATCCTGGATAGCTTTTCTGATTTTAGGACAGGTGGCGCCAACTACATTCACGTTTACACTGCAGACATCCAAGCTCATATCTCGGGAACCGTTTGACCGATTGGGCCAAAATTTTGCATGTGTATAGATCTCACATAGCTCTTTATCATACGCAAAACTGGTGGTGCCACCTGCAACCATGTTTGCACAGTGTCCATCTGTTCGTCTGCCTTGGGATAAAATCACTCATATCTCGGCAGTGGTTTGACATATCTGCCTTAAATTTTGCAGGTTTATACATCCCAGACAGCTCTCTTGATTTTATGACAGGTGGCGCCACCTGCATTCTAGTTTATGCAGCAGACATCCAAGCTCATATCTTGGGAACCGTTTGACCGATTGGGCCAAAGTTTTGCATGTGTATAGTTCTCACATAGCTCTTTATCATACGCAAAACTGGTGGTGTCACCTGCACCATTTTTGCTCAGCGTCCATCTGTTTGTCTGCCACGGGCTAAAATCACTCATATACATGTAGTGGTTTGACTTATCTGCCTTAAATTTTGCATATGTATACAACTTGGACGGCTTTCTGGATTTTGTGGTGGGGGGGCAACCTACATACACAATTTGGCTGCAGACATCCATGCTTATATGCAACACTCTATTTCCCCTTGCCACTCAACCCATGCCTCACTTCACCCGTTCCACTCTGATTTAGGCGGATACACGTAGTCGCTTGTCGACTACCTGTATTCTAGTTATCTTATTAATTTCAGACATATTTCTCTAATCAATACAGAATACATTTTGACTTTATTATTTATCTTATCAATTTCAGACATATACATTATTCCTGTTTTAGACCCACCGACTAGCAGAGGTCATGTCAAACATCTGGGGGACCAAGTTTCGTCTTAGGTCAGTGGTTTCATTTCTACCCGAGGATCTGGGTCATGTGATTTACCGCACCAGTTTACTCCACCTTCAGCCACGACAGATGACAGTGAGCTTAGCGGAGCTGGGAGGGAACATCAATGTGCAGACCAGTGGAGAAGCAGCCTCCACTCACAGTTGTGGTATGAGTGAAAGTGAGGATGATAACGGTAAGTTTAAGTTGATTGAGTGAACTCAAACAGTGCTCAGTTGCTTCAGAAGACGTAATCACTATACCAACTGGGTCCAAGCTGTGACGTACAGTACTTCAGGTGTATCCTGGGGGGCAGCACCTTCCAGATAAGTTCTACCATTTAATTATTTCAGAGAAGTGTTTGCACATGACTGATAGAGTATAAGTGCTTATTTAGGCTTTATTTTGTAAGATCATTTTTCAGCTCAGCTGACTATAAGTCATCTGAGCTAAAGTCCTGGTCCTTTGTCTGTCGTCCGGACGTTAACAGGGCACGTTTTAAAACCGTTGGACCTACGAATCCAAAATTCTGCATACCCTTAGATGTCCCCAAAATCTCCTACCATAACGAAAATTGGGTCATTAGGACTTCGTTCCTTTGAGATATTAAGGAAAAAACTCCGTTTTCCATAAAAAAAGCCATTGTTACACTTCAAGGCTGCCTAATATCAAAACCACTGATCTTTTTTTCATCATATTTAGTATTCATATTCTTCCATACATTTTCTGTGCACATACCAAAAATAAGGTTAGTATTGGGTATTATTTTGAAGTTATTGGCCCAAATATAATGCAATTTTTAAAAAATCAGGAAATATATTTGCTCACTTAACATGAGAATTGCTGAAGCTGGAGACTTTTTTTTCAGGAATATAACTTTATTTAATCAAGATTCAGCTGTTTAACCAAAATTAGATCTGAATTTTGCAAATTTTTCAAGTTATTAGCATAAATAAAAAATCAATACCTTAAATTTTGTCCATTTTTGGCAATGGCACGTTTTTACCCTGTAAGCACTGTTGATTTAATTTTCACAGCATATATACATAAGGTTTCAATCTTTTAAAATCTGAAATTTCAAAGGAATTGTTTGAAAAGAGTAGCTTTCATTCAAGTTTTCATACACCATGTCAAGTGTTGTTTACAGCTAGCCCACCTAGTAGTACAGCCTTCACTTGCATTATGTAACCCACCCCAGGCAGCTTGCCTTGGCTCAGCTTGGCCACTACTAGCAGGCTTCCCCTTTGCCCTGCACCCCCCCCCCTCCCCCAGCTTGTGCATAAACTAGATGAATGTTATAATTTTCTGTATTTTATTTTATTCTTGGCTATGCTACATTTTAGATTTTGTATTGTACTACCAGGGTTACAACGATTAAAGTGCACATTTAATTATGTCCACAAAGTGATGTATTGCTATGAAAGTGTGGATGTTCATCAGATAAGTAATGCTTTACTTCAGAAGAGTAAAACATCACCAGGTGTGAAATTGACTATTAATTCCAGTAATTAATTATAGCTGAGATTGTAATTAGCATAATGATATTGTTTGTCCCTCATTCAACCAACAGTGTGTATACTTTATTTGAAAAGATGTTTTTATTTTATCAAACTTACAGAATCTTTTATTTTATTTCGGTGAATAAAATCAAGCATGTACTGAAAATTCAATATGCAAAACTTTTTAATAGGGATTCAAGGAAAAATCTTGTAGATGCCATGTTGTTGCATTATTTTCTTTTAAATTCAGTTTAAACATTTGATTTAAAAATAATAAAATATATGTGTATGCATAATATTACCCAATATGAGCTACAATCTGGATATATAATGATTGCAACTTAGAATTCTAATATTTTAACTTATATTTTCAGTTTTTTTATTACAAATTTATAACACTTGTAAATAAAAAAAATGAATCAGATTAAAACTATTAATGGAAAGAGTGGATATGCAAAAAAATAGGTTTATATATAAACTTAAATGCATTATTCCCTTGAAAGTAAAATAAAGGTATTAGTCCATTCTGTCCACTTGCCTGTCCATCTGTAGATTTTTTCATATGCATCACAGTATCTCAAAACTTTACTGTTTTTCTTCATGACAGTCTTGTCAGAGTATTAGTTTGCAATCATATGTTTAGAACTTTAGTATAACCAAGTAGGAGGGCCCTTTTCCTCTTAGCTTCTCATATGCTTATATAAATGAAAAACATTACAATAGAATATTTTTCACATTTTGCATTTGCAAAAATTTCAAACATAAGCTGGGCGCCGTGACCCATGGGTCCTTTGTTTATATTCTGGATTTTTCAACATCATTGTTTGGCTAAAACTGAATAAATACCAGACATGGTGCAAATACTTTGCAAATGTATTTGAATACGAATATGAATATGTACTCCATTATAAAATTTCTTGCATAAGAATGGGAATTCAGGTAAAAATGGAAGTATTTGAATACCAGTGCAAATTAATACTTTCAAAATGTATTCATGAATGCATTCATGAATATATTCTATAATATTATTTTAATAATCATTTCAGTTATATTTTATTAAAAAAATCATATGATTCTCTTATTATTTTTAATAAAAATTATATTTGGCACAATATTTGTTATTAAGTTTTAATAATTTGTTAAACTCTTATCTGATATGTGCTGCTTATCAGTTATATGACCAAGTCAAAATCTGTATGACAATAGCTCTCCATTTGTTAATAAAATAAATGAAATCAATCTCTTCCCTGTCTCCAAAGAAACTATCAAAATCATACATAAGCTAAACACCAACAACTCATAATACAGCTTATATTTATTTCCACACAAAACCAGCATGTGCCTCATTTTTTAACATATATAACAGCTGAGCGCCTTGACCCATGGGTCCCTTATTAATTGGTTAATTTAGTAATTCAGAAGTAAAAAATATGTATAAGTCTTGGTTAGAAATAAAGAATTCTCAAAGGTCAAGGTAGAATAAAGGTAAAGGTATGGAGTTGGGAATACAGGGCTTTATGTTAACTTTTTACATTTAGATATACTTGCCCTACATGGTTTTTACTTGCCCTATTTAAATCAGTGATCCTTACTACTAAGAGGAATTGTGTTCCACATGACTGTGGTGCTTGTTTCATTGTTTGTAAACAAAAAATCATATTCAAATGTATGTGAGAAGATCATTGGGATTCAGACCTTTGGAGAAGTCTTATATTGGACCCACATCCACTTGTCCACTAGCAAGTGGGAGCCATCTTTTAGTTGCCCTACCAGCATTATCTGGAACTATTTAGTTGCCATGGGCAAGTAGTCAATGGTTAATGTTGAGCCCTTGAATATTTCAATGTCAAGATAAGATCATATAAGATGTGTCATTTTTGCAGGTACACAGGAGGAGCAAGAAAACAGTGCAGCCGTGGCACTAGCAATTGATGCATGTCTGCCCATCTCCCCTGAGACTCCTGCCAAAAACTTTTTCCCAAATCTAACAAGGCCACCAGGAGCTCCAGGTCTCCCTAGTCCCGGTTTCGTAGATAGTTATGCCCCTGGTCACATGGACCCTGGTGGCCAAATGATGCAAGCTGCAGCTGTGGTCAGAAATAATCGCAATGATATTCGGCGAGGGTCTCCAAACACAAACTTACTACGGAAACAAGCTGGAAATTTACCAAGCCTCATGCAGAGTGGGAGTACATCTGTTCCCGGTGCTAGCAGGACTATGAAAATTAATGGCAATTCACAAAAATCTGATAGGACGTTCAGTTTATCTAATGATAATGTGAAAGATAAATGTCGAATGAACGGCAAGTCGCCCTCAAAATGTGTGAACCAGGATGCAGCAGGTGTTTCTAATGAAACAACCTCCATCAAGACTTGCCCATGGAATAAAGCAGACCGTCCTATCATTACAGGGGAAATATTATATATTGACGATGATATTGGTGACGCTCCAAATAATGCTAGCATTATTGATGACAGAAACACAGTAGCATTATGTTCTCAGGATCTGACTAGCGGGGATGTTCGCTGGCGGTGTACAGATGAAATTTGCACGGGTACGCTAAGTGAAACTTCACCATGCCGTTCGTCACCCAGTAAACATAATGGCCGGCCAACCACCTTGAAAAGCAGTACAGAAGACATACTGGTACTGACTCAAACAGATACAGGAGATTCTAACAGACAAGTTCTCCTGGAACTGAAAACCAGTACAAATAAAATGAGTGACCAAATCACTATGCAAGAACCAGGTTCAGCCAATAGGAGCATAGATACAGATTCAGTGCAGAGCTTTTCTTTACCTTCCTCTCCACTTCATAGATTTTTCTCCTCCAAGTACAGAAAATCAAAAGCAAAGAAAGAACCTAAGCCTCAAAAAGGACGAATTAATGCTCCCAAGCAGCGCAGGTTGCGTAAATATAACGCGGTTGACAGTTCTGATGAGGATGTAGCTCATAGTGCCGATGAAGTGCTAACGTGTGAGAACTACACAGATCTGGAGTCATTTCAAAAAGCTCAGCTCAAACAAAAGGTAGGCCCCAATACAAATGTTAGTGCATGAAAGCTGAACACTGTTTCTTATATATTATATTTATTTCATTTTTATAAGCTAAGCTAAATTCAGTGATTGTGATAACCTTCCATCCATTATCTGTATGTGCAGGCAGACATTTATAAACAGGGTACATTTCACAGTCACTAAAGATGCAGACATGCAATTTTGCACAAGTTCAGTTTGCTGATAGTAAAATTGCTTGCCACTCTTTTAGCTAGATTTCTAAAAAATAATTTCCTGTAGTAATAACCTGGAAGATAAAGTGTATTTAACTATATTTGTCCTCTGTATCATTAACAGTGTATTTAATTATATGTGTTGTCTTTATCATTGTTTCTTATATATGTTGTAATCTTTTAGATGATTTAGAGTAGAGTGTCAGAGTGATGTTCTTTCTTTACTTGGGAGTGAACCTGTGAGCTTATGTGAGATTGGCATCATCTGTCTCCTGTCGTCTGTCGTCAGTATGTTAATTAACCCATACTATGTTGAAAATGGCAAGAGCTAGCATCACAAAATTATATGCAAAAAGTCATTAAAAAAAAAACTATCAGAATTTGCTTATTTTTTTGCTATCTTCATTTACTTAGATTTTATAGGGGAAAAGCAAAAAACCTTTAAAAATCTTCTTCTCAGAAACTGTTGAGCCAAATTGTTCAGTATTTCATAGAGATGATCCCAGGAACAATCTCTCTCAAGTTTGTTCGAATGGTTCCAGTTCAGTGATTTTGGCCAAGTTACAGGAGCTGAACTTAGTCATTTGGCAAAAAGCATACTAAAATTTTAATTTCAGAAATGGCAGGAGCTATCATCACCAAATTTTGGTGACATGAGTTATATTCAAAATTGAGGTATTGGTGGCTCCACTTTTTTGACCATTCCTGTAAAGGGTGACCGGTCATCAGTTAAGTAACCCATAATTTCTCAGGAACTGCAGGAGCCAGCTTCCCCAAATTTTATGCAAAAATCAGTTCCATGTCAAATGTTGTGGGATTAAGCTTTTTGTGGCGCCTACTGCATTGATTTTTCTGGGGGAAAACTAGAAAACCTTTGAAAATCTTTCAAAATTGTTTAGCCAAATTGTTCAATATGTCACAGAATGATCTCAGAGATGAGCTCTCTCAAGTTTGTTCAAATGGTTTGGGTTTGATAAATTTTGCCAGAGATACAGGAATTTGAACTTCGTCGATTTTCCAGGTAAGCATAATGACATAACAGTTTCAGAAACAACAGGAGCTAACATCACCAGGTTTTGTGCAAATGTTTGTCACCTGACTCATTGAAATTGAGGTTTTTATGGCACCACCTACATTGACCTGTTTTTTATGAGCATAAACCTTGTAATTTTAGCCTCTTTCAGCTTAAAAATGATTTAAGATGAATCTGTCAAGCTGAATGGTTTAATTTAGCACAAAAATTATCCTAGGTTAGAGTTCTCACTAGTTGCATAAGAATAGATTGGAATCATTGATTTTTGGCAGAATTATTGTACTTTTATTAATGAAAGGACTGTGAGATACTTTGGTAAACAAACATTGTAGGTTTAAAGTAATAACAAACAGTGCCCTTTGGTTATATATAATATAAGTAGAAATGTACAGGCAACACAAATAATTAGTTTCCGTATCCAGTTAATGTGTAAGATAAATCCATGGATAAAAAATATATCTGTTTTCTGATTTGCTTTCAATGGGCATCTATTGTTATTCTTGACATTTTGATAAACAAAAATCTTATGAATATGAAGCTTGAAAAAAGCACTGTAGCCAAAGTCTTTTAGTATGTAAAAACAGATATTTCATTATGCCAACATTTTGTGTCTGTCCATAAATAGCTTGGCAGACTGCAAACTTTTCTCAGACTTTAACAGGCCAAATTTCAGTCTGGATCTATATAAAGCTTTGGCAGACTGCCAACTGTACAGACTGCCAACTGTATCAGATTTTGCTATAGGTCAAGAGTTCACTCAGTGCAGTAGCTGCTGCTAGCAATTAGCTTTGCTTGACTTGGGGCAACTTCCTGCCTCAGCTGAGCTTGGTCAGCCCAGTGCACCCGACTCAAGAGAATTCAGTGTATCAGCCTGAAATTTTGGCCTTTCTATGCATCTTTGATGACTTTTATGTACACAAGACTGGTGTCGTCACCTACAAAGAGTTTTGCTCAGTGTATGTCCCTGCTTATTTCTCTGGAGGGATTTGATATCTCAGCCTGAAATTTTGCTTATCTATACAAATTTGATAGCTTCTTAGGATACAAGACTGCTGGCACCAACTGCAATAATATTTGCAAAGTGAATGTCCCTGCTTATTTCTCAGGAGGAATTTGATATATCACCCTGGAATTGGGCATATGTATACATTTGGATAGCTTTGTCATATAAAAGATTGGTGGCTCCACCTACAATAATTTTTGCACAGTGTATGTCCCAGCTTATTTTTCAGGAGTGATTAGACATATCATCCTGAAATTGTGCATGTCAATACAACTCAGATAGTTTTGTTTTAAACAAGTCTTGTGGCATCACCTATAACTTTCTTTGGGTTTCATGTATCTGTGCACATAGCTCAAGAGAGGTTTGAAGTATTAGCCTTGAATTTTGCATGTCCATACATGTTTGATGGCTTTTCTAATACACAAGGCTGGTGGCATTATCTACAATCATTTTGTGTTGTGTACATTCATGTCAGTATTTCAGGAGTGATGTTTATATAATTGGTGCTTATACTTGGGTTCAAAATGTTTAGTACTTGAAAAGTAATGGTCCAGCATGGAAGCATTATACCTTATGTATATCCCATTGCACAGGTTTGTATTAGGCCTATAGGCTTTTTAAGCGAACCTGTGAGCTTATGCGATGGTGTGGCGTTGTCCGGCGTCCGTACGTTTACCCATACTATCTTAAAAACAGCAAGATTTAGCATCATGAAATTTTATGCAAAAAATTAGTCATCTAAAAAACTCTATCAGATTTTGCTTATTTTTTGACTAACTGCATTTTCTTGATTTTATGGGGAAAAAGCTAAAAAAGCTTTAAAAATCTTCTTCTCCGAAACTGTTCAGCTAAATTGTCCAATATTTCACAGAAATGATCCTTGGAACAATCTCTCTCAAGTTTGTTGAATGGTTTAAGTTTGGTGATTTTTGGCTGAGTTACAGGAAGTTAAACTTGGTCATCTGTCCAAAAAAGCATACTAAAATTACAATCTTAGAAACGGCTGGAGCTATCATCACCAAATTTTATGCTAATGTTGGTCACATGAGTCATATCTGAAATTGAGATATTGGTGGCGCCACCTACATCTGCCTTTTTTGTACTGGGGGTCATCAGTGCCTGTATCATACTGACAGCTACAAAAAACTTCTTCTCTGAAACCATATGGCAAAATTGTTTAATATCGCACAGAAATGATCCTAGGGTAGTGCTTTCTGAAGTTTGTTCAAATGGTCTCTTTTCAGTGACTTTTGGGTAAGTTATGGGAAGCTGAATTTAGTCATATGCCATAACAGCCCATTTTAGCTCAGTGGCTACAAAGATCTTCTTCTCAAAAACCACTGGGCCAAATTCTTAAATCTCACACATTAATTATCCTCAGATGTTGATAATTCAAGTTTGTTCAAATGGTTTTGGTTCAGTGCTTTTTGGCTGAGTTACAGGAAGCTGAACTTAGCCAGTATGCTGTATCTTCCTATATGAGTTATAAACTTGCAAAACGTTTTTCAACTGATGCCATTGAAGCCAATTTGTTAAATATATTACAAGAAAAATCCCAACAATAATTTTATATAAAAATTGTCATTAATGGTTCCACATGAATGAATTTTGGCTGAATTATGGAGATTGAATTGAGTCATTTTACCATATATGTTAGCTGTGTGATGCTGTTACATCTATCCTGGCACAAGTTTATCAGCATCTATTGCATCATGCCACTAGACATTTAAATTTCAGGTTATATTTGGTTAATATTGACAAGAAAGTTTTTTTAAAAGCTTTTAAAAGATTTAGTTTTATGATTTAAGTTATTCATACCAGGCAATGTTACAACCATGGATATTCAGCTCTCTGTGGCTATATAAAGACAACTGTACTTAAAATATAAATTATTGATATCCCTACTCAACTTAATTCAAGAATTTGCCATCAGTGATATATATCTGTATTTTAATTTTGCATTCAGTGTGCATTCGTAATAATTGTATCGCCAGACATAGTCTGGAGATACTATGGTTTAGGCACGGTCGCGCCGCCGCCGCCGCCGCCGCAGAGATTTCTTTTGGACACAATAACTCAAAAAATATTTCACGGATCTTTACCAAACTTGGTATATGTATAGATATGGGTGAGAGGACGACGCCTATTTAAAATGAGGTCATGACCTCAACTAGGAGAGTGACCTTGACCTTGAATAGGTTCAATTTTGGGGAAAATCACACAAATTCTTAAATATCTCAAGAAAACTTGCATTGATTGATCCCAAAATCAAGTTGATCGAAGATCATGGATAGGGTTGTCATGTTCCAGAAACTGGTGGCGCCACCTATTATTCTTTACTTGTTTTCATGCCGTTTAATATCCCCATCATTGCCATTTATCAGTACTGAGAGCATTATAAGTCAAAAACTAATGGACAAATTTCTTTCATATTATGCATATACATGGATATGGGTTATAGGATAATGTTTATTTGAATAGGGGTCATGACCTTTCCAATGAGTGGCCTTGACCTTGAATATTGCCATATATGGTGAAAATTACACAAAAACATTAATATCTCAATAAGGGATGCATGCATTGGTCCAAAAATCAACATGTTCGAAGATCTTGGAAAGTATTGTCATGTACCGGAAACAGGTGGCGCCACCTGTTATTCTTTTACTTGTTTTGTGCCATTTTATACCCCATCATTGCCATTTATCAGTACTGTGAGCATTATAAGTCAAAAACTAATGGACAGATTTCTTGCATATACATAGACATGGGTTAGGGGATGATGTATATTGAAATTTAGATCATGACCTTTTCTATGAGAATGACCTTTTCTATGAGTGTGGTCTGATATTAATTGTTGCTGAAGATGGGGGGCAAGGTATAGGTCAA
The DNA here is from genome assembly GCA_026874595.1 of Sipunculus nudus. NCBI lineage: Eukaryota > Metazoa > Annelida > Sipuncula > Golfingiida > Sipunculidae > Sipunculus > Sipunculus nudus. The sequence continues at coordinate 39,132,375 of CM049311.1, forward strand.
GAGTTCACTCAGTGCAGAAGCTGTATTCTATTTATAGCTTTGGTAGACTGCTCACTGCATCATATTTGGCACCATATTTAAGTTCAGCCTGAATCTATTTATAGCTTTGGCAGACTGCCAACTGTGTCAGATTATGCAACAGGTCAAGAGTTCACTCAGTGCAGCCAGGTACAGGTCAAAAGTTCACTCAGTCTAGCCAGGTGCAGGTCAAGAGTTCACTCAATGCAGTAGCTTGAGGCAGCAATTTGTCACAGGTCACTCAGGGGCAACTGCCTTACTCACCTAAGCCTTGTCAGCCCAGTGCATCAAACTCTGGGGAAGTTTGATGTATTGGACTGATACCTGTCTATGCGTCTTTGATGGTATTCTCATATACATGACAGGTGGTGCCACCTACATTGACTTTTGCAGTGTATGCACCTGCTTATTTCTACATCAGCCTAAAATTGGGTATGTTTATACATATCCAGTAGCTTTAGAGTGTACAAGACTGGTGGAGCCACCTACAATAATTTTTGCACAGTGTATGTCCCTGCTTATTTCAACAGAGGGGTTTGACATATCAGTCTGACATTGGGCATATGTATATATCTCATCGTTGTATATAAGACTGGTGGTGCCAGCTACAATCATTGTATCTGCCAAAACAGTTTTACTATGTTTTACTATGTTTCTAGTCGGAGGCCGACGCTGCCGCCATCACCGCATAGGTTTCCGGAGAAGTCCTCCATAACCACAGGGCAGAATTATTAGCGAACCTGTGAGCTTATGCGATGGTGCGGCGTCGTCCGTCAAGTGTCGTGCGTCATCTGTACGTTAACCATAGCTATCTCAAAATGGCAGGAGCTAGCATCCCCAAATATTTTGCAAATAATCAGTCATCCAAAAAACTATATCAGATTTTGTTTATTTTTTTTCTAACTTCATTTTCTTAGATTTCAGAGGGAAAAAGCTGAAAAAGCTTTAAAAATCTTCTTCTCCGAAATTGTCCAGCCAAATTGTCCAATATTTCACAGAAATGATCCCTGGAACAATCTTTCTCAAGTTTGTTCGAATCGTTCCAGTTCAGAGATTTTTGGCTGAGTTACAGGAGGTTAAACTTTGTTACCTGTGCAAAAAAGCATATTAAAATTTAAATCTCAGAAACGGCCAGGGCTATCATCACAAAATTTTATGCCAATGTTGGTCACATAAGTCATATCTGAAATTGAGGTATTGGTGGCGCCACCTGCATCTGCCTATTTTGTACGGGGTCATCAGTGCCTGTATCACACTGAGGGCTACAAAAAACTTCTTCTCTGAAACCATATGGCCAAAATGTTTAATATCGCACAGAAATGATCCTAGGGTAGTGCTTTCTGAAGTTTGTTCAAATGGTCTCAGTTCAGTGACTTTTGGCTAAGTTATGGGAAGCTGAATTTAGTCATATGCCATAACAGCCCATTTTAGCTCAGTGGCTACAAAGATCTTCTTCTCAAAAACCACTAGGCCAAATTCTTAAATCTCACACATTAATTATCCTTAGATGTTGATAATTCAAGTTTGTTCAAATGGTTTTGGTTCAGTGCTTTTTGGCTGAGTTACGGTAGCTGAACTTGGCCAGTTTGCTGCATCTTCCTATATGAGTTATAAACCTGCAAAATGTATTTCGACTGATGACATTGAAGCCAGTTTGTTAAATAATTTCCAAGAATAATCCCTACAATTATTTTTATAATAATTGTCATTAATGGTTCCACATGAATGATATTTGGCTGAATTATGGAGCTTGAATTGAGTCATTTTAACATATATGTTAGCTGTGTGATGCTGTTACATCTAGCCTGGCACCAGTTTATCAGCATCTATTACATCATGCCACTAGACATTTAGATTTCAGGTTATCTTTGGTTAATATTGTTAAAGAAAGTTTTTTTTAAAAGCTTTTAAAAAATTTAGATTTATGATTTAAGTTATTCATCATACCAGGCAATGTTACAATCATGGATATTCAGTTCTCTGTGGCTATATAGAGACAACTGTTCGTGGATTATACATTATTGGTATCCCTACTCAACTTAATTCAAGAATTTGCCATCAATGAGATATATCTGTATTTTAATTTGCATTCAGTATGTATCCATAATAATTTTACATATATTCCTGATTTCTTTATTATGAAAAGTCAGCTGAAAAGCATTTTGTATTGGGAAAATAAATTTCAAAGTTATCACAAGTAGGGAGCACTTTTGTGTACAGATGGCAGCACTTGGTTTACCATTGGCAGATTGCCAGTGCCTTGATGTTGGCCATTAGCCAAGATGATTTCAGCTCTATAAATAGTTTTGGCACAGTGCCAGGATTGGAAGAAGTGCAGCCAGGTATAGGTCAAGAGTTCACTCAGTGCAGTAGCTGCATTCTACTTATAGCTTTGGCAGACTGCTCACTGCATCATATTTGGCACCAGAGTGCAGCCTGAATCTATTTATAGCTTTGGCAGACTGCCAACTGTGTCAGATTATGCAACAGGTCAAGAATTCACTCAGTGCAGCTAGGTACAGGTCAAAAGTTCACTCAGTCTAGCCAGGTGCAGGTCAAGGGTTCACTCAGTGCAGTAGCTTGAGGCAGCAATTTGTCACAGGTCACTCGGGGGCAACTGCCTTACTCACCTAAGCCTTGTCAGCCCAGTGCATCAAACTCTGGGGAAGTTTGATGTATTGGATTGATTTTTTTACCTGTCTATGCGTCTTTGATGGTATTCTCATTTACAAGACAGGTGGTGCCACCTACATTGACTTTTGCAGTGTATACGCCTGCTTATTTCTACAGAGGAATTTTATACATCAGCCTAAAATTGGGCATGTATATACATATCGGGTAGCTTTATAGTGAACAAAACTGGTGGCGCCACGTACAATAATTTTTGCACAGTGTATGTCCCTGCTTATTTCATAGGAGGGGTTTGTTTGACATACTGGTGGTGCCAGCTACAATCATTGTATCCGCCAAAACAGAGTTTTGCGGATACTTTGTTTTCAGTCGGACGCCTAAGCTGCCGCCATTGCCGCATAGGTTTCCGGAGAACTCCTCCATAACCACTGGGCAGAATTTTTTAAAATTCGGAATTATGATCGGTCATATGTGAAATGCTGCGCCCTCATTTTTGGTTGACCTCTGACCTTTCCACATAGGTTTCCGGAGAACTCCTCCATAACCACTGGGCAGAATTTTTTTAAAATTCGGAATTATGATCGGTCATATGTGAAATGCTGCGCCCTCATTTTTGGTTGACCTCTGACCTTTCCACACATAAACCCACATATCTCGGGAACCGTTTGACCGATAAGGCTAAAGATTTTGCACAAATGTAGCCCTTTGATATCTTTATAACATACACTAAAAATGGTGGTGCCACCTGCAACCATTTTTACACAGCGTCCATCTGCTGTTCAGCCTTGGGATAAAAACACTCATAACTCTGCATTGGTTGGACTTATCCACCTGAAATTTTGCATGTGTATACAAGCTTTCTTGATTTTATGACAGGTGGCGCCACCTACATACATATTTTGGCTGCAGACATCCAGGCTATTATGCAACACACCTCACTCTATTTCCCCTTGCCACTCAATCTATGCCTCACTTCACCTTTCCCACTCTGATTTTGGCAGATACACGTAGTCACTTGTTGACTACCCATATTCTAGTTTTTCTGTTGTGTGCACCCATGCCAGAATTGCAGCAGTGATGTTTGTTTAATTGTTTCTTGTTCTAAGTGTTTAGTACTTGCATTGTTCATATACATGTTACACATGTTCTTGAAAAGTAATGGTCCAGCATTGGAGCATTATACCTGGTGTAATCTCATTGCACAGGTTCGCATTAGGCCTGTAGGCCTTGTTTAAAATTCGGAATTATGATTGGTCAAATGTGAACTGCTGCGCCTACATTTTTGGTTGACCTCTGACCTTTCCTCTCTGCCCAGCGTCCATTTGTTTGTCTGTTTCCACACATAAACCCACATATCTCGGGAACCTTTTGACCGATAAGGCTAAAGATTTTGCACAAATGTAGCCCTTGGAAAGCTTTATAACATACACTAAAACATGGTGGCACCACCTGCAACCATTTTTGCACAGCGTCCATCTGTTCATCTGCCTTGGGATAAAAATACTCATATCTCTGCATTGGTTGGACTTTCCATCTGAAATTTTGCATGTGTATACATCCTGAACAGCTTTCTTGATTTTATGACAGGTGGCGCCACCTACATTCACATTTAAGCTGCAGACATCCAAGCTCATATCTCGGGAACAGTTTGACCAGTTGGGCCAAAATTTTGCATGTGTATAGATTTCCCATAGCTCTTTATCATACGCAAAACTGGTGGTGCCACCTGCAACCATTTTTGCACAGTGTCCATCTGTTCATCTGTCTTGGGATAAAATCACTAATATCTAGGCAGTGCTTTGACTTATCCACCTGATATTTTGCAGGTTTTTACATCCTTGACAGCTTTCTTGATTGTATGACTGATGGCACCATCTACATTCAAATATATGCTGCAGACATTCAAGCTCATATCTCAGGAACCATTTACCCGATTTGGCAAAAATTTTGTGTGTTTATAGATCTTACATAGCTCTTTTTCATACGCTAAACTGGTGGTGCCACTTGCAATCATTTTTGCACAGCATCCGTCTGTTTGTTTGCCGTGGCTTAAAATCACTCATATCTCGGCAGTGGTTTGACAAAGCTGCCTAAAATTTTGCAGGTTTATTCATGTTGGATAGCTTTCTGGATATTGTGGCAGGTGGCACCACCTACATTTATGTATACGCTGCAGACATTCAGGCTTATATCTCAGGACTGGTTTGACATATCCCCCTGAAATTAGGATGTGTATAGATCTCACATAGCTCTTAATCATACACAAAATTGGTTGCGCCACCTGCCACCATTTTTGCACAGCGTCCATCTTCTTTCTGCCACGGGCTAAAATCACTCATATCTTAGTAGTGGTTTGACTTATCTGCCTAAAATTTTGCATGTTTATTCATCTTGGACAGCTTTCTGGATTTTGTGATAGGTGGTGCAACCTACATACACATTTCAGCTGCAGACATCCAGGCTATTATGCAACACACCTCACTCTATTTCCCCTTGCCACTCAATCCATGCCTCACTTCACCTTTCCTACTCTGATTTTGGTGGATACACGTAGTCGCTTGTTGACTACCCATATTCTAGTTTTTCTGTTGTGTGCACCCATGCCAGAATTGCAGCAGTGATGTTTGTTTAATTGTTTCTTGTTCTAAGTGTTTAGTACTTGCATTGTTCATATACATGTTACACATGTTCTTGAAAAGTAATGGTCCAGCATTGAAGCATTATACCTGGTGTAATCTCATTGCACAGGTTCGCATTAGGCCTGTAGGCCTTGTTGCTTGCCGGAATCAAAGATTTCGGCAAGCATATTGGTCAGTTGCGTATGTCTGTTTGTCTGTCTGTCTGTCTGTTTGTTGCTTGCCGGAATCAAAGATTTCGGCAAGCATATTGGTCAGTTGCGTATATCTGTTTGTCTGTCTGTCTGTCTGTCTGTCTGTTTGTTTGTTTGTCACCACTCTCCTGGCCACAATTTTGCCACAATAACCTTGAAACTTACAGGGATGTTGGAAAACATAATTTCTAGATGCCCTATTGTTTTTGGTTAAAATAGGTCAAAGGTCAAGGTCAAGGTCGTCAAAACTTCTCAAAACGTTTTTTTCTTCATATCTTTGTGACTATTAGTCCTATCTACTTCAACAATAGCTCATTTTAATCGTCATTCCAAGGCCTGTCATCTGGTGTGTAGCTGACTCAAATTTGCCGTAACCATGGTTACAATTTTTGGGGGAAAAGTCATGATATTCGAAAATAAGGGATCTTATTTTTCTAACTTTGTCAGTTTTAAAGCTAGAGTGATCTAGTTTTTTGCATCAGGTAGCATTCAACTAGTACTACAAGATTTTATTACAAGTCTTGCAGTATCTCGTAAAATATCTCGTGAATAGAGATATTTCGAGATTTCATTCATCTTGCGCCAAAGGCCACATTATTGCAGGAATCTTTTTGAATCTGACATATCATAAGTCCTACACTAGTATCTCGAAATTGTTTTTTCATTTTTTGAATATGGCTGCTAGGGGGCGCTGCACACGACCCTCACAGATATCATTACATTGGCCATATCTCTAAAACCCAAAGCCTCAATTACATAAACTATAGCTTATTTTTCCCTCTGAGTCTTCTCCATAAACGGATAATGTCATCTGGTCTCAATGTTGTGTCACTGTGTCATTGTGTCCGTCTGTTTGTCAGTTGTCCTCAAATTTGCCTGCTTGCTTTTGCGTCTCACATATAGCATTCTACAGGCCACAGTTTTGAAAGAATCCTTTTGAAACTATTACATCTTAAGTCTTACACTAATATCTCGAAACGAATTTTTCATTTTCCGGATATGGCCACTAGGGGGGGCTGAACTCGAACCTCTCCCAGCATATCATGCTTTTTTGTTTGTTTGTTTGTCATCAATCTCCTGACCACAATTTTGCCACAATAACCTTGAAACTTACAGGGATGATGAAAAACATAATTTCTAGGTGTCCTTTTGTTTCTGGCCAAAATAGGTCAAAGGTCAAGGTCAAGGTCGTCAAAACTTCTCAAAAGGGTTTTTTCTTCATATCTTTGTGACTATTAGTCGTATCTACTTCAACGATAGCTCATTTTAATCATCATTCCAAGGCCTGTCATCTGGTGTGTAGCTGACGCAAATTTGCCGTAACCATGGTTACGAATTTTGGGGAAAGTCATGATATTTGAAAATAAGGGGTCTTATTTTTCCAACTTTGTCAGTTTTAAAGCTAGAGTGATCTAGTTTTTTGCATCAGGTAGCATTCAACTAGTACTACAAGATTTTATAAAAAGTCTTGTAGTATCTCGTAAAATATCTCGTGAATAGAGATATTTCGAGATTTCATTCATCTTGCGTCAAAGGCCACATTATTGCAGGAACCTTTTTGAAACTGTCAAATCATAAGTCCTACACTAGTATCTCGAAATTGTTTTTTCATTTTTTGAATATGGCTGCTAGGGGGCGCTGCACACAACCCTCACACACATATCATTACATTGGCCATATCTCTTAAACCCAAAGCTTACATTACATAAACTATAGCTTATTTTTTCCCTCTGAGTCTTCTCCATAAACTGATAATGTCATCTGGTCTCAATGTTGTGTCACTTTGTCGGTGTGTCTGTCTGTTTGTCAGTTGTCCTCAAATTCGCCTGCTTGCTCTTGCGTCTCACATATAGCATTCTACAGGCCACAGTTTTGAAAGAATCCTTTTGAAACTATTACATCTTAAGTCTTACACTAATATCTCAAAACAAATTTTCCATTTTCCGGATATGGCCGCTAGGGGGCACTGAACTCGAACCTCTCCCAACATATCATGCTTTGGCAATATCTCCAAATCTATAAACCTCAGTTACATAAACTGTAGCTTTTTTCTTCCTTTGAGTCTTCTTCATAACCTGGAGAAGTCATCTGGACTCAATCTTGAGTCACTTTGTCAGTGTGTCCGTCTGTTTGTCAGTTGTCCTAAAATTCGCCTGCTTGCTGGTTCTTGCGTCTCACATATAGCATTCTATAGGCCACAGTTTTGATGAAATCCTTTTGAAACTATTACACCTTATGTCTTACACTAATATCTAGAAAATAAATTTTTCATTTTCCGGATATGGCCACAAGTGGGCGCTGCACACGACCCTCACACACATACCAATGTATTGGCCATATCTGTACACCCAAAGCCTCAGTTACATAAACTAAAGCTTATTTTCTTCCTTTGAGTCTTCTGCATAACCTGATTAAGGCATCTGGTTTCAATCTTCTGTCACTTTGACAGTGTGTCCATCTGTTTGTACGTTATCCTCAAAGTCGCCTGCTTGCTGGTTCTTACGCCTTACATATAGCATTCTACAGGCCACAGCTTTGACGGAATCCTTTTGAAACTGGGACATCTTATGTCATACACTAATAATACGAAACGCATTTGTCATCTTCGGAATATGTCCGCTAGAGGGCGCTACAGACGAACCTCCCAAGTATATAATTAATTCGCCATACCTCCAAAACTATAAATCTAAATTACATAAATTATAACTCATTTTCTTCCTTTGAATCTTCTCCATAACTAGGTAAAGTCATCTGGTGTCAATCTTGTCTCACAAAGTCAGTATGTCTGTCTGTTCGTCTTTTGTTGTCAGCTTTGTCTGCTTCCCTGTTCTTTTGTCTCATATGTCATTCTACAGGCCACATATTCTCAGCAATGTCCCTGAGAGTCATTCCATTAATAGAAAACCGACAATATGTACTGTCTGTCTGTCTGTGTTTCACTTCTGATTTCCGGCAAGCGTTCGACCTATGGTCGTCTAGTTTGTTTGTTTGTCACCACTCTCCTGGCCACAATTTTGCCACAATAACCTTGAAACTTACAGGGATGTTGGAAAATATAATTTCTAGGTGCCCTATTGTTTTTGGTTAAAATAGGTCAAAGGTCAAGGTCAAGGTCGTCAAAACTTCTGAAAAGGGTTTTTTCTTCATATCTTTGTGACTATTAGTCGTATCTACTTCAACAATAGCTTATTTTAATCGTCATTCCAAGGCCTGTCATCTGGTGTGTAGCTGACTCAAATTTGCCGTAACCATGGTTACAAATTTCTAGGGAAAAGTCATGATATTCGAAAATAAGGGATCTTATTTTTCTAACTTTGTCAGTTTTAAAGCTAGAGTGATCTAGTTTTTTGCATCAGGTAGCATTCAACTAGTACTACAAGATTTTATTACAACTCTTGCAGTATCTCGTAAAATATCTCGTGAATAGAGATATTTCGAGATTTCATTCATCTTGCGCCAAAGGCCACATTATTGCAGGAATCTTTTTGAAACTGACATATCATAAGTCCTACACTAGTATCTCGAAATTTTTTTTTCATTTTTTTAATATGGCTGCTAGGGGGCGCTGAACACGACCCTCACACAGATATCATTACATTGGCCATATCTCTAAAACCCAAAGCCTCAATTACATAAACTATAGCTTATTTTTTCCCTCTGAGTCTTCTCCATAAACTGATAATGTCATCTGGTCTCAATCTTGTGTCACTTTGTCAGTGTGTCCGTCTGTTTGTCAGTTGTCCTCAAATTCGCCTGCTTGCTCTTGCGTCTCACATATAGCATTCTACAGGCCACAGTTTTGAAAGAATGCTTTTGAAACTATTACATCTTAAGTCTGACACTAATATCTCGAAACCAATTTTTCATTTTTTTGATATAGCCGCTAGGGGGCGCTGAACTCGAACCTCTCCCAACATATCATGCTTTGGCAATATCTCCAAAACTATAAACCTCAGTTACATAGACTGTAGGTTTTTTCTTCCTTTGAGTTGTCTCCATAATCTGGAGTAGTCATCTGGACTCAGTCTTGAGTCACTTTGTCAGTGTGTCCGTCTGTTTGTCAGTTGTCCTCAAATTCGCCTACTTGCTGGTTCTTGTTTGTTTGTCACCACTCTCCTGGCCACAATTTTGCCACAATAACCTTGAAACTTACAGGGATGATGAAAAAGGAAATTTCTAGGTGCCCTATTGTTTTTGGTTAATATAGGTCAAAGGTCAAGTCAAGGTCGTCAAAACTTCTTAAAACGGTTTTTTCTCCATATCTGTGTGACTTTCAGTTGTATCTATGTCAACAATAGCTCATTTTAATCGTCGTTCCACGGCCTGTCATTTGGTGTGTAGCTGATTAAAATTTGGTGTAACCATGGTTACAAATTTTGGGGGAAAAGTCAGGATATTCGAAAATAAGGGGTCTTATTTTTCTAACTTTGTCAGTTTTAAAGCTAGAGTGATCTAGTTTTTTGCATCAGGTAGCATTTAACTAGAACTACAAGATTTTATTACAACTCTTGCAGTATCTCATAAAATATCTCGTGAATAGAGATATTTCGAGATTTCATTCATCTTGCGCCAAAGGCCACATTATTGCAGGAATCTTTTTGAAACTGACATATCATAAGTCCTACACTAGTATCTCGAATTTGTTTTTTCATTTTTTGAATATGACTGCTAGGGGGCGCTGCAAACGACCCTCACACATATATCATTACATTGGCCATATCGCTAAAACCCAAAGCCTCAATTACATAAACTTTAGCTTATTTTTTTCCTCTGAGTCTTCTCCATAAACTGATAATGTCATCTGGTCTCAATCTTGTGTCACTTTGTCAGTGTGTCCGTCTGTTTGTCAGTTGTCCTCAAATTTGCCTGCTTGCTGGTTCTTGCGTCTCACATATAGCATTCTACAGGCCACAGTTTTTAAAAAATCATTTGAAAACTGATGCATATTATGTTTCACAGAAATATCTCTAAACTTTTTTTCTATTTTCCGGATATGGCCGCTAGGTGGCGCTGCACATGACCCTCACACACATATCATTATATTGACCATATCTCTAAAACCCAAAGGCACAATTACAGAAAGTATGGCTTATTTTCTTTCCCTGAGTCTTTTCCATGACCTAGTAATGTCATCTGGTCTCAATCTTGTGTCACTTTGTCAGTGTGTCTGTTTGTCAGTTGTCCTAAAATCCGCCTACTTGCTGGTTCTTGCGTCTCATATATAGCATTCTAAAGGCCACAGTTTTTTTTTCAGGAATCCTTTTAAAACTGGTACATCTTATGTGTTACACTAATATCTCAAAACAGATTTTTCATTTTTCGGATATAGCCACTAGGGGGCGCTGCACTTTCACCTCCCCAACATATCATATTTTGGCTATCTCTCCAAAATTATAAACCTTACATACATAAACTATCACTAATTTTGCTCTTCTTCACCTTCGGCGCTTTTGTCTGTAATCTGTTATCACAGATGTGTCAGTATGTCTGTCTGTTCGTCTTTTGTTGTCAGCTTTGTCTGCTTCCTCGTTGCTTTGTCTGATATGTCATTTTACAGGCCACAATTTCTCAACAAACGCTGAGTGTCATTCAAATAATAGAAAACCCACAATATGATCTGTCTGTCCGTCTGTCTGTCATTTCAACTTCTGGCAAGCGCTCGACCACTGGTCGTCTAGTTTAATATTTTACAAGAATAATCACCTGAATGATTCTTATAATAATTGTCTTTTATGGTTCCAAATAATGAATTTTGGCTGAATTATAAAGATTGAATTGAGTCATTTTACCATATATGTTAGCTGTGTGAAGCAGATACATCTAGCCTGGCACCAGTTTATCAGCATCCATTACATCATGCCTATAGACATTTAGATTTCAGGTTATCTTTGGTTAATATTGACAAGAATGTAGATTTATGATTTTAGATTTTCCCCATGCCGGGCAATGTTTACAATCACAGGTATGCGTTAACCCATACTATTTCGAAAACGATTGGAGCTAGCATCATGAAATTTAATGCAAAAAATTAGCCATCTGAAAAAATCTGCATTTTCTCAGATTTTATAAAGAAAAAACTAAAAAACCTTTAAAAATCTTCTCCTATGAGACGGTGAAGCCAACTTGTTCAATATTTCACAGAAATAATCTTTTATACCATCTCCCTCAAGTTTGTTCAAATGGTTCAAGTTTGGTGAATTTTGGCCGAATTACGGGAAGTTGAACCTATTCATCTGTCCAAAAAAGCATACTAAAATGACAGTCTCAGAAACGGCCAGAGCTATCATCACCAAATTTTATGCCACTGTTGGTCACATGAGTCATATATTCATGTATTGGTGGCACCACCTGCATTGACCTTTTTTTGTACGGGGGTCATTGGTCATCTGTATATTAACCCATAATTTCTCAGGAAAAGCAGGAGCTACCATCCCCAGATTTAATGCAATAATCTGTCACATATCAAATGTTGTGGGATTCAGCTTTTTTTAGCCCTCAGCCCTTAGGCAGATGGGCTATTATCGTCACCCAAGCTGTCCGTCCGTCCGTCCGTCCATCCGTCCGGCGTCCGTTAACTTTTACCTTGTGAGCGGGATATCTTGAAAAGGATTCACCGTCAGAATTTTATTTCCTTGGTAAAGATGTATTTCGACAAAATCTCGGTCAAGTTCGAAGATGGGTGACCTTGACCTATTTTTCTACATTTTAGAGCTGATTATAGAAAAACACTTAGATGCTTATTACTCAGGAACCATTTGGTGGATTTTCACAAAACTTACTATGATTATTGGGACTGATAGTCTGTACCTGCTATACAAGTTTGGTGGCGCCACCTACAATTTCTGATTTTTAATGAATTTTTATCCGATTTTTCAACTTTGGGCTTGTGAGCGGGATATCTCAAGAAGGATTCACCGTAAGAATTTTATTTTTTCGGTGAAGATGTATATTGACAAAATCTCAGTCAAGTTTGAAGATGGGTGACCTTGACCTATTTTTCTACGTTTTAGAGCTGATTATAGCAAAAAACATTTGGAAGCTTATTTCTCAGGAACCATTGGATGGATTTTCACAATACTTACTATGATCATAGGTACTGATGGTCTGTAACTGCTGCACAAGTTTGGGGGCGCCACCTGCAATTTCTGATTTTTTATTGAATTTTTCTTGGATTTTTCAACTTTGGCCTTGTGAGCGGGATATCTCTAAAAGTATTCTCAATAGGAATTTTATTTCTTTGGTGAAGATGTATATCGACAAAAATCTTGTTCATGTTCGAAGATGGGTGACCTTGACCTACTTTTCAAGGTCACAGAGCTTATAATAGAATAAAACTTAGAAGCTTATTTTTCAGGAAGCATATGGTGGATTATTATGAATCATGGTACATACCTCTCCATTTTAAATTTATAACTGAGACATGTACAGATATTTATGCTTATTTTCAGGAGGGGTTTGACATATCAGTCTGAAATTGGGCATATGTATATATCTCTGATAGCTTTGTTGTATACAAGACTGGGGGGGCCAGCTACAATCAATTTTGTGTTGTGTGCACCCATGCCAGAATTTCAGCAGTGATGTTTTATGTAATTGTTTCTTATTTATAATGTTTATTACTTGCATTGTTCATATACATGAGAAGTAATGGTCCAGCATTGAAGCATTATACCTGGTGTTATACCAATATACAGGTATGCATTAGGCCTGTAGGCCTTGTTTTTATTTTTCTGTTTATAAAATCTGGCTCAGGAAAAATAGACTGCATGGAAATATATTTCTCTCAAGCCCCTTTTTTAGCTCAGCTGACTTTAAGTCATCTGAGCTTAAGTCATGGTCCATTGTCCGTTGTCTGGCTGTCCTCCTGTCCATCTGTCCGTCTGTTGGTCCGTTAGACTGGCACATTTTGAGACCGTTAGATCTAGGAATTCACAATTTTGGCATACTGTTAGATGTCTGAAAGATTTCCTACCAAATGGAAAACTGGGTCACTGCAATTTTGTTCCTTTGAGAAATTAAGGAAAACCTCAATTTTCCATTAAAACCATTATCACACTTCAGGACTCCTTAATATTAAAACCACTCTTCTTTTTTTCTTCATATTTACCTGAATATTCCCCTGTATAGTTATTATGTACTTGTAATAAATTAAGTAAGTATTGCTTAATTTATAAAAGTTATGGGCCCAAATATAATGCACTTTGTAAAAAATCAGGAAAAATATTTACTCCCTTAACTTGATAAGTGTTGAAGCTAAAGACTTTTTTTCAGGTATATAAATTTATTTAATCATGATTTAATTGTATTCCCAAAATTAGATCTGAATTTAGTTAATTTTTTAAGTAATTAGCATTATTACAATCAGTACCTTAAATTTTTCAAAAATTTGACCATGGCACGTTTTTTCCTGCAAGTACATTTGATTTAATTTTCACAGCAGTTATACATAAGTAATAAATCTGTAAAATTCTGTAATTGGAAAATAAAATCTAAAAATTAGGCTAGTTATTTAAGTTTCTTTCAGAGACTCTATTGTATTCATTTGCATCTCCAGGCTGCCCACTTCAATTTAGAATTGTGAATCAACTTAGATATTCATATATATGTGTTATACAGTTAATGTTAAGTAAAATTTAAAAACTTGAAAAAAAAATTGATGTTATAAAAAATGAGGATCAAATGCAAACATTTTTCATTATTCTCCTGCCTCAGTGGCATTGAAATTTGCTTTGTTTTCCCATCTATCGGTCTGTTTTTAAAAAAGTTTATAATTATGAATACTTTCTTATTGCAACTGCATCAAATCTATTAAATAAAGAAAATATATGCAAAGATACCAGTACAGAGGTGTTGTAACTTTCATCTATATCTATATCAACCCCCCTACATACATATTACAGTCACATAGTTGAAATATTGATACTTTTACAAATATTTGTTCCTGCACCTTTTACATAGTTCATAAAAGGCACAGTGGACACAACCATGAGGATTTTATGATAATATTTCATAATCATTTTTAGCTGAGCTCCATGACCCACAGGTCCCTTGTTATTATACAGCTATATTCAATATGTTGTCCTTGTGTTATTATGGGTTTTGAAGTTTGTTATCAAATATTTATCTGCTCAGCTTTGTATATACTTTTTGGCTTCACCCAGTCATTTAGTCTATGCACTTCACAGATGGAACTCAATGAGTATAAATTACATTTGAGTAAAAAAATGTAATTTATTTGAGTAATCTCTATATTTTATATCTTTAACCAATCTGGGTTCTCTTTTATCCAATAGCATTGATATGATTCCGAGAAAGGAGAAACCATTGGATTTTCATGTGCTGCCACCTTGAGGTCATCTGTAAAATTATTGCTTCAATATTCTCAATTTCATATTTACAACTATCTTAAAAAAAACAATGAAAGCATGAATTTGTCATATAAACCATTAATATGGTAAAGAAAGAAAAAAATTTTCTTCTCTGTGTGATCCTGATAGTTTTTAAGTGATTGAGATTATTCTTTTCAAGCTTTATGAAAGGAAGAGTCTTTACACCATATCCTCAGCCATCTTTAAAAGAAAAAGCTTTGAAAAAAAATGTTTGATGGTGAAAGTGAATTGTTGGAACAGCCCTTTTATATGAGCAGACTTCCTTTTTGTCACAGTTGAAGAAGGCAAGGAAAGACCGGGTCCATGAGAAGGAGAGGGCTAATCCACAGAGGCGCCACCTGGTGATGCACAATAAAGCCCCTCTGTGGAATGAAGCTAGCCAGGTTTACCAGCTTGACTTTGGTGGCAGAGTCACCCAAGAATCAGCCAAGAACTTCCAGATAGAATATCAGGGAAAACAGGTGGGTTGTAACATTTCACATTTATTTTTCTTCCATATTGAGCCCATATTATACAGAAGCACAGTTGAGGGATTTATTTATTTTAATTTTTTTTTAAACAGATTACATATAAATCAGTTTCACAGTTGTGGATTTTATTTAATTTATTTTTTTAAACCCATTACATTTAAATTAGTTTAAAACTCAGACCAATATTAATATTATCAATACTTGCAAGAGGCCATATAGTCGTAGTAACCCTTTACTTTTCAAAATTTAGTTTAGATGATCATGGTTAGTAGCGGTTCTGGAAGTCCAGGTGGTTTAGACCTCTTTTTCAGCTGCCACAGCCTTTCTTTCAGGGGTTTCAAACACATTTTTGCAGCCTAGACCCTCCTTCTTTTCTGGATCTTTGGATTTTCTCATTAGTTTCCTTAATTGGGTTGGACCCCAACCATTCCACTAGTCCAAGTTGTAAATGAGTAAATTCCTATATATTAATAAGGACTCGAGTAGTCAGAGTGGAAAAGGGTTAAATCCCTGTAAAGCTATTATGAGAAATCTGAATGGTAAAGGGTTGAATTCCTGTACATTGTCTGGAGGTAAAAGGTAAAATTCCTGTTTATAAATTAGGGGTAGTCTTGAGCGGTAAAGGGTGATTAACTTCCTATTTTATGAAAAATGATTAGCCTGAGTGATGAAGGGTTAAACATAGACAACAAAATCATAATCATAATGCTCAGAATATAAACTACTCTGTCATTTAAAGTGGTTATCAGTGTACAAAGACATTATATATATACCTTAAATATTTTATGAATATGTATGTGTGTGTATATGTGTGTGTATATTATTGACTATCAGTCTTCTTTTGCTTGTCAGGTGATGCAGTTTGGTCGCATTGAGAGTAATGCATATACCTTGGACTTTCAACACCCGTTCAGTGCTCTACAGGCCTTTGCTGTAGCTCTTGCCAACGTTACACAGAGACTGAAATGACCAATCAGCTGCAAGCATCCAAAGCCAAGCCTGCATCTTGATGTATTCTCGTCACACATGTGACTGCAGTGTTTCGTAAAAACAGGGGAATCTCAGGAATTATGATGTGCAAGACTGACTTAAAATCACCCTCAATTTGTGGCAACTTGAGCATGATTCAGGCTAATCAGATAAATTGGTCATGTTATGTGAAGCATGCTATCTCTCCAATATAAATAACTTCATTCTTAAATTACAGTTCTTAACATCTGTGAGTGGTAGACACTGTCATAATGGTTTCCTCTGATCAAAGATTTTCTCTCTATATTTTCCTCTGATCAAAGATTTTCTCTCTATATCCAGTTTTAAAAATCGTTAGGGCAGAGTAGAAAGAACATTTTAGTGCCTGCTTCTTCAACCAGAGGTCTCTGTGGTAGATTAATCTGGTAAAGTGGAGAGAACACTTTAGTGTCTGTCTTGTCCTCTAGATGTCTCCCTGAAACACTCCAATTAACTTCTGTCACACTCCATGTTCTGAAATTTATGCACCCAGTTAGTAATCAGATTAAAATTTAATGGAAAAGTCCATTAGTTTAAGCTAGTTTAAGATAGGTGGTACTGTATGTATTGCAGTGCACAACTGAGCCAGATACAGAACCACACAATAGCAGGCTTGATCAGTCTGTAATAATGGCTTCAGCTTCAGGTTGATGAAGTCAAACTTTTAGTGGCACGTATTGCAAAAGTTAAGTTTGATTTGCTTTAGAGTGTGACAGAGGCAAATTTGTTTGTTTTGAGAGGCTCCACTAGACCATTAGGCTGTAATGATACATAATTAGTACAGGAATTGTAATAATTCATTCATGGTACAGTGCGAGATTTGATACTACAGGTATATTATAGTTTAGAATTATAAAGCTTACCATATATTTTTTCCTTATTTAAAAATATAAACATATAACCAAACATGCATTCATAAACTTTATTTTCAGTCATAATTGAAATTCAATTCAAAACAAAAAGCCATTCATATGCAGTTCAACTTGTTTTTTCTGACCAATGATGTTTCACCTTACTAATGCCCTGTGTGGTAATACTCTCTATATGATGGTCAGATTTTGACCATGTATTGATACAAGGGTATATAACAACACTGAGACATTATCTGACTTCACATGTAAATTTATTGTTGGACTAGTGTTACATTACAGTCTTACTAAAGTTTTCTTTGAGTAGAAAAGATAATAAACTTTAGCCCTACATCTTGAAAAGAGAAGCCATGAATCTCTGTATTAAAATTCACGTTTTTACTATTGTATCTATAATACCTGACTTGCTCATTGTCATGTGTTCATGATCACATGACTGCTGTTCATGGCAGGAATTTGTGTTCAGGGGTGATCACATGACTGCTTTGAATATTATGCATATATGTTAAATTTTGTACAGAACTTTCATGATTACATGATAGCTTTGCATATGAATATTCATGCAGCAGCTGGTGTGATTTTTAACTGTTTATGGGAAATTTGTTATCATATTACAAATTTCCATATTATGAATATGCATGAACAGGCTGAAGATACCTGCTTATTTGTATGAAGCAATATGTATTGCAAGAAACAATAGAGCTTTTATATGAATGTGAGAGATACATAGATATTTCCATGTACTACATATTAATGTAAAAAAAAATTTAAGTCAGTTGCAAATCATCTACATGCATTTAGAATATTTTTTGGACAATATGGTAGATGGGGAAAAGTTAAGAAATTATTTTATGAATCCATATTTTCATAGGAATGGCTATTGCATACCGTAAACCTTTGGGGGCTTAGTTCTAGCTCAGCTGACCATAAGGCAACTGAGCTATAGCAATGGCCCTTTGTCCCTCTGCTGTTGGTCAGTCTGTCATCATACAGTTGAGATACGCTAATCATGCAGTGGTTATACACTGTAGTCATCCCAGATCTCCTTAGTTGTAACCACTGCTTTATATAGCAAGATTCTGTGGGCCTTACCACCAGGGCTGGCAAAGAGAAAAGGAATTGTAATCAGACCAATGAGAGTTTTTATTGTATCCAGCATCCAGCTCTAAATTTGAAACATGTGACACCTGTTCTTATTGTTCTGATTCTTTGCCCTGTGCCAGAAAATCAGATCAACATAAACAGGTGTTGCAGGTTCAAAATCTGGAGCTGAATGACTAAAGCATTTTGATAAACATATACAAGTGCAACATAATAAATAGAAAAAATGTAGCCTCTTCTGTACGCAAAGATTTGATTAATTTCTATCATAGGCAAGTTCAGATGGGCACTGTGACCCATGGGTCTCTTGTTCTTATATATCTGTATTGAACACAATCAAATATCCTGGTAGTTTCCTGACAGTGTCCACGAGGCTTCACACTCAAGATGGCACCTAACATAATAAGAAGAAACCACAATGTTAATGATTTGTTTCACATATTTATAAGAAAAGGTTTTGTTGATTTCTGCTTTAAGCTATATTTGTACTGATGTATTATATATCTGTTATGCCATGTGCACCTCCCCTGTTGTATTGTAGACTGGTCAGATTTCTTCACATTCAGTGAAAAATATCAATTAAATTTGTCAGAAACTTCATGTCAGAAAACAAAGAATTATCAATAATTAAACTGGATCTTGAACATGCCGCTGACAATAAAGTTGACTGAAAAGTTGGAAACAAAAATGGCCTACAGCTGCACACCTCTGCCAGAGGTAGTTTCTGCTCATAACTAAGTTTCTCCTGATAGACACTGTTTGATGGCTGGGACTACTTATTGTCAGAATAAGGATAGGTCCTAAAGATATTGAAAAAAATATTCATTATTGATTTTATGTTGCTCTAATCTTTGAGCTGTCAAAAACGGAAGTTTGTGCTGTCCCCTGTGCTCACTAAATCTGGAAGAAACAAATCCCACCTGTCTCATTCAGATTAAATTTAAAGTTTCTCTAAGAATTTATGGTGGAAATTATCATTCTCATATTTGAAGATATATATATCAAATTCTCACATATATTGAAGAATTCTCATTCACATGATAAGTTCAGCATATGGATGTGACACATTTAGTGATTAACAATGACTATATAATACTGGTATATTTAATCAGAGATTCGCACCAAAGCAGAGTAATGGTAATTTCATAATGCTCCCTATTTCTTAAAAGTATAATTCTGATACTGCCACTTTCCACTGCCACAAAGCATACAATTTTCTACTTATATTTTCTCAACAAATTGAATCTGGGCATTAAATCAAATGAGTATTAAAATCTAAATAAAATGATCTCCTTGTGTTTGCATGTGTTTAAGGTAATATATATGTTGCAATATATTTAAGGTATATATTATATAAAATATTAGGCTGTGATTTTATAACAAATTTTTGTTTGTATTTCTTATACATACATTTGTACACATATATTTAAGTTAATATCAGCCCTGCTTTGTATCCTTATTAGTCACAAAGACAACTTCACTAGCAAAAGATAAATCATCATTTCCCAAGCTGTGACACTACATGTGTATCACAAACAAACAGTTGTTTGATTCTTATCTGCATTACAATTTGTCATTAATAATATTCATAAAACACAGTTCAAAAAATTTTATTTGAGCTGTACCACATCAATAATAATATTATTCTCTTTAAAGGCATTTTAAAAAAGTTGCATCATTTCTATTTCATTATAATAGAATTGTTATTAATTAACTGCTGAAGTAGTTTAGCACAGTTAGTTAATTCCCACATTTCAGTAACTAATGGTATACCCTTGGTTCTGATATGACAGAATCTATAAGAAAAATGGCAAACCCCATGAGCAGTTTTGGTTTTCTTCAAGGTCAGGGTTTGATGAGGGCATGGAAGTAAAAAAGGACTCATGGTAAAGTGAACACAGCAGAACAAGTTTTTCATGTTTATGACCTTTCTGTTTCTGGTTATGATGTTAAATGATTAGGAAAATGCTTAATTACCACTATTTTAATTATAATCTAATTTGGGGAGAGACATATATGAGGAGATACACATTCAGAATTGTTTGTGGTCATTCATTTCATGGGTTATGAATTTCAGTGAATGTTTGAACAAAGTGAACTTTTCATAAAGTTAAGATTTAAATGGCACCTGATCTGCTGTCATAGACTTATATACAAACCAACCTTATAAATATTTAAAAAAAAAACTTCAGTATGTGTGCTTTGAAATCACAAAATCAAATTCACTAGTGTAATTAAGATTATGTATCAGAGCACACATACTGCAGCATCAAACCTCACCTGAGATCTGATTTATGGAGATGATGTATTTTTAATTTTTTGTCCCCCACCATTGACGAAGTATTTGAAGCACAGTTGTCAAACTTAAATTACTGATGCATCTCATAAAGTGCTAGTTCAGGCTTGAGAATGATTGACCTTGATGCATTTTCCAAGGTCACACAGGCAATCTTGTTAAATGATGTTAGCAAAATAACTTTAAAAGAACTAGAGGTAAAGTTACCAAAGTCACACCATTGATGCATCTCATGAAGGTCTTAGTCAAGTATGAATATGGATGACCTTGACACAGGTTTCATGGTCATGCCAAAATGATGTACCAGTAAGCCCAAATACGTGAGAAGACTATAGAAGCACTCAATCCCATGAAGGGCTTGGTCAAGTTGGATAGGGATGACCAGGCCACATTTTTCAAGGTTACAAAAGCATTACTGTATGTTATTTCTGATATTACATACATATGTTCTTTCAAGAAGAGTCTCTCAAATTTCACCCCCAGTATTCCAAACTTTCATGCTGCTATTTCCATACTGGGGGGGGGGGGGGGGACCAGATCTGTTCCATAGATCAGCTTTACATGTCTTTATATTTATTAGAGTAAAAATCTTAAAATTGTTAAACCCACAAACTGATCACCCAGACAGAAGCCCAATACTTAAGCATCCAGGATTGTTGCCAGAAAGTTTTCTTGGTTGTGATGTTTAATTGTATTTTCACTGACATTTCTGACACAGATATCATGCTTGAAGAGATTAGATAGTGATTTTTGTGACAAGTAACAGGTTTAAGCAGTAAACTTGGCAATATTATATAAACCATTATTTATTATTTACATGTTTCAAATTTGTTATTCTAACATTTGAAGAGTAAAAAAAAACCAGGAAAAGTGAAGATGAAAATTTTATTATAAAAATGTGTTTTAGTTTACTCAGTTAAGTTTTTTTTTGCCCTGTACAGCCTGCAGCAGACGTCCTGATGTACCGGTATTTAAAATGTGTGTATGTGTGTAAATGCATAAAAAGCAACACAGGCACGATTTTCTTGTATGTTATCTAATTTAACTTGGGGATTAGCAGTTATTTGACATTATACCATCTCTTTTGGTGGAAGACCTGCTAGACCTACTGTACCACTATCCTGTTGCCAGTCCACACATTTATATGCATATGAATGAAAACACAGCTAGTTTTGATGCATATATACACATGCACAGGAACACTTCTTTGGTATTCTTGTGAGAGTTTGGTTGTTTGAAGGTTACCATGGTTACTGCCCTCACAGGTTGTCTCTGTTACTTTAACATTCCACACTTTGAGAATGTTTGGGTTGTTGTTAATTGGTTTATGTTAGACTGCTTGCCTAATAAGCTCATTATTATAAGATTACAGTGTTGTTGTTCAAACCAGTTGTTTGTGTTATGTTACAAATATGTCAAATAGAGTTATTTTGATACTAACTAGTACAGGCCTCATTTTACTTAATTGTTATTTTGGCAAAATGTAGGCCAAAGGTGTTTCAGTTCAAGAAATCTTTGTTGATGGGTAAAAAATCTTCAGAATCATAACTTTGAACATATAAACATGTCATAAGCACAATAACTTATGTATCTTCTTTGTTCTATAAGTGCAGGCCAAATTTTGTTGCTGCTTTTTCCTTTAACTGTCATAATTGTATTTGTCATATATAAGGGGTTAAGTACAAATAATTATGATACTGCAAATATTTATCATAAACAGATTATATACATAAAACAGCCATATTGTTTATTATATTGGATTTTTAAGGATTTCTTTTCTGGAATTCAGCAATACTGCCACATGTTTATTTCAGGGAAGCTTATTTTCTTCTATTTTGCTTAATATCTACATGTATAACATCCAATGAGTATCCTTCATGGAACACCTCAGGGCACCTTTTCACCCAGTAACTGAAAGTTACCACATTACCATATGTCTGACCAACTGTGTCAAACAGAGTCAGGAGTGACCACTATTGTATACACAGTGCATTCATCCAGTTCATGCTAAACAAGGCCACCCTACAGATTAACAAATTATTGGAACTGAGTTTTTTTATATGTGAATATAGAATTATCTAAATCAGAAATAATCATACTTTTTGTGGAAGGCTTTCTTACACAGAGAAAACCTGTGGTTGGAACTTTTACATCTTATTTAGTTGGGGTAACTCTATGATTTGAAATAATCTCTAGTTTTGCATCCTTTCATCTTGTCAAGTTAGGAATGCATCTAAATATCACCTGAGCATTGAGGCTCATGGGCCACTTGTCATATAAAATGAATGCTGAGCTGTCAGAGAAATGTTTATGTCCTATTTGTACAATTTGATAACATGGCCATGGTGCTCTTGAAGTAAGCACTTAAGTGTATGATTGTTTTCCAGTTCACCAATGCAAATCTGGTTTTTCATGACATGTGTTCAGATATCATGACTGAAAATGAGACATTTATACCCTTTTAGTTTACTGGCACTCACTCTGTCAGTTCCTGATTGTGGCCCAAGTTAAATTGTCACAATTTAAAAATACCATTTGACAATCTTAAAGCATTTGATAAGGTATCATGAATGTACAGAAATGTTCAAAGCAGTGTTGATGAGAATGTGTTTTACTGGAAACTTCCAGGGTGTGATGCAGAAAATTAATCAAAAGAACAACTTGATGATTTAATGTTACCTCAGAGATCACAGAGAAGACATAACATTAATTTTCCTTTGTGGAGAATCCCTGTATTTCTGCCAAAAGCCGCCAAAAGCTTCTGTCAGAATATTTTGTCAGGGTTAGAAAGGAATGTACATTTTCATTTTTGATGACATGGTTTGTTTGCCTTGATTACTGGTATGTACAGTGGAACCTCTCTGTATGGACACCTTTACTAAGGGCAGCCCCAGCTTACAGCCACTCATATGCAGTCCCTTTTTAAGGACACCTCTCTATTGCGGGCAAAATGTCTGGTCCCATCAGTGATCATGATTTGGAGGTTCCACTGTATTCATTTTGTACTCTACCAAAATATTTTGAACTTAGTTCCATACCCTAACTTTAAAAAGAAATAGTAGATGCTCAGAGAAAGAGGTTCTGAAGACTTGCGCATCACCAAGTTAATTTGTTAGACCAAGAAGATAGACCACGTGCTTCAGACAGTGGTAGGATCTTTTACCAGGTGAAAGAAATAATCTGATGGTTGTATAAATTTGAAAATTTTGTAACAGCTGCTAAATGAATGGTTTCAGGTAATAGTACATCCAGTGTCTCTTTCTGTGTTCAACTGATAGACTGCTGGAGTAGATGTTTATACTGGATAGTTTATGTAATAATGACATGCTGATAATCATGTTTGTAATAAAGTTTAACAAGATATGGAGTATTTATGGAGTTATCATAAAAGCATAAAGTGTACAGATGTCTCATGGAAATTTCCCTTTTTGTTTTTTAAGAGCAAGCCCTACAGGCCTAATGCGAATCTGTGTAATGTAATAACATCATATAAAATCCTTCTCTGATAATACACTTGACTATTATTTGAAAAAGTACTTGATTATTTTCCCAATACATGAATGTGTCAATTATACATATACAAAGCGAGTTCTTAAAGTGTTCAGTTGGAGTACCAGTATTAAACATGCACCTGACCCAAGCCTGACATGATGTACAGTTAGCAGACAACTAGATAATTCTCATACAATTGACAGGTCTCACTCAGGGATGTTGCCATTCTCGTTTCAGTAAATGCAGTGAGCAGATACACCATAGTGTTTGCAGAAAGAATCAGAGAAAAATTTGATATGTACTTAAATTACAGGTGGCACCACCAGTTTGGTGTATAGGAAAGCTATCCAGGGTGTATGAACATGCACATTTTCAGGCCAATGCATAAAGCCACTTCTGAGAAATGTGCATAGATGCCATTAACAAAATTAATTGTAGGTAGTGCCACCAGTTTGGGGAATGAGAAGAAATCTGAGATATATGGACATACAAAATTTCAGACCAATAAGTCAAATCACTTCTGAGATGGGTGCATGAATGTAGACTATGCAAAAAATTATATGCCGTTCCAAGAGTTTTATGAACGAGAAAGCCATCAAAGTTGTATTGACATGCATAATTTCAGACCAATACAACAAACCACTATTGAGCTATGTGAACAGATGCACACAATGCAAAAACAAATATAGGTGGTGCCACCAGTCTTGTGTATCAGAAATCTATCTGAGATGTATGGAGATGAGAAGTTAAGCCCAGTAGGTCAAAGTACTCCTGCAATACAGGCATAGATATACACTACATACAGTTTGTCAATGGAACCTCCAGGCTGATGAGAAAAATTTCTAACATATATGAACAATCTATCTTACAACATGCAAAAATTTCCGGCCAACATCTCATACCACTCCTGAGATATATGTTCTTGTATATATGCTACACACAAAATATTGTAGATAGTGCCAGCAGTTTTGTTTCCAAGTAAGCTATCCAGGATGTATGCACATGCTAAATTTCTATCTAAAAGCACTCCTGGGAAACTGCATGGATGTACACAAAGCAAAACAAATGGAGGGGGTTCAACCAGTCTTGTTTATGAGAAAGCTATCTGAGACATGTGGATATGTAAAATTTCAGGCCGATACCTCAAATCATACCTGAAATATGTGCATAGGTGTACACTAGGCAAAACTAATGCATGTGGCACTACCAGTCTTGTATACGAGAAAGCTATCAAAGATGTACAGTAATGCAAATATTCAAATAATGACATCACCATACTGATATAAACATGAAAATGCAATATCTACAGCAGTTCTACATCAGCATTTAAATGATAGCAAAACTCCCTCTTTTAATCTCAGCACTATGTCCAAGCTATTAATGCATTCTCTCAGTGGGGGAGCCTATCTCAGATGAGCAAGAGAGTTGCCCCCAAGTCAAGCATAGCTAGGTGTGGCAACTCTAGTCACTCACTCCTTGCCCCGTGTCCAAATCTGAAGTCTGCCAGGGTTATATACAGATCCTTACAAAAATTAAAAACTTGGCCTGTTGCAAAACTAAATAAAACTGGCATCATGCCAAGGCAATTTATTGATACATACAGAAACATGGCCTGTTGCCAAATCTAAAAAAATTGGCAGTCTGCCAAAGCTATATATAAAAGCCTAGATCAGCTGACCAGGCATGGCTAACAATTCAGGTGTGGCTACTCCAGTGACCCAACTCTTGGTGTGTTGCCAAACCTGAAACAAAATTTATCACTATGCTAAATCTGTTTGTAGATAGTGACTAAATCTTGGCTTGTTTGCCAGATCTGAAATAGTGCTAGCATCATGACAAAACTTAATATAAACTGATAGAAATTTGGCTACAATGTTTTTTCAAGCTGATAAAGTATATTAATATATTTAGATTATTAAAAGATGCCTGTTGTAAGAAAATTCAGAATTGCATTTATTTTTTTCTTAGATTAATCTTACACAAGTTAAATATGGACACCCAATTATTTATATTGCCTGTACAACACTGCTTATATACCTACAGAGCTTCAGATATATTACTTTGAACATCTTTGTAAACCCAGGTTTCTCACAATTCTTTCATGTAAAAAGTTTATCCCCATCATTTTGGTTGATATTAGTCAGAGATTACTTAAAATTGACTATCTTATAGCATGATATAATGTTTATGATTCTGTGCCATGTCAGATTTGTAAAGCTTCAATCTGCCAACTTGTAAGGTAAACATTTTAAGTTCAAGGTCTCATAATTCAGAAGAAAATCCCTTGAGCAATACTTTTTGAACAAACATGAACATGGAGAACTTAAAAATAATTCTTGTGCAATATTAAAAAATTAGGCACAGCAGATGTGCTGAAGAAGACCATTGTAGCCCTTTGTCTGATACTGGCTTACTTGGCCACTTGACCAAGTTCTAATAACTCTTTAAAATTTGATTAAACTATTCTTACACACTTTAGAGACCTCTATCCAAAGGTCATTATATTGAAATATTAAATAATTTGGTTTGACAGTTTTGTAAGAAAACTTTTTTGGGAGTTAAGTTTAGGTTAAAGTTAAAAAATATGACAAACAATAAGGTTTTTTTCCATATACATAAGAGAATATGTCCTACTTGTTCAAATAATATTAACAAAGAAAGAAAGAAAATCAGTGACTGGGCTGTGGCGGCCATATTAGAAAATCTGATAGGTCTGTAATTCTATAGGTCTGGAGCCCTCATATGTACAAATCATCCCTGTGAATTTGGGAAAACTGAAAAATGTTGTTGTTGAGTTATCGTGCTTGAAAGAAAACTAGGGATTGGGCTGTGGCCGCCATATTGGAATTCCGACAGATCTGTAATTCAATAGGTCTGGAGCCCTAATATTTACCAATCATTCATGTGAATTAGGGAAAGCTGAAGTAAGTTTGTTTTGTAGTTATCGCGTGTGAAAGAAAGTGTCACTGACAAAAGGACAGAAGTATGGAAGGACAGAAAGACTGACTTACATGGTGATCACTATAGGGCACCACTTGTAAAGAAGGGCCCTAATAATCCTATCTTAACATCCTCTCTTATACTTCCAACAATCATGCCTCTCTTTTGACTCAGATATTCCCTACAATCCTGCCTATCTTTAGTTAAAGATATTTCCAAGGATATTGCCTCAACATCCTCTGACGTATTTTCAACAATCCTGCCTCAACATCCTCTGACGTATTTTCAACAATCCTGCCTCAACATCCTCTGAGATATTTTCAACAATCCTGCCTCAACATCATCTGAGGTATTTTCAACAATCCTGCCTCAACATCATCTGAGGTATTTTCAACAATCCTGCCTCAACATCCTCCGAGATATTTTCAACAATCCTGCCTCAACATCCTCTGAGATATTTTCAACAATCATGCCTCAACATCCTCTCAGATATTTTCAACAATCCTGCATCAACATCCTCTCAGATATTTCCAACTATCATGCCTCTCTTTTTGTCTCAGATATTCCCTACAATCATCTCGCTTTCTCCATCAATGATACGGGAAGCAGAACTCAATTCAGTAAAAGGTTGTTTGATATTTTATTAAATATAAATAAACAGGCACCTGCAATGGTTTCTTACATACCCATTTAACCTTGCACATACAGTCTGCACCTTACCAATGATCAGTCGTAAAAAGACATGACCATATAAATAACAATACACAATCCACAAAAACACTACAGTAAGCATATATATTAATTGTATAATCTTGACAGGCATCGTATAACCCTGTTTAGAACAAATATTTTCAAATTAAATCGGTCCATTATTAAAAGTATTTATAGTAAGAGGTAATAGTACATTTCTTTGTCTGATATATATCCATGTATTCAAATTATGACGAGTATACAGCAAAAATGACAAATATGATGAATATGATTAAATTCATATTCTGTGAATTTTTATGAATATGAGAGTCTTTAAGGCAACAAGAAGTTTACATGCATCCTGGCACAACAAAACCAAACTGAAGCACAGTTAATGAGAAATGCAGCTAGCTACTGAATTTACAACTGACAAATTTACAAGTATCAACTGACTTTTACATGCAAAAATATGACACATATCAGCTGACTATAATAATGTATGTAAGATTATTAGCTATAACACTTATTAGCCTTAAACACTTAGTATCAAAGTTTTATAATATTATTCATACATTTGCATTAGAAAAAAGAAGTAGATATTACTGAAACATGACAGTGATAGTGAACAGGGATAGTGATCAGAGCCTTCTTTGGTATGTTACTTGTGCTGCATACACAGGCGACAGCAACTGGGATGCCAGTGGCCTCATAACTAAACACCCAAAAAAGATTTCTGGTGTCTGAGATGCTTACCCCATGAAATACTGAAAACAGTGCACTGTTGTGAGTCAAATTTCTCCACACCCTTGAAAGAAATGGCCATGTTTAGTTAGTAACCCATGTAAATAGATGGAACTGGTTCTAAATAGGTATATATTACTTTACTCATAGACGAGATCATATGTATATACCTGCAGCATTTATTCACATACATACTTATATACTAACAAAATGACATGTTTATGGAACATATTATCATGTAATAAATATTCTGGCACTGTTCAAGAAAACAATATGTGCAATAACAGAAACAGCTAAAGAGAAAGATATGTCATAGTATGTACAGCATCACAATAATGAAACCACACAAATATTTAATATCATTTATAGACACAGACTCAGGTCCAGTGTTCATGTAGAACAAAAATATTCTAATATGTTCAACTGAACAATGTCGTTGTTTATCACATATAAACACATATACCATAATAATAAATAACCAATATGACAAAATATGACATTATATTACTGAGTATATAAAAAATAAACTTTTCTGCATTAATTGTGCAAATCAGTAGATCATTTTCACAAGGAACAGATCTTGCTATTAACTGAACACAGTGAACCACTTCAAAGATCAGTGAAAAGACACTAACATTGGTCCAACCAGTACATGTTAAAACGATCATAAATGGCTAACTTGTATATGCAGTGGAACAAAAAAAAAATAGATTAATTACACATTAGGATATAATTCAAGTTCAGTCTGAATTACATACTGGATAACTAGACATTTCTTGGCACCGCAGGTGCCAGAGTATCCCCAGACATAGGCCCCCCCCCCTTTAAGAATAGGCCCCCATTTTTAGCAGCATATACTGACACTTGGCATATTTATTGTTTCTTCCATCTATCAATCCACAATCTTGTTGAAGATGTTGGTCCTTTGACCTTGATCTTTTTAAAGATGAGTCCTGTGACCTTGACCTTTGACCTCATGACCCCAAAATCCATTCCGGTCTTGCTTTTCCAATGGGACATATACAAGTCAAGTTTGAAATCTATACATCAATAAGGCAGGAATTATCATCCAGAAACTAATTTTTGGACAGATGGCTCCTGTGACCTTCACCTTTGACCTTGTGACCTCAAAAATGATAGGGTTCTTCCACTCTTGGCAGGTGAACTATATGTGCAAGATGAAAGATCTGAGATGAAATGTTTGGCTGAAAATGCATTTACTTCTTTTTAAAGATGTGTCCTGTGACCTTGACCTTTGACCTCATGACCCCAAAATCAATTTGGGTCTTGCTTTTCCAATGGGACATATACAAGTCAAGTTTGAAATCCATACATCAATAAAAGCAGGAATTATCATCCAGAAACTAATTTTTGGACAGATGGCTCCTGTGACCTTCAACTTTGACCTTGTGACCTCAAAATTGATAGGGGTCTTCCACTCTTGGCTGGTGAACTACATGTGCAAGATGAAAGATCGGAGATGAATTGTTTGGCTGAAAATGCATCCACAATCTTTTTAAAGAGGTTTCCTGTGACCTTGACCTTTGACCTCATGACCCCAAAATCAATTCCGGTCTTGCTTTTCCAATGGGTCAAATACAAGTCAAGTCTGAAATCCAAACACAAATAAAAGAAGGAATTATCATCCAGAAACTAATTTTTGGACAGATGGCTCCTGTGACCTTCAACTTTGACCTTGTGACCTCAAAATTGATAGGGGTCTTCCTCTATAGGCATGTGAACTATATGTGTAAGATGAAAGGTCTGAGATGAAATGTTTGGCTGAAAATGCATCCACAATCTTTTTAAAGATGTGTCCTGTGATCCTGACCTTTGACCTCATGACCCCAAAATCAATTGGAGACTTGCTTTTTTTAATGGGACATATATAAGTCAAGTTTGAAATCAATACATCAATAAAAGCAGGAATTATCATCCAGAAACTATTTTTCGGACAGATAGCTCCTGTGGCCTTGACCTTTGACCTTGTGACCCAAAAATTGATATGGATCATCCTCTATTGGCAAGTGAGCTATATATTCAGACCTAGGATGAAAGTTTGGCTTAAAATGCATCCTCAGTATCTTTTAAGATGCCAGTCCAGTGACCTTGACCTTTGACCTCATGACCCTAGAACCTATAGGGTTCCTACTTTAGTGGTGGGCCATACATAAGTCACGTTTGAAATCCATATGGCTATCAACACTGGAGATATCATAAGAGGTGTGTGATTTTCACCATATATGGCAATATTCAAGGTCAAGGCCACTCTCATAGGAAAGGTCATGACCCCAATTCAATTAAACATCCTCCCATAACCCATACCTATGTATATGCATAATATAAAAGAAATCTGTCCATTAGTTTTTGACTTATAATGCTCACAGTACTGTAAGGGGCAATTTTGGGGGTATTAAAGGGCACGAAAACAAGTAAAGAATAACAGGTGGCACCACCAGTTTCTGAAACATGACAACCCTATCCATGATCTTCCATCAACTTGATTTTGGGATAAATTCATGCAAGATTTCTTGAGATATTAAAGAATTTGTGTGATTTTCCCCAAAATTGGACCTATTCAAGGTCAAGGACACTCTTCTAGTAAAGGTCATGACCTCATTTTAAATAGGCGTCGTCCTCTTACCGATATCTATACATATACCAAGTTTGGTAAAGTTCAGTGAAATATTTTTCGGGTTATCGCGCCAACAAGATTTATATGCGGCGGCGGGACCGGTATGAAAACATAGTATCCCCCGACTTTGCCTGGGGATACAATAAAGATGTATAACATGTATACTGCTTGTTATACAAAACAAAATAAATAAGATTCATTAAATAAATATATTAAATTTTCGAAGAATGCTCAATAAATTTAATATTTTAAATTTTATGTCAATAAAAGTATCATATAATATTACACATGATATAAACATGAAACATTCTTGCCCCCCCCCCCCCCAAAAAAAAAAAAAAAAGTGTCCCCTGGATCATGATGCTCAGCTGACTAGCATGACATTATTCACTAACACCCACAACAGGAATTTAATTATCTGGAAACCAAACTGAGATTAATTAAGTTCCAATTTGATCTTGACCAATAACCTTCTGGTAAACTTTGTAAGACACTGGATGGAATCACAGCTGAGATACAGTACTAGCTGATACCATTCATGTGATTTTGCATTCTTAAAAAAAAGGAAAATGTGTAAAAATTGTCAGTTTTTGCCACCATGCTTCAGCAGCTGATGAACCTGTCCATGATCAATGATCAAAGCATTAAGTATCATGGCAATACATGCATTGTAAATTTGATACTGAAATTTCTGTATCAAATTTCATATTATTCTTTGGCAAACAAACAAGCTCCATAACTTGAGGAATTTGGTTGCAGTGACCTAATTTCAGGTTTCAAAGGAGATTTTCAGGGACCTCTAGCAAATTTAAAGTCAGAAGTTACTAGGTCCAATCGTTACAATTTGTGACCTGTTAACAGACAACCAGATGACATGACGGCCAATGGACCAAGCGTCAAGATGATTTAGACAGCTGAGCTAAAAAAACTCTGAACTGATGTAATTAAATAGTCCATAATCCAGGGCAACAAAGCTAAAAAAACAGTAAATTATAGAGCCTCATTACTTCACTTTCATAAAGTTTGATTTGCATTATCGTCAATAGGGAACACCAGAATGAAAAGTACTAGAGGGGCAGAAGGGGTTAAACCCTTGTGGCCTCTCATCTGAGATGTGTTTCAAAACCTATAGAACCCTTGCTCTTTTTAATATCAAAGGTACATAAATACTTTAAAGAAGAGAAGATAGTCCAAGAGTTTTTTTTTCTCTGAAATTTGATATTTTTTTTTAAATGCACTATTTATATATTTATAAAGCTAACCTTTTAATATCAGAGGGAAATCAGACAAATATGGCCATTGTCTTAACAGCAAAATAATATTCCCCCCATGTCTGGACTCAATATGATTAATTCTGAAAGATATGATGCAGAGATGATGCGACAACGGTATTTATACATAAGCACTTTAATAAATTCACATACATTCTCTCCATCATTACATGAATTAATAGACCTGGCCACTCGAAATAAAGGCATCTTTTTTATTACTCTTTCTAGACAGGACAACATCGCCCATGGGTTGCAAAGTAAATATGTTTATATTTTACTTATTTAAGTCATGAATCGCCACATCACCTTTGATAAAAGCTAATTTGTACTGGCAGACAAAATATATTTGCAAGAAATATCACATGAAATTAGGTGGACAGGGATTATAGATAATAAATTAGTATCTACAGAATAACAGAAGCTTTCATCCCAAAATGCTTAACTGCACTGTATGGGGAACATGACTTTGGAACATGAGATTCTGTGACTATGAATGTGACTCCTATGATTATGATATATGAGACTATGACTCTACAGTTCTATCATTATAACCATCACATGGCTCTATAATTCTGATTGACATCGCAATATCTCATCCATCCATCTACTGTGCACATTAAACAAGTGACCAAGGGGTCATGACGCTCAGCAGACTAGGAAGACATTCACAAATGGAATTTTAACATCTGATGCCCAAATTTGTAGGTGGTATCCCCATTCAACTGAAGCATAGGTTGGAGGATATGGGTAAAAGAGACATAATTTCAGGTTTCCATGATTTTTCAGGGACCTCCCTGGATGTAAAGTTAGAAGATTCTAGATGAAATGGTTACGATTTGTGCCCTGTAAACAGACTATCGGATCTTTGAAGGTCGTAAAAATAGAGGCAAATATTTGAAAAAAATCCAGGTGGCACCACCAGGGTGCATGAACTGATGAAACAGTCCATGATGAAAATGCATGCAAAACAATTATGGTGATCAATGCATCAGTTATTCAGATACTGGAGCTTTTGTAACAATTTTTTAATTATGTTGGGTGTAATTCTGAGCACCACAACTAGGAGACCTTATATCAGATTTCAAAAGAGATATTTCCATGACCCCTATGGATGTCAAGTTAGAAAATTCTAGGTCTAATGGTTATGATTTATGCCCTGTTAACTCTGAGGGAACAATCTCTTTTTAAGGTCTCATAAATAGAGGGAAAAATTTGTAGAAATTTGAAAAAAAATCTAGGTGGCACCACCAGTCTTCAGGAACTGATGAAACACTCCATGATAAATACAGATGCAAAGAATCATGGTGATCAATACATTAGTTGTTCATATACTGGAGCTTTTGTATCAAATTTTTAATTATTGGGGGGGGGCTACTTTTTAGCCCCATAGCTCAAAGGATATGGATAACAGAGACCTAATTTCAAGTTTCCAAAGAGATTTTTCATGGGCCTCCCTGGATGTAAAGTAAAACGTTTCTCAGTCCAATGTTGTGATTTGTGCCCTTCTAATAGATGACCACATCTTTGAAGGTCTCAAAAATAGAGCAAATTTGCTTTAAAAAAAAACAGGAGAATTAATGTGGTGCCACCAGTCTGCAGGAACTGATGAAACATTCCTTGATCAATAAGCTGTCAAAACATCATGGCCATCAATGCATTACGTGTTTAGATACTGGAGCTTTTGTATCAATATTTTTTATTGTTCTGGAGGGCAATTTTTGGTCCCATAGCTAAAAGCATATGGGTAACAAAGACTTAATTTCATGTTTTCAAGGAAATTTTTCATGGACCCCCCTGGATGTCAAAGAACAATATTCTAGGTCAAGGGGTTACAATTTGTGCCTGGTTCACTGATGATCAGACGGATGGACGGATAATGGACAAAGAGTGGTCACTATGGCTCAGATGACTATCAGTCAGCTGAGCTAAAAATCAGCCCATACCCTTACATGTGTATTTTATAACATTAAAGTTCTAAAATTTCACAAATATCATCAACAATGAGATCCTGATAATATCCATTGATTTTTATATACAAGGATCACACTTCCTGTGAGATTTTCTTTCTTTCAATCATCTTTCACATACAACATTAACAGTGATCAAACTTCTGAAAATCACCAATATATACAACTCACAACAGAAAACCAAAAAAAAAATCATCATCATGACAAATTTGGCAAGTCTTGAAGCAGTTAATGCTTATTTGGCAAGTGATCATTAAACAATAAATCTACAAATGACAATGATAACTAATGACAATAAATTATAAACAACAATGCATGGCAGCAAACATTCTGAGCACCTCTACCTAAAACAAGTCTTTATTCCACTAAGCGTTTAAGGTGACTCGTTGGTTTCCTTGAACTCACAAATATGGAAGTAATGACATATAGGTACTAGTATATTAATCACAGTAGCAAACATTAAGACTAAAACCTCACAGGGTGTATTTGTTTTATCAAAAGCCTACAAACCTGTGTTTTATAATAAAGGTGCAGTGGTACATCAATTGTTTTGATAGGCTCAGAAGTGCCATGACACTTGGTATTCAAATATTCAGTTGCACCTACTTTTATTTAAATAACAATGTGATTTACATGAATTTTGCCTCAAGTATAATATTCCATACGTTAATATTATGTAAAAAAAGTTACATGGTAACTTAGTAGCAGTGGATTGCTAATTACATAGCTAACCAGAAGATGGCAGCACACGCTTATAAACTTTGCCAAGATTGAGATGACATGGCAGGTTCATGTTGTATTAGTGTTAGCTTTTAATGTGAAAGGTTAATGACTAGACTAGTACCTACTTTTTATTCTGCTGATAGTATTTTTTTCTGTATCAATGGTTCTGCAAAGCTACTTGACTAAAGATGATACTGTTCAAAGTCTTTCAATCTCACAAGTATTTAGTAGTTCAAATCCCTGTGTTGGGACTTTAAACTGTCAAATGCATACATACACAATACTAGAGAAGAATGTCTTACATTGAAAAAAATGATCTGATGGGAAAGCAACATTTCTCGTGATATAGAGACACACCTGACAATCAGGGTAAAAATTATTTACAATATAATACCTCCAATGACTGTGAGAGCCACCTAGTGCCAATTCTTCTCAAAATTTAAGAATTTCTCTCAGCCTAGATGCTAGTATAAAAAAAAGCAGCATGAATGTCATATCTTTAATTTATCCAATACTTGTAGGAGGCTATACTTAATGACTTTCATGCATCATTGTCTTACTTGTGCTATTTTAACATGCTTAATTAACATGACAGTAGGTGGCGCACATCATCAATGGTGGTATGACTGTAAACAAAAATTACATCAATTATAATTTTAGTGTACCCCATGAATAGTTGCCAATGGTAGGTAGATAAGACTGTGAAAAGTGAAAAAATAATACTTTTGAAAAAATAAATCATCACCCGTAATATAAATAAGGTTTAAGATTATGTTAAGCTTTTTGACCGCTTCCCTAAGCTTGCTTTACTTCAGCCTGCAGGAGCTGTTGCATGCTGTTGACAGTGCTTTGATTTGAGTGGCCGATTTCATAGATTGTGCTCAAAGTGTCAGTAGATGGGGAGTTTGTTGTAGTTTCTGGATTATCCACAGAGCCCACTACTGCCTCTGTGGAGACAGCTGGTCCAAGAGTAGCTGTCTGAGCAGCTTGATGAGCAGCTGCCAGAGTAGTTTGCTGTTCTTGTATTCTTCCTGGTATTGGCAGCAGAGCTTGTGTCGCGTCTCTTGATTTGATTGCATCTGGAAGAATCAAGTCATTGAGCTTAGGTTCATTCATGGAGGAAGACCTACATGTTGACAAGACATCTTTATCTGCCGATGACCTTCGAAGAGTGAACCCTACACTATCACTCCTGGGAGTTGACAAACCGACATCATTCCGCTCAGCAAAAGTCCCCTCCCCTTCTGTGTTGCGCCGACTACGGATTACACGATTGCCGCTCCCATTCAGCCATGATTCGACTTTATCAAGACCCGAGCCCAGTGAATCAGGCACAGCTACACTGAGGTGATTGAGCTTGGGCCCGTTCAGTGATGGTATTAATGACTTACTCTCCGGCTGCCGACTGTCTCCCCTCATCAGGACCTCTAGGTTACTACGACTGGAGACAGGACTGCTCTGGTAGAGATTTGCCAGCAGTGATTTGTTAAGTCGATTATGCTTCTCTAGCGAGGACTGTAACCCAGAGGAAAATGTAGGTTTATTGTAGACATCCAGCTGAGACCCTGCCTGGACGTGTACTCCTTCCATGATGGTCTCCATGGGAACCAACTTTTGATCATCTTCGCTTAAACTGCAAAAAATGGTATAAGAATAAAAGCTCATTAGAGTTTACTTTTTAAACCGCTCTCTCAATGAAACTCTTTTGAGGTATATTTCAGGTCACTGTTAAA
Source organism: Sipunculus nudus (assembly GCA_026874595.1). NCBI lineage: Eukaryota > Metazoa > Annelida > Sipuncula > Golfingiida > Sipunculidae > Sipunculus > Sipunculus nudus. The sequence goes on from CM049311.1 coordinate 39,169,179, forward strand.
ATAGATATTTTTCATAAAGAATTATTAGGTATGGAACAGATTAAATAACTAGTTTATCACACATATATGGATGTATCAAGACTATATTCTGAGAATCAAATGGAACAGTCAATTGTATTTATAACTAGTTACAATTGATTATTTTTGGCCAATCAGAATGGGGAAATTTTAAATTAAATAAAACTACAAGGTTTTCTTAATAAAACTGCAACTAGTACCTCAGTCAGTCAAGAACAGTATGTACAAAATTCACAAACATAACATGTTTATAGCAGGCACAACTCATCAAAATTCACTAACATAAAATGTTTAAAGCAGCCACAACTGATCAAAATTCACAAACATGATATGTTTATAGCAGGCACAACTGATCAAAATTCACCAACATAACATGTTTGAACCCGCCACAACTGATCAAATTCACCAACATAACATGTTTGAAGCAGTAACAACTGATTAAAATTCACCAATATAACACGTTTGAAGCAGCCACAACTGATCAAAATTCACCAACATCAAATGTTTGAACCCCCCACAAATGATCAAACTTTACCAACATAACATGTTTGAAGCAGCCACAACTGATCAAAATTCACAAACATAAAATGTTTAAAGCAGCCACAACTGATCAAAATTCACAAACATAATATGTTTATAGCAGCCACAACTGATCCAAATTCACCAACATCAAATGTTTGAACCCCCCACAAATGATCAAACTTTACCAACATAACATGTTTGAAGCAGCCACAACAGATCAATATTTAACAACATTACAAGTTTTAACTAGCCACAACAGATCAATATTTAACAACATTACAAGTACTAACTAGCAACAACAGATCAATATTTACCAACATAACACGTTTGAAGCAGCCACAACTGATCACTTGAGAAAGTACTGTGGTTCTCTTCATATTCGCCAGGTTAATATTTCGCGATTTTCACCTTTTAACTTTTTTGTGAGTTTAATTTTTCGCCATCTGGCCAAACAATAACCTACACAGAGTATATCCCTTGTTGTATGATTAGAATATACAAAATCATACTATTGAAAGAAGCCCAAATGAATATCAGATGAGTAGAAATAATTGTTTATTGTTGGCAGATAATTTGACAGATCTGATCATTATAATACCTACCTTATTGAACCCTGACCTCCTAATTATATATATTTCACATGGCCCTATCAGGGACTGCAATTTTCCATACAGACAAAAACCCAGATGTCTGTAGTATGTCAAATAAGAAGTCTGTAAATATAAAAGTGATGAATTATCTCCTTATGATGGAAAGCCAGTAAAAAAACAGATAACAGATCAACAAAGTTCTGAATCTGATGCCAAGCATGACTGGAGGACATCCAGACCGCATGAAAGAGCAGAATAGAGGTGATCCTAATTAAACCAACATCCAAATAACATATGAACATAAGTTCACTGCCTTCTTCATTCAGAATAAATCTTCCTACCAAGAATCCACTAAAAGATCTCTAGTTGAGTATTCATGCTGAAAGAAAAACAAACCACTTAACTACCATATGCTAATGAAACCATAACAGATGAAAAGCCTCTCATGAAATATCGTTGTTATTACCAAAAGCTGTGCCTCTATTGATAACATTCATCCTTCTGTCTCTTGATTTGATGTTGACACCATGGCTGGTTAACTAGTCTATCAGCAGTGTGGGAGGTACCTGAGAAGTCCCACTGTGGCACAGTTGCTATGGTTTATCATATTACTAACCTCAGATGAGCAGTAGAGCCAGTGAATGCTTCCCTCATTGTTTTGATGGTGGAGTTTGTGTATGGAAGGTGGTCAGGAGGCAGCTCTCCCCAGAATGCATCACGCTCCAGCCGAGGGTAAACCATGTACAGATCATCCACTACCAGCAGTGAAATCTGATGTGAAAAAATGAAACTTGTCCAGGTCTTATATAGATACACTTTTGAATTTTCTTATGGCACTTACAAGTTACAGTAAAAAATTTTTAAAATATTAGGCTCCACATTAAAACTAGGCCAACATGACCATTGTTATAAAATAATTTGGGGTTTCTATGATAACACATGGAAACAAACCCCACCTCATTCTTTTTTTATGAGGATACATACATAGCCTGTAGCGAGCAATGTGAACCCAATAATGACTGACAAAGCCACATACTTATATATGAGGTCAAGCAGCATTATGCTATGACAGCATTATTTTGGGGAGTAAGGCAGTATTCCTCTCCCAAATACAAGTAATAGGGCAACTGCACTGGAAATCTAGCTCAGGAAACAAATATTTTTGTATTTTTTTACCATGCCTTGAAGCCTAAATGTACACTATTACCTAAATGGACCACCCCTTATATGGGAAAAGGATTTTAAAATTAAACTAGACTTACCTGTAAGTTGAAGTTTGATTATGATTTAACTCTCATCTGGATCATTTAGGGATTATACAATATGTGCGTGCGCATGCGCGGAGATCAATCTTTACAGCTGAGTGTTCATGGCAGAGATAATACAGGGTGGGCGACAAGGGTTGGGCGTATAATCCCTAAATGATCCAGATGAGAGTTAAATCATAATCAAACTTCAACTTACAGGTAAGTCTCGTTTAATTTTAAAATTTAACTCTCATCTGGTCATTTGGGATTCTACGAGATTTTAAAGCTGTCATGAACACGAACACACAGAAAAAAGTTACAAACTTTATTAACAATTGCCAAGTACAAAACTCGTGTGTGGTACATCATGTATATAGTTGACAGGAATGTGCCAGTTTGTACTTATTATGTGACACATATTAGTTACTAGCTGCGTGAAGTTCTGATATTGCATAAACGTCCTGTTAAGTTGTGGGTTTATGATAGTATTTTGCAAAGGTATTTTTATTGGTCCAACCAGCAGTCCGTATTATTGTGGCGATGGGTACATTGGCAGCAAAAGCTTTACTGGTTGATGCTGACCTAGTACTGTGCGCCTTGAAAATGTTCACATCTATTCAAGCATCTGACATTACTGTCTTAATCCACCTGGAAACAGTGTCCTTGCTAACTGGTTTGTGTGGTTTACTAAAACTAAGAAACAGTTTTGAACTATCACTACTCCTAAGTGTTCTGGTCCTTGCTTAATATTTATGTAAAACAGTTAAAACACAAAGTCTGCAATCATCAGGGAATGGAGGCAAAAGAATCTGTGGTTGTTCCCTTCCTAGCTTAGACTGTTTACCAGTCTGTTAATATGAAACACAATTCCTGAGTTATGCCTAGCCATGGTTGTGATATCCATAAGGTGAATGGACTGGCACCTTTGTCCAGAGATTAGTGCTATGAGCATAACTAACTTGTGTTATGAATTCTCAGAGATAAGCTGCTGAGTGGTGATAACTGTTTTAAGTATTTGAGCACTGTCTGTATCCCAGGTTAACTGATACTTGGGGAAGGCAGGCCTGCTATTGAAAACACCCCTTATAAATCGCTTGACAAGCAGATTAGACCCAAGTGTAGTATTATCATTAAACTGTATCCGAGCAGAAAGGGATGATCTGGCTGTGCAAATTGCACTATAGCGTAATCCTGATTCATATAAATCTGTTAAAAAGGCTAAGATCTGTGACAAATTTGTTTGTAGCGGATCAAAATTTTGTGTAATACAGAAGTTAATCCATTTTTTGATGTAGGTACCATATTGCCGCTTTGTTCCAGTCCGCCATGATTCCAAAATAATCTCTCCAGTTTTACCTGAAATGCCTTTCTTTTGCAGACTTTCCCTGATAGCAGACATGCAATCAGTTTCATTTTTTGTGACAGTGGGTGCTTTATCCCCTCCTTGTGTGGCAAGCTGAGAATCTTGTTGGTAGGTGGTAGGAGGACTGGTTCCCTGCACAGCAGTCTCAACATGACTGGGAACCAAGTCTGAGTCGCCCATAATGGTGCAATGATCAACACATCTGCTTTGTCCACCTGTATTTTCTGCAGGACCTGATTCATTAAGCTGAAAGGAGGGAAGGCATAGTTTATTTTTCCTGACCAGCTCTGTTTAAACGCATCAATACTTTGGGCACCTGGGTCTGGTTTCCATGCAAAATAGGCACTTGTTTTGTAGTTTAACCTTGAGGCAAACAAGTCTACTGCAATTTTACCAAAATGAGATGTCAGAGTATTAAAAATAGCTGAATCAAGTGTCCATTCAGTCCTGTCATTAAAGACCCTGCTTTGTTTGTCAGCTTCCACATTGTGTATACCAGCTATATGAGTAGCGCTAAGGTGAATATTGTGTTCAATAGCCCAGTTCCAAATTGATGATGTAATATCATTACAGCAATATGAGCGATTTCCCCCCATATTTTGTATATATGCAACTGCAGTGCTGTTGTCCATTTGTAACTGAACATGTTTACCTATTAAGTACTCTTTGAATGATTTGAGACCAAGCTGAGTAGCCTTTAGTTCTAAAACATTAATATGATCTGATGTTTCATGTTCAGCCCATCTACCCCCAGTACTCATGTTTTGGAAAACTGCACCCCAACCTTGTGTGGATGCATCCGTTTGAAGGGAGCAGTCACAATTGTGAACATTTATGGGTTTAAGCATGTCAATGTTTACTATCCACCATTTCATGTACTTTAATGATTGGTGGCTAAATTCCATGTTTGCATCAAATTTGCCTTTACTTAACTGCAGTGCTCTGATTTTTTCAATTTCTAAGGATCTGTAGTGAAGCTCACCATAATGGACACCAGGTAAAGCTGAAACTAAGCAGCCAATCAGTTTAGCTGCTTGCCTGATTGTACACTGAGGCTCACTGATCCTGTCTGTAAGCAATTTGACCAGGTTAGATTTTTTCTCAGCTGTCAACATGATTTCCATTGTGTGAGAATTTAAGGTAAACCCTAAATAGTCAATAGCATGTACCGGTTTAAGTACAGACTTTTGTTCATGCACAAAAAAACCCAGTGATGTCAGTAATTGAACTGCGTCACTGATATTTTCCTGACAGACTAATTCCGACTCAGCCTGCAAGTACAAATCATCCAGATAAATACTGGATATGTGTGCTTTTAATGTCAAGTGTGCCAAAACAGGTTTCATCAATTTTGTAAAAATTCTGGGTGCTGATGCGAGACCATTTGGAAGGCAGGTGTAATTGTAGAGTTTACCTTCCCATCTAAATTTGAGATACTTTTGGTAACATTGTGCTACAGGAACTGAATAATAAGCATCCTTCAGATCCAGTGATGCCATAAAACAGTTTGGTGTCGTTAGATTCAGACAGGTTTGCATAGTGTCCATCTTAAAGTGGTGGTATTCAATAAATGTATTCAGATATTTCAAGTTTAATATCATTCTGTGGGTACCATCTTTTTTGGGTCTGAGAAACACAGAGGACACATATTGAAAGGCTCTTCAACAGAAGGTACAATAACCCCTTTTGAGAGCAGTTTCTCTACTTCCCGGTCAATTATTTCTTTTTCTGATGTGCTAAAATTTGACAACCTAGGTTCAGAAAATTGAACGGGTGTATTGGAAAACTCTAATGTGACACCTGTGACATACTTTAATATCACTGGATCTGAAGTCAGCTTGTGCCATTCAGGTAGGTAATTTTTAATATTACCAGCAGGAAAACTCTGACTTACAGACTGATCTAGTGTCTGGCCTTCTTCTGGGGCCTGAACCCTGGCCACACAGCAGTCGGCTGTTTTGGTCTCCTGTTTGCCTGATTCATCCTGTGGCTTTTCCCTCCTAAAAAAGGATTGTTCCCTTTGAATCCATAGCTGCTGCCTGTACCCTTTTGTTTCTGTTTGTAGCTGTAGTTTGGGAATTTGGTTGCTTTTTCAGCTTTGTTTGCAATCTTCCTTGCCTCTTCAATGTTCTTGACATTCTGATCAAGATTGTCACCAAACAGCTGCTTGGTTACAGGGTTCAGGGGCGATGCGAGGGTTTTGTATTGCTCATTTATGTCTGGTTTTATGTTATCTCTCCTGTGCATTGATATCTCAAAGGCAAGCCCAGCTAGTAGGGTGATACCATCACTTAGCTTTTAAAGCATGTCCACAGGGCCCTGCATAGTTCCATTTCCCTAAATGTGTTTAGTACAAGCATCTGCCACTTGCAGGAATGGGGTTAGTCCACTGAACATAAACTTTGCCAGTTCTGCATGGTCTTGTCATTGAACCTTGTGACAGGTCTTAATGACCCCCACAGCTTTTGGTTACATCTGATCTGTGTCATGTAGGTATTGTTATTTGGAGGAAAGTATTCCTTGGCTTTTTCATCCAGCAATTTCTTAGACATGCCTGTATGTAAAATCGTGTCCATCAGTTTAGCCATTTTTTCGTGAATGTCAGGCCCTCTTGCTTCTTCACTGCTTACCGCTGCGTATAGTTCGTTCCAACAATCCAGCCCCTGCGATTCTGACTCCTCAGCACGGGCGCTGTCCTGATTATCCATATCTAATAATCTGCTTCGTTTTACTTGTGGTTCCTGATCCCAAGTATCATCATCTCTGTCAGACACTGCGGGCCCATCATCGTCACTGACACTGACAGGTGCCTCTCGCCGGCTGTCATCATATGCCTCTTTAAGTTCTCCCACAACTGGTGCGAGTTTCTCAAGCATGGTGCTGATTGAGCCCATTTGTGTTTTAGGCGTCTTTAAGTTGCTTTTCACCTGGTCATAGTCTCTTGTTTTATCACTATTGCTGCTGCTGCTATGCGAGCGTGACCGCTCATGATGTTTGGACGATCCCGGGTGACATTGCTTATCGTGCGGCCATCTTTGTTTGTGTCATGTGACCTCTTGTGAGAGCTCAGGTCTAGGTCACCTGATTTGGCTTGGTATTGTTCTTTAATGGGTGACCCAATTTTCCGCGGCTCAGCGCTGACGCCACCATCTTGGCTTGAAATGGCTTGTGCCGTGCTTCCCCTGGGTCTGGTTTCCATGCAAAATAGGCACTTGTTTTGTAGTTTAACCTTGAGGCAAACAAGTCTACTGCAATTTTACCAAAATGAGATGTCAGAGTATTAAAAATAGCTGAATCAAGTGTCCATTCAGTCCTGTCATTAAAGACCCTGCTTTGTTTGTCAGCTTCCACATTGTGTATACCAGCTATATGAGTAGCGCTAAGGTGAATATTGTGTTCAATAGCCCAGTTCCAAATTGATGATGTAATATCATTACAGCAATATGAGCGATTTCCCCCCATATTTTGTATATATGCAACTGCAGTGCTGTTGTCCATTTGTAACTGAACATGTTTACCTATTAAGTACTCTTTGAATGATTTGAGACCAAGCTGAGTAGCCTTTAGTTCTAAAACATTAATATGATCTGATGTTTCATGTTCAGCCCATCTACCCCCAGTACTCATGTTTTGGAAAACTGCACCCCAACCTTGTGTGGATGCATCCGTTTGAAGGGAGCAGTCACAATTGTGAACATTTATGGGTTTAAGCATGTCAATGTTTACTATCCACCATTTCATGTACTTTAATGATTGGTGGCTAAATTCCATGTTTGCATCAAATTTGCCTTTACTAAACTGCAGTGCTCTGATTTTTTCAATTTCTAAGGATCTGTAGTGAAGCTCACCATAATGGACACCAGGTAAAGCTGAAACTAAGCAGCCAATCAGTTTAGCTGCTTGCCTGATTGTACACTGAGGCTCACTGATCCTGTCTGTAAGCAATTTGACCAGGTTAGATTTTTTCTCAGCTGTCAACATGATTTCCATTGTGTGAGAATTTAAGGTAAACCCTAAATAGTCAATAGCATGTACCGGTTTAAGTACAGACTTTTGTTCATGCACAAAAAAACCCAGTGATGTCAGTAATTGAACTGCGTCACTGATATTTTCCTGACAGACTAATTCCGACTCAGCCTGCAAGTACAAATCATCCAGATAAATACTGGATATGTGTGCTTTTAATGTCAAGTGTGCCAAAACAGGTTTCATCAATTTTGTAAAAATTCTGGGTGCTGATGCGAGACCATTTGGAAGGCAGGTGTAATTGTAGAGTTTACCTTCCCATCTAAATTTGAGATACTTTTGGTAACATTGTGCTACAGGAACTGAATAATAAGCATCCTTCAGATCCAGTGATGCCATAAAACAGTTTGGTGTCGTTAGATTCAGACAGGTTTGCATAGTGTCCATCTTAAAGTGGTGGTATTCAATAAATGTATTCAGATATTTCAAGTTTAATATCATTCTGTGGGTACCATCTTTTTTGGGTCTGAGAAACACAGAGGACACATATTGAAAGGCTCTTCAACAGAAGGTACAATAACCCCTTTTGAGAGCAGTTTCTCTACTTCCCGGTCAATTATTTCTTTTTCTGATGTGCTAAAATTTGACAACCTAGGTTCAGAAAATTGAACGGGTGTATTGGAAAACTCTAATGTGACACCTGTGACATACTTTAATATCACTGGATCTGAAGTCAGCTTGTGCCATTCAGGTAGGTAATTTTTAATATTACCAGCAGGAAAACTCTGACTTACAGACTGATCTAGTGTCTGGCCTTCTTCTGGGGCCTGAACCCTGGCCACACAGCAGTCGGCTGTTTTGGTCTCCTGTTTGCCTGATTCATCCTGTGGCTTTTCCCTCCTAAAAAAGGATTGTTCCCTTTGAATCCATAGCTGCTGCCTGTACCCTTTTGTTTCTGTTTGTAGCTGTAGTTTGGGAATTTGGTTGCTTTTTCAGCTTTGTTTGCAATCTTCCTTGCCTCTTCAATGTTCTTGACATTCTGATCAAGATTGTCACCAAACAGCTGCTTGGTTACAGGGTTCAGGGGCGATGCGAGGGTTTTGTATTGCTCATTTATGTCTGGTTTTATGTTATCTCTCCTGTGCATTGATATCTCAAAGGCAAGCCCAGCTAGTAGGGTGATACCATCACTTAGCTTTTAAAGCATGTCCACAGGGCCCTGCATAGTTCCATTTCCCTAAATGTGTTTAGTACAAGCATCTGCCACTTGCAGGAATGGGGTTAGTCCACTGAACATAAACTTTGCCAGTTCTGCATGGTCTTGTCATTGAACCTTGTGACAGGTCTTAATGACCCCCACAGCTTTTGGTTACATCTGATCTGTGTCATGTAGGTATTGTTATTTGGAGGAAAGTATTCCTTGGCTTTTTCATCCAGCAATTTCTTAGACATGCCTGTATGTAAAATCGTGTCCATCAGTTTAGCCATTTTTTCGTGAATGTCAGGCCCTCTTGCTTCTTCACTGCTTACCGCTGCGTATAGTTCGTTCCAACAATCCAGCCCCTGCGATTCTGACTCCTCAGCACGGGCGCTGTCCTGATTATCCATATCTAATAATCTGCTTCGTTTTACTTGTGGTTCCTGATCCCAAGTATCATCATCTCTGTCAGACACTGCGGGCCCATCGTCGTCACTGACACTGACAGGTGCCTCGCGCCGGCTGTCATCATATGCCTCTTTAAGTTCTCCCACAACTGGTGCGAGTTTCTCAAGCATGGTGCTGATTGAGCCCATTTGTGTTTTAGGCGTCTTTAAGTTGCTTTTCACCTGGTCATAGTCTCTTGTTTTATCACTATTGCTGCTGCTGCTATGCGAGCGTGACCGCTCATGATGTTTGGACGATCCCGGGTGACATTGCTTATCGTGCGGCCATCTTTGTTTGTGTCATGTGACCTCTTGTGAGAGCTCAGGTCTAGGTCACCTGATTTGGCTTGGTATTGTTCTTTAATGGGTGACCCAATTTTCCGCGGCTCAGCGCTGACGCCACCATCTTGGCTTGAAATGGCTTGTGCCGTGCTTCCCCGTGAGGCCGTGGGACATCCTTTGTCCCCAGCGCCGTCTGTCGGGCTCTTCAGTGACGCCGAGCTCTCGCTGTTTGCCGATGACCTTTTCTGTTGGTCAGACTGAACTAGATCAGTACACGGCGTAATACAAGCAGCAGTTGGGCCAGCATCCCTTGCTGAAGCCCCATGCTTGCTCTTGAGGGCTTCCTCCAGAATTGCCCCGACCAAATCGCCGGAATTTCTATCTGACATGGTCCACCAAGTGGTTGATCGTTTGCTCCCAAACACAACCTATCAGTCCAGGTAAATATAGCACGTCGATGATCGCAAATAACGGTGATATTACTCTGATAAAATACATGAAACTCAAAGATGTCTTTCTCCTTCAACAAGCGAACGCAAAATTGATCTCCGCGCATGCGCACGCACATCTCGTAGAATCCCGAATGACCAGATGAGAGTTAATTTCTAACTCAGCATCCTTGTAAATTGCCCAGTATGTTTGTTAAATTTCTGGCTGCATACAAGCAAGGCCCCATCAAGTTTTGTGACTGACAACTAAGTCATGCAGTGCATAGGAAATCACAGTTAACAGAGGATGGAATTACACTTTGTTTCCTATATTCACCAGTATTCTTTTGTCTTAAATAAAAAATGCAATGTCTATGCAATGAGATAGATGGATGACCCCTGCAGTGCAGTTTTCCATCTGACTGGTCAGTCAAATATAAATGCATCATGATCAAGTCATGTTTTAACAGCCAAGGGGACCATGGGAGCCCACTATCACTGACCTTATAGCTTGTTCACCCTGCCAACACCTCTCTGTTTTTATATACCGGTACTGTTCTGCAGTCATTTAAATTGCCCTTCACACTGGTGACAGTGTCAGACCTTATAAATTTACCTAAACATGAGATTCACTGGCCACAAATTTACCTGTAGGTTCCTGTCAATGATCCAGTTCATCTCAAAGTCATCCTCATCCTCCCCAAATGGATTTATAAGCTGCTCTGCCACCTATCAGAAGTGTAAATGGTACGAATGTTTCATGAAGATAATGTTAAAAAATCACTTTAAGGTGGGGAATAAATATCAAATTTATTTCACATTGAAAAGGCTGCTTAATATTTCATATTACAGTTACAAATGTTTTATGTTTATCTAATCATATTTTAAACTTACATAATTGCCTTATTGTCTCTGCTAGGAGGAAAAGTGTTCATCAAAGTTTGTGTTTATGTGTTTTTGTTCTCAACATAACTTATGCAATCAGGATCTCAAAAACTTTTCAGGGCATTTTTGAAATTGGCCAATGATGAATCAATTAGATTTTGGTGTGGTTCCGGAATATGATCAGGATTAAAAAAAGTCATCAAGAAATATTCACTAATGTAAGTCACTTAAGCATGATTGATCAGTAGGAATATTTTTGCCGAACAAGTTTCAGTTGAATAGAACCACATGACCTTAATAAGAGCTCATTCTGACTGACCTTGATCCATCCCATGTAGAAGAAGAACTGCAGAATGGTGAAGACAGGTACATAAAGATCTACTGTATGACCTTTGTAACCTTGAGCTGGGTCCAAGAACTGACGACCAAACAGACATCCGACAAAGAAAGTGTACACTGCTAGTGTGGTTACCTGAAAAAAAGTGTGGGTTATCTTCTTAGAAATGGGTACAATGCTAGAGTGGTTATCTTCTGATAAATGCTTACATGCAACCCAAAACAATTGTTTGTGGCACCACTTGACTTATATACAACATAACTATTTGAGATGTATAGACATTCAAAATTTCAGGCAAATATGTCAAATCACTCCTGAGAAACTTATATAAGCAGGTACATACACTGCAAAAATCATTGTATGTGGCAACATTAGTTTGAGTACAAGAAAGCCACTGAAGATACATGGACATGTCAAAATTTCAGGCTGATACATCATACTTCTCTTGAGTATGTGCAACTGGCTGACAGAGCCTGGCTTACAAGGCATCCCCAAGCTCCCCTCCCCCCAAACAAGCTAATGCAGAAAGGTGTGGCTACTACACTGACTGAACTCATTGCTAAACCTGAAACAGTTGGCAGACCATCAAAGCTATATATTGATGCAGACTGAAACTTGGCTTGTTGCCAAACCTGAAATAGTTGGCAGTCTGCCAATGCTATAAATGGATACAAACAAAAATCTTAGCTGGTTGCCCAATCTGTTTACATAAACTGAAAGAATTTGGCTACCGTGCTTTTTTGAAGCTGAAATATTTTTAAGATTATTTTTTTATAAAACTGTAAGAAATAATAATAAATGCCAATTGAAAATGAAATCTGAATAAAAATACATTTTATTCATGGATTTATGTTACATAAAAGTTGGGTATGGGCACCATTTATTATATACAAATTGTACAGCTCTGCTCATATACCCACAGAGCTCACTATCTTTCACTACAAAAATCTACTAGCTTTGTTAATTAAAGTATCTCAAAGTCCCTTCCTTTTTAAAGTTCTGATAATTCAACCAAAAATTATTGGAGTAAACTTAAACAAAGGCCACCTAAAAATAATGCTTGAGAGCAGCCTGGCGGAGTAAAAGAATTGTGTTCTCAGTTAACCCCCAGAGAGTGAGATTTAACTCTTGTAAGTTCAGAATTAGGCATCGAGTAATGTTCATGACCGTTTCTTCCGACTGATCGTATGTCATGAGATTGACTAATGACATAGAGTCAATAACTATACCTGCTGCCTGTATCAAACGTTCCATGTCCGCCATATTTACATCAGAAGTGACATTGTTTTGATTGCTGAGAGGCTGACCTTCCTTGAATGGCTGGTCAGGCCCTGTCTTGTTGCATTTGAACTGACAATGCGGCTCTGAAGGGTGGATGTGGGGTGAGCTTAGGCTACGTAGTCTGTCTATATTGTCTAGGGGACCAGAGCTGTCCCACTGACCATTGTTTCGGTGGGAACAAACTGTTTGCCAGTGGAAGGCGAATACTCCCCTAACAGAACCTGATGATGGAATTGGAGTAAGGTCTCTGTAGCTCCACGAATTCCATGCAGGTTGACTTTATCTCCAGTACTGATGCCCCAAAGGGAAGAAGAAGACCTTTGTGTTGGGGAGAAGTGGTTGAGGGTTCTAGCAGCCTCTGGAAAGTAGGCGGGTTGACTGAATACATGGGGTCCGCCACTATGTCTTGGGCTGCTAGGTTTAGAAGCTCAGCTTTTGGCTGAGCCAAAAGGAGACATTGGCTCCTCTGCTGGGACCAGTAGTCCTGCTTCCCTTCCTGTTCTTCCACGGAAGAGGGGCCAGGTCTACCTAGATCTTGAACCCTCTGAACCTTTGGGATTGTCTCTCAGGAGATCCTCCCAGAGCATTCGTTGATCCAACTACCTCAGATTCCCTTCACTGGAAAGTCTCATCCATGAGTCCCTGAGATGAAAGGTTCTAAGAACTCCTCTGGGTGGTGGAGGTATTCTGATCTACTCATCAGCTTCTGTACTGGAATGCCGAGTGACGGGATCCCAGGGATACTCTCTGGTGTAGGGTCAGAGGACCCCTGCGGATCTCTACTCAGAAATGTGTAACAGATTTTACCACTTACTGAAGGAGTTTATTTCCGGTCCTTCCCCTGCAGGCAGAATATAGTGGCCCGGAAGTAGGTAGCAGGCCCTAAAGTGGCATAAGTTCAGACCAAACTGCACAAACTGTTTCCCTAATTAACTGGACTAAATTATGGTCCAGTGGAGTATCAACAGCAGGGGTAGACATCAGCGTTGAGGCCCAAGGTGGGTTGGGAAGTGATCTCAATGAGAGCCAACTCTAGCATAGCCTTAAATGGGTTAAAAATATCTGAAACCAATGCTAGAACAGGGGGTTCCAAGGTTGAGACAGAGGGTTTCTCAAGTCTATAAGAAACTAAGGGAATTTCTGAAGATCTAGCTAAATCTTCAGACTTCTTAGCTTTAGAGCTAGAAGAACTGCTCCCCCCACCCTGATGCAGGAGGAAATCTATTACCCGATTTGATATCACAATTTTGAAGTATAAATTTTATGATTTGCTTCATATCTCTTCCAAACCTTTTTGTCTCAAGCGAGACAAAAGGAGCAAGAAATGTTTGAACCCCTGCACTCTGGTGCATTGGACAAACATTGGGGACATACAGAGTGGGGTCCCATGCTGCTAATTGCGCAGCACATTTGGAACAAAGAAGGCTACACTTGGTTGATGACATTCTTGTTTCAAATTTTTCATTATTCTTAGGGGTACTTCAGAGACCCATAGCTCAAAAGGATGTGGGTAAAAGAGACCTAATTTCAGGTGTCCAAGGGGACTTTTCATTGACCTCCCAGCATGTCAAGTTAGGAGATTCTAGGTCTATAGGTTAGAAATTGTCCTTGTTAACAGACTACTGCATCTTTAAAGGTCTTGAAAATAGAAACAAGGGACCCATGGGTCACAGCGCTCAGCTGAAGTTTGAAATTTTTGTGAATGCAAAATATGCAAAATATTCTATTGTAATGTTTTTCATTTATATAAGAATATGAGAAGCTAAGAGGAAAGGGGCCCTCCTACTTGGTTATAGTAAAGTTCAAATATATGATTGCAAACTAATACTCTGACAAGACTGTCATGAAGAAAAAAAGTTTTGAGATACTGTGATGCATATGAAATTTACAGATGGACAGGCAAGTGGACAGAATGGACTAATACCTTTATTTCACTTTCAAGGGAATGATGCATTTAAGTTTATATATAAGCCTATTTTTTTAGCATTTCCATTTTTTCCATTAAAAGTTTTTATCTGAATCATTTTTTTTTTATTAACAAGTTTTATAAATTTTTAATTAAAACTAGATGTTTCGGAACGACACGAATGCCCCTGCCTGGGGCAAATTAGAAACATTTGTTAAATTTTGTAAAATTTTTTTAAGTTCGGGAGGTGTCAAATGGTCAAAAGTAGGTCAACAAAGGCAAAACGCAAACTTGATCTGTAACGGGTCATTATTAAGTGACACATCAAAAATCAGGCCAGTATCTGCAGGCATTGTGAAAAAAAGTCCATACATGTGCATTTTTCAAAAAAATTTCTGTCTTTCATGAAATTTTCTATGTTCAGGATCTCTGTCATATGGTCAAAAATAGGTCAACTGGGATGAAACGCGAACTCGATCTGTAACTAGTCATTATCTGCCCACACACCAAAAATCAGGCCAATATCTGCAGGCATTGCGAAAAAAAAAGTCTGTACATGTGTATTTGTCATGAAAATTTCTATTTTTCATGAAATTTCTAAGTTTAGGAGCCGTAAAACGGTCAAAAGTGGGTCAACCGGGACAAAACGCGAACTCCATCTGTAACTGGTCATTATCTGCCCACACACCAAAAATCAGGCCAATATCTGCAGGCATTGCGAAAAAAAGTCTGTACATGTGTATTTGTCATGAACATTTATATTTTTTCATGAAATTTTCTATGTTCAAGAGCCGTAAAACTGTCAAAAGTAGGTCAACCAGGACGAAACGCGAACTCGATCTGTAACTGGTCAATATCTGCCCACACACCAAAAGTCAGGCCAATATCTGCAGGCATTGCGAAAAAACGTCCGTACATGTGTATTTGTCATGAAAATTTCTATTTTTCATGAAATTTTCTAAGTTAAGGAGCCGTAAAACAGTCAAAATAGGTCAATCGGGAGGAAATACGAACTCGATCTGTAACTGGTCATTATCTGCCTACACACCAAAAATCAAGCCAATATCTGCAGGCACTGCGAAAAAATGTCCGTACATGTGTATTTGTCATGAAAATTTCTATTTTTCATGAAATTTTCTAAGTTAAGGAGCCGTAAAACAGTCAAAATAGGTCAATCGGGAGGAAATGCGAACTCGATCTGTAACTGGTCATTATCTGCCTACACACAAAAAATCAGGCCAATATCTGCAGGCACTGCGAAAAAATGTCCGTACATGTGTATTTGTCATGAAAATTTCTATTTTTCATGAAATTTTCTATGTTCAAGAGCCGTAAAACGATCAAAAGTAGGTCAACTGGGACGAAACGCGAACTTGATCTGTAACTAGTCATTATCTGCCCACACACCAAAAATCAGGCCAATATCTGCAGGCATTACGAAAAAATGTCCGTACAACTGTTGGATTTCGGAATGACGGAATGACGGACATGGGTAAAACTATATGCCCCGGCCACTTTGTGGCGGGGGCATAAAAAATGATAATATAAGTTAAAATATTAGAATTGTTGCAAAAGTTGCAATCATTATATATCCAGAGTAAAAAACTGAAAATATAAGTTAAAATATTAGAATTGTTGCAAAAGTTGCAATCATCATATATCCAGAATTTAGCTCATATTGGGTCATATTATGCATACACATATATTTTATTATTTTCAAATCACAAATGTTTAAGCTGAATTTAAAAGAAAATAATGCCACAACATGGCATCTACAATATTATTTGTTGAATCACTATTAAAAAGTTTTGCACATTGGAGTTTTCAGTACATGCTTAGTTTTATTCACCAAGATAAAATAAAAGATTCAGTAAATTTTATAAAATAAAACATCTTTTTAAATGAAGTATACACACTGTTGGTTGAATGATCAACAAACAATATCATTGTGCTAATTACTATCTCAGCTTTAATTTATTACTGGAATTAATAGTCAATTTCACACCTGGTGAAGTTTTTACTCTTCTGAAGTAAGGAATTATTACTTATCTGATGAACATCCACACTTTCATAGCAACACACCACTTTGTGGACACAATTTAATGTGCACTTCAATCATTGTAACCCTGGTGGTACAATACAAAACTAGGTGGGCTAGATGTAAATCAACAGTGCTTACAGGGAAAAAACGTGCCATTGCGAAAGTTGGACAAAATTTAAGGTATCAATTATTTATTTATGCTAATAACTTGAAAAAATTTTAAAATTCAAATCTAATTTTGGGTAAACAATTGAATCTTGATTAAATAAAGTTATATTCCTGAAAAAAAGTCTCTAGCTTCAGCAATTCTCATGTTAGGTGAGTAAATATATTTCCTGATTTTTTAAAATTGCATTATATTTTGGCCCATAACTTCAAAATAATACCCAACACTGATCTAAGTTTTTGTATGTTCATAGAAAATGTATGGAAGAATATGAATACTAAATATGATCAAAAACAGATCAGTGGTTTTGATATTAGGCAGCCTTGAAGTGTAACAATGGCTTTTTTATGGAAAACGTGGTGGAGGTTTTTCCTTAATATCTCAAAGGAAAAAAGTCCTAATGACCAAATTTTCGGTATGGTAGGAGATTTTGGGGACATCTAATGGTATGTAAAATTTGGGAATCATAGGTCCAACGGTTTCAAAACGTGCCCTGTTAACGACTGGACGACGGACAATGGACCACGACTATAGCTCAGATGACTTATAGTCAGCTGAGCTAAAAATGTGTAAAAATATACTGGCAGCACCACCAGCCTGCAGGAACTGATGAAACACTCCATGATCAATAAACATGGACAGAATCATGGTGATCACTGCATTAGTTATTCAGATACTTGAGCTTTTGTATCAAAGTTTTCATTAATCTGGGGGGTACTTATGAGGCACATAGCTCTGAGGATATGTGTAACAGAGACCTTATTTCAGGTTTCCACAGAGAGTTTTCATGGACCTCCAAGGATGTAAAATGAGAAGATTCCAGGTCCAGGTGTTACTATTTGTGCCTTGTTAATGCAGAGATGGCTGGAGGCTGGACAAAGGACAGACAAAGGATGTTCACTAGAGCTCAGATGACTTAGTCAGGTGAGCTTAAAACCAATATATCCATTTTTCTTATACAACTGAGAGAATATACCCTATATAGGTTTATGCAGGTGGCAACTCAAAAACTTTAAATATGAGTCATGTGATCAACTTTTGCATAAAACTTGGTTGATGCTTCCCATTATATCTAAAATGTTTACATTTGTCATATAGACGACCAAGTTCAAATTCCTGTAACTTGGCCCAAAAATCAACAAACCTAAACCATTAGAAAAACAAGGGACCTATGGGTCACGACGCTCAGCTGTTATATATGATAAAAAAATATTATTTAGAAATGAGGCACATGCTGGTTTTGTGTGGTAATAAATATAAGCTGTATTATGAGTTGTTGTTGTTTAGCTTATGTATGATTTTGATAGTACCTTTGGAGACAGGGAAGAGGATTGATTTCATTTATTTTATTAACAAATGGAGTACTATTGTCACACAGATTTTGACTTGGCCATATAACTTATAAGCAGAACATATAATATAAGAGTTTAACTATTTATTAAAAAAAATTACAAATATTGTCCCAAATATAATTTTTATAAAAAATAATAAGAGAATCATATGATTTTTTTAAATGAAATATAACTGATATGATTATTAAAATAATATTAAAGAATATATTCATGAATGCATTCATGAATACATTTTGAAAGTATTTGCCTGAATTACCTGAATTCCTATTCTTTATGCAAGAAATTTTATAATGGAGTACATAATCATATTCGTATTTAAATACAATTACAAAGTATTCGCACCATGTCTGGTATTTATTCAGTTTCACCAACCAATGATGTTGAGAATCCAGAATATACAAAATTCACACATTTAAATAATGATCATAAGTACCTGGTTTTATGGCTTTTATTTATATTAAAAAATAACTGTAAAAAATTCATTTTTGGACTAATTTCACATCAATGTACACACTAGACACAGTAGGAATCTAGATTAATATTATCAACTGCATCTTTGTCTATCATTAATTTCCTTCATATGATCCCTAATGATTAGTAATGAATAATATGATTTACTTCTTTATCATTAAAATTGAACTGAAAAATGCCATAGGTGACTGCATGGTGTTATTTGGAATATGTGACATTCTACCCATCGATACAAGATTCTTATAACATCAGTAACTGCAAGTTAATTTCCTGTTATTATAAACTAACAAATTCCTTTTCTATTTTTCTTTAATTTGTTATTAAAAACCAATAAAAATTTATTAATTTATTGTTTATTGTTATGTTGTTGGTTAAAACTACTAGATGAGTTGGGTTGGACACCTGGATCAACTGTGGCTGGCCATAAGCTGCCTGGATTCCTGTATGCCTCGCCTCAAGCGTGCATAATTTGATGAAAGGTCAACAAGGTCAACATACAGGTGACTCAAGAGGGGCTGGAGAGAGCCAAAGTCTGACAGGGTCTCATAAAAAACATTAATAAAAGCTACAATTTTTGGCCAATTTCTTTCAGCTTTCTAAACTAAAAAGCTGAAATCCTAATGTGTGCATGATATGAAAATTATATCAACAGTGCTCACAGGACACAAACGTGCCATGGTCACAGTTGGGCAAAATTTAAGGTACTAATTTTATATTTATACTAATAACTTATAAAATTTAAAAAATTCAGAACTAATTTTGGGTATTCAATTGAATCTTGATAAAATAATGTTACACCCCTGACAAAAAAATCTCTAGCTTTAGCAATGCCCTTGTTAAGGGAGTAAATATATTTCTTGATTTTTTACAAAGTGCATTATGTTTGGGCCCATAACTTAAAACAATTACGCAATACTGACATCATTCTGGCATGTGCATAGAGAATGAAAAATATGTATATTATTTATGATTAAAGTCAGATCAGTGGTTTTGATATTAGGCAGTCTTGAAGTGTAACAATGGGTTTTTAATGGAAAAATGAAGTTTTTCATTAATATCTCGAAGAAATGCAGTCCTAGTGACCAAATTCTTGGCATGGTAGGGGATTTTGGAGACATCTAACTGTATGCCGAATTTAAGGAACTTAGAGCTGAAGCTGGGGAGCTGAGCTCTTGCAAACTGCATAACACTAGCTTGATGTAAACAATATGTTACATGGTGCTTGAAAACTTATTAAAATCTACAGTTTTTGATCAACTGGTTTCAAATTTTTGGTGTTAACAGTTGAAATGCTAACAAAAACATGCTGTGAAAATTAAATCCACAGTACTTACAGGAAAAAAACGTGTCAAGGTCAAAGGTGGGCAAAATTTAGGGTACCAATTTTTTATTTTTATTAATATTTTAGAAAATTTAAAAGATTTTCATCTAATTTTGGGTATACAATTTAATTTTGATTAATTAAAGTTATATTAATGGAAAAAAGGTCGATAGCTTTAACATTTTTTGTGTTAAGTGATCAAATATCTTTCCTGATTTTTTACAAAATGCATTATGTTTGGGCCCATAACTTTTTTAAATTAAATAATACAGACATAATTTCTGGCATGTACATAGGAACTATATAGAGGAATATTTATGGTAAATATGAGGAAAAACAGATGAGTGGTTTTGATATTAGGCAGTCCTGAAGTGTGAAAATAGGTTTTTAATAAAAAATTGAGGTTTTTCCTTAATTTCTCAAAGGAACGAAGTTGCAAAGACCCAGTTTTCGGCTTGGTAGGAGATCTTGGGGACATCTAACATTATGCCGAATTTTGGATTCCTAGGTCTTACGGTTTCAAAACGTGCCACATCTACGGACGGACGGACGGACGGACGGACAGACGGACGGACGAAGGACAATGGACCACGACTATAGCTCAGATGACTTATAGTCAGCTGAGCTAAAAACATGGGAGAGCTCATCTCAGGGATCATTTCTGTGAAATATTAAACAGTTTGGCTGCATGATTTTGGAGAAGAATATTTTCAGAGTATTTCTAGCTATCCCTGTAAAATGTAAGTTATTGCAGGTAGCACCACACAAAACATTTACATTCAGACAGATCTGTGACCATGTAAAAGGATTCTTATAAATCAGCATAATTACCTGAGTATAAACTAGAGGAATACTAATCCAGTCGTAAGACAGGAGCAGACCAAGGGAACCCCTGAAGGATAACACTCCCTGAAAATAGAACAACACAGCATTTATCATTCAGGTCACAAGAGTCAAGGTCCCACAGCTATGAACATGAAACATAGTGAATGGTTTGGTTTGCTCTTGTTCGATTTTTATGAATGATTAACACAATCTCAAACAAAATTTACAGTATCAATCGGTTATTTTATTAATCTGTGGCCAATCAAAGATATATTGTCCAAATTTTTATTAGGGACTGCCTGGAGGGGTAATTTTGGCTTTATTGCATTCCGACCCAAAATGTGAGAAAATAAGATACACAAGCCCTTATTTTCTTAGCCTTGTTTGACTGTAGAAACAGCAAACTCTTAGGTATAAAAAAGTTAATATCAGAAAATATTTATTAAGTTGTACAAAGACGATCGGACATTAGCACGTTTGTAGATGTTATAAATGAAAATAACAAGCAAATTAGCCTGCTTTGGGCTCATGTTGTCTCTCATGGTTGATAAGCAACCAAAATTATGAATGGGAGAAATCTTGAGGGTATATGAAAACTCAAACAGATCCACTATTAATTGTTGAGACAAATGCAGGCGATCTTAAAACTAAAACACATTGAGAAATAGGACCAAAATCCACTATGACATGTGGAGACATCTGCAGGCGAACATAAAACTAAAACATATTGAGAAACAGGACCAAAATTTGAAAATTTTGTTTTTGAGCACGAGAGAATTCTTTTTCAGATAGATAGTTGAAAACCAATCCAGACCAGGGTATGCATGAGAGCAATCACTGACCCAAATTTGATTGAAATCAGACAATATTTAGGAAAGTTATCGTACCGAAACGAAAACCTGACGGACAGACAGGCAGACAAACCCAAATCAATGTCCCACTTTCAGTGGAAGTGGAAGACAAAAAAGAGCAATGTGGCATAAATGATGACAAAATTCATCACTCCGCCACCAGATGACGTATCTCTGATTGGATCATCACCAACAAGGACTATCCTGAAAATCAAGATGACCAGTACACCTGTGTTAATTGTCACCAAGCAGCAATGATTTGAGGAAACTCTCCTGTCATACAATAAACATTTAGTATGCACAAAACAGTAGGAAGGAGGGGTATTTAGAAAGGATCTGGTCCATGCTTATATTGTCATATCCTGAGAAATTAATTTTCAATGAAAAACAATTTTTTCTGATATATACAGGCCTAATCACACAGCTCATATGGTAAGGCCTAATCACACAGATCATATGTCAAGGCCTAATCACATAGATCATATGGTAAGGCCTAATCACACAGATCATATGGTAAGGCCTTATCACACAGCTCATATGGTAAGGCCTTATCACACAGATCATATGTCAAGGCCTAATCACACAGCTCATATGGTAAGGCCTAATCACACAGATCATATGTCAAGGCCTAATCACATAGATCATATGGCAAGGCCAAATCACATAGATCATATGGTAAGGCCTAATCACATAGATCATATGGTAAGGCCAAATCACACAGCTCATATGGTAAGGCCTAATCACATAGATCAAATGTCAAGGCCTAATCACATAGATCATATGGTAAGGCCAAATCATATAGATCATATGGTAAGGCCTAACCACATAGATCATATGGTGAGGCCTAATCACAGAGATCATATGGTAAGGCCTAATCACACAGATCATATGGTAATTAAGGCCAAATCACACAGATCATATGGTAAGGCCTAATCACACAGATCATATGGTAAGGCCTAATCACACAGATCATATGGGTTAATAGTTTCACATATATTCATGTCTCCCTTACAAATTACAAAATATTCATGTTACTTACTACTGTCTACTTTATATTTCAGTAAAGGTGTCAATTAATTTCTATTTCCAGCTTCAATTAATTATTTGTTTTTGTTTGGGAGGGGGGGGGGGGGGGTCTTCTTTGCATGCTTCCTTATCAGAATTGTTTTATAGTTAACTAGAATACAGACAGTCAACAAGCGACAACATGTATCCACTGAAATCAGAGTGGGACAAGTGCAGTGAGGCATGGATTGAGTGACAAGGGGAAATAGAGTGAGATGTGTTGCATATTAACATGGATTTCTGCCATGTAAACATGAGTGTAGATGGCACCACCTGATATTTGAAAGAGAAAGCTATTAAAGATGTATATATATGCAAAATTTCAGGTGGATAAATCAAACCACTGCTGAGATATGAGCGATTTTCCCCTAGGCAGATGAACAGATGGACACCATGCAAAAATGGTTGCAGGTGGCACCACCATTTTTGTGTACATGTTATAAAAACTATCCAAGGGCTACATTTGTGCAAAATGTCTGCCCAATATATCAAAGAGTCCAAAGATATGTGGGTTAATGTGTCAAAACAGGCACAGATGGACACACTGCAGAGAGGAAAGGTCAGAAGTCAACGCAAAATATTTCAGCACCAGTTCACGTTACCTGATAATGGTGTCAAGTTTTGGAAAAAATCTGCCCAGTGGTCTCAGAGTTCTATTCCAGACACAAATGCGGCAGTAGAGGCAGAACCCAGTCAAAAACAACAGTATCAGCACAACTTTGTTTCGGCAGATACAAATAGCAAATCATGTGAATACATGTAATTGGGAGACTGATCAAGTCAACTGACAGATTCCAATAGACGTATTAGTCTGGTACTGTTTTGAAGAGTAAATTAACTCCGCCAAGAAGTATGTAGTACTCAGAAATGAAGTTTCATTCAAATGAAGTCTGAGCAGCAAGTCATGTAAAAATGGCTGCTGGTGACATGCCAATTCTGATCACATGACTAAATCCATTTACTGCTTACTGCACTTGGTTTCCTTTTTTATATGTTTGTGCTACACACACAGGGTGTTTGTGCAACACAAGCTAGCAGACAAATATAAAATGCGTAAAATGGGGAGAATGTGCTACACAAAATTGACCAGTCAAATACACCTAATGCCTCATACATAATTCATAAGATACTGTATTGGCCCCTCTATAATCAACAAATATTGCTGCAGAGGTACACAATTGTCTCCTGTATTATGAATACAAATGGTTACCTTCATAATATACTGGAAGCTGAAGTCATCCCTGATTTGTCCATCAGTGCGTGCGTCTGCCAGGATATTGCATATCCAGTGGAATGGCACCCACCACTTTCCATGTGGTGTCTGGACCTCGTCGATCATCTTAGCCTCGTCACAGGTCAACACCCCTACAATAAACAACAAGACCCGTGTAGGAACAATTTCTAACCTGGGACATACAATATATGTCTCAGGGAGGTTGCTCATGTGAAACTAACCAGTTTCACACAGGTTGCACAAGTGCATGGGTTTATTTTCAGCTAAAATTAAAAATATGAGGACAAAAAAAGGACTAGCTCACCTGAGCATACTATACCTGGAGTACCGCCCTTGACCTTTAACCTCCTAGCTGTCTAATGTCCTTCACCTTTGATACCTCTCAGCTGTCTAGTGTCCTTGACCCTTGACCTTTGCTAATCTCCTAGCTGTCTATGGTTCTTGTCCCTTAACCTCTCATCTAGCTGTCTCTCCTTGACCTTCCTGGGGTGGGGATTATGTGGACTGACAACACTAACAGCATGGCAGTGGTTCATATGAGATTAAGATGTCTTTGGGAGCAGGGACCAATCGGGAAGCTTGTATGGCAACGAAAACCATGGCAACAGAAGATCAGTCACAGATTTTCTCATATCCTGCATAGAAAATTATTGGCTTTAAGATCCACTGAAATAAAATATAAGTGGTGCAGCTGGACACTAAAGGCAAACAAAATATGATCAACAGGGGCCCATGCTGGATGCTTCAATCACGCCTGTTGCAAAACAAAAGGTGCATTTAATTAAGTAAATCAAAGCCACAAAAGACAAATACATTACCACAATTTTTTGAATTTTTTTTTTCTTCCATTATGAAATTATCTATAGTTTGAATATATCAAATTAGGTTTTTACATTACTGATGATGCCTTGTTCATAAAATTATTTCCTGAAATAAATATTTCAATACTGACAAAATACAGTCAAGCCCATTTTTTGTCATGTCGGTGGTGCATGCTTAAATTATGAAAATAACCGGTAGGTGATATTATGCAGGCTTCAAAATCAATGTCCTACTGAGTCACAGAGGATGTGTTATGTCTCAAATGATATTAAATACATCGTCAATAAAAAGAAAACAGTAACGTTTATGAATATTTTTGTGTACAACGGCATATCAAATTACATTTATGTGACCTGATAATTTATATCCTGCAAGTTTAGTGCCACATGCCACAATAACTGACCAAAATCAGACTTGCTAACAGAAAGAGACAAATGTCTCAAATGTTCAAATGTCTGGAACTATGAAGCACAGTTATGAACTTATGCATAGGCAAACTATTTTACTAGATAATTATTTCTCAACGACTTAAACTTCCATGAATGTCTTAATGATAGGACTGATTGGGAAGTGGGCATCGTCAAGCCATTGTCAACATTTGCAGCGATTGAGGTTATGGACCAGGTATCTCCTCACAAATTTACTCTTATAGGAGATTTCCAGTCCTAAAAAACGTTAACAGCTCTTGCTTCATATCATCTAGGAGAAATGTCACAGCGGTGTAAACAGAGGCCTCTTAAAGCTCAGGAGTTCATTATGTATGACATATGATGGCAAACATCGCCATTGTTAACATACAAAGAAAGGCAATGATCTTGACTTTGTGATATCATAAAACATTAATTTGCTAAGTGACGGGGAGTGACCCACAAGCATCACTACACTTGCCTGCTGTGCACAGGTGGAAGATTTGATTGTTTGATACACCTGACGAATTACAGGCGCTTGGACTCGTTGATCAGTGTCCGCATGTGATGTTATATTAACTGCGATTAGTATCACTGCCAAAGATTCCAAGCATGACAATAAACAGGATTATGACAATAATTTCATGATATTAAACAGTCAGATTTACCAATGTTGATATAGGAAATGGTTTGGGATTTCAGATTTGTGTTTAGAAACAGGATTTTCCATTAACCATTATGGCACAAAGTGGGCTAGACTGTACTTATTATTTTCCATTACTGACTGCATCCTTAGTATAATACTGTATTTACTAGGTGGTAATATTTTAAGTGTACACAAGGGAAAATGATGAATCTGTCCACAGTCTTGAAAAACAAGACCATGCCCCCCATGAAGAAGTAACTTACCTGCTTCCTGGAGATGGCCGACTGTTGGGAACCTTTTCTTGACGGAGACACTGGTTGCCTGGAAGACCAGGAGACTGGAGAGACTGAGGTAGCGTACAATTGTCCTCCTGATCAGTCGACTCTTTTCGTCAAATCCTTCAATCATGGTACTGATGGTCATCATTATGCTGCAAAGGATGAAAAATATACAACTACACTATGGAAAGATTGCACAATTATTAAATTTTATTTCAAGGAATAGATACATGGTGTGTATGTGAGGCCTGGTCCAGTCCAACAAAACACCAAAACATTTTTTTATAAATCAAATGAAAACAAGGGACCTGTGGGACAAGGCACTCAGCTGAAAATGTTTCTGGATATATTTGTATACAATCCTTGTGGCCTGTTGACTGTGCACTTTTATGGACTACATGAAAGATGCAGCGTCTCTCATGATCATAAACATGTATTTTTAAAGGTTCCAGTATTTCAACTAAGTTACTGTAATAGGCATGTAAATATATCCACTGGGTCTGACTGGGAACTAACAAAACTGTAAATTATAGAATAATGGACATGAGATGAAGCATAATAAACATCTTTAATTAAATGCATGGGGGGGGGGGGGAAAGAAGGTGGGAATTTGACCTTGGGAGTAAAATCTAAAATAATATCAAATGGAGATAAAACCTGAGAGGAAATATAGTCCATGGTTGTTGGTATGATTGATTTCTATTGATGAGTAAGAAATTGTTGCAAATAATATTATCTGATCTGACCATGCGTTTCCTAATGTTGAAACTGAAGCACCCAGTGAGGGACTTGTGAACATATACAAGATATATAGTATTAGCATGATCATTGGTTGGCATTTTGATAAGCTGTTGACAGTTTAGCAAATATACACATTTGTTTAATTATATCTATAAAATATTTACAGGTGCAATTTAACTAATGTCCCCAATCCACAGGTTCAAGGACTCGACAAAAAAGCTGATCATTTTAACTTCCATTCTACTGAGGCAGGAAAATAATATATGATGTTTCTATTAGAGCTTACTTTTTTTATTTTACTTATTTTCTTTATTCAGTTATAATGTTTTGCAGTTGCAGTTTAACAAACATTCTCAGTCCACAGGTGCAAGGATTTGAGGGGGGGGGGGGGATATTAACATCTCTGCATATACATACAGGTTATGAAATTTAATTCAAAATGCTTAGAGGAATAGAAGTTGTTCACCATTTTATAATATTTAAACTAGAATACAGGTAGTCGACAAGCGACTTAATGTGTATCCGCCTAAATCAGAGTGGAACGGGTGAAGTGAGGCATGGATTGAGTGGCAAGGGGAAATAGAGTGAAGTGTTGCATATTAGCATGGATGTCTGCAGCCAAATTGTGTATGTAGGTTGCCCCCCCTACCACAAAATCCAGAAAGCCGTCCAAGTTGTATACATATGCAAAATTTAAGGCAGATAAGTCAAACCACTACATGTATATGAGTGATTTTAGTGATTAGTGGCAGACAAACAGATGGACGCTGAGCAAAAATGGTTGCAGGTGACGCCACCAGTTTTGTGTATGATAAAAAGCTATGTGAGAACTATAAACATGCAAAACTTCGGCCCAATTGGTCAAACGGTTCCCAAGATATGAGCTTGGATGTCTGCTGCATAAACTAGAATGCAGGTGGCGCCAACTTTCATAAAATCAAGAGAGCTGTCGGGGATGTATAAACCTGCAAAATTTTAGGCAGATATGTCAAACCACGGCCGAGATACAAGTGATTTTATCCCATGGCAGACAAACAGACAGGAGCTGTGCAAAAATGGCTGCAGGTGGCACCATCAGTTTTGCATATGATAAAGAGCTATGTGAGATCTATACACATGCAAAATTTTGGCCCAAGTGGTCAAACAGTTCCCGAGCTTGGATGTCTGCAGTGTAAACGTGAATGTAGGTGGCGCCACCTGTCATAAAATCAGAAAAGCTATCCAGGATGTATAAGCATGCCAAATTTAAGGTGAATTAGTCAAGTCACTGCAGAGATATGAGTGATTTTAACCCAAGGCAGACGAACAGATGATCACTGTGCAAACATGGTTGCAGGTGGCACCAATTTTTTCTTTGTGTATGTTATAAAGCTCTCCAAGGGCTACATTTGTGCAAAAAAATTTTCCTGATCGGTCAAACGGTTCCCGAGATATGAGCTTGGATGTCTGCAGCATAAAAGTGAATGTAGGTGGCGCCACCTTTCATAAAATCAGAAAAGCTATCCAGGATGTATATGCATGCCGAATTTCAGGTGAATTAGTCAAGTCACTGCAGAGATAGGAGTGATTTTAACTCAAGGCAGACGAACAGATGGACACTGTGCAAACACGGTTGCAGGTGGCGCCACCATTTTTTGTGTATGTTATAAAGCTCTCCAAGGGCTACATTTGTGCAAAAAGATTTTCCTGATCGGTCAAACGGTTCCCGAGATATGTGGGTTTATGTGTGGAAACAGACGCACAAACGGACGCAGAGCGCAGAGGAAAGGTTAGAAGTCAAAACAAAATCGGGGCGCAGCAGTTCCAATGTGACCCGAACATCATCCAGGGTTTTGTAAAATTCTGCCCAGCGGTTACGGAGGAGTTCTCCAGACACCTACGCGGCGGCGGCGGCGTGCAGCTGAAAACATAGTATCCACAAAACTCTGTTTTGGCGGATACAATAATAGGCAGAGCGATGGAAACAAAAGCCAATCACTTTATTTCCCATTCTACTGAGGCTGGAAAATAATGTACAAATGTTTGCATTAGAACCTCATTTTTTAATAACATCATATTTTTTTTCAAGTTTTACTGTATTACATATATTTCTGAATATACAAGTTTATTCACAATTCTAAACTGCATAAACATTTATCCTTAAATTGGTCAGATAGCATCATATTATGGACACAAATGTATAATTTTTATTACTAACAAAAATATGTTTTATTAATTTGCAAAACAATAAATATCTCAAATTAACACTTGATTCAGAATTTACAATTCTAAATTATACCTTTATTTATAATCATGCAGTTTCTATGGCTATTCAAAAGATCTTGACAAAGCTGTTTTATGTTATCTAAGGTTTGTATCCTTGAGGAAATGTTTGCTTTGCACAGTACCACTTGAAGGATATGATAACAATCTTTCATATAAACAGCAAACATATAGTGTATAATTTTAAAATTAAAATAATAAGTTAAAGTTTCCAAAAGATACATATTAAACTAAGGCAAAAAGGAACTGTACTAACTCATCTGGCCAAGGAATGGCAAGGAACTGGTTCCACCATCTTGTGACAACAATTGAGACGTAGAACCCCAGCACAAAGGACAGAGGAATCAGATTCGTGAAAGCTTCACAGTGAAGCGCGATCTGTTCAAATAACCTGAAAAGAAAAGGAATTATATAGCATACAAGTGTGAGTGTTCAGGTGATTAGTGTATCTGAGTATGTGTCTGGTGCCCCATGTTCACAACTAAATCTGATAGCTCATGAGCTCCAGGCTTCAGCGCAATGCAGGACATTCATTTAGAGTAAAGTAGGGGCCTATTCCATTGTCTGACGGGTATTAAATTTAAAATTAAAGATGAACTCTTGAAACTTCCATGAAAAATAAGCCAAAGTTTCAATCCAATGGTGCACAGGTAGTCAATTTTACTTATATCACTACATTGATAACATGTTGGGGGGTGGGGTGGAATGGATATCTATTATAATCCAAACATGTCCAACAACAGCAGCTGCTAGCAAATCGGATGAACTAGAGCCTTTGAAATGACAAAAGATGGTGTTGGTCACAAGCTCTCACCAACAAAGTCTAGGGACTTTCTCCTTCAAATTATGACCATTGATCCCCTGGTCATACAATTTTCAGTTTCACTAAGGCCAGGAGATAATTGGAGAGCTAATTTTTTCTGAACTGGGTATACCCTTTTTCCAACAAATAAATCACATTTATTTCATAAAATCGAAACAAAAAACATGGTGCATAATAACCATGGAAGCAAATTTTTCCGACAATTTTCTATTGCTGTAGTTGGAAGGCTGAAAGACCACTAAAATAGTGTGTTCAGCAATAATTAATAATTTTTAAGTAGATGAATAGTACTGTTTTAATTTTCAATAAGATAATATCAAGTTTGATCTTCTTTATTGGTTTCATTTTAAAATACAATTGTAACAATCTACTTCTGTGCTAGATCTAGTGGACTTTGGTGTCGGTCTGACTCATTCTCAATAATTCACTACTATATCAAACCAGTAAATATTCCAATGATAACAGAAATATAATATATATGATATTTATATTATGTATACTATCAGATTTTTGCCAGAAACAAGGTGCTTATTATACACATGGTTATTTTTGGGGAGAAAACAAAATTAATACAAAGAAGTTGGTTACTGTCATGTATGGCCCACTGAAGCGGGAAGTAATGCGCGCTATATGTCATGGATGTGTCAAGCGAGAGCAGAAGAGTTGGTTGTTTGACCGCTGCCACCATGTCATGTTTGTAACCACATCAGATAACTGCACATTGAATCAAGATGGGAACTTTGATGTTTTTATTGCCTGCTAGACATAACATGCTACGGCTCTCCCGCGTTCATACATACCGTCCTCCCGTACCTCACAACACCCACGACAACGGGTCCTACCCGTACCAACATAATACGGAGTATTCCGTACCAATATATAATCACTATAACATAATATCAACTCCATAATATCACTACAGTTACAACAGAATTATCTGAGCTATTTACATACTAGGTACATACCTTTTCTGTGTTTCCTGCAGGGCAAATCTGTAGACGAGGCTAAGGATTGTGTAGAGTGTGATGAAGATCAGCATCTCCTTGTACATCAGCTTGTAGATGCTGCCCTTCCAGTAGAACAGCAGCCGTGTGAACGCAGCCAGGTGGGAGTTGGCCACCTTTCCTGTGTATGTGACTGTCATATGGAATGCTTAATATGTTGGCAGTGATGTGCTCTGGAATCATATACACAGCATAATAATTATCATGTATGATTTCAAATTTAAAAATACTCATGACATTTATGCTCCTCATGTTAATTGCAGTTAATTGGCATCCTTTGTTGTAACCACTGCTTTGTACAGCAAGATTCTCCAGGTTTGACCACCAGGGTGGACAGTGACCAAAGCTTTAAAGAATTGTTATCAGATCAATGAGAGTATGCGTGATATTGCATTGTGCATCCAGCTCCAAATTTTTAACATGCAACACCCCTTCTTGTTGGGTCTGATAACACCAGGACACACCCTATGCCAGAACAAGAGTTACCAGACCAATGAGCTCCTCTCATTGAAAATGGATGTTTCACTGCTGTGTGTTGTGTAAATGACACTCAGCTTTACTAGAGAGCAGAGCATAATTAAAGAGAGATCACCTGTATTAAACCTGCATAAAATTGTGGTGTGGTACTCTGTGATATTCTGACATATATTCTGACAAAATAAAACTAATGTTAGGTCTAAACATTTGGTTCCAGGAAAATGACTTTTCAAGCTAGGCTCTGGAATGATTGTTATTATCAAAGTTAACTGGAACCAAATATGTTGTGTAAAGAAAAATGTGAAAGACAATGCCAACAAATTCACTAGCAAACTGCCTTAACATGACTGAATCTGAGTGGAGATGATGAAATGTTTCACTTAATATCATTCACTGGAAAAGTGAACAGGTCATCACAGATGAGCCCAAATTTCTTTTATAAACAGATGTTAAAAAGAGGAAATATAAGCCAATTCACCTTGGTTAATCATCTGGTTAATATTTTTGTTAATAATTCACTTAAATAAAAGCAACATCACATGGTAATCAACAAAATTCCTCCCACCAAGAGATACCTGGAAAGCCATTTGTATAAATTATTATGCCTCAGGGTAAGAATATAGGCGGCACATGACCTTACAAAACCATTTAGCACATGAATCACCCTCGCTGATACAAAACCTCCCCAGCGTATGACTCAGCCTTATTTATATAAGCCTCTGTGACATCAAACAACAATAGCTATTCAGGGTCACACTGTCTCTGACAGCAGCACAAAGACAGTATATCCTGTACCATGTGACCTTCCCACTGTCCTTTGTGCCATCAAGTCTGGTGATATCACTAAATTCATTAAACTATCTTTATTTTAATAATATCATTAAATGTATTACAATTAATAATATATCACATTTTTAAGTAGACATTTTACAAGCAAAAACATTTTATTTTTTGCACTAAGCTTAACTTGTTTAAAGAATTAATGTCTACTAACTAATCATTATTTTGAAACTGAAGACCAGTTTAGTGTCATCCCAAATAGATGGTGATTTAGTAAAATGAAGACTGACTAAACTTTAACATGCCTTAAGATAATAAGTTAACAAGAATACGGGTAGTCGACAAGTGACTACGTGTATCTGCCAAAATCAGAGTCTGACAGGTGAAGTGAGGCATGGATTGAGGGGCAAGGGGAAATAGAGTGAGGTGTGTTGCATATTAGCATGGATGTCTGCAGCCAAAATGTGTATGTAGGTTGTGCCACCTACCACAAAATCCAGAAAGCTGTCCAAGTTTTATACATATGCAAAATTTTAGGCAGATAAGTCAAACCACTACTTGTAAATGAGTGATTTAATCCCAGAGCAGACAAACACAAGGGCTACATTTGTGCAAAATTTTTAGCCTGATCAGTCAAACAGATCCCGAGATATGTGGGTTATGTCAACTTATGTGTGGAAACAGACCCACAAATGGATGCTAGGCAGAGAGGGAAGGTCAAAGGTCAACCAAAAACAAGGCCTACAGGCCTAATGCGAACCTGTGCAAAGTTTGGGAGTATGAATGGAGGTTTATTTTAAAAATTTAATATTGATCCTCTTAAGTCCTGCATATCAACCTTAGTCATTATTATTATAGCAAAATGGACATTTCGGACCTGCAAGTTTCAGACTAGGACATTTTAAAACTAGAATATGGGTAGTCGACAAGCGACTATGTGTATCAGCAGAAATCACAGTGGGACGGGTGAAGTGAGGCATGGATTAAGTGGCAAGGGGAATAGAGTGAGGTGTGTTGCATATTAGCATGGATGTCTGCAGTGTAAACGTGAATGTAGGAGGCGCCACCTGTCATAAAATTGAGAAATTGTCCTGTATATATAAATCTGCAAAATTTCAGCTGGAAAAGTCAAACCACTGCTGAGATATGAGTGATTTTATCCCAAGGCAGATAAACAGATGGACACTGTGCATAAATGGTTGAAGGTGGCACCACCACTTTTGCCTATGATGAAGAGCTATGTGAGATCTATACACAAGCAAAATTTTGGCCTGATCATTCACACGGTTCCCGAGATATGAGCTTGGATGTCTGCAGAGTAAACCTGAATGTAAGTGGCGCTACCTATCATAAAATCAAGAGAGCTGTCAAGGATGTATAAACCTGCAAAATTTCAGGTGGAAAAGTCAAACCACTGCTGAGATATGAGTGATTTTATCCCAAGGCAGATGAACAGATGGACCCTGTGCATAAATGGTTGCAGGTGGCACCACCACTTTTGCCTATGATGAAGAGCTATGTGAGATCTATACACATGCAAAATTTTGGCCTGATCGGTCACACGGTTCCAGAGATATGAGCTTGGTTGTCAAAGCTATGGACGCTGGGCAGAGAGGAAAGGTCAGAGGTCAACCAAAAATGAGGGCGCAGCAGTTCACATGTGACTGATCATAATTCCAAATTTTAAAAAATTCTTCCCAGTGGTTATGGAGGAGTTCTCCAAAAACCTATGCAGCAATGGCTGCAGCATTGGTGTCCGACCGAAAACATAGTATCCGCAAAACTCTGTTTTGGCAGATACAATGATTGTAGCTGGCACCACCAGTCTTATATACAATGAAGAGATATATAAATATGCCCAATCTCAGACTGATATGTCAAACCCCTCCTGTGAAATAAGTAGGGATATACACTGTGCAAAAATTATTGTAGGTGGCGCCACCAGTCTTGTACACTATAAAGCTACCCGATATGTATAAACATGCCCAATTATAGGCTGATGTATCAAATTCCTCTGTAGAAATAAGCAGGTGCATACACAGCAAAAGTCAATGTAGGTGGCACCACCTGTCTTGTAAATGAGAATACCATCAAAGACGCATAGACAGGTCAAACTTCCCCAGAGTTTCATGCACTGGGCTGACAAGGCTTAGATGAGTAAGGCAGTTGCCCCCGAATGACCTGTGACAAATTGCTGCCTCAAGCTACTGCACTGAGTGAACTCTTGACCTGCACCTGGCTAGACTGAGTGAACTTTTGACCTGTACCTGGCTGCACTGAGTGAACTCTTGACCTGTTTCATAATCTGATAAGTTGGCAGTCTGCCAAAGCTATAAATAGATTCAGGCTGAACTTGGGGGCCAAATATAATGCAGTGAGCAGTCTGACAAAGCTATAAATAGAATGCAGCTACTGCACTGAGTGAACTCTTGACCTATACCTGGCTGCACTTCTTCCAATCCTGGCACTGTGCCAAAACTATTTTTAGAGCTGACATCATCTTGGCTAATGGCCAACATCAAGGCACTGGCAATCTGCCAATGGTAAACCAAGTGCTGTCATCTGTACACAAAAATGGTCCTAACTTGAAATAACTTTGAAATTTATTTTCCCAATACAAAATGCTTTTCAGTTGACTTTTTATAAAAAAAAGAAATCAGGAATATATGTAAAATTATTATGGATGCATACTGAATGCAAAATTAAAATACGGATATATGTCACTGATGGCAAATTCTTGAATTAAGTTGAGTAGGGATACCAATAATTTATAATCCACATACAGTTGTCTTTATATAGCCACAGAGAGCTAAACATTCATGACTGTAACATTGCCTGGTATGATGAATAACTTATATCATAAATCTAATTTTTTTATAAGCTTTTAAAAAAAACTTTCCTGTCAATATTAACCAAAGATACCCTGAAATCTAAATGTCTAGTGGCATGATGTGATAGATGCTGATAAACTGGTGCCAGGCCAGAAGTAACAGCATAACACAGCTAACATATATACCAAAATGACTCAATTCAATCTCCATAATTCAGCCAAAAATCATTCATCTGGAACCATTAATGACAATTATTATAAGAGGGATTATTCTCATAAAATATTTAACAAACTGGCTTCACTTGCATCTGTCCAAAAATGTTTCGCAGGTTAATAACTCATATAGGAAGATACAGCAAACTGGTTAAGTTCAGCTTCCCGTAACACAGCCAAAAAGCACTGAACCAAAACCATTTGAACAAACTTGAATTATCAACATCTGAGGATAATTAATTGTGTGAGATTTAAGAATTTTGCCCAGTGGTTTTTGAGAAGAAGATCTTTGTAGCCACTGCGCTTAAATGGGCTGTTATGGCATATGATTAAAATCAGCTTCCCATAACTTAGCCAAAAGTCACTGAAAAGAGACCATTTGAACAAACTTCAGAAAGCACTACCCTAGGATTATTTCTGTGTGATATTAAACATTTTTGCCATATGGTTTCAGAGAAGAAGTTTTTTGTAGCCCTCAGTGTGATATAGGCACTGATGACCCTGTACAACAAAGGCTGATGCAGGTGGCGCCACCAATACCTCAATTTCAGATATGACCTATGTGACCAACATTGGCATAAAATTTGGTGATGATAGCTCCAGCCGTTTCTGAGATTTAAATTTTAATATGCTTTTTTGCACAGTTAACAAAGTTCAACCTCCTATAACTCGGCCAAAAATCTCCGAACTGAAACCATTCGAACAAACTTGAGAAAGATTGTTCCAGAAATCATTTCTGTGAAATATTGGACAATTTGGCTGAACAGTTTCAGAGAAGAAGATTTTAAAGTTTTTTTTTAGCTTTTTCCCTATAAAATCTAAGAAAATGCAGTTAGAAAAAAAAATAAACAAAATTCGATATAGTTTTTTGGAAGACTGATTATTTGCAAAAAATTTGGTGATGCCAGCCACTGCCGTTTTTGAGATAGGTATGGTTAACGTACAGACAACGCACGACGCACACCACACGATGGATGCACCATAGCATAAGCTCACAGGTTTGCTAATGAGGGTGCAGCAGTTCACATTTGACCTGATCATAATTCTGAATTTAAAAAATTCTGCCCATTGGTTACGGAGGAGTTTTGCGGAAACCTATGTGGCGGCAGTAGCAGTGTCCGACTGAAAACATAGTATCCGCAAAACTCTGTTTTGGCAGATACAATTAATAAGCATTAGATGAGATAAAAATTTATTTCAAACCCCACTTACAACATATTTTAATAACAGAATCAAAATTTTTGTTGGTGCTTTAGGAACAACTGAGCATATTGTAATATCTGACTCAGATAATATCTTAGTCTCAGAAAATGTAAAGATATATGGAGGTCCCAAGGCACTGATTCAGAGTAACAAACTGCTCTCTACCGTATACACACCCCTAGTTACGGTCAGGTAGAGCTGCAGTTGCCCATTGACAATATAAATTGAAGTATCTAAGGATTTAGGTGAAAATATGGGAATAACCTCTGTCAGGACACGCTTTGCATCCTCCCCAACAGTTCAAGATCTAAAACATGCATCCTTTGCAGGCCAGCCAAAGGTAAATGACCGGAAAAAAAAGAGTGAAGTATTCCAGAAAAAACAGAGAAGATTTCTTTGTAATAAAGAGTAAAAAAAGAGTAAAATTAGTAACCCCTCCCCCCATTTTTTATCACAAACTTGGTAAAGATGTGCTTTGCATACCACATTTGTGTAAATATATCAAGGCATATCATTCCAAATGTCAGAAACATACATACCACACATCTCCCTGCCTGAAGATAAGGACATTTCCCACATGTTGTGACATATGCTGGACATTTGCACACACAAAATTGCGAAATGTCCCATTCTTGTTCTAACTCGACTGTTAAAGCACTCCATTTCACAAAAAGACTGAACAAAGAGGGCTGCTGAAAAAAAAGAGTGAAAAAAAAGTAATATCTGTCATTTTAAGGAAATACCCAAATTAAAAAGATGAACTCTAAAAAAAAAGTGATTTGGCAGGCATGCCTTTGCTTGGCCATGGAGGAGATGTGTTACAAGTTTTGTGTGATAATGTCAATTATAATCCAGAAGCAAAAGAACATTTTCCTGTCTATTTAAGAAAAACACCCTGGAGGTTGGGCAATTGTTCAGGATCTGTCAGTACTTACTGGAGCAGCCCCTTTCTCTCTGCAGCAAGGTCAGCCATGTGAAAACCAAATCAGGTTTAAGAGGTCAAATTAAGACTCCATTTCACAAAAAGACTGAACAAAGAGGGCTGCTGAAAAAAAAGAGTGAAAAAAAGTAATATCTGTCATTTTCAGGAAATACCCAAATTAAAAAGATGAACTCTAAAAAAAAAGTGATTTGGCAGGCATGCCTTTGCTTGGCCATGGAGGAGATGTGTTACAAGTTTTGTGTGATAATGTCAATTATAATCCAGAAGCAAAAGAACATTTTCCTGTCTATTTAAGAAAAACACCCTGGAGGTTGGGCAATTGTTCAGGATCTGTCAGTACTTCCTGGAGCAGCCCCTTTCTCTCTGCAGCAAGGTCAGCCATGTGAAAATTAAATCAGGTTTAAGAGGTCAAATTAAGACTCCATTTCACAAAAAGACTGAAAAAAGAGGGCTGCTGAAAAAAAAAGAGTGAAAAAAAGTAATATCTGTCACTTTCAGGAAATACCCAAATTAAAAAGATGAACTCTAAAAAAAAAGTGATTTGGCAGGCATGCCTTTGCTTGGCCATGGAGGAGATGTGTGACAAGTTTTGTGTGATAATGTCAATTATAATCCAGAAGCAAAAGAACATTTTCCTGTCTATTTAAGAAAAACACCCTGGAGGTTGGGCAATTGTTCAGGATCTGTCAGTACTTCCTGGAGCAGCCCCTTTCTCTCTGCAGCAAGGTCAGCCATGTGAAAACCAAATCAGGTTTAAGAGGTCAAATTAAGACTCTTTTTTATTTACATTTTAGGTAATATCTCACACAGATTTTAATGTATTTTCACCATAGTTTCCATATAGTTACTAAACAGAGGGATTGCTTCATGGAAATCTTTTAAACTAAAATAAATACATTATTGGCTTGTTCTCAAAGAGACAGTCGAATGAGGGAGTTCTGGGTGTCAATTTTGAGCAAGCCTGAGTGGACCCTGGCC
Source organism: Sipunculus nudus (assembly GCA_026874595.1). Taxonomy (NCBI): domain Eukaryota; kingdom Metazoa; phylum Annelida; class Sipuncula; order Golfingiida; family Sipunculidae; genus Sipunculus; species Sipunculus nudus. Next base: position 39,207,381 of record CM049311.1, read on the forward strand.
AGTGAAGGGTTAATTAATATGATGATAACACGTGTATGAACTCTGGCTGTGGCTCCTTGGTTACATGTACTCAGTGAAGTTCACTCCCTAATACAACACAAGGTCAGCAACACAGACAACCATACATATATAGTGCTATATATTCACCTGTAAGTAATCTGCTTATGAAATCATAGGCCATAAGAGGTTAATGTTTAGCCCCCCCCCCCCTTTTTCACAGTCCTGTACCTATTTTGCAAACAATAATATTACCCTATATTTTAGAGGTGTATATATGCATATCTTATATGGATTATTTATAGTTATATATTGAATAAATATAATTGTATGTATACCTCAGGGTGTGGTAATTTTTTTCTGTTTTCACCTAAAAATTTAACTAGTCACCTCTCTTTCACAAAAATAATTCTTAAATTTCTACAAGGGGCATACATGGGTGGTGACTATAAAATGTATTATCAGACTTATTTAACATTTTAATTATGCTTGGCTTGGTGGCTAAGTACAACTTAGCATTTATTTACGAAATGGAATATTTACATAATTTTACTTAGAACCTGAAAAAACCCTGAATATTAATTATGGATTTATTCTGATATTTATAACAAAAATGTTGCACAGTTGATACACATGAAATTTTCTTGAATTCTTACAAAAGACTAGACTGGGAGTATCACAATGGCAGATACAATGGTTTCAGTATGACAATAGCTAAAACATGCTACCTGCTTATAGCACAATCCACTCTAATATAAAACAAAAAGAAACCAACGGAAACTTGAAGAGAACATAAAATATGGGAGCGAGTATAGAATCTGGCCTACAAAGACGAGGTTATGGGTGTATACGGACGGAAGTAATGATTTTTTAGGATTCATGTAATGGAGAATTAAGAGGCATGTCGACGTCATATCATCAGGCATGTCATCCTGGTCATGGCTTAATAATGATGATTCCTATTATAATATGAGACAGTCCAGTCAGATAATTAAGACCCATCTTGGAAAGGTAGGTCGGATTCTATGCTCGGGCCAAAATGGGAGAATGTGCAGCTACTGCATCAGTGAAAAGGCCAAGAAAAACGCTAAATCGTTTATATATGAAGTGTCGGTCATTTGTGGGTGCCCGCAAAATGGTCAACTTTATTGTGTCTGTATCATTCATGTCAAACTAATTAGATAAGATGAAACCATAACCCATAATCTTACCTTGACCCAGCTTTCAAGACTTCCCCAATCAGTCTTTGACCTTCCGAGATTTCGCTCCTAGAATAAGTACACGCTGTATAAGGCTTTAGCTAGCCAGAACTGGTTGCATCCAGTTTGCCGCAGCTGAAATCAGCTGGTTAATTGATATTCATGAATTGCGCCAGCATAATGTTAACAAAAGCGACCACGTGAGTTTGTTGTCATCGGTTTACCTCGTTTTGGCTGATATTACTAAAACATAGACTTGTGTCTCCGTTTAAAAAATGATATCATTTAATCAATGCAAATTAAACATCCTAAATTATGTTTATAATTCCAATTTAGTCTTGTTAATATACATCCCGTAAAACTGTTATGTCCGAAAATATACTTTAATTGTTCTTAAAAATCGTCAATATATTTGAAGGGCATTCATTCTATAAATTGTGGATATACCAGTCTATGGGATTTCCCCTTGCTCTCTGGTCACAGGCGGAGAGAGCCCATGAACTCATTCACCCTTAGTGGCATGATCCCACGCACACGGATTACTGACGCACCGCTGTTGACCCGGCCCAATCGCTATGTGACATGATAATGACATAAACATAAGAACAGATCATTTATTTTTAACATACATATAAGTGGACTGGAAGTGGTTGATGATTTGTTCAGACTTATATGGCCCAGATAAATTTCCATATTAATGCCATATTGTAAGGAACATATCAGTGTCAATATATCTGTTGCAGATCACTGAAGTAAATGTCTGTGTAATATTTCTTGGTTATAATTCATGGTAAAGTACCTTCTTGTGAAATGTTACAAACTGGAATTAGCTAGGGACTTATGCTAGCACTGTATCTACACATTGTCACGGTTCACCAACCCATCCCAGGTCACCTCTTAAACAAAATCACCCCCTAATACCAATGAACAGTTCTATTATAAAAGAATCGGCGTATGTCACGATGTGATATAAAATCCTTTTATCATGGTAATTTAGATAACCTGCAAAATGTAATGGATTAATAATCATAATTCATTAGGTATATATCGCCTGCATTGGTCGGCGCGTACCTATAGCCTTAATGGCGCCCGGGGCGGTCGTAGAAATTGCCGTACCCTCTAACAAAACATTATACAGATCTGAAAATTATGTGGAAACATCTCACGTCATAATTTTAAATTTTCCTGTAATGAGCTTTTAGTAGATAACAACACAATTATATCGATGAATTCATTCGAAAGGAAATTTTCGCAACCCATTAAAGATATGTAAATAACCGCTCTGGCTTCAAACAGGTATATATAATTATGAAGTGCAAAGAAAAGAATAAACTGTAACTAGAAAAAATATTACGCTGAAGGGTACACATAAAATGTGGTAATTTTCCTTCTTATGACGTATACACACGATTTAAGATTAGCTTAAACTCGACATGGTAAAACATCATTTGGAGACCTTTGTGATATCATGGTGTTGAAGCAAGCGAGGCACCAAGACTTTGGTATTTACTTGAAAGGCGGTACTATATCATGAGATATGTGTGTGTTGGCCATGTTTATCTTTTTAGATAAAAATCAAATGTTTGGATAAACTGCTTTTTTGGTTTAATTACAATATCCTCAAGGTACAAAAATGATTTAATGTAAGGCTATTACAATTTTATTAAAGAATTTGTGATTATGCGCACGCATTTTTATTTATATGAATTAATAATTATTTGTTATTCAAAAAAGTATTTCATGAAATCTTAAGTAATTTTTATATCATTGAAATATATTTTAACAGACCTATATATTATATTTTATATTATATATTGAGTAATTTACTTGAAATGATTTAACACAGGATACAACTATTGTCAGTGGGTAGTGGGTCATGCAGTTAAACGGTTAATAAGAGTATACAGGCAAATATATTTCTGTTGCAGTTTTGATGTCTTACAAATGAACTTAATGATACTTGATACGTAGTGAACGTGTAGCCCCGGACATTTATAATAGATTTTTATTTGAAATGCAATGGTATCAAATACAATAACTCCTACATAGGTCTTGTTGAAGGATTGCTTTCATATGTAACATGAAAGATCAGGTCATATTCACGCTGAATTCTATCACCAGTAGGTAAACCACAGGCTCAACGAAAATTTTGGTACTTCTCAATATGTTCAGGATATAGTGTAAACGTCTGTATTTCAACGAGATTATTTTAACACCTTGGGGAATCATGGGAAGGCCATGTAAAGATTGTTCAGGCTTTTAAAAAAGTATGGTTTTTGGTGAATTCAAGAATGGAAATTCTTTAAACACTTCAAGGAAAGAGTAACACAATTAGTCACAACATTTTCCGCACAATGTGTGTAAGTGAGACACTCCTCTTCCGTCAGGGAGAAAGTTCTCATCTGAGAGGTTTTCTCTTAGATAGCCCTAGCACGATCCCGTGCTCTCTCCCTATACGCTATACGCTGTGCGAGATCCTGTAGGGTTACGTACGCCGCATATGTTATTAGGCTTCTCCCTGGTTAGTGATTTCTGTGAACGTTGACCACCCTGAAATGAATGCCTTTGCATGCATGACTTTTCAGATTGTCGATGGCGTTCTGGCATCGCTGGTCGAATACAGAATAAAAACAGATCGTATTTCTTCTTGTGTCCGTTCCCAGTTGTCCTTTCTTGTGTACAGCCCCCCGAATCACAAAACAATAAAAAATTCCCTACAATCTTGAAAAAGGTGACATTTGTATCTATAAACTCATAATTTTTAGGAAATCCTCATGCCACTTTATTATACTTATTCACTGAGCGCCTAACCCCCCCCCCCCCCCCCCCCCCCCACACACACACACAGACAACATAATGCATGATTAAACAGGTATTTTCCTATACCTAAGAAGAGTGCGGGAGTATAGATGTAGCAGTTAGCCAAGGAGGTTAAAATTAGACTAATCAGTGTAATTTTAATCTCCTCTCCTTGGTTTAACCGATATATAAGGAATGAACTGAATGACGAAAGCATAAGCCTATTTACAGTTCAGAAAAGGCTAGGATGTTGGTGATATTTTGTCTGCATGAATATTTATTGGATAATATACACGAGTATACGGGTTTATACATAGTATATTTATTGTACCCTATTGTGTCATGAATATATGGGGTTTGCCTGCAGCTTTCTTGCCGTGAACTTCACCTGACCTGCTGGCTCCGATTACTCGGCCTCAATTCTCAACTCACACTGGTCTATACTAAATGTTAAAGGCCACGCAAAAATGTTTTAAGCAACGACTGCTCTTACCACGGATACTATGTATATTTCAGGTGCATTTAATACATATATATATATATATATATATATATATATATATATATATATGGAATTTTAAAAAATATTGGCATCATTAAAGGGTTACATGTAATTAAGCTAGATCCTTACCATACCAGTTCGGTGTGACATGTGACCTTTCGTTTTTCCGTGGCGTCCATATGTGCGTCTATTTTGGGTGAAAATCACACGTACGGAATCACTGGCATGGTTCCCAGCCCGCCTTGCGCTAAGCTTACGGAGGCATGGCACAAAGCCTTACATCATCGCCCCACAATACACCGCGCGAAACAACAACAAAGCCGCGTGTCAGGATGCCCCGCGTCCTGACGTTGTTTTTGCTAGTGTAGAAACCGCTTTTAGTGTGCTTATTTTTGTTCAGAAACCATACGGAAAGGACCATAATGGCATGATTAAGGGGCAATGCATAAAAAAGATATCCATTTTTCGTAAACTTAAGATCATGAGGCGAGTATAAATCACGGTGTTTCAAAACGAGCAGACCAACACGCGCAAACTTTCTGACACGCGGCTCTGTTGTTAATACGCGCGGTGTATTTTTTGACACTATGATGTTTGACGTAACGCCCATTTTCCATCATTCCATGAACGCTTTGACAGTTCAAACACGTTGTAGCATTTCCATGGACGCTTTTCATCGCGCTTGAATTCATCACGATGAATAAAAAGTCGACTCCTGTAGCTTTTTTTGCTCAGCACAGTAAAAACAGTAAACAGTACCCCTGATTCAACGGAAAAAGTGCACGTTGAAAATATATTCAGCACGGTTTTCAGCTTGTTGATTTCAAGCGCGATGAAATTTCAGCGTATTTGGAAAACCGGCCTCAGGGTTTGTTCCATGCCAAAAGAGTGTATGATATTACACCCCAGCCATGCCTTCGTGAGCGTAGCGCAAGGCAAGCTGGAAACAATGCTAACGTATCACAGGAGTGGTTTGACGTACCCGCATTAACTATCGCATTCCCATAGATCTTGATTAGCCTAATCTTGTACAAGACTTGTGGGGCTACCTACAAAATTGTTTACCCAGGGACTCCCTCCATCTATTATGAGTAAAAATCGCATATTCTGATTCATATGAGTGTCAGTATCCAATGAACATGACCTGTGGCACCACCTATGTACATATATAGTTACTCTCATTACAATCTTGCATCATTCTATCGTCGATGAAGTGGGAGCGTAATATGACCTATTATTTAACTAGAAATATGCATTCTCGCGAATGCAGACCTCCGCCATGTTGGCGGTCATTAATGTTGAGGACTCCGCAACCTGTGTTTTCATTCACTTATTCGGCCATATTCCTATGTTCAATCGGGTATGTGACTGCACATTTGTGAATACCCCTGGAAGTCCTTCCTGGATCCGGTTCATGAGGCGGACCAACATCAAACAAACACACACACAAACGAATGGGAATGAACTCGTATATAAAAGGTGGTATTGCCAACGTCTTAGGGTACTTTTTTTTATTTCTGATGCCAAGAATTTGCAGGGCTCTGATATCAGGAGATGACATTCCATGCCTCGGAGGCTTGTAGACTGCCCGTTGCGTGGCCTATGCGCTGCAGGGTCTGTAATGTTGCACGAATGCCCTCTCCCGGGTATTACCTGGGAAGAACCCTATGACATCAATTTATTCAGGGCAGATTCCCTTGGTTATGATGCCACTAGATGCAGCTCTGTTGTTGACCACAGAGCTGGTGATGGTGTAGACTGGTACCCTGCTCTATTAAGGCCGTCAAGCCAAGCATAGAGACAGGCGTACAACGCCATCTTAAGTACTCCCAGTTGCAACTCCTGACCTACCTGTAGACTGGTTCCAACTCCAGTTTGTACGCTCACACCGATTGTCATGGACGTTCTCGCGATCCTGGCTGGTCATCCGTGAAGATTACTTATAAAATTACTTTCTTAAGTTATATAAAGTTTCCAAATATTGAAAAATGAGTTTTTGCACAAAAATTGACCGATGGATGTATAGATGATACGAATCATACGATATACTGAATATTTGATATTACACTATACGTGGGATTGGTTTATTACCAATATCTATTAATCTAATCATAAATGTCACACGGAATGTACAGCCAACTTTTAACAACTTCTCTGAGCAAACGAAATGCTTATTTTTATCATATATAAATCATACTTGAGTTGGAACCAGTCTGCCGGGAGTCCTGAAGATGGCGTTGTACGCCCGTCTCTATGAATGGCCTAGAGCAGCGGTGCCATAATAGAACGGGGTACCAGTCTAGTGATGGTGGGCTAGAAAACTTGAGCCGGGTATACCCCGGCTGGTAGGTGTATCAGCCTTGTCCGATCTCTAGGCTTGGGAACTGCAGGCGTGCTGTGTTCTATCCCATGAGCACCGAGCCTCTTGTCCAGTCTTGGCTTCTGCTTTGAAGAAGATTAGAGTAAAGGGACCAAGGAAAACCTGGACAACTAGGTCTTCAGAAGGTTCGTTTATTTGTATTTCATGTTTGTATTTATATAGGCCTAAAAGTCACCATCTGCTTTTATAAGGTCGTATTAGAATAGTGTTAGGCCACACAGCCATTCCATCTATGAAGATTTATATAATTAAATTTATGATCTTAATAAATTTGCTAAGTTTATTATAGCGCGTTTCAGCACCTCATAAAACACTTCTGTCGGACACAAATTCATAGAAAAGAACAGATTTATTAGGACGTGCTCGTTATATTTTCCATAATTTGAAATACTGATTGATATTGAAGAGCTTCGTCAGCTTTAGAAAAATTGCGGTGTTACCTGCAGGCATGCAATTTTCTTTTTTTTTTAATACGCATTTTACTTTTGAGGATGTCAGATTAAAACTTTTGCTCCAATACCCAGCAGGGCATAAATCAAAGTACCAAGGAAGTTCAAAGTTCACATACAAACAGGTCCTCTGAGAGATCTGGAAAAGAGGTTATAGTGTTAGATATTTTAATAGTTACGGGACGAAAACAGGTCTCATCCCCTCTAAGTCTATACTCAAAATTATTAATTTAGTAAAAGTACAAGCAAAAGGTCCGGTTATTCAAAAATGCACATAGCTGTTTTCGACAAAGCTGTCCAAATAGGATGGACATGCAAAATTTCAAGCCGAGACATAGCACTATCCCTGAGATATGATCGATTTTCGTTAAAAGCAAAAGTACGGATGGACGCCACCCGAAAATGTTTGCAGATTGCGCAACCAGTCTTGAGTACAAGATAAAGGTATCCAAGATCTCTATGGATATGCACAAGTTTAGCCCAATACATTGAACCACTCCTGGGATATGTGCTATTATCACTGGAAAAAGACACACAGATGGACACTACACGAAAAGGATTGCAGGTGGCGCCACCAATATTTGTTAGGTATGAATTCACATGTGATCAAATAAATATGCCGGGTTTCATACAGACGAACGTTGCGGCGGAATCCGCGTGATAACATTGTAACCGCAAAACGCTGTTTTGGCGGATACAGATGGGTTGTAAGTAGGACTGGAAATAAACTATTGTCTAAACTTTTGCCTATTGATTTACAAATTATCTTAAGGTATGTTATTCCTAAATTCTTTGCAGCAAAATGTTCACCTGTCACGGGTATCCTGTTTTGTTATATGTTAATATTAAAAAGATATAATATAAAAATATCTTGGCCAGTCTTCATTATAATAAAGAGCCACCTGTCGCATTTTAGATAAAACTTAACTGGTCTTCGGGTGCAAAATAAAGAACGAGCAGGATGAGCTAGTATGTTATAATTGTATCTGAACTTTTACAGACTAAATTGCTGAACGGGTGTTTTGAGACTTATGATAGAATATGATGCATGCGTGGTTACGGCCCATTCGATAAAACCATGGTTAAGTTTAAAACCATTAGCGCCTCGCGAAAAGAATGGGATTTAAGATGTTTAAAATTATGTTTGAACCAAAGCTTAAAGAGAGTAGGTCAACGATTCACAAAAGAAGTAATAAGGGATAAATATGTGGCTGCATGGACATATAAAATTTATTCTCTTGCGGGACTTAGCTATGACACGTGAAGTCTACATGGCCTTGTCAATGTCATAGTATGTAGGCCAGTTACTGTGTCAACTTCATATATTCCTTTAATTCCGACTTCGTAGCATTGGTTTAAGCCAGGTGATAGCTTAATTTCATGACACGTATGTTTATATTAGTAGCCTTAACAAAGGACACTACATAGTGCAAAAATACAGCTCAAAATTTTAGACAAGATAGGTTTTGTGCATATATTGGCATTGTAAAATGTATACTTTATTAATAAAAATATGTGTACATACAATTTACTGTGTATTTGTATCCAAAGATACGTCGGACATTTTGAACATGACAGTGGTGTCTACAGATCGCGGGCTAATTTGTAATTCAGTTTACTGTTCAGGCGTTTGTTCGAGTTCTTCCCACAGAAGTCGGAGTGATGGGCCGGATATGACTACAGCTGTATTATTTCCAAAACCGGCGCAATCTTGTGATAATTCTGCAACTGCTTGATCAACATTTTGAGATGGAGAATTTGAACCTTGTGTATTTGGTAGCCATGACGTGCCACCCGTTGCTATGGAAGCACCTGCGCCTGGTTGTGTAGGTTCTTCGGCAATGCAAGGCAATGCGGAATCATGAGATGTTAATGCTTCCGGCGGTGGGCTTCCAACGGGAGAAACTAAGTTATGGGCTATGACTGACTGGGGACTCAGGATCGGTGACTGGATAGATGCTGTAGCAGACGGCACCATCTGGAAAACGCCAGAGGGGCCAGGTATTCCTGGAGGGCTTCCAATGGGTGAGGTAATTTGCATAAAGGTGATACTAGAGGGTGTCCTTGTACCGCCCTGTGGGATTGGCAGTGGGACACTTGGAATCGCGCTTCCTATTGTGCTTGCGGCGTGAGGCATAGGTCCTTTGCTGGTGTTCATCACGGAATCCAGAACGTCACGGTCCGGACCAATGGCGGACCTGATGGCCTGAGGCAAATTATGAGGTCTGTCCTGAAAAAGGAATGAAGAGTCTTCAGTTTCATGTGATATATGTTTTTAAGTGGTTTAACAAATCAAGAATTATGCAAACAGACACCTCAAGTTGAATTATTTGTCGGATTATTTTTACATTTTTTTTTGGTTGTTGGTAACCGCTAGTTAAAGTATATGTACATCTGCAGAAATCCAATCCGGTGACGCGGACTTTGTGACAGGGCAGTGTCACACGGTTCAACTCATTTTATATCCTACTATCTGATACACCCGGTATACCTGGCTTATTACCGTGGTTGGGGAGATATATTAACTGAGATGTGGAATGTTGGCTCATTTTTTATTCTGAAAGTTAACAGAAAATATAAGTTTTTAGTGGGAAAATGTCTCAATAAGATATGTATAAATATTTTTTTTTTACATTTATTTTGTTAGGCTGTCCTCGTGGCAAGAAATTCATACCCCGGTATGTTTACTTTGAAGACCTGGTCAGTCGTGATGTTTACATTGCGAACCGGAATGAGACGTGGGGGCATTCAGGTTTTCGACGATATTAGGCTTTAATCTTTAGACGTATAAAAATTAGGTTGATGTGAGGAACACATGGGAGATTTATTAAATGTACGTTGCAAGGAAACTGTCCCTGAAGAAAGAAACATGCAGAAATAGGCATACATCGTAATAAGCAAAAGCGGACCCAACGGGACTCCTTGCAGAGGGTCCGTATCCCATTTTCAGCCACCGCATTTTTTTTTTTCATAGCTTAATTTCATGACACGTATGTTTATATTAGTAGCCTTAACAAAGGACACTACATAGTGCAAAAACACAGGTCAAAATTCAAGACAAGATAGGTTTTGTGCATATATTGGCTTTGTAAAATGTATACTGTATTAATAAAAATATGTGTACATATAATTTATATTCATACCCCGGTATGTTTACTTTGAAGACCTGGTCAGTGGTGATGTTTACATTGCGAACCGGAATGAGACGTGGGGGCATTCAGGTTTTCGATGATATTAGGCTGTACTCTATCGTTAGACGTATAAAGGTTAGATTGATGTGAGGAACACATGGGAGATGTATTAAATGTACGTTGCAAGGAAACTGTTCCTGAAGAAAGAAACATGCAGAAATATGCATACATCGTAATAAGCAGAAGCTGACCCAACGGGTCTCCTTGCAGAGGGTCCGTATCCCATTTTCAGCCACCGCAATTTTTTTTCATCGTATCAGACAAAATTTTGAGGCCTGAAACCCCGACACCACCCCATCCCACCCACGTCTGTTCCTGAAATTGTGACCTTGAATTAGGTTTTGTCATTAATCGTCATGGGTTGAACTCTCCATTTCATAAAGCGAGAAACATGTGTTTTTCTCTTGTACTGACTACGCACGTGGGTGAGAGCCTCGTTCAAATATAAGGCCCGACAGGCTCAAATCCCTCATACAAAGCAAGCGTTATTCATATGAACAATAGTAGTGTTTGAGGTTGAGTGACCACGATGCAAGCATTCCGGTCATTGCCGAAGGCAGTTCGGCTGTGCTCGGTCTAACCTCCGTGCAAGTCCGTAAAAACGGAAAAATCACTCAAAATTATATGTATACATTAAAAAATTTGTATTCTCATATCTCCTATGTCACTGCAGGGATAATAACCTTTAAAATGATGTATGACACACTAATGTACACAACGCGGTTTTAGAGAACATTACGAACAGACGTGAACCGAATTCCTTTTATTACAAGTACTATAGCTGATAAACCCGGTATACCGGGTTTATTACCGGGGTTGGGGAGATATATTAACTGAGATGTGGAATGTTGGCTCATTTTTTATTCTAAAAGTTAACAGAAAATATAGGTTTTCCGTGGGGAAACTGTCTCAATAAGATATGTATAAATATTTTTTACATGTATTTTGTGGGGCTGTCCTCGTGGCAAGAAATTCATACCCAACGGGACTCCATGCAGAGGGTCCGTATCCCATTTTCAGGCACCGCAACTTTTTTTCATCATATCAGACAAATTTTGAGGCCTGTAACCCCCGACACCGCTACACACCAACAAACCCCACATCTGTTACTGAAATTGTCATTAATCCTCCTGGGTTGAACTCTCCATTTCATAAAGCGAGAAACATGAGTTTTTCTCTGTTACTGACCACGCACGTGGGTGAGAGCCTCGTTCAAATGTAAAGCCCGACAGGCTCAAATCCCTAACTGAAAGCAAGCATTATTCATATGAACAATAGTAGTGTTTGAGGTTGAGTGACCACGATGCACGCATTCCGGTCATTGCCGAAGGCAGTTCGGCTGTTCTCGGTCTAACCTCCGTGCAAGTCAGTAAAAACGGAAAAATCTCTCAAAATTATATGTACATTAAAATTATTTATTCTCATATCGCCTATGTCACTGCGGGGATAATAACCTTTAAAATGATGTATGGCACACTATTGTACACAACGCGGTTTTAGAGAACATTGCGAACAGACGTAAACCGAATTTCTTTTATAAGTATTAGATTAGATTGTTATCCAAGCAGGCCCTGGGTGCGTAATCGTCCCCATTGCTGGGTCATACCACCGAGAAACTCCTGAAAGGCGTACTCATGAGTGAGTGAAACTCACCCTGGGTAGGGTCCGATCGTGAACAATCTCCCTCCCTCGGCTGAGATTCGAATCTCCAGGCTTTGTGTCCTGTGGTCTACCACTGAGCCACAGAAGCCGGTACCATTTGTACTATTATAATATTTGTACTTTTTTGTTACCAAATGTATAACTTTAATGTATAAAATTTACCCTTTCTTAACATCTGAATATCATCAAATCATTCCCTTTATATGAGCATGTCTGATATCTGGAAAAGTAAACAATGACATACTCGTTTCAGATATAGCGTCAATATGAAAAATTGCCCTATCCATTTATCTTATTACAGTTTAACTGGGCTTATTATAAATTCTGTCATTAACAATATCAGGAATAATAAGATTCATTATGTGTACATGCCACTTAAAATGCATGCGGCATAATTACCTGTAAGGCAAATGGTGTGAGGTTGGTGGGACTAGTTGACAGTGAGTGGACTGTCCGTGGGTCATGAAGGTATCTTTCATACTCAGCTGCCTTACATTCGCTGTACAGCCGACGTCGAGGTTTCGTGTTCCGTTGCTCAAGATCTACAAGATGTTCTGACTGCTTCTTAAACACTTCTATACCCTTGGCTACAGGAAGGGGCACTGCAGAAGATGTATTTGCGCCACCCTCGTTCTGGTGTTGAGCAGACGACATACTCTGAGTCAGGTCATTTGGGCCGGGGGCTTCAATTCTAATGAAAGAACCTTTAGGAACTATATCGCTTGTTTCGTCCACGCTGATAACGTTGTCACTGCCGATGGCGAATAGTTCACGGTCACTTGGCACTGAGCTTCCTTCCCCTGATCTCTCCTCCGACATGACAGTGTAGTTGTCCATTGCTGCCGTTAAGATGTTTGTGGACTGGGCGGTTCGCTGTGCCCACGGTATAAAGAAAAGTATCACCGCTCCAATAACTACAGGAACGCCAGTGATATGGAAAGGCACATTGTAACTCCCGGTTGCGTCATACAGCCACCCTAATGGGGATACAAACAACCCTATGTAATTAAATATAAAAAATACAGACTGGCCCAATACATGATTTTCATTCATCATTGACTTTTTTTTATCAAAGTTAAGCATGTAGAGTTAAGATATTTTACGGTTGTAGGCCTAATGTTAGATACAGATTTAAAAAAAAATCCAAATGTAATAAAGATGGCTGTAATGAAGTATAAACAACGGAATAACCCTGAAATATTAGCTATTCTCTTCAAGACCCCAGGATATCATGATGGTTTGATCCTATATTTCAGGACAAGTGTAAAACTAATGGACCTGGTGCTTGTGACACAAAAACAACTATGCGTCTCCCCTCACTACGGGTGTCACTTTCCTAAATTTGAAGGAAATGAATGGACCGCATCAAAAGTGTGGTGTCAACTGAAATCCCGGATATTTAAAGATTTGATCTTGATGATTCAGTTGAAGTTCACCATTCCTCGAGCGCCTAAAGAACTTGTTAGAAACAATTAGTGTTTAAAATTTTAGGAAAAATATGTGATACTTCAAACGTTATGGGGTTCACAAAACGTTTTTATTTCACCCAATTCGACCTTGATGATGAAGGTCAAACTCACCGGATTTTTTACTTGTCCGGGATATTGGTAGAGACATTTCACAAGTTGAATTCAATGAAAATATATAAAGTGATTCAAAAGTTATAGTGTGCAAAAATAATATCTATTCTGGCTGATTTGACCTTTTATGATCCAGGTCAAGATCACCAGTTTTCGATCTCCTCAAGGGACTTCATTAAAACAATTAATGGTTCAATTTAGAGGAAATAATATGCGCTACTTCTAAAGTGATGGGGTTCACAAATAATTCTATTTCGGTCTATTTGACCTTGATGATAAAGGTCAAGGTCACTAGTTTTTTTTTAGCTTGTCCAAGATATTGGTAGAGACATTTCTCGAGTCGAATTTCATGAAAATATATTTGGTGGTTCAAAATTTAAATGTTCACAAATACTTTCGATTCTGGTCTATATGACCTTAAAGATCAAGGTCACCAGTTTTCGAGCTCCTTAAAGAACTTGATTTAAACAATAAGTGTTCCAAATTTAAGGATAAAATATTCGATATTTCAAAAGTTATGGGGTTCACCAAAAAATTATATTTTGGCCTATTTGACCTTGATGGTGAAGGGTAAGGGCACTGGTTTTTGAACTCGTCCGAGATTTTGGTAGAAACAATTTAACTTTAAAATTTCATGAAGAAAATGTTGAGTCGTTCACAGTTATCGCGTTCACAAGATATGGCACAGACGACGTCATCGCCGACGACAGACCAAACACTACGTCTCCCCCCATGGGGAGGGGAGACATAAAATACATAAAAATAGCTGCCCCTCGATGCTTGATATGGAACCATATTAAGGAACGCGCACAGAGATTGATTTTAAGAGACTTAATTATGTACAAAGGCTATTGAATAAACACGAAAAATAGCGTCTTTCCTAAGAAATAAAATGTTACGTGCCAAATATTGTACTGAAACCGTTGGCTTACTCTTGTACACGAATGCCGAAAAAGTGGACTTGGCGCAGTCACTGACGCCAATATAAACAAAGCGCGAACCCCTTTGCGTTTTCCTTTTTCTTGTTATATCTGACTTACAACCGGTTTTCGCAAACCGTGTATGTTCATGTTTGAACTGCTCTTTGTTTTGGATTTGTCGCACATGCGCAAAATCGGACCTTCGGTCTTGTTATGGTAAAGAGACATACGTGGACCGTGTTCACCCACATGCAGAACTGAGACCGTGCGCTGCGATGGTTTTGCTGAGAAATATTGTATAAAGCAAAACTGAACCGATAGTATGAAAGAATAGGCATAATATTACTCCTGATTATGTCTTTTTAAACATAGCAGTGGTACACTCTCCTATGCAGTGACCCTGTCATTTTGTCTCAATGTGTACTATCGATCGACGAAGATAAATAATTCAGTATATAAGTTATTGAACACCAGCCTATATTGTGTATATACACTGGGGGAAATGAACATGGATAAATAGTGTTTTTTAATCGAAAGGAAAATGAACAAAATGGCCGATTTCAACATGTCAACCCCACGGTGTGTCGAGACTTTAGTCCAATATCAATGAGGTTATGGTTGACTTCCACAACAAATTGTGTGAAGGATTAAAAATATATATAAAGTAGGGTTAGGGTTAGACATATTACCTGCTACTGGTGGTCCCAGTGTATATGTAACTGAGGTGACACCGATCACAAAGCCCCATGCGATGACCAGGTTGTCCGCTCCCACCAGGGCCGTCGTTATAACCGGCAGAAGAACCACAAAGCACCCGTCCACCAACCCCACCAGAACCACGTAGGAGACGAGCCCGGCGTAGGAGCGGATTAACGGCAGGATCATACTCCCGGTCCCACTGACGACCATGGACAACTGGTGCATGTGCAGGCGGTTGATGTAGCCGCATTCGATGATCTTTCCAAAGCTAAGGCGGCCCACGGCCGTGGATGCCCCGAAGATGGTTAAAAGTGATGACCCTGTCTCCGGTGAAATCCCAAGGTCTTCGGCGTAAGAAACCTGCAATATCAAATATAACCATCGGAAAATGAATGTATTTATATTTCACTTAAAGTTATCGGAGTTCAAAAGTGGGTCAGTGAAATACGGTTGAGTATATATGGTGGGAGGAGTACACATATTTAATTATGTAACATGCGGTCTTTGGGTTCCTCGTGGTTTAACCGGAAAATGAAGAAAAGGGGTGAACAGAGGCCTTCCCCATACGTCAGTGGCCCTCAAATGTCTCTCATGAATTACTATAGACAGGTGATGTTTTAAATGGATAATGTATTTAGGTATAAACAAAACGCTGATAGATATGTTCAAAACTAAATATGCAACTCTCTCAAAATAAAGATAATTTCTGACATTTGGCTTCCCTCCTTAGACTCAATTTAACAATGAAAGACGATGATGTGAATGAAAGAAATACGTTTATGAAGAACAAATAGTTTTTTGCAAGCTTTTGTATTAACAGCTTTAACAGTTTTTCAAAGTGGAATTCTCTTCTTAAGTGGACGCATTTATATTTTCGCCCACAGAAAAAAAAAAGAAAAAAAAAAAAACATATACAATGACCGTAATGGATCATGTGTAGCCAATATCTAAAGGAAGACACCACAATAAAAGAGCAGTTCACGCTACACGTGTTGCATAAATTTTATAAATTATATTATGGTTACTGATACATGATACATGTTTTAACTGATGTCTCAGAATCGATTACCTTCTATAAAAAGTTTATGGAACTTTTAAAATCTATGGAACCACCTATTTGTTGTCCTTTGAGTCACTAATTTTGGTTGACCAAGTGAGCCCGTTGTGCAAGAGTTGTTATTTGTTTGCTAAATTAAAAATGTGTTGTATTTATTTCTTTATTTATTCATATTGTCAAAAGTTCTCACCAAGTGTACATATGGGACGTTATATCCAAACATCACAAAGAACAGAGCCGCAGTCCAGATCACAAACACTTTGTTCTTCCACAGGTAGAGTTCTGCCATTACTCGTCGCATCAAAGACCTTCTTATTCTTTGCACTGCCGTCTCTGCTTGTCTTGTGTCTTGATAAATATAACCACTCCACAACCCACCGAGACACATAACGCTGAACACCCTGAATGTGTTTCTCCATCCAATGCTAGAGATCAGTCCCTGCGATATTGGGGCCAAAAGCAGCGTTCCAAAGCTGCTGCCCGAAACGATCATACCTGTTGCCAAGGTTACGTACTTATCGAAGTACACACTTGGTAGATTCATGGTGGTACTGAAAGCGAGGCTGTTGCCGATACCGAAAAGTATAGAAAAGGTGAAGAACATCCAGCCAATGGTCGGGACAAAGGAAGAGATCAACATTCCAAAGGAACACATTAAACTTCCTGAAATGGCTATCTTCCGGTTCCCGTACCGCTTAATAAGGGATGCTGCCACCGGGCCAAAGGTCATGGTCAAGCCGTACGGAACCGACCATATCCATGCTGAAAATAAATAAACCAATAAATAAAAATTATAAATATTACACAGAAAATCAGGCAATTTTTATTTCTTTCACATTCAGTAGCTTGCAGATATGATTTGTTTCATTAACATTTTGCATGCAGGGCCCTTATGTAAACCGAATTTATAAAATAGAAATACAACTCATTATGACACAGTCATATATAGTAAAGATCCTCTTTATAATGTTTTTAACTGAAACATATCCCCTGCAGCAACGTCTTCGTCGGCTAAATAAGCAAACTCGAAACTGTCCATAAGAAGTGTTCCCAATATGTTGATTATTATACATATAGAGATAAGTGATATTATTAAATAAGTATACTGCGTTCGTCAATCCATGACTGCATGTTTTTGGTGACATTTTCTTGTTTTACACGAAACGAATATCCACGTTTATAGCCTATAGTGTATGCCTTAAGGCACCAAATGGAATGTGAAGTAGATAATATTTTACATTACGAGTTCGAGTTGATATACCCGACGTTGGACAACGATATATATTTCACCTAATAAGAATTCACGTCTCTTTAGGTAAGAGATCCATAAAGCTGGTGACACACATATACCAGCGTTTATCGCATCCGATTAACGCATGAGGTGCATCCGTCTAAACAATACTGGACACTATAATTTCAGTTGAACATGACTCATACCTCCGATAACGATTTATATCTGCTGCTTTCAACGGATCAAGAATGAAGATTCTAGGTCCAGTTGTTATGATTTGTGCCCTGTTAACAGATGTTCATATCTTTAAAGGTCTCAAGAGTAGAGAAAAAAAAATCGTAAAAAAACCCGAACAAATACAGGTGGTGCCACCAGTCTGCAGAAACTGATGAAACACTCCATGATCAATATCCATCCAAACAATTATGGTGATCTCTGCATTAGTTGTTCAGATACTTCAGCTTTTGTATCAAATTTTCCATTATTCTGAGCTGTACTTTGGAGTGCCATAGCTCAAAGGATATGGGTAACAGAGACCTAATTTCAGGTTTCCATGGAGACTTTTCATGGGTCCCCCTGTGTGTCAAGAATGGAGATTCTAGGTCCAGTCGTTACGATTTGTACCATGTTGACAGATAACTACATCCTTAAAGGTCTCAAAAATAGAGAAAAAAAATTGTAAAAAATTTGAAAAAAATACAGGTGGCGCCACCAGTCTGCAGGAACTGATGGAACACCTCTTGATCAATATGTATGCCAGAAGTCATGACCATCAGTGTTGTAGTTATTGAGATGTTGCAGTTTGTTTTTTTTATTATCAAAATTTCCATTATTCTGGGGAGGGGGGTAATTGGGAGCCCCACAGCTCAAAGGATATGGGTAAAAGAGACCTTATTTCAGGTTTCCAAGGAGATATCAATGGACCTCTCAGAATGTCAAGTTACAAGATTCTAGGTCCAGCGGTTAGGATTTGTGCCTGGTTAACGGACAGACGGACGGACGGACGAAGGACAAAGAGTGATCACTATGGCTCAAATGACTTACAGTCAGCTGAGCTAAAAAAAAAGGAAAAAAAAAAGGTGGCAATGCATAGGTTCGTGAAATAGAGTATATAATTGAAACAATTTGGGTAATTGTGCATTTTAGCGGTTTTTAAGGCTTATTTTACCATTTTAACGCATTATTTCCAAATTTTGTTAATTCTATAATAAGGAGAAATGTTTACTTATATAAGAATAAGGCTCAAAGTGTTTGATAGCCGATATATTTTAGATATAATGAGCAAAAATGCTCAAATGTAGCTTGTTTTCTTGGCGAAGTCATCAACGTCATGCATAACGTTATGGCGGACGATGAACATTTGAGCCTGCTCGCCAATAAATTCGACTTTGGAGACATTTTGTCTCTAAGACAACACTACCTTTCATTATATAACCCTTATTTTTCTAAAATTATACATCTCTTGTATGTTACAGTATATTACTTTTGTTTATAATTTGCGTTAAAGATTGTAAAATAAGCCTCTAAAAAAACAGTTAAATGCATAATTACCACAATTTGTTAAAATGGTTCAAAACCGTATTAAATCATTGTGTTATTAATCACCTCATAGTGTTCATATAAATAGAATTGTGATTGACAGTGAATGGCATCATGTTATGTAAACATATAAGACACATGCTATGCATGACCATGTTAATACTTTATACCATAAACATTTTATATATTTTACTTTCATTTTGCAGAGAAAAAAAATAATTGAATTTGCAAAGTGCATATAGTCTTTGGATGTTTAAATACACATTCATGACATACAATTTTCCATAAAATAAACTTTTATATTAAAAATATTCCTCATACAGAAAATTTATCTCAATGATTGTGAAACAAATCAAATTTTGCCACCATAGTTTGTTAAATAAAAAAATATATATCAAATAATCAGCTGCTCTTGTTAACAGCATCAAGGCGATCTTCAAGTCCGGTATACACACATATCGATGATAAATTAAACATAACCACAGTCGCGCATATCATAATCGTGAAAAGTGATTATTCATATATCAATGCAGTTTTAAAATGCCGCAGAAGAAACCCCCAACACACAGACGTCAACCATGGGTAAATTTATCAATTTACAGTCCAATGTAATGCCCCACGTCCTGCCGTTGTTTTTGCTATTGTAGAAACCGCTTTTAGTGAGCTTATTTTTGTTCAGAAACTACACAGAAACTAACATTAAAAAAAAGTGCACATTGAAAATATATTCAGCGCGGTTTACAGCTTGTTGATTTCAAGCCTAAGGGTTTGTGCCATGCCAAAAGAGTGTAATGATATTACACTCTTTGCCATGCTTTCGTGAGCGTAGCACAAGGCAGGCTGGGAACCATGCTAACCTATTACAGGAGTGGTTTTACGTAACCGCATGAACTTTTGCATGCCCATAGATCTTGATTAGCCTTATCTTGTACACAAGACTTGTGGCGCTACATACAAAATTGTTTACTCATGGAATCCCTCTTTGCGTCTATTATGAGTGAAAATCGCATATTCTGATTCATATGAGCAGCAGTATCCATGCAATGAACATGACTTGTGGCACAATCTTTCTACATATATAGCTACTCTTATTCTCACTATACGCTCTTACACTCTCACTTTGCCCCCACTCCATCGTCGATGAAGTGGGAGCGTAGTATGATCTGTTATTTAACTAGAAATGTTCATTCTCGAGAATGCAGACCCCGCCGTGTGGGCGGTCATTTATGTGGAGGACTCCGCAACCTGTGTTTTCATTCAATTATTGGCCCAGATTCCCAGGTTCATTAGTTCACATGTTCCCGAACAAGTGCTTGCATTTTATATATTCGGCCCATATTCCCATGTTCAATCGGACATGTGACTGCACATTTGTGAATACTCCTGAAAGTCCTTCCTGGATCCGGATCATGAGCCGGACCTACATCAAAACCTAATCGATTCTCCATTGGCCCATTCCCGAGCTGCCCTGAAAATTTAACGGATTCCGTTCATGACTGAGTCATGCTGTGAACAACCCCCCCCCCCCACCGAATGGGAATAAACTCATATGTAAAAGGTGGTATACCCAGAGTCTTAGGATACTTTTTTTAATCTCTGATTCCAAGAATTCCCAGGGCTCTGATATCAGGAGATGACATTCCATGCCTCGTGGGTTTGTCGACTGTTTTTCTTGGCGTGTCCTATGCGATGCAGGGTCTGTACTGTTGCACGATTGCCTTCCCGGTCATTATCTAGGATGAAACCTATGACATCATTTCGACCAGGGCAGATTCCATTGGTAATGATGCCACTAGATGCAGCTCTGTTTTTGACCATACAGCTGGTGATGGAGGGCTTGAAAACTTGAGCCGGGTATACCCCGGCTGGTGGGTGTATCAGCCTTCTTCGCTCTCTTGGCTTGGGGACATTGAACGCTGCAGGCGTGCTGTGTTCTATCCCGTGAGCACTGAGCCTCTGGTCCAGTCTTAGCTACTGCAAAGCATAAAGGGACCAAGGAAAACCTGGACGACTATAGGTCTGCAGTAGGTTCGTTTATCTGTATTTCATGTTTGTATTTATAGAGGCCTAAGAGTCACTTTCATCTGCTTTAGCAATATCGAATTAGAATATTGTTAGGCCACACAACAATATCTTCTTGTAGATTAATATAGAATTGAATTTGTGGTCTTAATAAATTTGTTTAGTGTAATATAGCACTTTATTGTGGTTTTTGTATCTATTCTTGTCTGTATGTGCTGTCCTTCCTTGTCTGTATGATCACGCTACCTTTGGTGAAATTTAGTAGTACACTTTTTAACAGTGTATACGGTGATCTGCCTACATATTTAAATATCTGATTTTTCATGACCGAACGACAGCGCCCTTGAACTTTATTATTTTGAAATTGGTGATGGGCAGAATGCACTGGTAACGGTAATTATGATTAGTGTCACTGTTTATGTAGCTTTTTAGTCGTCCACAAGTTCACAACCCATATATAAATCCAGTATACTATTAGCCCAGCACATTTGTTTATATATATCAGCTGAGCTTGGCCATCATGCTGGCGTCCTTGTTATACTCAGATTACTTGGTCACATGGCCTTCATATATTAAATACTCATATATCACTGTCGTCCTTGTAATTTGAAATACACTGTCATCATTCAGCCTGTCTCCTTCCTGAAAGCGCTATAGAGCCCCGTTTGATCAAGTCTGTCCACATGAAAGGTTCAGGAGAATGATTTATTTTCTTTCATCTCTTCTTAATAAGTTTTTCACAGTCGTGGAAAATGTACCAGTCATGAAAATATTTATGACCATGGGTTTTGATCCCATTTGATTTTAAATGTATAATTATATACAATAATTTGGAACAATTTGCTGGCTCTCTTTCGCAGGCTGCATGATATTAAAATAGATACGATATAGATATAGAAATTCACAATTATGTCATCGTGGCCTATATTATTTTAATAACGGGACCGAAACGCTATTCAGCACCTCATAAAACACTTCTGTCGGGATACAAATTCATAGAAACGACCAGATTTATTAGGACATGCATGCTCGTTATATTTTCCCCGACATTTGAAATACTGATTGATATTGAAGAGCTTCGTCAGCTTTTAAAAATAAGGCATTTTACTTTTTTTATGAGGATGTCAGATTACACCTTTTGCTCTAATACCCAGCAGGGCATAAATCAAAGTTGACATACAGACAGGTCCTCTGAGAGATCTGGAAAAGAGGTTAGTGTTAGATATTTTATTCGAAAACAGGTTTGATCCCCTCTAAGTCTAGACTCAAAATTATTAATTTAGTAAAAGTACAAGCAAAAGGTCCGGTTATTCAAAAATGCACATAGCTGTTTTCGACAAAGCTGTCCAAATTGGATGGACATGCAAAATTTCAAGCCGAGACACTGCACTCCTCCTTAGATATGAGTGATTTTCAGTAAAAGCAAAAGTACGGATCGACGCCACGCGAAAATGTTTGCAGATTGTCCAGCCAGTCTTGAGTACAAGATAGAGGCATCCAGGATCTCTATGGATATGCACAATTTTAGCCCAATACATTGAACCACTCCTTAGATATGAGTTATTATCACTGGAAAAAGACACACAGATGGACACTACACGAAAAGGATTGCAGGTGGCGCCACTAATATTTGTTAGGCATGAGTTCACATGTGACCCAATATACTCATGCAGGGTTTCATATAGACGAACGCGGCGGCGGAACCCTGTGATATCATTGTAACCGCAAAACGCTGTTTTGGCGGATACAGATGTGTTGTAAGTAGGACTGGAAATAAACTATTGCCTTAACTATTGCCAATTGATTTACAAATTATCTTAAGGTGTGTTATTCCTATATTCTATACAGCAAAATGTTCACCTTTCACGGGTGTCCTGATATGTTATATGTTAATATTATAATATCTTGGCCAGTTTTCATTAAAATAAGAGTCACCTGTCGCATTTTGGATGAAACTAAACTGGTCTTCGGGTACAAAATAAAGAACGAGCAGGATGAGCTAGTATGTTATAATTGTATCTGAACTTTTACAGACTAAATTGCTGAACGGGTGTTTTGCGACTTATGATAGAATGAGATGCATGCGTGGTTACGGCCCATTCGATAAAACCATGGTTAAGTTTAAAACAATTAGCGCCTCGCGAAAAGAATGGGATTTAAGATGTTTAAAATTATGTTTGAACCAAAGCTCATAGAGAGTAGGTCACAATTCACAAAAGAAGTAATAAGGGACAAATATGTTGCTGCATGGACATTTAAAATTTATTCTCTTGCTGAACTTAGCTATGACACGTGAAGTCTACACGGCCTTGTCAATGTCATAGTATGTAGACCTATTACTGTGTCAACTTCATATATTCCTCTAATTCCGACTTCGTAGCCTTGGTTTAAGCAAGGTGATAGCTTAATTTCATGACACGTATGTTTATATTAGTAGCCTTAACAAAAGACGCTACATAGTGCAAAAATACAGCTCAAAATTTTAGACAAGATAGGTTTTGCGCATATATTGGCATTGTAAAATGTATACTATATTAATAAAAATATGTGTACATATAATTTACTGTGTATTTGTATCCAAAGATACGTCGGACATTTTGAACATGCCAGTGGTGTCTACAGATCGCGGGCTAATTTGTAATTCAGTTTGCTGTTCAGGCGTTTGTTCGAGTTCTTCCCACAGAAGTCGGAGTGATGTGCCGGATATGACTACAGCTGTATTATTCCCAAGACCGGCGCGATCTTGTGATAATCCTGTAACTGCTTGATCAACATTTTGAGATGGAGAATTTGAGCCTTGTGTATTTGGAAGCCATGACGTGCCACCCGTTGCTATGGAAGCACCTGCGCCTGGTTGTGTAGGTTCTTCGGCAATGCAAGGCAATGCGGAATCATGAGATGTTAATGCTTCCGGCGGTGGGCTTCCAACGGGAGAAACTAAGTTATGGGCTATGACTGACTGGGGACTCAGGATCGGTGACTGGATAGACGCTGTAGCAGACGGCACCATCTGGAAAACGCCAGAGGGGCCAGGTACTCCTGGAGGGCTTCCAATGGGTGAGGTAATTTGCATAAAGGTGATACTAGAGGGTGTCCTTATACTTCCTTGTGGGATTGGCAGTGGGACACTTGGAATCGCACTTCCTATTGTGCTTGCGGCGTGAGGCATAGGTCCTTCGCTGGTGTTCATCACGGAATCCAGAACGTCACGGTCCGGACCAATGGCGGACCTTATGGCCTGAGGCAAATTATGAGGTCTGTCCTGAAAAAGGAATGAAGAGTCTTCAGTTTCATGTGATATATGTTTTAAGTGGTTTAACAAATCAAGAATTGTGCAAACAGACACCTCAAGTAGAATTATTTGTCGGATTATTTTTACATTTTTTTTTGGTTGTTGGTAACCGCTAGTTAAAGTATATGTACATCTGCAGAAATCCAATCCGGTGACGCGGACTTTGTGACAGGGCAGTGTCACACGGTTCAGCTCATTTTATATCCTACTAGCTGATACACCCGGTATACCGGGCTTATTACCGTGGTTGGGGAGATATATTAACTGAGATGTGGAATGTTGGCTCATTTTTTATTCTAAAAGTTAACAGAAAATATAAGTTTTTAGTGGGAAAATGTCTCAATAAGATATGTATAAATTTTTTTTTTTACATTTATTTTGTTAGGCTGTCCTCGTGGCAAGAAATTCATACCCCGGTATGCTTACTTTGAAGACCTGGTCAGTCGTGATGTTTACATTCCGAACCGGAATGAGACGTGGGGGCATTCAGGTTTTTGACAATATTAGGCTGTAATCTTTAGACGTATAAAAGTTAGGTTGATGTGAGGAACACATGGGAGATTTTTTAAATGTACGTTGCAAGGAAACTGTTCCTGAAGATAGAAACATGCAGAAATAGGCTTACATCGTAATAAGCAGAAGCTGACCCAACGGGACTCCTTGCAGAGGGTCCGTATCCGATTTTCAGCCACCGCAATTTTTTTTTCATCGTATCAGACAAAACCCCCGACACCACCCCATCCCACCCACGTCTGTTCCTGAAATTGGGACCTTGAATGAGGTTTTGTCATTAATCGTCCTGGGTTGAACTCTCCATTTCATAAAGCGAGAAACATGTGTTTTTCTCTTGTACTGACTACGCACATGGATGAGAGCCTCGTTCAAATATAAGGCCCGACAGGCTCAAATCCCTCATACAAAGCAAGCGTTATTCATATGAACAATAGTAGTGTTTGAGGTTGAGTGACCACGATGCACGCATTCCGGTCATTGCCGAAGGCAGTTCGGCTGTGCTCGGTCTAACCTCCGTGCAAGTCCGTAAAAACGGAAAAATCACTCAGAATTACATGTACATTAAAAAAAATATGTATTCTCATATCGCCTATGTCACTGCAGGGATAATAACCTTTAAATGATGTATGACACAATAATGTACACAACGCGGTTTTAGAGAACATTACGAACAGACGTGAACCGAATTCCTTTTATTACAAGTACTATAGCTGATAAACCCGGTATAACGGGTTCATTACCGGGGTTGGGGAGATATATTAACTGAGATGTGGAATATTGGCTCATTTTTTATTCTAAAAGTTAACAGAAAATATAGGTTTTCAGTGGGAAACTGTCTCAATAGGATATGTATAAATATTTTTACATGTATTTTGTGGGGCTGTCCTCGTGGCAAGAAATTCATACCCAACGGGACTCCATGCAGAGGGTCCGTATCCCATTTTCAGGCACCGCAACTTTTTTCTCATCATATCAGACAAAGTTTGAGGCCTGAATCCCCGACACCGCTACACACCAACCAACCCCACATCTGTTCCTGAAACTGTCATTAATCCTCCTGGGTTGAACTCTCCATTTCATAAAGCGAGAAACATGTGTTTTTCTCTGTTACTGACCACGCACGTGGGTGAGAGCCTCGTTCAAATGTAAGGCCCGACAGTCTCAAATCCCTAGATAAAAGCAAGCATTATTCATATGAACAATAGTAGTGTTTGAGGTTGAATGACCACGATGCACGCATTCCTGTCATTGCCGAAGGCAGTTCGGCTGTGCTCGGTCTAACCTCCGTGCAAGTCAGTAAAAACGGAAAAATCTCTCAAAATTATATGTACATTAAAAAAATTTGTATTCTCATATCTCCTATGTCACTGCAGGGATAATAACCTTTAAAATGATGTATGGCACACTATTGTACACTACGCGGTTTTAGAGAACATTGCGAACAGACGTAAACCGAATTTTTTTTATAAGTATTAGATTAGATTGTTATCCAAGCAGGCCCTGGGTGCGTAATCTTCCCCATTGCTGGGTCATACCACCGAGAAACTCCTGAAAGGCGTACTCATGAGTGAGTGAAACCCACCCTGGGTAGGGTCCGATCGTGAACAATCTCCCTCCCTCGGCTGAGATTCGAACTCAGGATCTCCAGGCTTTATGTCCTGTGGTCTACCACTGAGCCACAGAAGCCGGTACCATTTGTACTATTATAATATTTGTACTTTTTTGTTACCAAATGTGTAACTTTAATGTATAAAATTTACCCTTTCTTAACATTTGAATATCATCAAATCATTCCCTTTATATGAGCATGTCTGATATCTGGAAAAGTAAACAATGATATACTCGTTTCAGATATAGCGTCAATATGAAAAATTGCCCTATCCATTTATCTTATTACAGTTTAACTGGGCTTATTATAAATTCTGTCATTAACAATATCAGGAATAATAAGATTCATTATGTGTACATGCCACTTAAAATACATGCGGCATAATTACCTGTAAGGCAAATGGTGTGGGGTTGGTGGGACTAGTTGACAGTGAGTGGACTGTCCGTGGGTCATGAAGGTATCTTTCATACTCAGCTGCCTTACATTCGCTGTACAGCCGACGTCGAGGTTTCGTGTTCCGTTGCTCAAGATCTACAAGATGTTCTGACTGCTTCTTAAACACTTCTATACCCTTGGCTACAGGAAGGGGCACTGCAGAAGATGTATTGGCGCCACCCTCGTTCTGGTGTTGAGCAGACGACATACTCTGAGTCAGGTCATTTGGGCCGGGGGCTTCAATTCTAATGAAAGAACCTTTAGGAACTATATCGCTTGTTTCGTCCACGCTGATAATGTTGTCACTGCCGATGGCGAATAGTTCACGGTCACTTGGTACTGAGCTTCCTTCCCCTGATCTCTCTTCCGACATGACAGTGTAGTTGTCCATTGCTGCCGTTAAGATGTTTGTGGACTGGGCGGTTCGCTGTGCCCACGGTATAAAGAAAAGTATCACCGCTCCAATAACTACAGGAACGCCAGTGATATGGAAAGGCACATTGTAACTCCCGGTTGCGTCATACAGCCACCCTAATGGGGATACAAACAATCCTTTGTAATTAAATATAAAAAATACAGCCTGGCCCAACACATGATTTTCATTCATCATTAACTTTTTTTTATCAAAGTTAAGCATGTAGAGTTAAGATATTTTACGGTTGTAGGCCTCATGTTAGATACAGATTTAAAAAAAAATCCAAATGTACTAAAGATGGCTGTAATGAAGTATAAACAACGGAATAACCCTGAAATATTAGCTATTCTCTTCAAGACCCCAGGATATCATGATGGTTTGATCCTATATTTCAGGACAAGTGTAAAACTAATGGACCTGTTTTTTGTGACACAAAAACAACTACGCGTCTCCCCTCACTACGAGCGTCACTTTCCTAAATTTGAAGGAAATGAATGGACCGCATCAAAAGTTTGGTGTCAACTGAAATCCCGGATATTTAAATATTTGACCTTGATGATCCAGTTGAAGTTCACCATTCCTCGAGCGCCTAAAGAACTTTTTAGAAACAATTAGTGTTTAAAATTTTAGGAAAAATATGTGATACTTTAAACGTTATGGAGTTCACAAAACGTTACTTCACCCAATTCGACCTTGATGATGAAGGTCAAACTCACCGGATTTTTTACTTGTCCGGGATATTGGTAGAGACATTTCACAAGTTGAATTTAATGAAAATATATAAAGTGATTCAAAAGTTATAGTGTGCAAAAATAATATCTATTCTTGCTGATTTGACCTTTTATGATCCAGGTCAAGATCACCAGTTTTCGATCTCCTCAAGGGACTTCATTAAAACAATTAATGTTTCAATTTTGAGGAAAAAATATGCGCTACTTCTAAAGTGATGGGATTCACAAATAATTCTATTTCGGTCTATTTGACCTTGATGATAAAGGTCAAGGTCACTAGTTATTTTTAGCTTGTCCAAGATATTGGTAGAGACATTTCTCGAGTCGAATTTCATGAAAATATATTGGGTGGTTCAAAATTTATATGTTCACAAATACTTTCAATTCTGGTCTATATGACCTTGAAGATCAAGGTCACCAGTTTTCGAGCTCCTTAAAGAACTTGATTTAAACAATTAGTGTTTCAAATTTGAGGATAAATTGGGAGGGGAGACATAAAAATACATAAAAATAGCTGCCCCTCGATGCTTCATATGGAACCATATTAAGGAATGCGCACAGAGATTGATTTTAAGAGACTTAATCATGTACACAGGCTATTAAATTAACACGAAAAATAGCGTCTTTCCTAAGAATTAAAATGTTACGTGCCAAATATTGTACTGAAACCGTTGGCTTACTCTTGTACACGAATGCCGAAAAAGTGGACTGGGCGCAGTCACTGACGCCAATATAAACAAAGCGCGAACCCCTTTGCGTTTTCCTTTTTCTTGTTATATCTGACTTACAACCGGTTTTCGCAAACCGTGTATGTTCATGTGTGAAGTGCTCTTTGTTTTGGATTTGTCGCACATGCGCAAAATCGGACCTTCGGTCTTGTTATGGTAAAGAGACATACGTGGACCGTGTTCACCCACATGCAGAACTGAGACCGTGCGCTGCGATAGTTTTGCTGGGAAATTTTGTATAAAGCAAAACTGAACCGATAGTATGAAAGAATAGGCATAATATTGCTCCTGATTATGTCTTTTTAAACATAGCAGTGGTACACTCTCCAATGCAGTGACCCTGTCATTTTGTCTCAATGCGTACTATCGATCGACGAAGATAAATAATTCAGTATATAAAAGTTATTGAACACCAGCCTATATTGTGTATATACACTGGGGGAAATGAACATGGATAAATAGTGTTTTTTAATCGAAAGGAAAATGAACGAAATGGCCGATTTCAACATGTCAACCCCACGGTGTGTCGAGACTTTAGTCCAATATCAATGAGGTTATGGTTGACTTCCACAAGCAAATTGTGTGAAAGATTAAAAAATATATATAAAGTAGGGTTAGGGTTAGACATATTACCTGCTACTGGTGGTCCCAGTGTATATGTAACTGAGGTGACACCGATCACAAAGCCCCATGCGATGACCAGGTTGTCCGCTCCCACCAGGGCCGTCGTTATAACCGGCAGAAGAACCACAAAGCACCCGTCCACCAACCCCACCAGAACCACGTAGGAGACGAGCCCGGCGTAGGAGCGGATTAACGGCAGGATCATACTCCCGGTCCCACTGACGACCATGGACAACTGGTGCATGTGCAGGCGGTTGATGTAGCCGCACTCGATAATCTTTCCAAAGCTAAGGCGGCCCACGGCCGTGGATGCCCCGAAGATGGTTAAAAGTGATGACCCTGTCTCCGGTGAAATCCCAAGGTCTTCGGCGTAAGAAACCTGCAATATCAAATATAACCATCGGAAAATGAATTTATTTATATTTCACTTAAAGTTATCTGAGTTCAAAAGTGGGTCAGTGAAATAAAGTTGAGTATATATGGTGGGAGGAGTACACATATTTAATTATGTAACATGCGGTCTTTGGGTTCCTCGTGGTCTCACCGGAAAATGAAGAAAAGGGGTGAACAGAGGCCTTCCCCATACGTCAATGGCCCTCAAATTTCTATCGTGAATTACTATAGACAGGTGATGTTTTAAATGGATAATGTATGTAGGTATAAACAAAACGCTGATAGATATGTTCAAAACTAAATATGCAACTCTCTCAAAATAAAGATAATTTCTGACATTTGGCTTCCCTCCTTAGACTCAATATAACAATGAAAGACGATGATGTGAATGAAAGAAATACGTTTACGAAGAACAAATAGATTTTTGCAAGCTTTTGTATTAACAGCTTTAACAGTTTTTCAAAGTGAAATTCTCTTCTTAAGTGGACGCATTTATATTTTCTCCCACCGAAAAAAAAAGAAAAAAAAAACATACTATGACCGTAATGGATCATGTGTAGCCAATATCTAAAGGAAGACACCACAATAAAAGAGCACGCTACACGTGTTGCATAAATTTTATAAATTATATTATGGTAACTGATACATGATACATGTTTTAACTGATGTCTCAGAATCGATTACCTTCTATAAAAAGTTTATAGAACTTTTAAAATCTATGGAACCACCTATTTGTTGTCCTTTGAGTCACTAATTTTGGTTGACCAAGTGAGCCCGTTGTGCGAGAGTTGTAATTTGTTTGCTGAATTAAAATTTGTTGTATATATTTCTTTATTTATTCATATTGTCAAAAGTTCTCACCAAGTGTACGTATGGAACGTAATATCCAAACATCACAAAGAACAGAGCCGCAGTCCAGATCACAAACACTTTGTTCTTCCACAGGTAGAGTTCTGCCATTACTCGTCGCATCAAAGACCTTCTTATTCTTTGCACTGCCGTCTCTGCTTGTCTTGTGTCTTGATAAATATAACCACTCCAGAACCCACCGAGGCACATAACGCTGAACACCCTGAATGTGTTTCTCCATCCAATGCTAGAGATCAGTCCTTGCGATATTGGGGCCAAAAGCAGCGTCCCAAAGCTGCTGCCCGAAACGATCATACCTGTTGCCAAGGTTACGTACTTATCGAAGTACACACTTGGTAGATTCATGGTGGTACTGAAAGCGAGGCTGTTGCCGATACCGAAAAGTATAGAAAAGGTGAAGAACATCCAGCCAATGGTCGGGACAAAGGAAGAGATCAACATTCCAAAGGAACACATTAAACTTCCTGAAATGGCTATCTTCCGGTTCCCGTACCGCTTAATAAGGGATGCTGCCACCGGGCCAAAGGTCATGGTCAAGCCGTACGCAACCGACCCTACCCATGCTGAAAATAAATAAACCAATAAATAAAAATTATAAATATTACACAGAAAATCAGGCAATTTTTATTTCTTTCACATTCAGTAGCTTGCAGATATGATTTGTTTCATTAACATTTTGCATGCAGGGCCCTTATGTAAACCGAATTTATAAAATAGAAATACAACTCATTATGACACAGTCATATATAGTAAAGATCCTCTTTATAATGTTTTTAACTGAAACATATCCCCTGCAGCAACGTCTTCGTCGGCTAAATAAGCTAACTCGAAACTGTCCATAAGAAGTGTTCCCAATATGTTGATTATTATACATATAGAGATAAGTGATATTATTAAATAAGTATACTGCGTTCGTCAATCCATGACTGCATGTTTTTGGTGACATTTTCTTGTTTTACACGAAACGAAAATCCACGTTTATAGCCTATAGTGTATGCCTTAAGGCACCAAATGGAATGTGAAGTAGATAATATTTTACATTACGAGTTCAAGTTGATATACCCGACGTTGGACAACGATATATATAACCTAATAAGAATTCACGTCTCTTTGGGTTAGAGATCCATAAAGCTGGTGACACACATATACCAGCGTTTATCGCATCCGATTAACGCATGAGGTGCATCCGTCTAAACAATACTGGACACTATAATTTCAGTTGAACATGACTCATACCTCCGATAACGATTTATATCAGCTGCTTTCAACGGATCAAGAATGAAGATTCTAGGTCCAGTTGTTATGATTTGTGCCCTGTTAACAGATGTTCATATCTTTAAAGGTCTCAAGAGTAGAGAAAAAAAATCGTAAAAAAAAACCGAACAAATACAGGTGGTGCCACAGTCTGCAGAATCTGATGAACCACTCCATGATCAATATCCATCCAAACAATTATGGTGATCTCTGCATTAGTTGTTCAGATACTTCAGCTTTTGTATCAAATTTTCCATTATTCTGAGCTGTACTTTGGAGTGCCATAGCTCAAAGGATATGGGTAACAGAGACCTTATTTCAGGTTTCCATGGAGACTTTTCATGGTTCTCCCTGTGTGTCAAGAATGGAGATTCTAGGTCCAGTCGTTACGATTTGTACCCTGTTGACAGATAACTACATCCTTAAAGGTCTCAAAAATAGAGAAAAAAAAATTGTAAAAAATTTAAAAAAAAATACAGGTGGCGCCACCAGTCTGCAGGAACTGATGGAACACCTCTTGATCTATATGTATGCCAAAAGTTATGACCATCAGTGTTGAAGTTATTGGGATGTTGCATTTCTTTTTATCAAAATTTTCATTATTCTGGGGAGGGGGGTAATTGGGAGCCCCACAGCTCAAAGGATATGGGTAAAAGAGACCTTATTTCAGGTTTCCAAGGAGATATCAATGGACCTCTCAGAATGTCAAGTTACAAGATTCTAGGTCCAGCGGTTACGATTTGTGCCTGGTTAACGGACAGACGGACGGACGGACGACGGACAAAGAGTGATCACTGTGGCTCAGATGACTAACAGTCAGCTGAGCTAAAAAAAGAAAAAAAAAAAAGGTGGCAATGCATAGGTTCGTGAAATAGAGTATATAATTGAAACAATTTGGGTAATTGTGCATTTTAGCGGTTTTTAAGGCTTATTTTACCATTTTAACGCATTATTTCCAAATTTTGTTAATTCTATAATAAGGAGAAATGTTTACTTATATAAGAATAAGGCTCAAAGTGTTTGATAGCCGATATATTTTAGATATAATGAACAAAAATGCTCAAATGTAGCTTGTTTTCTTGGCGAAGTCATCAACGTCATGCATAACGTTATGGCGGACGATGAACATTTGAGCCTGCTCGCCAATAAATTCGACTTTGGAGACATTTTGTCTCTAAGACAACACTACCTTTCATTATATAACCCTTATTTTTCTAAAATTATATATCTCTTGTATGTTACAGTATATTACTTTTGTTTATAATTTGCGTTAAAGATTGTGAAATAAGCCTCTAAAAAAACACTTAAATGCATAATTACCACAATTTGTTCGTTTAAGTTAAAGGATTGACCTTAACGAGTTAACAGAGAAGTATAATTGTAGAATTATTTGTTATCATACAAAATGGACGTTTTTCTAACCTCCTGTCGCTTTGGAAATCTTGAAGTCTTCTAACAGTGCAATAAAGAATACGCCCCATACGTGTAGAATTCCCATCAGGGTGATCTGTATCACAAACCCGCCAAGGACGACCAGCCATGACCTTCGACTGTCCTTGACCAACTCGTGACCACGATGAGGTTCGTCTGGTGTGCTGCTGGTGTCACTTTGTTCCTGAATCCCCAAGTAACCAACGGCATCCTGTGCCGTCACATTGACTGGCGGGTGTTGTTCCTCGGCATCATTTTCATATCTGTTAGTTTGACTTTCCATGATTTTGTATATCTTTTACCTTTACCTTCAGATGTTCGTTTTGTGGGACTCTTTCTGAAGATCGTGGGCAACGCTGGTGGTGTACGTTTGCGTTTGATTTCCGATCAGTTACAGAAGCCGCATGGCTGTGTTTTATTTCAACAGGTCCTTCAAGCCGCCATCTTCCCAGGTTTTGACGACTGTTTGGTGACGTCGTATAAACTGTGACGTCACTTGTATGTTTCACCGCGGGCGCAGATTTTTGTACACAGTCAAACCCATCCGAGTGGCGAGAAAAGTTTACTAATGATGGCCAAAACACACTTGCGCCAGCGGCAATGCTGAAAAATGGCTTCCCTATATTTAAATTATATATGTCACAGGCCAGAGCTAAATCCAGTCCAGTCTATACATGGCTCTGGTCTAGGCCAGCTCAGTATTGGGATCTGGTCTAGGCCAGTTCTAAACTGGTCTAGGCCAGATCAAAATCAAGCTTCTCAATTTAGAACTGGTCTAGGCCAGTTCTAAATTGGACCAGTCCAGATTGCTATTGAGATCTGGACTTTGCTAGATCAAAATTCACCATCTTAAAATGTTCTCAGTGTAATATATGATTATTCGAATTATATAACATGTTCACATATATATTTTAATTATTTTTTTTCAATAGGCCTATTTGCAGTATATTTTGTCATATATTGTGCTCTTTATATCTGCTCTGTGGTAAAAGAAAACCAGCTTGCCAACCTATGTGATAAAAAGAGGGGAGATTTCTGATTACTCAGTCTATGTCTCAAAAGGTAAGATTCAAATATACTATAATTGGCTGGAATATTAAAAAAAATATAAAGTAATGCTGAATATTAGTTTGTGTTTTTATTATTTTCCCCAAATCTGTTGAGCTTTAAAAGTCTTTATTATATATCATAAATTTTTAGCCCAGCTGACTCTAAAACATTTGAGCCATAGCAATGGCTCTTTGTCTGTCTGTCTGTCTGTCCAGCTACCTGCCTGTCTTGATTTCTATTAAAGTGACAAAACCATTTTAGTTTCCGAAATTTTGCATACAGATGATTAGAGGCAGCAATATTACCATACATGAAACAAGGTTATGATGACCTCCTCCCTTCGAGGGTGCTTCTACATTAAACTGTAGAAACTGCTTAATAACTAAAACACCAATGCTGCACATATTTGGAATTAAGTCAATATAGTGGGTAATGCTTTGAGAAATCATCGGCTTGGAAATAGGGTATCTGGTAAGCCACAACAGCAGGACAAATTTACATATAATTAATATGTAAATAGCTGCATGTACAATGATATCATCCAGAATATATAACTTATTTCAATTTAGATTTAAGTGTAAACCAGGAAATTATTGCAAATAATGTATTCTTTTTTATTACTTGCAATATATTTAAAATTTTGTTCTACTTTAACCCTGGCACATTTTTGTCCTGTAAACAGTGTTGATTTCATTTCATATCAGTCTGAAAACAAATATTATCCTCCGCTTAAGCTCAACAGACTTAGTCAGCTGAGCTAAAAATTAATGCATCAATTTGCACTTTTAATTTGCAAACTCTAGCGGCAGGGGTAATATTTTTTGGGCAGTGTATGTTTGTCTGTTAATATGTTTGTCTGTTAGCACGATGACACAAAAAGTCCTGAACAGACTTTTAATGAAATTTTCAGGATAGCTCGGCAAAGATACAAGTACGCTCCCGAGGCAGCGGAAATCTTACGCTTCTGAAGAAGCAACTGATTTTCACGCTGCCAGTTTTGACCGTTTATGATATATTTAGACACCAGGTGGCGGTTCGTTGTCTGCTAACCAAAACGTGCGTATGATGTGACAAGCAGCCAACCAGATGCCAATAAACAAACACGCGACAGGCATCCTGGCTCCGCCCATAGCTGCGCTTCAAGCGCCGTTTGAAGACAAGTTTACGTTCGAATTTTAATTGCTCCCTCTGCATTCTCGCTTCATCGACCGATTCGATTCTGACAATATGACTGTATAAGCGTAGCCATGTGTCTGGTGTCTGCAGAACTGAAACCAGCCAGTGAGGTGTGCACGCAGCCTTTGTTGTTACGTTTCGTTTGAATTACAGCTCACCGACCGGCCATCTTATGTGCGCAAGACCTTAAGTAAACCCCGTCTGCGGCAATTCTCTCTGAGCCTGTGGCCTGTCCATACGGTTACCGGGGCGATGAGCTGTCACTCAAAACGAAATGAACATGATTGACTCCGTGTATTCCTCGCTTGGCCGTGTCTTCCAGCACAATGTCTCATCTGATTGGACAAAAATACAGTGCTCCGCTCTGGTGTAGCAATTCAGGATACGAGGTCATAACAAACAGCGCATACCATATAGGAAGTAGGCCTATAGTTAAAGCGCTGTGTAAAGAGCGTAAGATACAAGGAACAATTGATAAATTTTTTGGGCGATCCATGTGTTAAAAACCCTGGAATGAGCTCGCGGGTTTTATGGGGGGGGGGGGGGGGGGGGGGTCTATTGCATATTAGCTTACACTGATGAAAGGAGCGCATAATTTGTTTTTGAAACCGTTAAAAAAGGTTGTTTGGGCTCAAAAGGGGAGGGATCCACCACTGAAACCTTTCATTAACATAAGTTTATGATAGACACCTATAGTTAATACGTACAGCCACGGCGATATATGCCTGAAGTTATGGCTCAGGTGTAATCCATTATTCATTCCGGGCAAAGGTAACATCATTATCCCAGTAACATGCAATGCTGGCATTGCTGCCCCAAGCGGGCATGGAAGGTCCGATCCCCTGCGTGACGGCATGCTATTACATTTGCCCTTCGGAAATCCAAAGATCCAGCGCAGTTGTGGAAAGAACCTCCATACTGAATAAATGCTGCGAGATGGAACGCTAAAATCCCGGGCCCTACATGGTTTAGCGCCATGAATAAGGTTTGTTGCCTTGATTTACATATTTCCGGCAAATATATATATATATATATATATATATATATATATATATATATATTTATATATAGACTTGTGTGTCGGATAAAAATCTATGTCATTTTTATACCATACAAAATAATAGCTGTAAATCATTACAATGAGGCGAAACGCCCTGACCTGTTGCGTTAACACCATAAGGCCTACTTTTACGTAACAGTTACTCAAACCCCTAACAATTTGGTTGTATAATGAATATTTTTGGCGAAAAAAAGGTCTTGTCAAATATGTATATGTGCATGTGTATATCATGACAATATGACTCACGTAAATTAAAAAATTTTCTTCATGAATATATTTATATTCATTATGTCTGTTTAGAAACTAATCGTCCTAATAAAATACCTTTCATTTTCTCACCGCTATTTATAATTTGATATAGAAAGCAACATGCTTTTCACATAGATATGTATACATTGTATTTTTAATGATTATGTACCCGTACATTAAGTACATTAATTAACATAATCAGTAATCTGGCTACAGGTTCGATACGTTATCTCCTTATGTACTGAATGGTTGTCCAAAGACAGTTTTTGTCAAGGTCCAACATCTTCATCATTCTCAGCTTGCCTAATTATAAAAAGGAGCTGGTTTTCTCTAACTTTCGGCATCCAGATTCACCTAATTCTTATCGTTTAAAAGGTCTCCGCAGCGCTGCACTGGACAAGATGATGTATGGTTTCGCTTGCTCAACCACTTTCAACATTTGTGTCTACCGTGTCCTCTATATTCTCGCCAGAGAAAGCCGTTTAAGTCGCCTTAGGTATGAGAAAGCAGATAGATTGACTTTTCAAAATGTCAGGCCGTTACATTGAACAGCTCCTGAGATATGTGTGATTTTCACTAAAAACAGACCAACAGGTGTACGCACGATAAAACTCACTACAGATGGCATAACCATTCTTGTATACAAGGTAAACCTCTCCTAGATCTATGGACATGCAAATTTTCTTGCGGATTCATCCAAACACTCTTGAGATTATTGCTTGAATATATTCTACAAGCACGTTATTTTAGGTGGCGCCACCAGTCACGCGTAAAAGAAATCTAGCCACGATGGATCTACATTAAAAATTTCAGGCAACTACGCCCAACCATTCCTTAGGTATATGTGATGTTTACCCAAAAAAGATGCAAAGATAGACATCACGCAAAAAAAAAAAAAAAAAAAAAAAAAAACGATTAGGCACCACTAGTTTTGTATACAAGATAAAGTAATCCAAGATCTAGGAAGATACACAAATTCAGGCTGATTCATTAAAGGGTCCTAATGAGATTTTTGACGTCTGTCAACTTAAAGTCATCCCCTGAACCTTTCATAAATATAGGTAAGAAAACAACAATCGCAGAGACTGTTCGTTTTGTATATATCCACTTGTTTACAGTATGTGAGGGCCCGTCAGTATAATCAAAACACCTTCTAAGACATCTGGTGGCAAGTTAGATGAACCAAAGTTTTCCAAATTGGAATTTTACATCTGATGAACTTTCAGCTGCCCTAGCCCACAACCTTAGGTTATACCGTTTTTCTTTTCTTTACTCACAACTTGTTTGTAAACAAGCTCATACATCCATCACAGAGGCGTTATAAGATTTTTTTCTGAACAGGAATGACCCTAATTCAACAATAATTCAATCAAATAATTGCATATATAGAACATGAAGTAGCAGTCTAATTATTAATTAATATATAATGATACTAACACATATAACATGACTGCATACTTGAGTACCCAATGTTCCTATATTGCCATCATCAGTGAGTATGAGACACATAATTTAACCATCTATTATTCTTCGTCTCCTCAAAAGGGTATTATATACATATGCAGCAACATTTATTTTTTCAACATGATTGTCTTAATTGAATAATTTAGCTAGACGACCAGAGGTCGAGCGGGTGCCGGAAGTTGAAATGACAGACAGACGGACAGACGATACAAAGTGTCGGTTTTCCATCAACTGAGTGACCTTCAAAGTGAATGCCGAGGAATTAGGGCCTGTAGAATGACATATATTACACAATATAACATGAAAGCATACAAAGCTTACAACAACTGACAAACAGAAAAACATCCTGACACACTGACACATTTTAGATAACATATGATTAGATAAACATATGGAGAAGATATATAGGATCAAAATGAGTTATAATTTGTGCAGATAAAGTTCACAGTAAATTTTGGAGGAAAGGCCAAGCACCGATATGTTGCAGTGGTTCGAGCGCAGGGCCCCTAGCAACCATATCCCGAAAATAAAAAAAAAACAGTTTGGAGATATAAGTGTATGACATAAGATGTGCCAGTTTCAAAAGGATTCTTTCAAAACTGTCACCTGTAGAATGCTCTATGTGAGACGCAAGAACCAGTATCAGGCGAATTTGAGGACAACTGACAAACAGACGGACACACTGACAAAGTGACTCAAGATTGAGTCCAAATGACTACACCAGGTTAATCTAGAAGACTCAGAGGGAGAAAATAAGCTATAGTTTATGTTATTGATGTTTATAGTTCTGGAGATATAACAAAAAAAAATATGATGGGGAGGGTCGAGTGTATCGCCCCCTAGTGGCCATATCGGGAAAATGAAAAATCAGTTTCGAGATATTAGTGTATGACATAAGATGTACCAGTTTCAAAAAGATTCTTTCAAAACTGTGGTCTGTAGAATGTTATACGTGAGACGCAAGCAACAGCAAGCAGGCGAATTTGAGGACAACTGACAAACAGACAGACATACTGACAAAGTGACACAAGATTGAGACCAGATGACTAAACGAATTATGGAGAAGACTAAGAGGAAGAAAATAAAGTAGAGTTTTTGTAATTGAGGCTTATAATTTTGGAGATATGGACAAAACATGATATGTTTGGGAGGTTTGCATACAGCGCCCCCTAGCGGCCGTATTAAAAAATGAAAAAACGGTTTCGAGATAATAGTGTGGGACTTACGATATGTCAGTTTCAAAAAGATTCCTGCAAAACTGTGGCCTCCAGGGCAAGATTACTGAAATCTCGAAATATCTCGTTTGACGAGATATTATACGAGATATGAGATATTGCAAGACTTTTAATAAAATCTTGTAGTTCAAGTTGAATGCTATCTGATGCAAAATACTAGACCTCTGTACCTTTAAAACTGACCAAGTTAGAAAAATATTTCTAATATAATAATATTTCCGTTACCATGGTTACCGCAAATTGAGTCAGCTACACACCAGAAGACAGGCCTTGGAATGACGATTAAAACGAAGTAAACACCATTTTGTATACATTTGATGACCTTGACCTTGACTCTTGACCAAAAACAATAAGCTCCTATCATTTTACATTTTCCATCAACTGTGTAAGTTTGAAAGCGATTGCTGCAGAATTGCGACCTGTAGAGAGTGAAAAGTCAGACAGACAGAAAGACAAACAGACATCCGCGACTGACCAACCAGCTTGTCGAAATCAGAGGTTTCCGGTAAGCAATAACATTTTGTTCACTTAGACAATGTAAATCTTGTCTGAAGTATGTTAACCTGAAATCATTATTATATGATTAAGATTCTTGCATTAAGTGAGCTTCATCCTCAACAATATTGTATTCATGATGCAAACAATATTTACAGATGTTTCTTATTTGGAATACAATATTATAAATACCTTCCAAGAGTCAGCATAGATTTAAAAGCACCATAATAATATAATTTACTACACAACTCAATATCACAATGCAAGTTTTGAATAGCCATGTCTTTTATTCTCATTTCAAATTCTTTCGAATTCACAGCTCCAACATACTGTACCATGCAAACATATCCAAAACCAGACTCAAATAGCAATGACTTAAATGAGATACCCAATTTGAATTACCACTATTTTCTAAATTCATCAACAAACCGCACACCTGTTTCTGAAACCTATGTTCTTGTATAGACAGTAATTTAACCCAATACTTAACACAACGTAATAAACAAGTTACAAACAAAGGAAATCTACCGCAATCTCCAAATGCTGCTGCATTTGGAGTATTCTGGTCTACAATGAAAATTTATTTGCAAAATTTGTACTGTACTCTCTCTATAATTTCTTATTTCTTAAAACCCCATAATTCACATCCATATATTAATACTAGCACCACCATTTGATCAAAAAGATAAAAGAGATGTTTTGTACTACCATATTTACACTTTACTGTATTTTTTAATCATACATACATCTTTGTTTGCTTGCAAAGCTTGCTGTTGTTGTGTTTTTGACCAAGATAGTTTTGTAGAGGAAGTGTATAGAGATATTTTATAGCATGGAGCCACTTCTAACTGTATACCATTTAAATTCAATTTTTCAACTTTTCGTAAAGTACATGATTTTAGGCCGATACGCCAAACCACTCCTGAGAAAAGGATATTGATGTTTTTTTACGAAAACGCCACCTGTCTGACCTACGATAAAGCAATGCAAACAGATACACGTTGAAAAATTTCAGGCTGATACATCCAACCACTCCTTCTATATGTACAATTTCCCCCCTACACAGATTTATGGAAGGACGCTACGCAAAACTATTGTAGGTGGCGCCACCATGTTTATGTATGAAATTAAGGTACCAAAGATCTATGACCATCACACTATTCCTGAGATAAATGCATGGATGTATTTTTCGAATATGTGATTATAGGTTGCGCCACAAGTCATGTATACGAGAAAGCTATCAAAGATGAATGGACGTGCCTAATTTCAGGCCGAAACATTGAACCACTCCTAAGATATGAGTGATTTTCACCCAAAGCAAACGCACGGATTGGTCGCTATGAAAATGATTGCATTTGGCGCCACCAGTCTTGAGTTTGAATTTAAGGTATCAAAGATACACTTTCAGCCCAATACAACGAACCGTCTTAAATGCCGGTTTTGTCCTACACGGCTTGTTGTTGTTTTCCCATGCACATACTAACTCAGTTGAAATATGATGAAATAGCCGTTCAAAATGGCGAACTTTATGGTAAATGCCGTTACACCCGATTCCGTTTTAGCATACAAGTTGCAAAGTCACGGCAAATATGTCGGATACATGGTTTTCTAGCGGATTTAAATAAAAAAAGGCACCCTTGATAGGTATGTTTAATTCTCGCTAGAAGTCGAGAATGATCTTTTATGTCTATCGATACTTAGCATACCGTTTTGTTTTTAGAAGCGGATTCAGGGGTCCAGGACCCCCCCCCCCCCCTTTTTTTTTTTACCCAGAAACCACAACCTTTTTAGACTTCTAAACCAAATTTTGTGGTCTGAACCCCATTCACAAGACCTTGCATAGGGCCTTTATTTTAGGTTTTTCAAGTGTCATCCTGGGTTGGACCCCACCCTTTTTTTCCTAAACCATGGATCCACTCCTGGTTTTACGCAATTTAGTAGAAAATATAAACATTAAAGCAGTTTTAGGGCTATTGTGAACCCTGTCTTTTCAAATACTACATTGGTGGTGCAACAAGACAGCTGCTGTTCAAATTCTTTAGCCAAGATAAATGTGTATTAGATATATGTGTGTTTTTCAGTCAAAACGACGCACGGATGAACAGTACGCACAAAAGTGCAGGTGGCACCACTTGTCTTGTGTGTGAGAGAAAGTTATCGAAGAGCCATATATGTGCACGGAGGGATGCATGTGCTAAAACAGTTGTAGGTTGCGCCACTACTCTTGTATTCGAGAAAGCTATCCAAGTTCTATGTACATGCAAATTTCAGGTCAATACATCAAACCACCAAGATAATATGTGTGATTTAACAAAATCATTGATTTTCATTAAAGTATTAAAACATATCACACTACCTCACACTACAGATAACTGCAATATCAGTGCCCTCATTTTTCGTCTCTTTCTAATATATAGTGGTCTTATCTGAAGAAAATCCCTTATAATTTGTCTGTAGAAGTAAAAAAAAATTAAAATAATTTGTTTTCCTCATAATTATAAATACATTTAACAAAACATTGTGTGCATCCCTCTGTCAAGGAAACTGCATGGCAACCAAGGGTACTTGCTGTGAACCTCGCGTTTATTATTGCCTCTGTTTTAGTATTATTTCTACAAAGAATCACTTTATTTCAAAATGCGAAAAATTAACTTACATTGGTGTATATATCTTGATACCAGGGTCCTTCCCCAAACACCATAAGAAATAGTTTAGAATCGACAATCACATATCACAAGCCACACCTTTACCGACACCGTCATGACGGCAGCACCGAGCATTCGAGTCCGTTATATTAACATGGAAAAGACATTTTGATGTATTTCAATAAAAAAAAGGTCAGTCTAATTTTAAATGGTGGGATTCCTGGACACGTTTCCTCTAACGAAAGTCGAATTAATGTCTCATCCATGGGCCCGTATAAACAAGCAGAAAATCACGTGCAATGTTCCTGTATAACACACCCATTTAATA
Organism: Sipunculus nudus; assembly: GCA_026874595.1. NCBI lineage: Eukaryota > Metazoa > Annelida > Sipuncula > Golfingiida > Sipunculidae > Sipunculus > Sipunculus nudus. The sequence continues at coordinate 39,250,605 of CM049311.1, forward strand.
TGTGTGTGTTTACAAAGTTATTCATTCATTCAAGTATGGTAGATATTATATATATATATATATATATATATATATATATATATATATATATATATATATAAAATAATGCAGTGTTTTCACGTGAACACCGTGACGAATCCGTTATGTATTAAATGACAGTATATGAATCTCCATGACGTCACCCTGTGCGCAATTACCATCATATGTCCTGACATATGACATACAGCTGATACTCAACGAGTAATTCTTTAATTAAATAGGAAAGTTTTGAACACTGCTTGAATCCCTGCCTGTATCCGAAACCGAGGCCAAATATGATCGTATAACTCTAGATCATAGAGCTTTCTCAGGTGCGGAATATATTTTATTATCATTTTAGTCAGCAGACATTCATTTATGATTATTATTATTATTATTATTATTATTATTATTATTATTATTATTATTATTAGAAGTAGTAGTAATAGTAGTAGCAGTAATTGTTTTATATTATTGGGGAGGATGTTAAACCTTAAACTTTTAGTTCAGTAATGCGAAATTCCCAGGCTTTAACCACTTAAGCTCTTAGAAACTAGGTTAAAAATCTCACAAGATATCAGAAGCTCAAAAGATAGCAGAACCCCCATTCTAAATTCACTCAAATACTTGTAGAATTGTTTCATATAACTTAAATACTCATTATTATATCAATATTTATTAAGGCTTGTACTAAAATCAACTTTAAGATGTGTTAATTTCCCCATATATAGATATATAAGGTTGCAAAATTTTAGGAAGTGCTTATTTCCACTCCCCCTGGGAGTTATCAATCCCCATGTTAGATAGAATTGTTGTTTGTCAAAATAAAAAATTTACATTAGCTCGACACTCTCGATACTATTACCCTAGCCGTTACAATCCGACTCAGCAGGCAATGATAACTGGGCTGGTAAGCCTACTTGACCAGTAATCTGTTCGTTATGTCAGAGGGCCGATATGGCGCCATTGTTACTCCGGCAAATTAAACTGTACATGTCTTAAACTTTATATCTCATATATCTTATGCAATAAATGAAATGCATTTCAATATAAAAACTGAAACAAATAATTGTTAAAAGTACCCAAATGTATAACTAGGTATCCTTAATGGCAATAATGCTCCAATCGACGTCCATGAAAAAGGTAACGTAAACAAGCAATAATTCAGACCTGCTTTTAAACTGGAAGGAATAACCTGAATGACCAAACTTTTGTTTCTTTACCACCAAAAATACTAAGACCCTCAGCCTTTATCATAAGGGGGAGTGGAAATAAAGCCTGCCTAATTTTATTATATACTTTATCTCCTAAAATGAGGTCCCAGTCGGAATTCAGTTTCTTTTAGCTAATGGTTATATTAAAAATCTTTGTGGATCTTTTTGCCGATTTAATATAAAGGAAACAGGCCAGATGGGGCTAAAGGCAATCAATCAGACTATATATATATATATATATATATATATATATATATATATATATATATATATATACCTATATATACATAGTCGAAGTAGGGAACCTTCCGTCGGCCGACCTATTCAATAAACTAAAGTGCAATTATTTCACCCTGGGAGTCTATAACTGAGCACGTGTAATCCAATGTCCAAGGCTACGTCAAGCAGAAACTCTGACATGCTTAAAATTTCATCGAAGGCGAAGTGTCAGGCCTGAAAGGTGCAGTAGTGACCTCTACCGGTGATAAGGCGTAAACTAATTTTTTGCAAGTCTTTGCGGCAGGACGCAGGCGCTCGCACTTAGCAACGCCGCCATATTGGGTTTTGTTGACACTACAACCGAGAAGGGACAGCGTAAAATCAGACTTTTCAGATGCTGTCAAAGTAATAAGCTGTCACTGGATGGTATATTAACTTAAAATGTAAGTGTTATATTAATATTATAAAACATCAAACTGTCGCAAAAAACTTTAAAGCTCGTATTTCGAAGAGAAGTGACCGCTTCGAATGCTTCAATCTTAAGTTTTCGAATCAAACAAGACTTGGGGGGGGGGGGGGGGGGGGGGGGGGTTGAACTTGAAGTAACTCACTAACTGCATATATATCCGGCGTGGGTATCCAAGTTCATGGATACCGCTGCATAAAAAGTTTAAGAAAAAAAAATTGCTGGTTCTTATATCCTATGCCAAGAAAGGTCTTATAAAATCAAATAATGTATTAATAACAAGGGAACTTGTAAGTTGCCACAAATTTCACTAAGACCGCAAGAGGCTTGCACTGTTGAGTGTTGTCCTGTTGACCGTTGTTGTTGTCGCTGGAGCTGTATACATCATAACAGGGAAAAAGTTAAATATAGTCTGGCTAGGGTTGTTATCATGACCAAGTATATATATATATATATCTGTCATTGTCGGTGCTAATGCCAAAATGCAACAAACAGGCTGTCAGGCTACCCTTTAGTCCGCCACGTACGGACTCAATTTATCTGTGATATGGAGTCCGACCGTCTGGTGGTGAGAGTTCATCCTGCGGTACATTGAGGGAACTGTAACATGAAGTACCACTGCTTGTTGTGCGATAGAGAAGCAATCTTGTATTTATATATAGAAATAAACTTATTATGTATCAAATTTAATCAATATATCACCTTTATGTGCACCTGTAAATGTTTTTTTCCTTTGAACTGCCGGGGTTCAGTTGTTGCATGTGCAACAGGACACCGCCGGAAAAGGAATCCCATGCAAATTAGGTGGGCAATCTATGCATAAGAGGAATTCAGGGGGGCTTTTTCCAGGAATGCCAGTGCCGTTCACTAGGATAGACCATATTTTCATAAGCATCCTTCCCATCATACATTGTGTGTTGTCAATGATGCTAATTTCCTATTGGCTGTTCCAACATAGCGAGCTCCAGCGGCCCGACAGAGACAAAGTAATATATGAATAATATGTGGGGTTTGACTGGTGTCCTCACGTTACACGAGGCATATATCTTAGGGGTTGTACGGATCCGTACAATCTTGGATAGTAAAGAATCTCCCCACCAGAGGCTGCAGCGCTTGATCAGTGTTTACTATATATGTCAGCGCTGCAAGACTGCAGCAAGCTACCCTTATGGTCATCATCAATGACGGACGGATGGCTGTTTCATATGCTTATTTTTTCAAAACGCCTGCCCATGCCCCTGCATCTGCCTTTTGTGTCATTCTTTTGAGCAAAAGGACCTGCAGGGCCTGGCTCCCCTCCGTGGGATAAAAAAATAAGGGCCAGTTACTGTCACCATTAACGTTTGAGGTGAGGTCATCTATACTACACTTTTACCTTCATTTTTCGTTAAGGGGGGACCTGTTATAGCATAGGTGCTTGAATCCCTAAATAAACAATATATATATGTTTTGTATTTATTAATTTATGATAATAAAGTATTTTGATGAGATTTCAGACCTGTGGCCATGAATACATCCCCCTTTTCTGAAAAAGGGAAGGCTGCTATTGTTAACAGTGCCTGGTTGCTTGAATGAAGCCACTCCATGAGTGAGGGAATCCCTGGAAAATCCCATATGATGTTAGTCTAGCTAGATTTATTTTTATTTTGGAAAATTATTTTAAGGGTGCACAGTTATTGATATTGTCTTACTATTAACTGTTGCATTAATATATTTCCATATGAAGAAAGACAGTTTATTTGCTTCAATTTATATAAAAGTAAGTGTTTATATGTTTGAGATTATCCACCAATAATCTTTCAGGAAAAGCATCATGTGTAGCTATGTATGGATGAGTACCACTTCAGACAGTCCAAGGTTAAGTGCTGCTACTAGTGAGAAAAGCCATTTCTGTCCAGATATTGTGGCTCTTGATGAGCCTGCAGGGTTGGCAAGTTTTAGGCATGAAGATTTTAACCATAGGTTATAACCTGGTTAAAACTGCCCCGTCTAAAACAGGTTTTAGGCAGGTTTTAGGCACCAAAAGTGCCCAAAACCTATATTTGTTTAAAATTTTTACTTAAAGATCTATAAAACTACCAAACTGGCTGGGGTGATGCAGTCACAAGGCTTTCCTGGGCTTCTGGAAGCTTTCAAGTATTAGTAATGCATGATTTCCTGTTGGCTGGCATCATGCAGTCTTCAAAGAGCCTGTAAAGGTGTCTGGAGCATGAGACCATGTTTGTGTGGCACATAGTTTCATTGGCTAAGGTAATGTCATTATCAGGACCCTTTGGGTTTCCTGATGAGTGCCCTGTTACCTGGAATGATGTAACAGAGCCTCCAGTATGCCTCTTGTAAGGCAGGGTATCAGAGGGGAGGCCATGCCTGATTAAACAAGTTAATTACAATTTATCAAGTTGATGGGGTCATAAGACCCAATGGTCATAAGTCCTACTTGCTGTGTCCTAGTAGATGTTCATGTAAACTTTCATACATGACTAGGAAAATGCAATCAAGCCCTTGCCCTGAAGACTGTTCTTGAGTCACTTTTTACTGAGTGATGCAGTCAGGGCCCCTGAACATGACATGTAGGTTTCTCAGGCGTTCAGGTTTAACACAGCCCAAAAGTAAGTATGAATATTTTGTGGTTTGCAACATATTCATTGCAATATATTTTCACATTTTCAGTTTTATACTAATTATAGTGTTTCATGAGGATTCCATTTTCACAATCTTATCATATAATTAACAGAGACTGAGAGTATATCCATCATTATACAGAAGATAAATATGTGCATAAAATCTTAAAATTTGACAAGGGATGACCTAGCTAAGGGAATAAACAAATAGTGGAAATTCTTGTTCATATTTTTAGTTTATGGCTAGCATAAAAGATCTATAATAATTTATAAAATCAATCCATTGCTTTTTGCCATTTGAAGCAACAGGCATACAAAACATACATGATATGTTAGTGAGAGTACAGTACAAAGGGCTATTCATCAGTGTAAATGGAACAACATTTTGAATTTGGGAAAACTTCTTTTCCATTTATCACAAAATTTTATCCCTTGTGACCAAAAAGCCAATAAAAGTATCTGGGTATAAGCTTAAAGTAAGAGCATTCTTTTATAAATTGGCACTGGCAGTACTGGAGGTAGGAGAGTCAGAGAACTGTGTTCATAAGGAAATCCTGAAGTAGTGTTGTATTCATTTGTTGCTTTTTTTGTATCATGGTTTGTTTAGTCTTAATAAAGTGATCCTCAATTTTTAATTTGTTGAGCATATTTCTTTAATGCATTTAGTTGTTTATAGTTAAACTACAAGTCATAGGTGGGGTAAATAAGGTTTTAGGCAGTTAAAGGCAGTTTTAGGCAGGTTATAACCTATTTTAGGCAGTTAAAGGCAGGTTTTAGGCTCTGCCCTGCCGAAAACAGGTTTTGGGCAGCCTAAAACCCAACCCTGTGATGAGGAAAGACTAGCAGAAGTGTTTAAATGTAGATTTTAGTGAGGAAAACATAAGTAAACTGAATTTTAAAGACTGAAACAGTAAATCACCTTATATTTGCTCAAGCGTAGAAATCCTGTCAGCAGCCTTCCCTTTTCTTTCATAAAAGGAGAAATATTCACGCCCATATGTCTGAAAATCACAACAGAATACTTTTTTATCATAATATATACATTGGAAAAACCATATATATCATTTTTATAGGGATTCAAGCACCTGTGGTTTTAGGATGTCACATATCAAATAATGTGGGATTTAGCTTTTTTGTGGCACCACCTGCATTAACATATATTTTACTGGGGAAAACTAAAAAACCTTTGATAATCTTCTTCTTCAAAATAGTTCAGCCAAATTGTTTATTATTTCACAGAAATGACCCCAGAGTGAGCTTTCTTAAGTTTGTTCAAATGGTTTTGGTTTAATAATTTTTGGCTGAGTTACAAGAATTTGAACTGGTCATTTGCTCAAGTAAGCATACTTACATAACAATCTCAGAAACAGGAGCAATCATCCCCAAGTTTTGTGCACTGAAATGTTGGTCACAGGACTCATATTTGAAATTTAGGTTTTGTGGCGCCAACTACACTGACCTGTTTTTTACGGACAAAAACATTGTAATTTTAGCCTCTTTCAGCTTAAAAATGTTTCATGATGAAACCGTCAAACTGAATTGTTTAAATTTTTACAAGAATTATCCTAGGGTAAAATTCTTTTCATTGTATAAGAATAGATTGGACAACATTTTGTCTGTATCCATAAATAGCTTGGCAGACTTCCAACAATTTCAGACTTGGCAACAAACCAAGTCTAGGTCTAGATCTAGTTATAGCTTTGGCAGACTGCCAATTTATTAGATTATGCAACAGGTCAAGAGGACACTCAGTGCATCAAGGTACAGATCAAAAGTTCACTCAGTGCAGTCAGGTGCAGGTCAAGAGTTCATTCAGTGCAGTAACTGCAGCTAGCAATTTGTTCTGGCCCACTCAGGGCAACTGCCTTTCTCACCTATGCATTGTCAGCCCAGTGCACCTGACTCAAGAGAAGTGTGATGCATTGGCCTCTTATTTTGACCTGTCTATGCATCTTTGATGGCTTTCTCATACATAAGACTGGTGTCGCCACCTACAATGACTTTCGCACCGTGTATGTACCTGTTTATTTCTTGGGAGGGATTTGCTATATCAGCCTGAAATTGTGCATATTTATACATATCGGATAGCTTTGTCGTATACAAGATCGGTGGTGCCACCTTCAAAAATGTTTGCACAGTTTATGTCCCTGCTTATTTTTCAAGAGGGATTTGATATATCAGCCTGAAATTGGGCATATATATACATCTCATATAGCTTTGTAGTATGCAATATATGTGGCGCTACCTACAATTCCTTTTGTAGTGTATGCTCCTGCTTATTCCTCAGGAGTGATTTGACATATCAGCCTGAAATTGTACATGTCCATACATTGATCTCCTATAGTTTTGTTGTATACAAGACTTGTAGCACTACCTACAATTGTTTCATACATCTGTGCACATAGCTGAAGAGTGGTTTGAAGTATCTGCCTGAAAGATTGCATGTCCATACATCTTTGATGGCTCTCTCTTACATAAGACTGCTGGTGCCACCTACAATCATTTTTGTGTTGTTTGCACCCATGCCAATATTTCGGCAGTGACATAATTAGTGTAATTGGTGCATGTACTAAGGTTCAAATTGTTCAGTGCTTGCATTGTACATATACATGTCACACTTGTACTTGAAAAGTAAAGGTCTAGCATGGAATTATAAAACCTGATGTATATCCTATTTGACAGGCTCACATTAGGCCTGTAGGCCTTGTTTTATATAACAAATGGACTCATTGTTGGCCAGTATGATTCTGTATATTTCATTATACATCTAATTTTACATTTATCCAAGACTAGATGTTGAGCAAAAAGAATCAAGATCTGCAAATATAAATAATTAAATATCAGTAGGATTGAATTATTTAGAGATGTGCCATCCCAGACAGGGGGTTATAAAAGGAGCTGAATGCAGAATATAATTGCTATAAAAAAAGGTATCACTGGATTATTTTTGTGGTCATGAAGTGGAATGGGATTATTTAACATGCTGGGAAGAATGGCATGAGAAAGCATGAATCTCCAGTGGGACTGTGTCATTAAGCTGATGTTGCCATCCAGTGTAGCTGAAATTGATGTTTTCACTACAGACTATTCATTTAGTGAACTGTGCATGAAAATATGCAGGGTGTAAGTCAGAGTTGTCACAAAATGTATTTTTTGAGGAAAAATCTAACCTTGTTTGCTGTAGTCAACAAGATGGCGGCACCAGGAGCTCGGCCATCCAGAAGTTCTCATGGACGACAATTTAACCCAGCCATAGGGCAGCCCCCGTCCCCTCCGCAAACAGCGGGGGAGGGAAAGAGATACCCAGAAATCAAGCAGCGGGGCTACTACTCTGATGTACTTGGAACTGGCACACAACACAACCTTGAAGTAAGTACTCATAGCAGGAACTGAAATACTAATAAATTAAATAGATGACAGTTATCAATTTGTTTATATATATTTAGTTTTTCCATTATAATGAAATTTAAGTATACCATTTTTAGCTCAGCTGACTATAAGTCAACTGAGCTATAGTTGTGGTCCATTGTCCATCCGTCCGTTAGACTGGCAAGTTTTGAAACCATTAGACCTACGAATCCAAAATTTGGCATGCTGTTAGATTTCCCCAAGATCTCTTACCAAACTGAAAATTGGGTCACTGTGACTTCGTTCGCTCGAGAAATAAAGGAAAAACCTCAAATTTCAATAAAAATCCTATTATCACACTTCAGGACTGCCTTATATCAAAACCACCGATCTGTTTTCCTTAATATTTACCAGAAGTATTCTCCCATGTATTTCCTATATACTTGCCAGAAATTCGTTAAGTTCGTTAAGTGTGATTTCTTGAAGTTATGAGCCTGAACATAAAGCACTTTGTAAAAAATCAGGAAAAATATTTACTAACTAAACATGAAAATTTTTGAAGCTAGAGATTTTTTTTCTGAGTATATAACTTTGTGTAATTAAGATTCAATTTTATACCCAAAATTAGATCCAGATTTTGTAAACTTTTTAAGTTATTAGCATTAAAATAAAATCAGTACCTTAAATTTTTCCCCATCTTTGACCATGGCATGTTTTTTCCTGTGAGTACCGTTGAATTAATTTTCACAGCATGTTAAAATAAGTATTTAATTTGTTTGAAACTGAAATTTGAAAATAAAAGCTTGAAAATTAGGCTAGTTATTGAATTTTTCGTCTAGGCTCTATTGTAGTAATATGGTTAATCCATATGCAGGCCCCCACTCCTGGTCACTGAAAGTCAACTATGCCAGGGTTCCTTATTTGTTAGGCACTGGGGGTGATCGCCTGCTATGAAAAAAATTGCTGTCATCTGTTAAAAGGGCACAAATCCTACATGAAATCTTCTCACTTTACATCCAGAGAGGTCCACAAAAAGTCTCCTTGGAAACCTGGAATTAGGTCTGTTATCCATATTCATCAAGCTATGGGGCTCTCAGTTATTATCAACATGTCAGTCGGCTGAGCGACATGACCCACGGGTCACTTGTTACCTTCAAGGTCAACTTCAGCTGAGCACAGTGACCCATGGGTCCCTTGCTTTTTATTGAACTATTATATGACCCCTTTGTCTTTTTCATGTTCCTAACTGCTTTGTCTCTGTTTAATCCCCATACATATTTGCATATATAATGTCAGAAGAACTAGCTGACTTCTGACATGTATTGCTTGATACTCTTTGTTCGTTCATCAGTCTAAAAAAACAGAAGAATATACTATGATGAAATGCACACAAGCAACATTAAAAAAAAAATAATACAACGTTTAATATGATGACATCACAAAAAGTAAATTTGGGAAGCAGAATGTTGTCTCCCTTTGTTTGTTGATTTGTGTTGTTGTTTTACAGAATTTGTTTTCTGGACCTGAAGCCCAGCAGGATGTAATGTGGAATGTTGCAAAAGATCAACATACACCTAATGGTGAGTGCATTGTGTATATCATATAGATGAAGGAAGAGAATTTGTTTTCCTTGAAATAAGGAAGAGAAAACACCAGATCCAGATGCTGGAAACTTTCAGGTGGCATGTAAGCTGCTTTTATAGAATATTGCATGCAAAATACAATTAAAGATACTTGAAGCTCACAACACAGTATTACTTATGCCTGTCCTTGGACATTGGTATTATGAGAAGTAAAAATTAAAATAAAAAAAAAAGAACCAACATACAAATTTGTCTAAGTGTTGTGATAGGTGGGTTTATTGTCAATAACTTCTGTATCCTATTTAATATAACAAAATTTTGTTTACAAAACCAAAAATATACTTCAGTTAACAACTTCAACTTCAATTTCAGTAAACACATTCCAGCTTGGAGAAAGCAGAGGCCCTCAGACATTAGCACACGGACCCACAACAGCCAATACTGATATCTCAGTGAGTGTTGATAATTTAATTTCCCTTGCCTGTTTATTTTTGTTCTGGATTAGGGGAGATGATGCTTAATTTTGAATGAAGCAGCTAATTTAGATTTGTCTGCCTTTGGTTTACAGGTAATAATTTATTGTAGGAAAATATTTATGAAATGCTTTTGTATTTAAATTTATGATTATAATTTCTGTGCAATATATAATTAATATCACTTAATCAGGTAGACACATGATGTTATGAAGTAAACTTAAGGAAATTACATAGACCAAAGCTCAAGAATATTCCAGTAATATTGACTTATTTTTAGCAAATATAAATGATGTTTTTAATTCACTCTGCGATGAAACTGTGTCTTTGTTAATCATGTTGCTGTCAAATTGATTTATGTCTTAGCTTACACTTACAGGAGTGGTGAGTGTCAGTTTATTTGTTATTGATTACATTGTATTTTGTCCAACTGCACCAAGTTAATATGGGATAGCAAAACATTCTTTATGGATGTATGTCACAGAAGTGACCTCTCAGTCTCAGTCCTAATGTTAAAAATGTTCCTACAGAAACACTTGAGAAGATGTATTTTGACATTATTTGTATATATAGATGCAGTATAGATAGCTCTTTCCCATTTATTTTATCAGAGTGGCAGTCAAACTTTTATATTTAATTCAGTTGGTACTGATGATGGTTTTTATATGACATCATTAAGAAGTGGTGTCATTCATGAATACAGTGTTGAATTGTTCCAGTGCCTTCGTGGTCCTAATGACCTCATGGTACTATTCTGGCAATGCAGAACAAATTTAAAACTTACCGTAATAAAAGCAAAAAAGGTGTATTAAATTGGATTAAAGATTTTTGGGGGGCAACTATCAAGTTGATATATAATTTATTCTGCCTGGTACTTGAATGTCATGTCTTTCCAGTTACATTTGCAGTAAATATTTGATGAAAGGCTGTTTCTAAATGAGTGTGACTTTATAAACATCAGCTCATGTACAGTAGTCCTGAATATATAAACATCAGCTCATGTACAGTAGTCCTGAATATATAAACATCAGCTCATGTACAGTAGTCCTGAATAAGAGCTCTTGTTACAGGATTTTCCAGAGACGGCATATCAGCCAAAGGTACAACTTCCTTTTTACACAAAGCCAGGGGAATGTCCAAGAAAGATTGAAATTGAAAGGTGAGTGGACAGGAATATTTATCTTTATGAAGTAGGTCAAAGCAAAAGAAATGTTTTGGTCTTGGTATGACTCTTCTGAAACAGTTTCAGAACAGGCGTTTAAACTATATTAATAGATAACATTATATTATATATAAACCAATTTAAGGTCTCTCCACATGGAACAAACTATTCTGAAATTGAAACTGGAGGGCACTGTAAAGAGCACAGACACTCTGCATTGTGAGAAGTGATAGGCAGGAAAATTTAAAGCTCATTTTATCATTGATTTGCTATGTTCGAAACCATGCAAATTAATCGCAGCCTAAAGATCAAATTTTTTCCGGAGGGTGGGGGGGGGGGGTGGTTTCATTTGGCTGCAGATACTTTGCATTACATTCTGCAACCACAAATTGAAGTATCATTGCTGCCGGACCACATGACCAATATAGCGGAGTAGGGCGAAAGAAAGAAAATATAAGTTATATAGTAGTGCATACAAAAGAAAAACACAGAAATGCCACCAAAGCAACAAAGAAAACCCAGAGGTGAGACAAAACAAAGTAAGAGTGAAATAATAGTCTATTGAGACATATTTGTTGCATGAACCAGGGGAAACACAAACAGGTAGCCAGGCTGGGGCACCTGTGACTGAGTTGGGTCAAGCAGATATCGAGGCACTGGAGAAAAGGCTCACAGACTTAATCAGTGGCGCTGTGAAAAACATAAAGGCTGCAAATAAAGAAGAATGTGATTAATTAAAGAGAGAACTTAGTGAACAGTTTCAAACAGTAACTGGTGACCTTAAGGCCAGTCTGGAACATACACAACAACAAGTGAAAGAATTGAGTGATGGCAAAGCGAGACTGGAACAAAAAGTGGAGGAGCTAGAGAATAAACTGTCAGAGAAGGAGAACGAGTTGGCAAATTTCAAAAAGGAGGTGAGCGAAAAGATAAACATGATAGAAAGACATAGTCGAGAGTACAATGTAAGGCTGAAAGGGATAACGGAAGAAAAGGGTGAGAACCCCCGCCAAAAGGCTATTAAAATGCTGGAAGAAAACGGGGCAGGGAGAGCAGATACATTAAATGAAAAAATAGAGATAGCGCATAGGACAGGTCAATGGAAAGACAACTTAGACAGACAAATAATAGTGAGATTTTACAGTCGGGAAGACAGACAGGAGGTGCTTACTAAAACGAAAAGAAGGGGGCCAGAGGGCAAAACTCTAGTTGTGGAGGACTTGACCAAGATGGACCTTGCATTGCCATGAAAAAACGAGCCCTTCCGCAGATGAACCGGGCACATAACGAAGGTAAAAAGGTGAGCTTTGTACGGGGCAAGCTTGTGGTGGACAGAAAGCAAGTGGAAATTATATAATAAGAACTCGGGGTATCGTTAGGTGCAGAACCGGTGAGGCATGAAAGGGACCATAAACTTACGCTGCTTACTATAATCGTACGCTGAACTTCTAAAAATAGCTTACGCAAGCCATTGACCAATGGAACAAAGGGATCGACTTCATTCACACGTGAACATGAATGAAAGTGCGTCTATTTTTGGACTCTCATAGCGCCATCTATAGGGGAACAGTGAAACAAAAGTGGTATGCCAAAAAGGATAAGAAAGACTACTGTTTTGGATAGGAAAGACTGTAAATAAAAATTGGAACTTGTTGGAAATGTGTGGTGCTGTTTCTGTACTCTTTTGTCTGATTGGTTAGCTTTATTGTAGTTATGTTTTATTTTGGAGGCTTGTCAGTTTGGAGAAATCCTACAGAAAAGTACAAATAAGTTCTGCAAATAGAATTATACCAGACTGAGCATGTTACATTGGCATTATCCCTCTCAGTGTTTTCTATGTAGTGCCACTGCCAGTGCTTTATAGTATGTTTTAGTAGCCAGTATGGAGTGGTCCGTGGAGCATGCATGTGCTACAATGATTTTAAACTACGAGCTTTACCAAATTGATTCAGAGTTATTACTTAACTTCTTGCTCGGTAATTTTTGTAAACAAGAGCAAAAATTAATAATGATAAATAATAGAATATATTGGATTATATAAAGCTACTTTTATAATATTGGACAACTAGAGAAGCAAGTAGTCATATTACTATTTATTAGGCTCTGTAAAAGGTGAGAGCACAGAACTTATTATTGTAGATGTCTTATCAACCCAAGTTAATAAGTTTTTGTAGTTTTTAGTAAAGTAAATAAGTAAACAACTCACAGGTAGTTATCATTTCATGAACAAAAAATTAAAAGTTCAAATATTTCCAAAGGATTACTATGGGTCAAAATAGTCAATACAAGCTTATAGATTATAAAACAAATTTATAATATGGAATTTTTTAAGATTCAAGTATGGGTTTTTTCCCCCGTATTTTGAGTATGTGTTTATTTTACCAGTAAGCAGTTGTATATATATTCCTTTAAGCTTTTTATTACAAAACTGTGTGATCTATTGCACACCATGGATGAATATGATATTTTGCATATGCAGCCAGTGGCACACTAGTTTTAAATACTTGTAAAGAATAAAACAAAAAACTAATTGTCATTTCTAAACCTTATAAAGGAGCTAGAATGTAACATATTTATATTACATGTTGTTAAGGCAGGTATATTTGGACACTCCTAAGATTCAATGATACATATCATAACATTATAATTTTTTTACTTTAGGCTTATGTAATATAGCATATTGTTGACAAAAAACTAAAAGGGACCCCAGTAATTAGTATTTGACATTCCCAAAATAAAAAACCTTTCAACATTTCTGTATATTAATGTAGATTATTATTCACTATTCAATTTTATAGTCACTAGCCTTCCTTAAGATAGGGTAAATTGGTATGTTTTATGTGTGATACTATAATTATAATATATCAGGAGTATGTATCAGTAATTAGAAAGCTATGGTATTCAATTTTTTTTCTTCACTTTATCTGTAATTGTATTAATAAAGAGTGGTAGGGTGAACAGAATAACTATATAAATAAGAAAAAAGGAGCACCATTTATGTATATTTGTCATTAGATTACATCAGATCGTATATTCTAATGAAGCAACTGCACTAACACATATTATTGTAAGAACTTATTTTTGGATGGATATTGATATAATGGAAATAGGTGAAGTTACTATATTAATGTTTTTGTGTTGTTCTTGTAAAAAGGGTACTTAAAAAATTCAGGTAAAGTACAGATGTCTGTATGACATAAGAAGCTGTTTAAAAATTTATGACGTAAACTATGAGCAAAATGCTAATATAACATTGGTTATTTATTTAAGAAAGTGGTATACTTTCATAGATAACGTTTATGATGTGATTATTAATTTAATTGTTTAAGAAATATCTCATGGCATCACAACTAAAAATATTAAGCATGAATGTAAGAGGCATGAGAAATTTCAACAAGAGAAGAGCTATTTTTAGTTGGTCTCGAAAACATGAAGCTAATATAGTTTTACTACAGGAAACATACAGCACAGAAAAGGATCATTACCTGTGGAAAAATGAATGGGGTGGGAAAGTCATTATGAGCCATGGTACAAACCATAGTAGAGGAGTGGCTTGTTTATTGTCTAATAAGTTCCAATATAATATTATTGAAACATTAAACGATGATGATGGAAGATTAATTATAATTAAATTAGAAATTTGTGATACTTCATTTATATTCATAAATATATATTCTCCAAATATAGAGAGATCACAAATATTGTTTTATAAAAAAATATATGAACAAATTTTAAAAATGCAAGTGACACAAGATGATAATGTTATATTGGGAGGGGACTGGAACTGTGTTCTTACAGGGATAGATAAAAAAGGGGGACAAATGGTGCTGAAAACAAAAGTTATTAAAGAAATCATGAAGATAAAAACATTATTAAATGTAAAAGACATATGGAGAATAAAATATCTAGAAAAAGAACAATACACATGGCGAAAGAAGTAAAAAAGACTATATAGTAGAATAGACTATTTCCTCATTACCAGTCATTTACAAGATTATGTCTTAGATGTTAATATTATCCCGGCATTTAAGTCGGATCATTCAGGAATAACTATAACACTTAAGAAACCTTCAGAGAATATTAGAGGGAAGAGCTATTGGAAATTTAATAATCAACTTTTAGAGGATAATAAATTTATTGTTTTTATGAACAAACAGATAGATGAATGGCTAAAAGAAAAAGATGAAATTAATCCTAACAGTTTTTGGGAATTAATTAAGTACAGAATTAGAAGAAAAACCATTTGTTTTTCTAAATGTTAAAATAAAGATACTAAAGAGAGGGAATTGGTTCTTATTGATGAACTGCAAGCTTTGGAAGACCAAGAAGTTGAAAGGGAAAAGTATGATTTATTATATCAAGAATTACAAGAGCTTTATGATAAAAAAGTACAGGGAATTATTACAAGAGCTAAAATAAGATGGGTCGAGTACGGTGAAAAAAGTACAAAATACTTTTATAACTTAGAAAAAAGAAATGGAAATAAGAAACATGTTAAGCTTTTGGTTAACGATAATGGAAATTCTGTAACAGGTATAAATAATATTTTAGCTGAAGAAAAGAGTTTTTTTCATAACCTATACTCCTCTCAAGTTAATGATACAGTAAATCTCGAAACTAATTGATTTTTAAATAAAACAATTCCTAGATTAACAAATGAAGATCAGGTGTACTGTGAAGGCTATTTAACAGCTGAGGAATTTTAAAGTATTGAAAACATTTAAAAAGGACAAATCACCAGGGAACGATGGATTAACAGCAGAGTTCTATAAAACTTTTTGGAATAAAATAGGATCTATAATTGTGCATAGTTTTAATTTTTCACTTGATCAGGGTAGCCTGACTCCATAACAGCGGCAGGCTGTAATTACATTAATTGAAAAGAAAGATAAAGATAGAACAAAATTAAAGAATTGGCGTCCAATTTCGTTATTAAACACAGATTATAAAATAATGACTAAAGCCTTATCGTTTAGAGTTAAACATGTTTTGTCAAAAATCATACATAGAAACCAATTTGGATATGTAAAAAATACATCTATGACAGAGGCAGTAAGAACCATCTTAGATTCTTTATTTTATATAGATCAATGTAAATTAAATGGTTTATTGGCAACAATCGATTTTGAAAAAGCGTTCGATACAGTGGAATGGCAGTTTATTTTTGCAGCGCTAAAAAGATTTAATTTGGTGAATCATTTATTAAATGGGTTAAAGTATTGTATAAAGATGTGGAAGCTTGTATCATGAATAATGGACATTCTTCAGGATATTTTAAGATAGGAAGAGGAGTTAGACAAGGAGACCCCTTATCACCGTATTTATTTATTATCTGTTTAGAAATAATTGCAGTTAATATTAGGAATAATCAAGACATTCATGGTATAAAGATTAAAAATAAGGAGGTAAAATTGGTTTTATATGCTGATGACACCTATGTTATCTTAAAAGATTTGGACTCACTTAAAACTGTTCTAGATTTGTTCAGAGAGTTTACTAAATGTTCAGGTTTACACATTAATAATGCTAAAACTGAAGCAATGTGGTTAGGAAAAAACAAAGATAGCAATAGTAAACCTTTAGGGTTAGTGTGGTCAAAATGTGTGAAAGTGCTAGGCACATATATATCATATAATACAGAAAATGAGTAATACATTAAATTTTGAAAATAAAATTAATGGCATATATGATATAACAAATATGTGGAAACAAAGAAATTTAACATTGCAAGGGAGAATTTTAATAGTTAAAACACTATGTTTTCTAAACTCTCTCATCTCTTGGCTAATTTCAATATGCCGGAAACTTATAAAAAGCGATTAAATAATATATTATGGTGTTTTATATGGAAGGGACGGAAAAAGGGAAGAGTTAGAAGAGATCTGCTGATAAAACCATTTGAAAATGGGGGGCTGAATATGTTAAGTATTGATTGCTATATAAAAGCGCAACAGATAATGTGGATTAAAAGATATTTAGATAAAACCAAAAAAGATTGGAAATAGTTTATAGACTCATTTTGTGATATATTTGGGAACACAAAATTATTGTTAGAGTGTAATTATACCAAAAACTGTCCACCAGTTAAAGGTTCAATGCCAGATGTATACATAGATATGTTTATTGCATGGAAGCAAGTTCGTATTCCAGAGTTATCTTATTGCATATGGAATAATAAGAATATTAAAATAAAAGGCAAACCGTTCTTCTGTAAGTCACTTTATCAGTCAGGTTTAATATATGTAAAATACTTATTTGGTGTGAATGGGAATCCAGTCAGTTTTAAAGAGTGGGAAGAAAAAGGAGCAAAACAAAGAGATTATTTGGTTTATAGGTCAATAATTAAACAAAGTAAAATATTGAATCACTGGGAATATAATGGACAGTCGTTTTACAAAATGTATTTAATTGTGAAACAAGACAAGGGCCAGTTGCAGTTGAAAATGTTATTGCAAAGCAGGTATATGATTATTTTATTAGTCTTGTTAAAACACAGGATTCCAGTACAAGGCAAAAGTTTAGTACTAAATATAATGTAACAGATGAAGAGTGGGGTCTTTTATATACCAATAGTCTAACATTATGTTAAGAAAAGAAAGTGAGTGAGTTTCAGTTTAAAATACTCCATAATTATTTATATCTTAAAGAGAGATTATATAAGTTTGGTTTTACTGAAGACCCATATTGTAGGTTTTGCCATACAGAGGTAGAAAAGTATGAGCATTTCTTTTGTAATTGTTCTATTGTTAAACGGTTTTGGCAAGATATAAGCATTTTTTATGGTTTACCTATTAGTTTATTTACAGAATGGAATATTATTTTAGGAATATCTAAAAAGAATATGAGAATGGAAAATAAAATTCTTATAAATGCAAAAGCTTTTATATATAGAACTTAAGATTCTGTTCAGATAAACCTTGAAAACTTTAAAAAATACATGGATTATCAAAGGAAGATTGAATGTACAGATAAGCCTGCAGAAAAGACAAAAAAATGGAAACTTTTGTGGCAAAATATCAGAAGGACAATGGAAACTTGATCCATAACTACATAATAGATAATTTGTATGACACAATTTATTTGACATATAAAGGAAAACAATAATATTGAGCTTGTTTAACTTAACATTATAAGTAATTTTAAAATTATATATAGATGGAAAAGGTGATATATTGTTAGTCATACTGTACTTTGAACAAACAGGTCATTTTATATGTATATATGTACTTTGTATATAGTACCCTTTTTTGTATGTTCTTTTGTATGTTGGTTTTGTTACTGTTTTGGTGTATTGTCTTGTAATCATGGGTGTTATTACTGTCTGTAATTTTTTTGGGTAATAAAAAAAAAAAAATCATTGCTGCCAGATAAGGCTCTCCAAAGGAAACAGAACCTCTTGTCACAAAAAGAGTCCATTTTATTTTAAATAAATTGATTACTGAACACTGGCCAGTAAGTGATATAAAGGTTTCGCTTGAAAGCCTGCCGTAATTGTATCATTAATTGGTTGCTGACAATAATTTTAATTTATATATTGATACATATCTTGCTTTACAGGAGAAAGAGGCACTATGGGCAGCAGAACTTAAACGAGCTGTTTGAACAAGAGGGTATTGCCACTTCAAACCTAATGCCACGGGAACAACCAAATGGCAACAACAACCTAGCCCTGGGTACTGGCAACCCAGACATAGATACCTTCCCACCGTATTTACCGCTCAGTATTTTTGACGACACAGAACATGACTGCAGGAACCCAGATGAATGGCTACAAATGGGTCAAGAAAATGGAATCAGAAAACCTGTCCCTGGAAAAGCACTGCTCCCCATCAGAGATGATATGCATCACTGTGAGTATAAACAGTTCATGGATCAGTCTGTGCTGTACTCCATCCAGCAAGGAGGCCATAAAAAAAATATTGTTCTGCAGATTTGCTACCCCCATTCCTAGTTCCCTGCCATAAGAAGGAAGAGAACTTAAATGAGCTACCTTAATTCGTTCATCTGTCTTGTCCTCTTCTTTTACCAAATATCTCTTCAACCCCTACTGTTAGACTGTATTTGAAGTTCAAGATAAAATCACCTGAAGTAAGAATTTTTTTCCTGATAACCATTAATTGTTTCTTCCTAAATCTTGGATGAGTTGGAAAACTGGTGTCCTCAGCTTTCAGTCAAGATCTTGGATGAGTTTGAAAACTGGTGACCTTGACCTCTCAGTAATTTTTTCAAGAAAATTCAGATTTCTTGGACCCTATAACTTTTGTGCTCAGAGGTTGAAATTTAATGACCTGGACTTTGATCTTCAAGGTCAAATTTATAGAAATATATGATTTCTGTAATTACCTTACCTTTTGAAGCAGTGTCTAATTTTTCCTGAAATTTGGGAATGGGGTGCATGGGAAGGGAAACATATTTGGTTTTTGCAACTGCAAAATCAAACTCGTTGTAATTTTCTTTGTCTTACACACTATACATTGTGATACTTTCCTTTTGCTAGTGGACCCAAGAGACCCAGCCATTGAATACAGTTGGTTTGATGTTGGAATGCTGGACTATAAGCCTAAAGAGAAGCTGTACCTGGTACAGAAGGTGGATAACAACAGGAGAATTGTTGACACAGAAGGAAATCCTGTCATCAATGGAGGGGTGCGGCCAGATGGTAAGCAAGCTTGGTATGACCAAGTACAAATTACCAGTAATCATTGAAGGTGAAAAAGGTTGTATGATTTGTTTTGGTGCTTGCTCTTCTTATTATGCATGCATTTTCTAGGCAGCAGTATAATGAGCCACTACCAAACTATATATAATCAGAAACGCTGTTTCTCAAGAAACATTGGATCTCTTATCTTGATGCCACCAGATATCCAGGACATCAGTACATACTTATGATAAGATCTTTGGTGTGCAAACAAAAGCATATGCCAGTATGCTTTGACATCCCTATCAGATTATAGCAAAAGAGCCAAGTAATAAAAAGGACAGTTACTTTTAAAAGTGGATATCTGTGCTCTCAAAAATAAAAATTGGTACCAGGAATTGTGAGTGCCCTTGAAAATATAAAGAGGAACAGATGTTTTAAGTGTACTATTTACCTGATAATACCAGGAGGCGCCCTGCTACAAACTTCTGCATGTTTATTTTGTGTGGTTTTACCTTGTATAATTACTTTCATTAATTAGTCATATTATTATCATCGTTACAGGAACCAGACTCAGTTTGCCTTCACAGTACTGGATTCCCAGAATCAGACTTCTGTTCTGTGCTGAAGATCCCAGTGTCTATGCCAAGCGTGTTTCCCGAGCATTCTTCTTGAGACGTAAAACAGAAGCCCTGCTTCGTTACAATCTGTACATTGACTGCATGCCCATGGAGGGAGTGGGAGAGCTTGACCAGGCGTCACTAAAGAGAATGATAGACTGGGCAAGAGGAGCACCCCAGCTGGCACGAGACAAGAAGTAAGTTGTGATATACTAAACCAATTGGTTCCAGACTCAAAATAAGTTAGAAGTTAGTCCTAATGCTGTGATGCTTATTGCTTCAGCTGGTCACAATGCAAGAAATGGGTCCAGGTTTGATCTTGTCCAGAAAGAGCTTGTTTGATATTTTATCAGATTTTGTCTTCTCTATTAATCTTTTTGCTTATGTATTAGCCTTGATTATTTTTCATATTCTTGACAGTAGTACAGGCATTATGTATACATGTGATTTATCATTTGTTATATTTGTCAAATGCTTCATGGGAAAAGATTTATGATGCTGTTTAGGGGTGATATCCCATCAGTCACTGCACGAGTGGGTGGTTAGATATTACCCTGTCATTGTATTATTCATGAGTCAGCACTTATTTAAAAACACTATGGTGTCATAAGTTTTGCCAAAACATAAGAGTTTTGCATACCAGATCTACATGACATGTGTCAAAGAAAAGAGTACATTTTTATTTTCATTGCCTAAAACATATTGCAACCAATTTTTTTAACTTTATTTGTTTTACATGGATTGTACAACTAGCTATAATACATAATATGAGGCACTCTCTATGGCCTGGGTGGTGGCTTTCAGTAGTCTGTGGAGGAAACCAGTTGACCCAGAGAAAACCACATACCTTGGAATGGCCACTACAACCCATATGTTTTTGAAAGGGATATACGAGTGGCTTGCTAGGGTTCTCTGAGAGAGACATTGAAGGACCTGAATTCTAGTACTCAACATGATTATGTCACCCCCCCCCCCCCCCCCACCCCCCTCCTATTAGGGAAGACCTTTAGTGTTTGGTCCCTCGTCTGGGGTTGTCGTCTGTTTTTCTTATGAACGTGATAACTTTTGAACGACTCAACATTTTTTCATGAAATTTGAAGTTTAAATTATTTCTATGATGAGTTTGAAAACCAGTTACCTTGACCTTCATCATTAAGGTCAAATATGCTAAAATAGAAATTTCATGTGAACCCCATAACATTTGAAAAATTGCATATTTTTTCTTCAAATTTAAATCACTTATTGTTTCAACAAAATTCTTTGATGAATTAGCAAACTGGTGACCTTGACCTGGATCTTCAAGATCAAATCAGCCAGAATAGGAATTATTTGTGAACGCTATAACTTTGAACCACTCAATATATTTTCATGAAATTTGACTCGTGAAATGTTCCTACCCAAACACTTCCAAAATGTTAAAAAACCAGTGACCTTGACCTTCATCTTCAAGGTCAAATCAGTCGGAATATAAATTTCTTTGTGAATGCTGTGATTTTTGCTGTGAAGTATTCCATATTTTTTCCCCCAATATTGGAGATTGGAGGCCCATACAGAGAGGAGACATATATGTCTGTTTTTGTATTGCAAAACAACCTATTCTAGTTTTCCAGTAGTTTCATAAATTTTGCATTTTTGACATGAATAACAGTGTTATATATAGAGCCATTATTTTCATACTGATGATACAGCCTTCAAGTCTTTTAGTCATATTGTTAATTTTGGATTTTATTTTACAGCAGCTTGGATGACTACATACAAGTACTTGAGAAAGAGGTCAACATCGACTTCTGCCGATCAATGAACAAAATCATCTTTGACAAGACTGTCACAGATGACCCTCAGACTTTTGCTTTTGTTACATTGCCAGATGTTGAGATCATTGAAACCCCAGATAAAGGTTAGTTTAGTTGATAAATGAATGAGATAAAGATAGAATGTGCTAATACTCAGTTAACTGGGTTAAAACACTTTACAGATTTATCTGTAAATATATTTATATTCATGCAGTACAGTTGTAAAGTCAGTGGTTATCCGTAATCAATAAGTCACAGATGAATTCACAGAATCAGCAGACTGAAAAGGAATTCTCAATCCTGAAAATTTTACACACACAGTTTTAATATGATTTTTTTTTCAAAAGAAATTAATTTAACAATTCACTTGAAATGTGCGTACAGTTGTATGAGTGTCTGGCTTACTGATGTAACAAGATCAGAACTGCCTTGTTAAGCTATGCTTGCTTGATGCGGTAAGGGTTGAACTGAGCTGTAATTCATCCAGCAGTAGGTAATGTGATTATTAAAACAAGGGTGACTTATTAACAATGTGTCATATTTACTGTATTTATATTTTAGGCTGCTGCATGGATGTACCTGAGTACCCGTTTGATGAGCAGTATGACAACTTTGCCTTCAACTCACTGCTCACCAAGGAGGAGAGTATCCAGGCTATAGGGAAGGTTCGCACTGAGTGTAACAAAGTTGGGGCCATGTCCCTGTTCCATGTACCTACAGCTAAACACATGAGACTGGAGGAGTTTGAGCAGACCCAGAGTCAGGCATCGTCACAGGTCAGGGAAAGACATCTTAGTTCTTCTGGACATCAGACTGTTTCATATGCAGCAACTTAACATAGCTCTGCAACATTGCTCACTTCCTTTTGCTGAGGCCAATAAAAGCCTGTTGTTTTCTTGTATCAGAAGCATTGTGATATTACAATTTTACAAAGAAAAATTTGTATTTTAAATTTTACCAGATACTAATAAATAACTGTAAGAAAAATATTCAATAATAAAATTGATATTGAAATTAAGCAGCTGTTTTGAATCTTCTAAACCATGAAATCAACTCACATTATTGACACATGATTCAACAAAACTGTCCAAAAAATGATTCAGCCTCTGCCTTAAATGTGACCATATGTAAACAAGAGGTTGATAATATAAACATTGTGATTGCAGAGAGTCTCTCGTGGATGAAACTTGTAAATTAGGTAAAGTAAAAATAATTGATCAAAGTTGCAAATTTGTCACATTTTTTTAAATGAGAAACATTGTAAACATGGAAAGATGAAAAAAAATTCTTTTCAATGGTTCTGCACTCAGGGATACCTGAGAATGAGAGCCTCCCCCCCCCCCCTCACCAACGAAAAAAATGTTGACCCATAAATTGATATAGAAATAAACTTGTCTACCCCTATAATCATCTCTCACTATCATAATAACCAAAGTAACCAAGTTTAAGGTCAAATGGCAACCTGTGAAGACTAGTGATTATTTGTTTAACTGTCATGTGAGCAAGTGCAACTTTTCAGCTAATTTTTTAAAACTTGCCTGTGAAGTATATATTGTAGACACCAGTTCACTCAAACTAGAGCTTCTCAGCCATATAAAGATTTGATGTTTTCATAACTATAAATAAACAGCAAATATAACAAATGTAACAAACACATAAAGTTCCTTTTAAGACAGTGAATACACTATTTTCTCAACACTTTTCCAGATTTTTGTCATGTTTTGAAGTCAACATCATAGCCACTTGGCTTATACATAAACAGTATTGTGCTATGATGATGTAATATCATGACACTTATACAACATATGCCATATTCTGCCACCAGGTGTCTCTGTTCCTGAAAGACAGTTGGATTACAACATTACGAGCAGCCATCAGGACCAGCCTGAGAGACGTAGGCAAGGGCTGGTTCAACATACATGAGACAAACTGGGAGGTTTACCAGATCTCTAAACTCAAGAAGTTTATGGAAATGGTCAAGTTCAACATGCAGGTTTGTATGGACTTTTGATTACTGTGTATTGTTTTCCAAACATTGATGCTTGAATAATGTCATTAAAGAGTTATTATTCTCTTCTTAAAAAAAAGGCAGAGACTTTCAATGAATGTGTATTGTTTTCCAAACATTGATGCTTGAATATTGTCATTAAAGAGTTATTATTCTCTTTTTTAAAAAAAAGGCAGAGACTAGAAATTAGCATTGTAAGGAATGCAAGCTTCCATCATGTGTTTGCTTTCTCTTCATCAGCCTTTATTCCCACTGAGGTTTATTTGTGCATAAGTGAATGAACATTTGTAAATGTTCCTGTATTATGTTCCTGAATCTGGGTCATGTGCAGGATCCACACCAAAATCTAACTGATTTTTTCCTTGGCCAATTCCCAAAATGCCCTGAAAATTTCATGAGATTCCTTTCATGGTTGTATTAGTATATTGTGAATACACACAAACACACACAGACAATAATGAATGCAACCTTCCTGGCCAAAGCAAAAAAAAGTTTTTAAAGGGTTTTAGGAGATATATATATAATCTGTTTTGCATGGATGGATAAGGTACTGGAGTGTGTTGCTCCCTTGTCCCCTCTTATTATCACTGACACCATTCAGGTGTTCCTATCACTGACAGATTTGTGATGCTGCTCATCTTTTGCCACACAGTAATGCTAACTGTTTTAAAAGTTTTGCTAACAGTTTTTCATTGATATAAAAAAAATTATAGATCATTAATCTCTCATTGCGATTGTAGAATGAGTTGTTTCTGGACTGTGTCATATTGAAATAAATAAATTAATCATGTCTCTGGCTGTGAACGTCACCCATTGATAACAGCCTTTTGTCAAGTCACCCAACAAACAGTTTAAGTCACATGACACAGGTCCACAGGTCCCCAACAAGCTGACGATGGCAAAGCTCCTGGAAACAGTCGCCCAAAGGCTCTGATATTAGAACATTTTTCACAGGCTTACTGGTACTCTCAGTTGGATGGGGTTTTGTTTATCCATTGATTTTACTGTCATATTTGCTGACTGAAGTTTTCTCTCAATCAAGTGCACCAAGCATCTTTATTTGTGCACATTAAGATACATCACCGTTATATTTTTTACCAGGACTCACTGAGGTACCTAGTGCAGGATTCACTGGTTAGCTTCACACAGATGGTCCTTGACAGCTGTCACGCCACACTTAACTGTGAGGAGGAACTGGAGTGGGGCAAGGACGTCATCAACAGTCCATACAAGTAGGTGCTTCTGTCATTGTATCATTATCATGCAAACACGAAATTATTGCTAAAAGAAAACCCTTGTAAATAAGAAACACCACACATAAAGGGAAGTCAGAAAGCAAAATATTGATCTATAGATAATAATAGTTTCATTATGTGGACTTAGAATAGGTCTCTGAATTTATGACAACTCAACCCAACATGTTTGCCTTACAGTTAACACAGAAATTTAGCTGAAGTTACCATGGAATTTAACATGGGAGCCCTCTGTTGAGATCGCAGAAATGGAACCTTGCTGAACACGGAAAAAGTAAAATTGTGAATATGAAACCGATCTCTCAGAAAGCTGAAAGATCATTGATTTGTGGACATAGTTACTTTAATATTGATTAACATAGTGATCATCATATATAGTGATATTGATTATCATAGCGATCATCATATATAATGATATTGATCATCGTAGTGATCATCATATATAATGAT
Source organism: Sipunculus nudus (assembly GCA_026874595.1). NCBI lineage: Eukaryota > Metazoa > Annelida > Sipuncula > Golfingiida > Sipunculidae > Sipunculus > Sipunculus nudus. Next base: position 39,276,471 of record CM049311.1, read on the forward strand.
ATTGGTATGATACCTGTTGATGTCTTAGTTATTGTGGAGACAATGTATATATATTATGTAATTATATGGATTCCTGGTGAGATTATGAAGAAGATACCCCTCACCAAACACTAAAACAGAAAACATCACAAAATATCAAAATCATGAATGTGAATCCAACCATAGTAAATAATGAGATCACACTGACATAAAAAAATACTTGCATAAAAAAGCTTTAATTTGTGAAACATATGGGTCATAGAGAAAGTGTTTGCTTCAAAGAGTTACATTTCAGGTATATAGAAGTGATTTTAATTAACCCTTCCATGTTTGCACAACAGGTTTACACAATATGAGTAAATCAGTTAATGACCTCAGTAACTATTTAGCAGTAATATTTATGGTTTATTTTGTATTTCAGCAATCTTTATTAAATTGAAGTTGTAACACTCAGTGCTGCCACTCTATACTTTTTAAAGTACTATAATTCTTTTTTTTTCAGAAAATACTTGTACTTTTTTTTGTACATTTTTTCTAACTGTTTCAGGTATTAATACTGTTTTTATACAATTTGTCTCAAATCTTTATCTTGAAAATGATTAATTTTATAGTCTATACTCATTTGCTTATATATGATATGCTCTGTCAACATATAATAATGACATTTTATCATGTGAAGATTGGCTCAACAAAATAATTGAAAATATGAAAATACTGAGGGTTCATTTTTAAAATCCTGAATGACTGATGAGTATCAGACCTGTTGCTTGTCTCGAAGCAAAACAAATAGTAAAATTGTGTGAAAAGTTTCACACTTTGGGGATGATTTATATATTTTTATACTTTTATTCAGACAATTCTAATTTTTTTGTGCAAGATCTTGTACTTTTTTTTGTAAAGTCCAGAATGGCAGCACTGCACCCTTCATGGTGTTTTTGTGTATGTAAACCATGGCGTGCATGGTTTACATATCTTATGCATTTCTGTAATTATACCAATTAATATATTTCATTATTTATGAATACCAGAGATCCAAGGCAAGTGTGAATAAGCCTCTCATGCTGGATTTTCATTGTTTATTATCATTTCAGATGTTTATATTTATATACAGCTATGAAATGCTATTGTTACAATAAGTTGCTGAGTATGTTTATAATTATAAGATTTTTGCTGGTACACACATTTCTATTACATCACAGTAGTAGCCTCACTGCTCACATCAATTAAATAATTTAAATAGGTCAAATGCAGAGACACTTCTATGGGCCTTTGCTACATTATATAGTTATATAAGTTTGCTTTTCAATTTCACAATGCTTTTTCTCTTTTTTTCATTTAATGATATTTTTTGGCAGGTATAAGCTGATTACATGCAGCGCTTCGTGATCTTGTTTTTGACTAAAGCAGCTTCTTTACACTTACAAATCTTAGATCACATAGTTTTGCTGTAATGCCCATGAGCTGCTTATTGTTTTTATTATAAATATTAATCATGGTTATAGATAAAACATTTATAACACTATTACAACCACAGCTACTTGTGTGTCATTTCAATGTTAAAATGAGAGAGGTTCCTATAAAAGTAAAGTAGTATTTACCAGTATGTTAAAGAAATGTTTTTAACATGTCTTTTACATTTTTAAAGCTTAATTTGGAAATTAATTTTTATGACCATTTTTGATTTTTGTACCTTTCAGATCAGTGGATGGCATTTTATGTTCACAAATGTGTGTTTTTTTTAGGTAAATCAGTTTGTATATGTGAGTATTTTCTCTTTTGATCAAGTAAGTCAGAAGTCATGACTGCAACTTGCCACTATGAATATTTATGTCATGTGACTTTGATTGACAGGCCCCGTAAGAACGCCCTCTTCCTCCTGGACCTTCAGCTGGACAACCAAGGCGTCCACTACAGCACCAACCTGGCCAACTTTGAGAGCGTGTTGGTGTCCTTGTTTGACCGAGGCATTGCGTCTACGCAGAATGTTCCACAACTTGAAAAGGTAATGCATCACACTTTAAGAGAAATGAAGACATCTGCTCATACTGCACAGAGAACTGGGAAAAAAGGTTCTGTGTTTTAAATGACCAGTTTTGTAAAAAATTAATCAACATTTGGTAATTTATTTTGGTTCTTTTCCTAACCTGTTTATGGAAGAACAAATACTTTGATAGTTCAGATAGGGATTGCATTGGCATTAAAACAGAAATATTTATACCAAAAAAATTCACGGGAAAGACATTAGCAAATACTTCTGTTAAAACTTTCTGATGGACTTTCATGTCTAACAGATTGCATACCATACAACTGTTTCAGTGGACCAAAAAAGGTGTGTATACAATGATACACTACTTGGACATATATATAAATTCCTTACATGTATTATTATAGTACATTACATATATCAATACAGTACATTTATTGTTAATTACGTATGTTGTTGCAGTACATCACATAAATCATGACAGTATTTCATATATATCATGACAGTACATCACATATATCATCACAGTGCAACATGTATATCATTACAGTTCATCACATATATCATTACAGTACATCATATATATCATTACAGTACATCACATATATCATTACAGTACATCACATATATCATGACAGTACGTCACATATATTATCACAGTGCAACATGTATATCATTACAGTTCATCACATATATCATTACAGTACATCATATATATCATGACAGTACATCACATATATCATTACAGTACATCACAAATATCATTACATTACATCACATTTATCACTACAGTACATTACATATATCATCATAGTACATCATATATCATTTCATATATCATTACAGTACATCACATATATCATTACAGTACATCACATATATCATTACAGTACATCACATATATCAATACATTACATCACATATGTTATAACATCTATTATTACAGTACATTATGGAGGACATCTTCTGGTCAGGCACACCACTGCTGGAATCTGTGGGAGAACATGAACCTCATGTGGAGGAACTGAGGGAGACCATACGCAATGCCATCCGCAAATCCCTCATTCCAATGAGAGCATATGCCCGGTGCTTTGAGCAGTATCTTCCTCTGATCAACATGGACATCAATGCCTACATCAAGTCAGTATTGTAAAACTGAATACCTTATTAACTTATTCAGCAGATGCTCAGAGACCCACCCATTTTTGGTATTATAGAAACTATCCATATTATCATAGCTGTTATTATTAATTGATTTAGTATGATTATACAGTACAGTACCTATGCTTCTGAGGGGTTCTCCTCAGAGTATATTGATTTGAGAGAAGGGGATTTCTGGGTGAGGAGTTGAAATACTTCCCTGGATGGTTTGAGGTAAAATAAGACCTTGTCAGTTGAGCCCTAACATGTTAGCCACAGGCAGAGACATGTTAACTTATTCTACTTTCAACAGTGTTCATCCTCCCTATCTTGGTGCTGTTTTAACAAGTGCTTCCTGTGAAAAATAGTTCATGCAGTATTATTGTTGTATTGGTAACATCATAGGTTTGTACATACCAAGGTGTCAGTTAAATGTACATTGATTGAACTTGTATTATGCTCTCTTTCTGACAGTATTTGTGTGCACGGTGTACTGAATTGTACTCACAACAAGAGTACATTGACTCTGCTGGTTAGGGATTGTGGGTAAAGAAATCCTTTCCCCACAATGCACTGGGACTTCTCAATTCACCAGTGGTGTAGGTATAAATACAGTGAAGTGGATAATTAGTCCATAAAAATAGCTTGGGTAAAGATTGTTCAACGCAAATTACATGAACATGAATCTTTGTTGTTCACAGAATAAATAATATATATCTGGCAAGCATACATATGTAAAATGATTTTGAAGATACTGCCACAACCCTCAACTGGCAGAGTTTCTTTTTGTATAGAAAAGAAGTCTAGCAGAAGGGTGTGTTTGTGTGCTGATATTGGTGTATGTTAACCTGCCTGTACTGGTGTTTTGGATAGAAGTACCAGCAGAGGTTTGACTGGTTCTGTTCTTTATTGACTGTACTGCTGCTAATCAGGATGAAGGACTTAGAAATACAGCAAAAGCTAGAAGCCTTGGAGACTGCAGCTGCTGCTGCCGCAGCAATAGGAGACCAGATACCGTATACAGTCTTACTGTGCTTCACTTAACAGCTGTTATCTTCCCTGAATATGTGTCAGTTCCCAAAGCTTACCAATCATCTGACAATTACCAGAAGGGGTTAGGGATTCAACTTTGAGATATTGACCATCAGAAGGTCCCTGGTTCAAATCCCACCTTTTGTCGGGGCCATTCCAATACATTATCTTCTCATACCTTGCCTTACAACCACGTCAGTTTAGTACCCACCAAGAAATGCGACTACTTTATTTAGGTCCCGTTTATGGCCATAATTGTCAGGGTTCACTGTATTTCTCATAAGATCTGGTCCTATAAGTTGTGTAAAAGATTACTTTCATCATAAAACTTGCACTTGGTTCCTTTCTTAATTTAACTTGAATCATTCAAATGACTCTGTGCAATCCCTCTGTTAACATCATCTCTACCTGTTTTACTTTATTTGAAGAAAATTTTGTTGAATTAATGACAAAATTAAATACTAACTGGAATATGGTAAGCTTTGGGCTCCGATACATTTGTATACACACATCCCCTACCAATTTTATATTTAATATTGTACATTGTGGACTTTCACAGATAGTGATCATCTATGCTTGGTTATGATGGAGGCAAGGACAGTCATATTTATTATCCTCACCGCATGATCGTAAAACATTGTGGTTGTGGATTGTCTGTGACAAGCTGGTCCATTTTTGGACTTGTGTCAACCACACTTTTGCTATTTTTTAACTTTATACATTTGTATATTTTCACAGGTGGTAAAAGTGATGTTGTTTGTTTTGTGTTTTTTTGTGAGGAAATATAGCAGACACCAATCAGAATAGCAGCAATTTTTAATTTAAAATTTAAATTAATAAAATTCTATTCTTTTATTCAAAAGAATCTTTCATGTAAATATATAAGCAAAATTTATTTTACAGTATTGAATCCAAGAGCTCATCCTCAATAGAATTTTTGTAACTGTTCATTATTCCTTTTTTTTTGAGAAAATAATAAAAAAAATTATGGATAATTGAAAAAAGTTTTAAAGATGAGCTAAGGATGACATCTGTGATGGCATAATTATCATTATTTGAACTCTTTAACCACAGATTAATTCACCAGCTTATAAAAAAATGTGTTATATTGAACATTACATGGTTTATAGTTTTCAACTTGTTTGAAGTTGTATTTGCCAGTAACAAATTGATGGTATAATAAGTGTGATGCAAGAAGGTAAAACATATCTGATTTACATAAATTGAGTGTGCTTGTCTTACTGGATTTTATGTTTACAGGGAATACGAATCTCAGAACCACACAGCAGCAGAGGTCAAGGATGAGGTCGAGATGCACATGCGTGAGAAGGAGATTCTAGAGGCCACAATTCCCAGCAACATTGTGATTGGCCCGTTCTACGTGAACACAGAGAATGTCAGGCAAGCTCTGTCTAAGAAACGCAAAGCCCTCAGCAATGCTGTGCTGGAGCTGCTGGCCAGGAAGCTCAGGACACAAGCTGATGATGTAAGTATATATTAGAATCTGTGTGTTACAGTGTCCACCATCTCAGACATTATGATTTTTTTTTTTTGTGATGGTAATTACGCACACAGAGTGCATGTTTTTGCTATTTAGCCTGATTATTCTATTTCATTAGATATTGTACTGGATTGTTTTCATGACAAAAATTATGGTAAGCTCCCATCTAAATAATGACTATCGCTTTATCTTGACCATTCCTGTATGATTACCACATTTTTGTCCCTAACCAGTCATTTTACATGCACATTACATTCACAATTTCAAATGCACATTATAACCATACCTTTGACAGGACCACATTTAGATGATCTGTTTACTAGGATCATAGTCTCTGTAAGTAAAAGTCATGATATAACACCAAACAGAATATGTTACCATTTTGTTTGGTAATATGCTCACCACACATGGCCAGTATAAAGTACATACTGTCTGGGGCCTTTTTGTTTGATATTTTATTTTGCATTAAACATTAGAAATGTCTCTATGTTGTTAGGATAAAAAAAAGTTGAATAAATAACTTAAATTTTTTATAAGTTATTTTTCATTACTTTTCCTCAGTTACTTTTACTAAATTATTTAAGAAAACTTATATCACAATAATTTGAGATGGATATTTATTTATCAGCTGATGTATAATGGGTTTTTGATACAGCTCATTACACATACCATTATCTTTTTGTTTTATTTTCTTTTAAGGCATGTGAGGAGTTCAAGGCCATCAGCCGTAAACTGTATGAGAAACCTAACTGTATTGAAGAGCTGTCTGAGATGAGAGAATGGATGAAGTCCATCCCTGATACACTACACGAGCACCAGGTAAACAGTAGCTCCCAGTTATAATTGCGGAATCAAATGAAAATGATCAGTAATCTAATCACGTCAGCCTAAATTCAAGAGCGGAAAAATGCACAGAAAAGCGGGGTAGTTGCTTATAATTATAAAGCCTGAACTTTCAAAGATGGTGCATTATAGCCTGAAAAAGCCTGGTCATTCAGTCAATCAACATTAGAACTTGCATGTACATATCTGTTAAAAAACAGCTGTAAGTTTAAGTAAACTTTCATTGTCATATAGTTAATTCATGCATTTTACAACAGGTGGTGTCACCTATGGGGGGGGGGGGGCAGGGTTCCAAACCTTTAAAAATTTGCTGTTAATGCAAACTTAATAGTATCAAAGTCAACAAGGCTTTTTTTTTATTTATTATATTCAATCTAATAATTTTTATTGAGATCTGTTTTTTTCAGTGTAAGAGCTGTCAAAAGAGAACTGACCACTGTTCTTCTGAGATTCACTGCTACTAAATGTTAACCTGTTTTGCCTTTGATAGGAATTAATTGACAAAGCCATGGCTGATTATGAACTGATTGAGGAGTTCTACTACAACCTGTCCAATGATGACTTCAATGCAAAGTAAGGATATTAGTTTGCATTTTCTAAAATTTATAATTTAATTAATATATGTCTAAAGGTTTCATTGTAATACAGCTAGTAATGTATACATCCATTGGATGTTGATTAGCTGGTATTGTAAAGTAATTATGTTAACATATCAGTAAGAGAAATCATGTCCAGCAGGAAAAGGACATTGAAAGAGAAAAGAATATTCCCTGTTAACATGTTTTTTTTTCACATCTATGCATCTTTAAACATATATTAACCAGATCCAATCCCCATTTTCTGGATTAAGATTATTTTCAAGTGCTAAGTTTGATCTATTTCATAATCCAAAAAGTCAATGTTAAATAATTGCCTTGTGTGAACAGTATATGCACCTTACATGACAATGTACAGAGCCTGGAAATAGATCTGTTTCACTTTGAGGTTATGATTTGCAGATGGAATACCATTGGCTGGCCAAACAAGATTGTTAAACAGTTACATGACAATATATAGAGCCCTGAAATAGATCTGTTAACGTTGAGGTAATGATTTGTAGGTGGAATGCTATTGGCTGGCCCCACAAGATCGTGAAGCAGATGGAGGCGGTGGAGGCCCAGCTGGAGGAGGATGAGGAGAGATTCAGGAAGCTGCAGCTCAGTGACTGTGCTAACTTTAACGACCGCTTGGACACACTCACTGTCAGTCATTTACTTAATTCACATCAGTTACCCCTCACCTTGTTAAAACACTTCACCAGAAACATGGTTTAACATTGTCTAGCTTTGAAATAAGAATTTCTATACCAAAGGAAATTATTCATTCACGAAACATAATTACTGAACTTTTGGTCACTGATGATCATTATTTTAAAATTATACCAAGAGCAGTTTTCTTAACTATTACAGGATTCATAGGGTAATTTGTAAACATATCAAGCAAACATAAATATAATACTGCATACTTATTTGAAAGTATAATCCTCCTCTGCTAATTCATTTTTTAACTCAGCTGACTGTAAGTCATCTGAACTATAGCAGTGGTCCTTTGTCAAAGATATTGGTTTTCCCGAAACACCTACAACTCTGCCTTCAAATTTTGCTTGGACCGATACTGTAATGATAGCTTCAGCTGAGGTCTGTCTTGTCAGGAATTCAATAAATAAAATTCACTGTTGTTATAATAACAGTGTCACAAGGAAAGGAAAACTCAGTAATATTGAAAAGATGATAAACAAAAAGCATACTGTAGATAGGTAAATATGGGGTGTCTGGGCACACTGTTTTTATGGCTGATATGCATATCTTGCTTACAGATGGTGGTAGCAGGCATGGCAGCACATACTGACATCAGTAGGGCTCATGAGATTGCAAACGAGGTTCGACGTGTCAACAAGCAGTTGAAGGAGGCCCAGACATCGTCGGTGACATACAACAACCGTGAGAGGTTGTTCGGTCTTCCCGTCACCAACGTATGTTACATCTCCATTCAGCAAAGTGTTTACCTTGGCCCCCGCCGGGATGTTCATGTTTTATTACAGCATGGTCTGCTAATGTTGTTCACGCATCAAGATACTAACATAATATACCTGTATTCGCCATGCATAAAAGTCAAAGGTCATCTAACTGTTCTTACACAGCAAGCCTTGTAAAAATTCACAGAAAGTAATTTTGTTTCCAGAGAAATGGTTTGACTAGCAGTATTTTGCTAACAAATTTCAAACAAGAAAAATAAATTATTCATTAGGGTTTTTTTCTGTCTTTAATAGAACAAAAAGGTGGCGAATATATGTATGTTACGTTCACCATTTACTAATACTCCAGTGTAATATTAAAGTTAAGGTCTTACCATCTCTCATCACTAAGGCTGATTATATGTTTTGCTCAGTACATTTTCATATGAGTAATGTTACACTTATTTTTTCCTTTTCTCTGATCACCCACCTAATTTGCTAAGAAAAACAAAACAAAAATGGCTGACAGAATGTACAACATCATGACAAATTACTTTTTCTGTATATAACACATTCCAAATAATGTTCATAGTCAATAAAACAATAAACAGCCTCCTTTTCATGATGTGTTTTTGAAATCTTACACACTCTGTATCTTTTTACCTAAATGAAGAATGATTGTTTGATGAGTGTATAATATGCATCGTTTGAAGTGTTTCAGGACTTGGCTATTTATTTCGCATGGATTAGATCATGCTTGAAACCATTTCAAGCTGGTCATATTATCATGCTGAAATAACATATGCTGCCACACACACCTGCACGTGCTGCCCATTTGCATGACACCTAACTTGCATGATCTACTTTTTTCATACATTAAAACTCACCTTACCTGCATGACACACTAACCTGCACCTTTAATGATCCATTTGTGGGGTTAACCTGTAACCTAGGCTTTGAGTATATCTTTATATTTGCTTTTTTGTGTTGCATGTTTTGTTTCCTGTCAGTGTTTGTTATATGATTATCAGTTTATGGAAGTAAATGACAATTTGGTCATATTAATACATGCTTAATGCAAAATTAATGTGCTTGGAGGTGGCCTTACCAATCTCAGCCAATTTTATTGCTGTCTCTGGCAGAGCTCAGCACAGAATAAAATGATTTACTAATGAAGCATCAATTCAAATTTTGTCACAAATAATTTTAAACAACCTCCAGGTGGTACAGAGAATTGAAACTGGTTCATTTATCTCTGCCAGAATAACATAATAAGCATGATTGATAGTTTTGTATCATTGGCTGCATGTTAATTAGTTTAGGGGGAAAAAAAGTTTGAAAATCTCCGGCTTATTGATAATGTTATTTTGTTAACTGAAATAAAGTGCTTTGTTTATCATCGCAGACCTCTTCCCAGTAATCGACATATACCTGAAACCTGAATGCAGACTTGCCAAAAATTATGATAAAAAGAAAACTATAATTTAATTTTGATAATTCAGAAAAATGTTTGTCCATCAATGGATTTCAACAACTTTGAAATCTGAAGGTTAAGTGGGGTTCATCATATTGTTAACAGTTAAATAATGACCCTTATACTTCCATAAACTGAATAGATCCAATTTTGTTTTTATTTGTTTTTTTGTGTATATTTTACCTATATGAATATATTTGTGCTTTTCATTACAAGTTGTTTGTACTAGTTATATATTATAATGCTTGTGCAAGATATGCTGTATAATGTTGCTTGTTGAATATATAAAAAAAAGCTTTGCGTGTCAGATGAGCAGAAAGGAATGCTTTACATAGCATATTATAGTGGATTTCTTCTTTAGTTGATGTGTGCATTGAATCACATATATATTTATCAGTGATTCTAATTAATGAAATGCTGTCATGGAGTTATATATTTTTATGAATGGTACATCTGAAATTAAGTCTTTGTTGCCTCATTCACAGGAGATTCAGGATGAAGTTTGATTTCTGTTCAAGTTAATAAAATCTTATGTTTTGTACATTAATATTTTTTTGCTGAGCCATACGGTAATTGCTGATGATTATTTGACTTTCTTCCCATCATATATTATTGTTCATGAGCTAGGCTGGTTTGTTTATTTTATAGCTAGAAACCTTTAACTTGGCACTCAAACAGATATTTTAGCAAGAACTCCTGGCAATTGACTGTTGTAATCACAGTGACACAGTGGCTAAGCAGGTGTTTTCATTGACTTGCCAATTAATTGTAAAAAAGAAATGCTTGGACAGATTAGAGTTTGCTATTTTAATTGCATCATGTATATTGATGATACCATGACAGTATTTCACGTACAGCTGAAAACTCAAGCCTTGTGAATATTCTATTTCTGTAGATTATTTAAACAGTGATCATGTCCTCTGTAAAAATTTGCTTGTACAGCTCCCATTATTTGACCCGTTTCACCAGTATTTGTGATTCCCTTGCTTGATTGATAGTGTATTGTAAATGGGGAATTAGAAGCTGTAAAATTGTCATTCTGTTAAAGTAACTCAGTTAAATATAGTGACATGCTTGAAGAGGAATATGGCTGGTTTCAAAGAGACATTTGTGTTCTTAATAGGTTTTATTAAAATTAAAATCTGGAACAAATATAAGAAAAGGATTCATATGAGGAAGTGCATGAAATTACACTTTTTTTGTGGAACCAAAAAGTTAGGGGAAAAGTGGAAATTAAAGACAAAAAATTGAAATATTGTTCAGAAGTATACCCATAATAGCACGTTCTACAGAAAATGAACATTGTATATGTTCTTCAGGAAATTTTGAACACAACATTTTGTTATAGTGTTACAGCTTCTAAAGTCCCCTTACTATTGGTGTGACCTCTGACCTGGTCTCTCACCTCCAGTGGCTTGCGTCTGTTATTCTAGTATGACAAACTGGCCAAGCTTGTCAAGGATTTTGAGCCATTCCGTAACCTGTGGCTGACAGTCTCTGATTGGCTGAAATGGCACGAGAGCTGGATGAACGACCCCCTGACCTCTATTGATTCTGAAGCAGTTGAGAAAAATGTCAACGACGCCTACAAGATAATGCACAAATCTGTCAAGATCTTCAATGAGATACCAGGTTGGTTTTTGAACATGTACATGAGTTAACATTGTTGTGAACATAGTAAACTAAATGTTTCTTAAGGAAGATTTTCAATTATGCTTCATATTAGAATGCTCTGTAGAATGCTTCAATATCATTTTAAATAGTCAATAGGGTGCACATGATTCTATACATATTTAAATGTACAAATGAAAGTTTGACCTCAAGTACATGGGTTACATCTGAACAAGAATGGCTGCTTCATGTATGTAACCATCACTGAAGATGGATTCTTTATTAAATGTGTTTACTGTGGTTAGGCTTATACAAGGTTTTCTGTGCTAAAACCTTTGCAAAAAGAACCTTTGTAAGAAAATTAGAAATTAATTTAACGGTTATCTTGCATTCACCAAGCCTAGGGTAAACTTTGTACCAACATGGACCAATCAATGACATACTGGATATCTCCTTATAACACCAGCTTGGAACGTTTGATAACATTTGTTGTCTTTTTCTGTGGCAGTTAACAACTGGTAATTCAACCTTAAAAAACATGGAAGGTTGGAAGGTTGAAGAGAAATTGTAATTTTTTCACACAAACTGCAAGTTAACATGATACAGCTCAACTGAAAATGACCACCCACTGTAAAATGGGGACATGTTGTCATTGTACTGAAATGCTTTTTATCATTAACAAATATTTGTACTTTTAAGCTCAGCTGACTTTCAGTCATGCAAAGCTATAGCACTGGTTTTTTGTCTGATGTCCATTTGGTAATCTGCCGGTCCAGTTTTTTGTTAACATGGCACAAATCTTAGTTGTTGGACCTAGAAAATTAAATTTTAATTTCAATCAAGAATGGTCTTTAAGAAATCTTCCTTGAAACCCTGATGGGCTTTACTTTCACAAGACTATGCATGTTTTTGTGGGTACCTGGATTCTCCTGACACTTAAGGTGCTCTTTGAACTCAGATAGTATTTTCTCAGTTTAACTGGACTGGTAGTGCTGTCTGAATTTTTTTCAGTTTTAGCTAAGATGACTTCAGTCATGGCTTAGCTCTAGCAATCACCCTTTGTCTGCCATCAAGCTGTCAGTTAACATGGCACAAATTGTAAAAAACTTCTAGATGAAGATCCAGGGAGGACAATAAAAAAAATTTTTTTGCGACCTAGTTATAGGGCTTGTTTGTGCACACCCCAGAATAATTAAAACTTTTATAGTAAAGTTCCAGTATCTCCATTATTAATGCTTGGTTTGCCATGTTTCTTGCTTTGCTTATTGATCATAGTGTTTCATCAGGTTCCTGAAGACTGGTGGTGCCACCTGTATTTTTTCTAATTTTTTTCATATTTTCCTCTGTTTTTGAGACTGTCCAATTTCTTTATGATCATGACTAGTTTTATCAGTTCCTGAATACTGGTTGTGCCATCTGTAATTTTTTCCTGTTTTTGACACACTTTTTTCCTCCAATTCTAGGCTGACAAATTACATCAGTGGTGTCAGTTTCTAAACTGTGGGTTTATCCAGTGTTCTTAAACCTTTCAATAATGCTGAGCTATAGCGATGAGTCTTTGTCCAACATCCAGCCATCCGTTAGCAGGGCATAAATCACAAGCATTTGACTTAAAAATTTCTAACTCAACATACAGGGAGGTCTTGGTGAAACCTCCTTGGAAATTAGGTCATAGTAACCCATATCCTGTGAGCTGCATGGCTAAAACACCTTAAAAGTCAGACTCTTTACAGTGTTTGAAGTATGGCAGATTTCCCCTCAAATTTAATACACAAATTTTTACAACCATTACCACAGATAAAACACTTGAATACTGGTGACCTTGATCTTTAAGTTTAAGTTTAATGAAATAAAGTAAGTTTCCCCTCAGTTTTGTGGCCCATGGGTAGACATCTGCATGTTTGTGCAAGAAAAAAGCCATTCTTTTCATATATATTCCAGCCAGCATACAAAATTTTACTAAACAGGTCAAACCAGTTCTTCAGAAATCTTATTTTTCTCTCATACACCCTGAATCGACAGATCATGATTGGTTTCAGTCTTCAGATAGGTGTGATCAATCAATCAAGAAGCACAATGTCAACTTTAGTGTCAGAAGGTCAGAGGTCAGTGACATTGAAGTCAATCTCTGTTTCATTTTCAGATGATAAAATTCCTCTGAATGTTAGGGTATAAAGTCATGCTAGTCTGCTGATCTTCATAAACCCATGGGTTTTTATTAGCTCTGCTCACTTAAAATATTCTGAGCAATAAAGAAGGTCCTCTGTGTATTATCTCTCTGTCTGTTTGTCAGGCACAGTTTTATTTTGAGGCTTTATCTATCTGTCTGCATTCGCAATCTGGTGTTCCCAGGAAAATTTTATTCTTGCTGTTTTTTTTAAAGAAATCAATGCATGTCCTGATCAAGCACACCAGCAGTTAGGAGGAAGATTACTGATTTCAGGTTCAGCTGAGCATCATGGCCTGTGAGCCATTTGTTGTGTTTTTTCTTCTCTAAACTTTTACTGCAACAATTAATTACAAAGTATAAAAAAATGATATTTTCATTTTGCATTTGAAATTATAAACATTTTTTATAAAATATAGACTAATTATTGTTGAACAACAGAGATGTTTCAATCTGATCAAATCAGATGTTCTTGCAAGTTTTTATATTCTTTGGACTAATTATCCAGTACATCTATTAACACTGTATCTTTTTCAATAGATTGTAATTCAGTCTTTGCTGAGAGTAAGTTTTGGCATGACAGACCATCTAAATGTTATTTTTGTCACAATTATTTTGATGTGAACATATACATGCAGTGAAACATAATATTCCTAGTATTCTTAGTGTCTTGTGAGTGTACAAACTGCATGCATATGTTACAGCATTTTAAATAAACAATACAAATCACAATTTCCAGTTTTTTTCATTTATTTTCAATTTTTATGCCATTGTAGAAAGATTTTTTTATAACAGATATGCCAAATGCATGGCTACATAGCAGTCTTTTTGCCTAAAGCATTTTTCTCAGAAAAATGTCATCATTGTTTTTTATGATCTTATTTTTTTTCTTATCTTTGATGGGCTGTATATTTCAGAATAATTGTTTGTAGATATTTTGATGTGCCTTTTGTATGTTGTTATTAAATCATCATCATTAAGCTAGAAACTCACATGTTCATAAAGCAAAATGGGTTGTCGTCTGCTTTTATTCAAATACAGAAAATTCAGTTGAACCGCATATACATATAATGCATATTTTGGGTACATTGTACATAGTTCTATTATCCTTTTCACTCACAAAACAGTTTAAAATTGTTTTGGCCAATGTGGATGAAGAGAATCAGTTTTTCTGAAACAAAACTGTTTTGCTTGTTATCACAGGCATCTTGTATCAAGGAAGATTTCATTTTATATATGAGACTGTTACAACCTGCAGCTGCAAGCATTTGTGCTTCAGAACTAGGTCTATACCTTTTCATCTCACTAACATGGAATTAATGCAGATTATTTCACTCATATTGGAAACAAATCAAAACCCACTCCTGAGCAGGAATAAAAAAGTTTTGGCTCAAATAGATTTAAAATTCTTGGACTGAGCACTGTATGAATGCACATTATGCATTCAAAAATGTTTGAATCTGTTCTATATTTGACATGCAAAAGTTGTTAAAGTAATTCTTACAAATTGTTTCACACATTATACCTGGTACCATGTGGCAGTTGTTCAGGACTGCCAATGTAAATTCATTGTTATCAGAAATTTAGTGCTCTGATTTTCTCAGATGTTAACATTTTCAAAAACTGTGCAACTTTGAAAACACCAGTCATAAAATATTGGTTTGAGAAAGTGATTTTAAATGCAGTGGATTTGTTCAGAATTTGCAACATGCCTTGTAAGAGTGCATGCAGACACAAACCTATAATCATACAATATGTACATTTGGGTTTCGAGTTTGATTAGTTATTAAGCTTTTTGCTGTGTTTTCATGTATATTCTTTATGAAGTGCCTTTTTACCATAAACCATCCATATATATTTACACATACACACACAATTGTTTCTCTTTCTCAGACATACATTAAGACCTTATTTGAGTCTTTGAGACTTCTCAGAAAGGTTTGCAGTGGCTAACTTTACATATGCAAGAATCAGTTTTACAAAAGGGGTAGACATCAGGTTCCAGTGTTGTATGGCTGAAACTGAAATACTCCCTGGTTAAATCAAGGCTATGGATGTTTGTATACTTTTTTTATAATAGTTTTTATAACATTGAGATGTGGCAGGATAATACTGTTCCATTAAGTTTTATCAAGTGATGAATGAATGTATAAATATTTGTTTGGTGTGTTTGATGTTGTGTGCTGCTTTGATCTGACTTACAAGCTGATCCTGGTAAGATTAATAGTCCCCTATCATGTGTAGAGGACCTGTGGTTACCTTAGACATTATAAATAGGATATTGTCTTATTTCCTTGTCCATAAAACAGACACATTCCAACCATTTACCTACAAGAATACCTAATTGTATCCCAAGACAAACCCTTTTAAAGGGGGTATATCTAGTCTTGGGATACTGTGGCATCTGCAATGCCAGAAATTCTATAGTCTGTTCCACAAACCTGTGTTGAACTGTTTTTTGGAGATAATTTTCTTAAAAATTTATTTTTTTTTTTAAATTTCCTTGAAAAATACACATGGAAGTGACAACCTAATATGGCAATTAAAGATTTTACAATTAATTTCCTAGTTTGTTTCACAACTTTTTGGTCTCTTCCTGATGATCTGACAGATTAGATGTGTTCTTGCATGACTACCGGTAGCCATCTTTCTTTTAGCTGGTTATATGTTTAGTTTGTGCTCAGTTTGTCATGCCCATAGGTCACCTTCCTGATTTCAATAGTGGCTTCTACTGGGGCTGTAATGACTCACCTCTGCACTAATAAAACACGATACCAGGTCAGATATTGTATCAGTATTGTCAGATGTCTCTGCATTGATAATTTTACAAAATTTTATCATCTGTAAAGAAGTGACATCTGACATGTAATATAGTCTATCAGCACCATGTAAAACATCAGTGGTGTAATTCTACTGATAAGATGAGAAGTGACATCTGACATGTAATATAGTCTATCAGCACCATATAAAACATCAGTGGTGTAATTCTACTGGTGAGAAACAATATGAATGACTCCCGATGCCTTATTATTTGTAAATCTATTTTATTTATGATTTTGAAATACATTTTATGACAGGAAGTTAAATTACATACTTGGGGAAATTTTGGCTGGGAATTTAAAAATATAATGTATCATACATGTATCGTATCGTGAGCATGTATCAAGATGCTTATCGTATCGTGAGGTAATATATCTTTACAGCCCTATTTTACACTTAACCAGTCTCTTGGGCACCATGTATCTTTAGGAAATTACTTAACCTTTATATTTACATAGGAGTATCATAGTTACAGCTTTTAGTGTCAGCTGTGAAGGTGAAAAGATGCGTGTCTAACCATCATGTAGCATTGTGTGATATTATCACAAGGCAGTTATACTACTTTATCTATTGAACAGTATATCATATTAACCAAATATGCACATCCATGGTATATATGAAACCATCTTTAATTTTGAAACAGTTTTTAATTTGATTTTAATAAGGGCCCAGCTTGAAAAGCGGTGCCCTATTGTGATCACTGTGTCAGTCCTTCCGTCCAACCTTCTGTCCATCAGTGACGCTTTCTTTTGCACAATATATCTCAACAAGAACATGCTTGATCTTTTTCATATTCACAGAGCTGATTGGTGCCTGTGAGGACTCTATCCCTATTAAATTGTAACAGACTTGCTGGAGATCAAATATGGCCACCAGAGTACAATGGGTGATTTTGTATTGCACACTTTATTCCAGACATGTCTTCTTTAATATGATTTGAACCAGTAGGATTTTTATTCCCTCGTGCATATAAAAAACCTGCATGTTTCTGTTTGTCATATTTTTAAACTATAAACTCAACTTTTTACCCAAATGTAAACTAGTCCAGCTGTACCAGAAATGCTGGGCCCTCTGAGGACCATTGTCTGACCACATCTTGTTTATTTTAAAACTGGAATGGTTTTAGTCGTTTGAATATATTTCAGGATGATGCAGTGTTAATCTGGGGAAGTGAATAGTACTGGATCAGTTCTCACGGAGTTCTGATTCAGTAACAGTTATCATATTTTATAGTCCTGAATTTTGTATTTCATTGTAAGATGCAACACACATTATAAACAAGCAGGCAAGGCTTGTTTTGCATATAATTTCAGATAAATAATCTGTTTTTATAAAAAACATAAGTATATACTTAGTCTTTAAATGTTTGTTTACATATTGAACAGTCACCTGTACAGTAGCTGACATAGAAATTACAATACCATTTCTCTCACTGAACACTTGAAATAACCACCATACTTTATCTCTGACATAGTGAAATCCTGTAAATATAATTTATAATAATTTTTTTTATTTTTCAATTGTCAAAAGGGATCAGGTTGGTTAAGTCATCTAAGAGATTTATAGTTTTTTATAATAGCTTTTCCGTTGACTTTATTCTTAGTATTTCTCTGAAATACAAAATTTGAAACAGAGATGTGTTGTTATTTTGTGTTGATATGTAACAAACAGGTGTATCTGATGTCGCCATTGAGGTGAAGGGCTACATCGAGGAGTTCCGTCCGTATATACCATTAATCCAAGGTCTGAGAAACCCAGGGATGAGGAACAGGCATTGGGAGCAGGTATAGGTTCATCAGTTATCCTATTTATCTCTGCTGCTTATATTTTATTTATAAGCTGGAGTGAACTTTTAAATATAGCAGTTATATAACCCTGTTATGAATTTCTTTGATAATATTTTTTTTGTATCATGAATAACTGCTGGATTGGAATTCCAAAACATTTCTTTCATTTTATCAACAAACCCAGTTTTCAATTCAGCTGCCTAAGTAAAAACATAGGTCACTGTAAGCTTCAAATATTTTCTGAGATACTTTTTTATTGGTCATTAAATGTAAATTTGGTTGGGTTTTAGTTGATCTTTCTCTGGATGGGTTGATCTTTTATTGCACATTTTGATTTCAGCTTTCCAATGACCTTGGTTTCCCTGTCAGACCAAAAGGGTCATTGACCTTTAGTAAGTGCCTGGAGATGAAACTGCAGGATCATATACAGGCAATCACCAAAGTGGCAGAGGTGGCAGGCAAGGAATACTCGATCGAGCAGGTATATATGGCTGTGTTGTAGTCATTTCTGATTATGGTGGATCAGAATTTCATATATTTTATTTATCTGGGTAATTCAAATAACCACAAGGATGCAGAGTTGATAATCACTCTAACAATTAAAAGTACATAAACATTTGCAATAATATGTTTATTATCTTACCCTATTAGTTCATTTTGGCTGAATAAAAAAAAATCCCCAGCAAAACCATCCTGGTACAGGGACTTACTAACTCCAAGTCACTGTTTTTATATGTTGTGATGGTTCTATGTGTGAGTAAACATCGTCTTCATGTGTCTTTTTACCATAACAAGACTGAGTGACCAGAGGTCCAATCATGTGCATGTGCAACATTTCCCAAACAAGGAGAAGAAACATGAAAGACGGAAGAAACACTGGTGGGAAACTTGCAAAATCTTGTACAGTACAGCCACCATGTGGCGAGGACACTGTGTTACAGTTTTGTGCCACTGATTGTGCCTGGTGCAATCTTTTTCCACTTGTGTACAGGAGTAATTAGAATGAATTATTGACAGATACAATGATATATAAGGAGAATACCCTATTGTTCCTGTATATTTATATACCTGGTAAGTGAGTAGGTCCCTTTAACAATCATCAAACTTAATGGTGGGCCGATCATCGAGTTTAATTGAAAGTCAGTCAGTTTGCTGCCACTTTCAAGCGCTCAATTACCAAAGGCAACTATCCATTACATCATAATCATGATAATGAGTCTTTTTTTCCCAAATAACTTCCGTATGTAACTGAGTAACACGGTAGAGGCGAGAATGGAGGACGTAATAAACCTCTGTGAACTGGCAGGGAGCTGCAGAATTAGCGGGGAGTTTTGTAACGAAATGTACATTGCACAATATGGGCGGTATGGAGTTAAAATGCTCCATAAACTATCTAGGTCTGTGCAGCAGGTAGATGTCCTGGATTTTGGTTTAATTCTTGATTATTATAAATAATTAAAATGAAACTTTTAAAAGCATATTTTACTAATAATAGGAAAATATGAAAAAAGGCAAGAACTTCTTTTCTTAAGGTAGAATTACTAAGACATGCGGGCTTGGTTAAGAAATTACAGTTTCACAGAAAACTGCATGTTTCTTTAAATTTGCCCGAATCAATTGTTATTCGACCATCGATCGGTTTGCTCAAACCAATGATTGATTATGAAAAAGGAACCGACTCCCACCACTAATATAATCTGTATGT
This sequence comes from Sipunculus nudus, assembly GCA_026874595.1. NCBI lineage: Eukaryota > Metazoa > Annelida > Sipuncula > Golfingiida > Sipunculidae > Sipunculus > Sipunculus nudus. The sequence goes on from CM049311.1 coordinate 39,296,507, forward strand.
ACCAGCACACATGAAAGTAAACACATGCCAAGGCTGATATCAGGACTGCATTCTTGGAAATACAAAAGATGGTGGTTAAAGTAAAAATATATATATATGTATTCTCAACCATTGGTCCAGGGCAGGGTAAGGGCATAAAGTTTCATTTTATTAGAGATTGGCCAGCATACCAAAAAATTGATATGTAAATTTGTGCAAGAGGACAAAAATAAATGCTATTTTCTGATACAAGTACAGCTAACTTGGAAAGTTTTTTTATTACTCTTAATATGGATTAGATAAAAAACATTGCAACATAAATTGTATCTTTTAAGATATTTTAATGCAAATTAAATGTAGAATACCATATCAAGAATATCATACTTCTGTTGTGAATGATCATGACAAAATTACTTCCATGAACACTTATTGCAATTAAGTTCTAAAAAATGTTGATGAAATGTGACCTTTTTCTGATAGGCTAAGGGACACTTTATTGATTATTGGGGGGGATCAGTCACATTTTGGGATGGAGCTGTATGCAGATGGCATGTGCTTTCTAATGTTTCTGCTAAACAGTACTGATTTTTAATCCAAAATAAAATTATTTGTACCCCAGTGTTTTTTCAAAGAAACAATTCTTCGAATAGAAAAATCTCAATAGGATTATAAATGTAAACATTTCAGGCTTTGGACAAGATGGAAGGCGAATGGGAGCCCGTGAACTTTGACATCTTGCCGTACAAGGACACTGGTACATTTATCATGAAGGCCTCGGAGGATATTTCTCAACTTCTCGACGATCACATCGTCATGACACAGAGCATGTCATTCTCACCATACAAGAAGCCATTTGAGGAACGCATCAACACCTGGGAGAGCAAGCTCCGTACCACACAGGTCAGGAAATCCACAGTCATCACTCATATTACAGAACTGACAGGAAAAAAAATTTAGGGTATAAAAATTTTTTTAAAAGTGAAATAGTAATTTACTTTGGCTGATAGTAGTTACTGGTTGTGAGGGCCATACACATATTATTCATTATTTAGTTTTAAGTTTTTTGTGTAGATTCTGTACGATTTAATATTTGTATTGCAATTATAATAAGTACTGTAATTCTTTAGTCTTGTAGAGCTGAAATAAGAGTTCCTTTAGTGAAACATTGTTTATTTTTTATTACAAAAATAATGTTCTGGTAGTTTGTATTCTGATCAAATATAAGTATGATGTGTAGGATTTTCTAATATTAGTTTATTTTAACTTTTTTTACTCTTGTTGTGTAAGCATCTATATAATGGATTAGAGTTTAATAATTTTGTCTACATCATCAGGATGTTCTGGATGACTGGTTGCTGTGCCAGCGACAGTGGCTGTATTTAGAGCCAATCTTCAGCTCTGAAGACATCAACCGGCAACTGCCAGTAGAGAGTAAGCGCTACCAGACCATGGAGAGACTGTGGCGTAAGATCATGAAGAATGGTAAAGAGAACCCACAGGTAAACTATAATATGTATCAAGTTTCACTACCTGACAGTGTCAACTGCAAATAAATTTATGCAACCAAGTAACAAGTAATCTGTCATGGTTATTTTTGTTGTCAAAGCATTTTAGCACTGAATTGTTCTTTCAAGGTCATTCCAAGATGACATGTATGAAGGGAAATTTGATAAAATATCTTCTTCACAAAGACTTGGCAACCGTAGTACTAAAATCAGGGAGCATTACTATTTTATTAAAGGAGTTCTTCAGATGTTTTCTTGAATATCAAGTGCTCTGACCAGAGCCTCTAGTGGTTTAGATGACTGATATGTTTTGAATTTTCCATAACTCTTAGTTTTAGCCTTTACAATACAGTTCTCATTCTCCTTCAATTCTTCAATAATCCTTTTTATAATTACAAGTTTAATAAAAATTCAATAAAAAAAAACAATAGTAAACACCCTTACCACACATAACAAACATCTAAGTTTTCTTAATGCTGTCCACATAGAAGCAAAGCAAAACTGGGGAAAAGAATATATCATAAAATATTTACATGGTATATACAAAGTGGTTTGCTGTGTCATTACAGGTGATCTCTCTTTGCCCTGACAACCGTCTCCTTGACAACCTGAGGGAATGTAACAAACTATTGGAGCAGGTCCAGAAGGGACTAAGCGAGTACCTTGAGACAAAGAGGAATTCCTTCCCACGATTCTACTTCCTGTCTGACGATGAGCTGCTGGAGATTCTGTCTCAGACTAAAGATCCCACAGCTGTACAACCACATCTCAGAAAATGTTTTGAGAATATTGCCAAGGTGAGGTCTAGCTCATGGAGCTGCTAGTTTTTCTGGAATGTGTTTATTTTTAAATTCTGATTCAATAAAAATATTTAATTTTTTTCTGAGATACATGGCCGCCACTGTTTTGATATATCAGATCTTTATCATGATACTGTGGTTGGCTTTTTGTTTGCAAGGTTTTAGATTTTGTGATATCTGCAGAAGGAAAATTTTAGCTAAAATAAAACCTCTGCAAATAAGAGACCTGCCTCATCTATACAGGTGATCAATTAGTTACGGTACTGCCTCATATAAAGTATCCACGCCTTTAGGGTCAGAAGTGGAAGAATAAAGATTGATACTTTAAATACTTAATATACTTCATGTTATTTGTAAATTATTGTGTAATTGGTTTTACAAATAATATTATCTGTTCTATTAAATGTGCAAATAATGAACAAGTATTTCCATTATTTCAGTGTTCCCCTTTGTCCTTGTCAAATGGTGAAGATTGTTATCTACGTATTAAATGATGAAATAATGGCTATACTTTCTGTAGGTTAATGCATGGTAATGTCATGAAAATGAAACCCTCATGAAACACTGAAAAATTGAAAATCACAAAAATTTAACCCAGTAAATATGAAACTAGTCACTCTTATCAGTGTAACATAATTTGCAAAAAAGAACCAACTTTATTTTAAATTCATATTAAGCCCTATAAAATATATATTATTTTAAAGCTGATACAGTTTCTTTCTGATTTTTTTTTACATATTTCTGAACTTTTCATTCATTTTCACCTGATATTTGATTTGAAACATGTTTAACAGTAGGTTACATTGTGTTACAGCTTACTTTTGAGGATGATCTGAAGATCACGGAGATGTACTCAGCGGAGGGTGAGATGGTGCCGTTTAAGGAGGTCATGTACCCGACCGGTAATGTTGAGGACTGGCTGCTGGAGGTTGAACGTGTCATGAGGGAGAGCCTGCGATGCATTCTTGGGGAAGCCCTAAAAGATTACAAAGAGGTCTGCCAGATGTTGTTGAGACTAAATACATATCTGTATCACCATATGTTCAACAGAAAAATGTACCCTGATTGTTAATAAGTGCAGTCTTTTGTTCAGTCTAGGAATTTTTTTTTTCATATTTAATTTTAAGTCATATTGTATTCCTATGTGATGTATTAGGAAACATTAAGTCATAATATATTAAAAGTAAAATGTACCCTGGTTGGTAACCACTGCCATCTGGTGCACATTCTAGAAACTAGTCTTCTATAATTATTTTTCTTTAACAATTGTAACATGTTTTGAAGTGTTATGATAAGGTCAAGCTTTGAACCATATTAGCTATCTTGGTAGTTTTCATTTTCTATTTGGTTGAGTGAACTGTTATGACTGAAAAAAATTGTTCATTTGACGTTATTCAGTTCAGCTATGTATTGTTGAAAATAAACATTTACTTTTTTTATAATCTCCAGTTACACTATGGCTACTAGTAAATTTCAGTGTTTACAAATTCTGTTATATATAGTACAAAGACAGACACATAAAATAATTCCTCATCCCATTAATTTTTTCAGTTTATTTACTCCACAATGGAGGTTAAGTTTCTGCCTGTGTCTTTTTGTTTGTCTAACAGCAGGATTATGCAAAAATCATTAAATCAGTTTCCACCTACCCTTTCAGAGGGATGGGACATGGGCCAGAGAAACCCCTTATTACATTCTGTTGTGGTGCTTCATGAAATGGCATTATTTGGCCTGGGCAGAATATAAATTGACTGAGCCATTCTAGTTTCCAATTTGTTGTGTTTTTTTTAGCGGCCACGGACAGAATGGTGCCTGAATTGGCCTGGACAGGTGGTTATCGCAGCCTGTCAGACATACTGGACGTCAGAGGTGTCAGAATCTTTGGAACAGAACGACTTGGCGGGGCTCTACCCGAAACTCCTGTCACAGGTATGACAGGGCTGAAGATAGAATTGGAAAGTAAAGTAACAATGATTGGCGATAATAGATGATAATTTGTTATTATTATTGAAAATTAAGTAGAATTTAAGAACAAAGATTTATCAATTATAGGATTCAAAGGAGTTGGCCACTGACAAGTTTAAGGGACTTGTATAGACTACAGTAAAGAGTTTGATACTCTAGCATTTAGAGTGAGGTCAGAAATATAGTAGATTGACACTGCAGTAGGTTCAAAATGCTGAAATAAGATTTGTGTTGGGTGGAGTAAAACTGAATATTAAAGCAGATTACCTGCAAACCTGCTCGCAAATATCTAAGAGGGTTAAGTTTTAGACACGTATGTAGAGAGATATATATTTAGAGAGATAATCTAGTGACTTTCACCTCATATTTTATAGTACATTTTGACTACATAAACTGTGACTATTATTTGTCTTATTATTATAAGAAGTGGTCACAATGTTATTTGTGATTGCAAATGTGCAAAAAAAACATGGGATGTTTCGTGTCTATAATTATAAGAGTTAGCTTCTTATAATTATGATACAGGGGTTGCAGGACAGCCTTAACTCTGATATATAACTTAAACACAGCAGCAAATAAAATTTTTTTTTATGATGTTAAGGTGGATTTAAATAATAGAGAATGTTGAAATCTGTATTTAAGACAGCATATTTTATAATAAAATACAGTGGACCCCCTGAAATGGCAGACATTTTTGTCTGTTATATATATGCCAGAAAACAGAGTTGTCCCACTGTTTTTTTTTTTTTTTTTTTGCATGTACATTCTTGAAATTTTGAATATTGAACTGTTGATAAGGTCTGTTACCTGTGGAAACACATCTTTTGTGTGGCAATGACTGATAGATACTGAATGATCAGTGCTGCAGAAATGGTTCACACAAGTAAAACCTTGTTGTGTCAGACTTGAACTGGGTACACCAGACACATCAGAGGGCCAAAACAATTGTTTTTTTTTTCACTGGGTAATTATAAAAACTGCAACCTGATTAGGTTGAGAGGTCAAATTTCAGCTGAGGATCAGCGAGATTTTTTAGTTTCACAGTTGGCCCAAAGCCAGTGTGACTGCTCTGTAGGCTTCATGGGAAAGCTATGCCCTGCATCAAAAGATTGCCTCTGATGGGAGTTCCTTGGTCTTATGACACAGCAGTTGGGATGATCACCAAACCGGGACAGGCAAGTGTGGTAGATACTGGGCCTGGGTGACACAAGACTGTAAAATGACAGGAAGTGAGTGCTACTGACTGGTCAAGTAGTGCGTAAGGGAAACGGAATCCTGCAGATGTACATAGCTTTCATTAAGATAGCATTAAATAAATAGAGGGGTTAACTCCACATTATGAAAACTGCTCATTCTGAAGATTGACCAACTTACACAGGCTGTCAGACAGGTTTGACACAACAAGGTTTTGCCTTATACTCTGAGATCTTTTTATTCCTCTTTTGAAAATGTGTTTGGAAGCTGTGGTTGTGTATTTTTGCATCTTTTGTATATTTGCACAAACCACTGGTACAAAGGCATTGTGAATTTTGTATCTTTACACATTGTATCTCCTTTGATTAAGGTTTGAGGTGTTTTATCTGGGTCATTTTGTAATCTCATACCGTGTTTTTTAATCAGTCCCCAGCAGTTTGTCTGGTTTTTTTTTGGTTTTGAGAAATATACATACACATGACACAATACTGTAATACAGGAAATTTAATTGCCATTAAATTTTGGAATATACTCAAACAAATTTTGCAACCAACTTTCTGTGAATCACTTAAGTTGGCTGCTTACACATGTAATTCAAGAAAACCTGTAATTTCAGTAGAAATTAACATATTTAATACTTTAACTTAGTCAAGCAGAAAATGAGACAGACAGTTACTGATGTCAGAGCATCAGTGTTCTTAAGTCAGGTTTTAGCATACTGATTGACACTGAAGTTAAAGGGACCATGTGCTTCTTGCAGATCAGTGTTTGTGTTCAAAATTTACATGCATATAAAATTACTTGCATTACAGTATACTGTGGATACATATTTCAATGGTTTTTCTGTCTTAAAGTGATACCAATGTCTTTTGAATCACATGTTAATGAGTGTTTATAATTTGTCATGTCCTTATCATTTTAACGTATATAGGGGAAGCTGGTAAGCTAAACAAATGTTTGCACAAAAATGAAATAAATGTAGCTAGCTTTATATAATAAATGTGCCTGAATTCTATATAAACTGTAAAAACACAGTTTAGTTGCAGATGTATATTTATCATGTCAATGTATTTCTTTACCAGACACATTTTTACCTACAATTATCTTTTTTTCTTTTTAAGATAATCAGACCTGTCTCTTGGTAATTAATTTATCGGGACAGAATATGTTAATTTTTATACATCACATTTTCCTGGCATGACTATCCTTATACCTCTTGTTCTTAAGTCACATTATATTATAAAATATATACTACACATTAAAGACAGATCTTCAATGATCTAGTCACTATAAAGAAAGCAGAACCAATATTTAAAGCAGAATTTTAATTATTTAAAACCTGAAAATAATCTAGTGACACCTAAAAATGGGTAAGATTATTTGAAAATTTTGTTTTTCTGTTTCAGTGTAATAACATCCACTAAATATGGGGAAAGCACTTTTTTTTTACTCAAGATATTTTCCATCAAAGTTGATTGTAATATAATTGTTTTTTTTTTTACAAAAAAGACAAATATTTAAATATATTTTGTGCAGTTTTCTCATAAAGAAAACCAAATAAGCAATAAGCATGAACTAAATGTAAGTCACATCCTAGCATGAGCTGTCACAAAACCTTACAGTCACATCATTCCAGGCAAGGTACCAGAACTTTATTTCTTCTTTTTTTTCAGTATTACTTCAGTAAAACTTAATTTTAAATGAAAGTTCAGTGTTTCAGTCTATAAACTTTGAGTTCAAGTACATGTCTGAATCCAAGCCACTCAATTCCAAGTCTGAGTCTGAGCGGTTCGAGACCAAGGTTTTTCTAACTTTTGGAAGTCATTTTGAGTCCAAGCCGAGTCCTGTAAAAAAAAATCTTAATTAAAAGCACCCCATAAGTATAACAGAAAGTTGAGAATATCATCAGTTAGTTTATACATGCTTTTCAACTTTATGTTTAATAACATTCAGCTTTTGATGCACAGATAAAGCTTTGTCATTTTTAAAAAATATTCGGTCAATAATTTTATTGTATAAATTTTTATCATGTTTTTTTATCAAGATTCCTGACCTATTGAATCCAAGTGCAAGACAAAGTCCGGACTCCCATCCCACATCACATTTACTTGTCTGATAACTGGCCTTTGGTCATTTTGGCCTACCAGTACAGGAGTTCTGACTTGCCTGATTGTTTCCATTATATACGTTGCATGAAACAAGATCCCAACATCATCTTTTTAGATTTATTTTTCTAGGTTTGAACTGGGTTTCAGTTACATGTTTGTGATACATTTCAATGAAGCAGTTATAAGAGAATCAGTTTTTTGGCTACTGCACACAGTGGATGAAGATATTGTTTGGATGTTGTCTTTTTTGCATGATATTCTACCTTTGGGAAAAGTATTTACCGCAAGGTTGGGACTATGTCTTGATGATTTTTTTTACATTTGATAAGAATATATACAGTGTTTTTTGTGATGTATTTTTTCTACTTTTTTTTGTCTTCTATCTTTATGTTATAATGTAATCTTCTAAACATTTTTCTTCCAATCTGTCCCATAAATGTCAAATCTTACAAATCATATTTTTTAACCATGTTTTTTTTTACTCTATCTGGTATTTTCACTTTTTCAAATATATTTGAAAATCCTGTATCAAATATTTTTTTGGCAATATTTATTATGTCTTTCATTATTTTTTTCTAAGAGCAACTGGATGTTATGACAGAACATTTCTGAACAGATACAGATTAGTTCATTTACTTTCATAAAGTAGTTAATGTTCTCATGTAATATTATTTGCAGCTGGATGACTTGCGAGAACTTGTACGCAGCAAGCTGACTAGGATTGGTCGTCAGATTTTATCAGCTTTGATCGTAATTGAGGTGCACGCCCGAGATGTGGTCGCAAGAATGATTGAAGAAAAAGTGATGAACGTTAATGATTTTGAATGGATCAGTCAGCTGAGGTATGATAAAAAATTGAATATTAATTATTATTTTAAATTTCTTTTTTCTTATCATCATGCATCAGCATGATATTTTAGATAATATTTTGTGTTTCACTGGCAGAAGCATGTAAAATGCCATTAGTAAAGGAGTTTATCAGTTAGAATGATTAAAAAAGTGAAAACAGTTGAATCAAGTGCCTGAGGAGTGTGTGTGATGTATCTGTCACACTACTTGTGTTAACAACTTTATCAAAGAACCTGTCTTGCTTGCTATTGTGCAGTTAATAACTGGCTTCAAAATCTTTGTCACTCTGCTGAGCTTTTTGTACATGTATTGTGTTTAGGAGAAAATGAAAAAAAAATAGATTCTGTGGTTTGCTAGGGTTTCAAATTTGCGATATTTGCAAAATGGAAATTGTGCCAAAAATAAAACCATTATGAAGACGTCCAGTCTATACATTTGAACATTCATGTGTACTTTAGCCTCAACGGCATCTCATATACGTTACCCTGTACCAATGAAAGCCAAAAGGCTGAAGAAAAATGACATCACCAATATCAACTGATCTGTTTGAACTGAACAAGTGAGAGACTCACTTGTGTGCAGGGCCATCATTATTCATTTCAGTGCTATGAATGTAATAACAGTGATAATAACTGTATCATTATTTGCCAATGGCAGCAGAGTGACCTCTGACCCAAGATGCTCAGCTCAGTGTGGTGTAGAATAATACTGTACATACCCAATTTATTCCTATCAAAATTTGGTAGCTTCATTAATTTTGATATCTGAATTAGTCACTGGAGGTCATAGTATTTAGTTTGTCTGGTACTAAGTATGTCTAGAGAACATTGTAATAGAAACTTGTGTCACCTGGAGTTAAAAAATGTGCCATCACATGGATGGACATACAGAGATACAAACAATGGACAGAGAATGGTCATTGCATCTTTAAAATTAATTTCACTTACACTGATTTCAGAAAAATCCATATTTTGCAATTTAAACTTTTACAATATTTCAGATAACCGATAATGTAGATGAGATGTTAGTTGATGACGGTTTATAGTAGGAAGTTGATCTGTGTAGGTTGTTGTCTTATTCCTGAAGGTGTTATTTTCACAACAATTTCCTTTCACAAATTAAGCAAATTTGACACTCTCGCAAGCTAAAAGCTGACGACAGTAATTGATTGTGTATAAAGATATTGCCTCTGTACCTGTTCTGATGGCAGTATCCTCAGACGTGTCACAGTAATTGTTTGTTTTTAATGATATTGCCTCTTTACCTGTTCTGGTCAAGCAGATATAATCCAAATCTCATTATATTATCATATAACATATTTGGTAATGAAAAAAAATATATAAATATAGATTTTACTTAACATGAGCCAAATTCCTGGAGGAATTCCATTTTTTCTATATATTTTTCCACTAAAAACTTGAGGTTGTGTGATTTGTTCAAAAACTATTGGCACATCTATGAGCACTGTCAACTTGGTAGTGACGTCAAACACTGGGAAATCCCCTGTGACTAAAAATTCCAGATCTTAGTTAAAGCACAGTATTTCTGCCGCCGGCAGTCCCAAATTTTCAGCAGGGAATAAAAACAACATGCATTACTAGATCTGAGTTGTTGATAAAATCTAGTCCATGATGTCACATGTGTACCAACCAGTCAAATCAGGGCAAAGTCTGGGATCTGGATGAAATCCTCCATTCACACAACAAATGCACACGGCATGTGGAATAGGTTTACATAACCTTCTGATGGCAGTATCCTCAGACATGTTGAATTTGATCTTCAGGTACTACTGGGTTGATGAGAACCTCTACATCAGGGCTGTCAATGCTGAGTTCCCCTATGGCTACGAGTACCTGGGAAACAGTGGTCGCCTCGTTATCACACCTCTCACTGACAGGTAGGTTCATTCACTGCATCTTCACTAATTAAGACTGGTGGATGCAAGGTAAATAATAATTGTTGTAACATGACCTGTCTTAGTTACTAATGTAACAGATCTTCATATGGTGTACATTTAATTGAATATTTTACATAATTTAATATTAAACTGCTATATTTGCGAAGAGAAAAAAAACGCAACCATCAAATTAAGGTAATACCCCTGGCAAAAATCCCTTTGTTAAAAATTAATCTGAAAGCTGTTTCAGATGTATATTATACCCCATAAAGTATACAGCATTTAAACCTGATACAGATTTCTTTCTGATGGTATATGAATTTATGAGATTCACATCCGTTTTCCTGGATTTACAGATGTTACCTGACTCTGACTGGAGCTCTTCACTTGAAGTTTGGTGGGGCACCTGCTGGACCTGCTGGTACAGGGAAAACTGAAACCACCAAGGTACACCCAGCATGAAACAGCTTATATAACAATTCTCTGTAATTCTTAATGTAGAAATAGAGCTAATGCAGGTCTGGACAGATGATATATTTTTAGCTCAGTGAGCTTATGTCATGGCGATGCTAACTTTTCAAAATCACGAAAAAATACTTCTTTTGCTTTATTTCTTGACCAGTTTCATTTTGTTTGTTTTACCTAATAGGACTAGATGTCGGCTTTAAAATCTCAACACAAAGTTTTGAAACTTACTTTATCAAAGTCACAAAAAATGCTTCTTATCCCATATTTCTATAATTGTGAGTCTGCTTGTTTTATCTGAATGGACTTGGAGCTCATCTCCTAAACTTTTACACCAAATTTTGAACCTGCAGGTTGGGCTTCTTGAGATACCAACTTTCAGAGATGAAAAGTTCATTCCATGCACTTTGTGAATATTGCATTATTTTATGTTTTGGGGGTGTCTGGTGAGCACTACACCATGGAGGTTCTGGTTGTAACCCATTTGTCTGTGGGTTATGCAAATGGCAGATTGAGATTAAACATTAAGTTTACTTTGCAAAACCCTTAAAAAGTGAGTGTTAAGCCATTAAGGATATTGGCTAACAGGATTGTGCACTTTTGTCATTTTATCAGCTGATCTTTGGTTTCGAAGCTGAATGCATTTGTAAGAAATATCACAAAAACTTGTATGAAATTTAAATTGAACATTATCACTACTAACATCTGACATTTTTTGTTTCAGGATTTGGCCAAGGCTATGGCTGTCCAGTGTGTTGTGTTTAACTGTTCTGACCAGTTGGATTTTATGGCTATGGGCAAGTTCTTCAAAGGTCTTGCCAGGTATGTCTTTCATTTGTATTATGCTTAATGATAATGTTATCATTTAAGATAGGCCAGTTATTATGAATTATAAAATTATTTGATTTAGCTTGGAGGGCAGATTTCATCAGACTTCTTTTTTTTTTCTAAAGGCTTTCCAGCATTTCTTCCCCAGATTATTATTACAGTTTTGCAGTTAATCTGGATGGACCCATATTCAAAGTTAAGTTATATCTTTAAAAAATTAAAGTAATGTATATAATTCCTTTTTTTGTAATTTATTTCTTCATTTAATCAGTTTCCAGAATTACAGATTTCAGTAGTTAACTATACTTATTACATCATAATTTTATTTGTTTTTAAAAACTATATGAAAGAATAATCCGAAACAAAAACTTTCCAAGCATGTCATTTATGGTGTACCCCTCTCCGCACAGTGCGGGGTCTTGGTGCTGTCTTGATGAGTTTAATCGCATAGACATAGAGGTTTTGTCTGTGGTGGCCCAGCAAATCACAGTCATTCAAAGAGCCAGCCAGATGCAGGTAACGCACAGCCGCATGCTGATGGCAGGAAAACTGATGCATCAAATGCTTACTGAACACATCGCCTGTCTGGTTGTATAAACCTGTACTGGCCAGACGTTATAAATACAGCACCTTATCTTACTTGGTGTTATGTTGGAAATAAATGTACCCCTCAGACTGCACACCCTCCAAAACATGTACCTCAACATTATCAAGTATACTTACACTTGGATATGGCTGGTGGCTGTCGCAGTGATTGCTATTTGAGCATACCACACACAAATCAGGTTGAGACATGACCTTTGGAATCAGAACATTATAAATGACAAATGCTTATGACTAGTGACCCCTGTGCTGGTAACATAAAAGGACATGATGAACAATTATAACATAAAATGTTGTATCCATCCAAGGATATGATGGGACCAAGGATTACATCTATGGCACTAGATGTGTCAATATATAAGACAAAACCTTGTGAAATGGGCTTTTGAGCTGGAACTGTTAACGTGTGGGTTTTTCCCCATTTTGGAAGTCTTCCACACTGAGATCACTGTTAAATTTCCCTCTGTAAGTATATGCCATCTTAACCAGGAATAAATAAACTAGTCATGACTGACTGGCAAATGTAGAACAGTCTACTTAGAGCAAGCCTGATATGGCTTCCTTGGATTCATGTTTACCAAGGCAGTGAGAGAAACAAGAACAGACTCATATTGACCAAGGTGTAAAGATGTTGATACTGTCATTGTTGGTGATATCAGACTATTTAGTCTCATGCTTGACCCTTCTACAATGGAGCATTTTCACTGTCAGCATAGATATATTGGTTGGACAGGACTTTAATTGGCACCTGCTTTATCTGCAGTCACCAGGCTGAGTAATACTTGTACCTACAATGAATTCATAAGCTTAAAGCCAGCTAAATTCACAAAGCATATACACAGGACCAAGCACTGTATTCATATATATATATATATATATATTTATATATACACAGGCTAGCAATTATTGCTTAAAACAGACTAAGCAGCATAGACTTTGTCCACTTTCAATTTCTAAGTATGAACTGACATACATTAGGATATATCCCTGACCTCAGTTGCACTAGCACACATAATACCGACCCTGGTGCCCCTCCTCCCATGCATTTGTACACACAATGTTCAGCCTCAGTGTATGTGTCTCTACCTATATATATATACACACACCTGTAGGTATTTGACCCTGGTCCCACTCTTACAGCTGGTGCTGATTCTGTATTTTTTAATCATTGTTTTATATGTCACAACGCTGCCCACCCATGTCGCTATTGTCAAATCTTCCCAACTTTTCACTGCAGCCTTTGATGGAGTTTTAATGGATATCATACCTGTTTGGTAATATACATTTATGGTTATTTATGTAGGAATATGGGTATTCAATTTTTTCATTTTTTGCTTTTAAGAAGAATGTAAAATTATCAACCACAGAATCTCTTAGTGGTATTTTTATATTAAAAATATAATTGAGTGGATGTAAAGCATTGTCATGAAAAGGTGATTTCTCTATTTTGATGAACAATGTTTCTTATTTTTTTTTCCCACTATTTACCTCAAATGTTTCTGTGTAAGCTGAAATCAGCTGCTCAACCACTTGTTGATCACCCATTTCTAATAAAATCCATTTGTCTGTTAGCCAAAGTACACGGACAATCTCCAAGTCTCTCTTAAATACCCCAAATTATAATTAATTAACATGACCACTAACAGTAGAAGCCCACTTGCAGTGCGGGAGCGTGGGCTTGTTTCGACGAATTCAACCGCATCGACCTTGAGGTGCTTTCTGTGATTGCGCAGCAAATCACAACGATACAGAAAGCACAGCAGCTGAAGGTAACCTGCTCGTAAAGACCCTTGCTGACAACTTTACCTTGTACAGAGCCTTGTCAGACTTCTCTAGGGGCCCAGCATGATACCCCTGTCTTTCAGAGTCAGCCTCACCATCCTGATGATCAAAAAAGTTTTTCTGTTCTGTATGGTCAGAGATTTTATATATTTTATGGATAATCATCTTGTAAATGACACTATTTGGCTAAATGAAGACTAGTTTAATCAGTTTGGTGTTGTGAAAGTCTTGTGTTAGGGAGCACAAGAGTCCTTACTTTCCCAGGAAGAAAAACAAAGTTTGAAAATTAAATTGGTTCATATAGTAACTTGGGCAAACTTTCCTTTGTCATAAGAGCTCAAACCTTAAATAAAGTTTGCTTCAAGTCATATTCAGATGATTATTGGATATAAATGTAATCTAGTTTTGGCACAATTATTAAACATATTGGTGTAGGCCTATTTAGTTTTGTGAGATGTAATTCAATTCAGACTTAACACAAACATGGTGAAAAAAATTTTTGATCAAAGGATGTGTGATAAATAGCTTTGTGGATGCTTCTTTTTTTCAAGGCAATACACATCTGACTGTAAACCTTTTTGTTTACAGTCAAGTGTATTCCATTTTTGACAGATGAGATCCTACTGATCTCCTTTTTTCATCAGATAGTGATATTATATTTAGCATGTTTAGGTAGCTGCACAAGAAATACCACATGTACAGTAGCATTTAACATAAAAAAGGCATGGCACTTAATAAATCAAAGGAGATAACTCAAAATTTCTCTGTGTATGAATTTTTTCCCATAGCGTATAAACTTTTTAGATACTAATATAATACTATTTTATAGTTTTGCATATTTTAGGCCAGTTTAATATGGTCAGCAGTGATCTATGACCTTTGTGTGGTCACAAGAGCATTGATTAACACCTGCTGGTGCATGATAAAGAATATTAAATACTCATGGCTATAATAGCTCAACAAGCAGTGTGTTTGATTTAAAAGCAATCTGGTATGAAAACTTGTGTTGTTTACATACATTCAACCCTGGAATATTGTTGCAGTGATTGCGTGCATCCTTCATTTCAGATACTTTCTGACTGATATTTGGCTGCACTTAATACCCACCATCCATCATAAATATCAGCTCTGCTATACCTTTATTGTGTAAACCTGTGTTGTTTACATACATTCAACCCTGGAATATTGTTGCAGTGATTGCGTGCATCCTTCATCTCAGTCATCTTTCTGACTGATATCTGGCTGCACTTAATACCCACCATCCATCATAAATATCAGCTCTGCTATACCTTTATTGCAGGTATGTAGGAGCTAGGATTTATGTTTGATCAAGACGGAACTCTGTAATGCAGAAAAAAGTAACCTGCAACCATACCTGGATCAAAACCAAGCTTAAATGCAAAGTTAGAATAAGAAAAAATCATAACCTTCTGATCTTCTACTTGTAAAAGTATTAACTTTCTGATCTTTAGGATGGATTCATAACAAGTCTACCAGTAAAAATGTCAACCTTCTGATCATCTACTTGTAAAAGTATTAACTTTCTAATCTTGAATCATATTTTCCTGTTTCCTCAAATCCTCATTTAGGGCATACATTGTATGCGGTCTGATACACTACAAGAATTCTCATCTACTGTCTTCTGCTACTGCATGTTGTACATACTCTGCTAGTTCATTTTACATGAATGATGGACGCTTTTATTCCAGTGCGGGCGCATGGGCATGTTTTGATGAGTTCAACCGTATAGATATAGAGGTTCTGTCAGTGGTAGCACAACAGATTGCTACAATTCAAAAAGCTCAAGAAGGGAGGGTGAGGCGTCAGGGCACTTTTATTTCTGTGACACCCTATTTGGTGTAGTAGACTATACTGACCTACTGACCGTCTGTCATTGATTCCATTACTGGTTTGATGCACTTGTGTGGTGATGCAAATTTTATAATAAATTTGAATTTTTTGTGGAATGGTTTGATTGCATTTTAGCGTGGTTTGCATTAACTTGATCACAATAAGGTCACAGAGAGCAAAGCATGTTTAGCACTCTCCTCTAGTTATAGTTATTTTTGCCTACTAACATTTTATACTAGGTTTTTTAACTTTATTTCTTTTTTCAGAATTTACAACTGAAATATATAGAAATATATTTCTTTTTTCTTCTGCTAGTATTGAGTTGATCTTTTTATCATCATGGATTCTTTTTCCACTGCCAATCCATGTAAATTTTGTTCATATTTTTTTTGCTTATATTCAAATATTGCTAATAGTTTTATAAATCTTATGCATGACACATTAAAATAATTCACATTTTTTTCTGACTTGCCTCATGCTTTTACTAAAATCCTGTAGATCATTCTTTAGAAATAGATGCTTGGCTAAATGTGCTTTCTAAGAAAAAATACAAATGTTTACAAGATGGCTAAGCACCATTGCAGATAATTGCTTTGCCTTTCAGTCCAATATCTTTGGATGTAGTCAGTCCATTACAATACAGTTGTATAATACTATCACACATTTTAGAATGTGGGTTTCCAAAATAGCAGGAAATGTGGAAATGAGTATAGTATTTTTTAATACTAAGAAACAGTCCTTGTAGTGAGAGTTAGTATCATGAATAGAAACATTTGGTCTTACACACAGGTCAGTATTCATAGCCCTAGTATCAGAAAATTCAAGTCATCTAAAAACTTCAAATTCATTGTGCAGGTCACAAGTGGTCCCCTGGTATGCCATTTGTGGATACTGCTGTTCAGCGAAAGACAAGTTAGCCATAGACAAATATGATGGTATAGTCAACTGAAGTTCCTTCAGTCCGAGACTTTACTTGCATTAAAGGCATGATCAAAGAGGTCAGGTCACACTTCAGTATAGCTTTACTAGTCAGAGGTCAAACAGGCCTGATCAACCTTGAACAGAACTTGTTAGTCCTTTGTCATACTGGCCTTATTAGCCTTGTTAGTCTAAGATCCTTCTGGCCTGATTAGACTTGAACAAAGCCTTGTAAGTCTAAGATCCTTCTGGCTAGACTGGTACCCCGCTCTATTATGGCACCGCTGCTCTAGGCCAATCATAGTGACGGGCGTACAATGCCATTTTCAGTACTCCCGGCAGACTAGTTCCAACTCAAGTATGTATTATATATGATAAAAAAAAGCATTTCATTTGCTCAGAGAAGTTGCCAAAAGTTGGCTGTACAATTCGTGTGACATTTAAGATTAGATTAATAGATATTGATAATAACCCAATGCCACGTACAGTGGAATATCAGTTATTCAGTATATCATATCATATATACATCCATCAGTCAATTTTGTGCAACAACTCATTTTTCAATATTATGAAACTATAAATAACTAAAGAAGCAATTTTATCAGAAATCTTCACAGATAACGAGCCAGGATCACGTTAACGCCCATGCCAATCGGTATGAGCGTGTAGACTGGAGTTGGAACCAGTCTACAGGTAAGTCATGAGTTGCAACTGGGAGTACTTAAGATGACGTTGTACGCCTGTCTCTATGCTTACCTGAGGGCCATAATAGAGCAGAGTACCAGTCTACCTTCTGGCCTGATTAGACTTCAACATAGCCTTGTTAGTCTAAGATCCTTCTGGCCTGATTAGACTTCAACATAGCCTTGTTAGTCTAAGATCCTTCTGGCCTGATTAGACTTTAACAAAGCCATGTTAGTCTAAGATCCTTCTGGCCTGATTAGACTTGAACATAGTCTTGTTAGTCTAAGATCCTTCTGGCCTGATTAGACTTCAACATAGCCTTGTTAGTCTAAGATCCTTCTGGCCTGATTAGACTTCAACATAGCCTTGTTAGTCTAAGATCCTTCTGGCCTGATTAGACTTCAACATAGCCTTGTTAGTCTAAGATCCTTCTGGCCTGATTAGACTTCAACATAGTCTTGTTAGTCTAAGATCGTTCTGGCCTGATTAGACTTCAACATAGCCTTGTTAGTCTAAGATCCTTCTGGCCTGATTAGACTTGAACATAGTCTTGTTAGTCTAAGATCCTTCTGGCCTGATTAGACTTCAACATAGCCTTGTTAGTCTAAGATCCTTCTGGCCTGATTAGACTTCAACATAGCCTTGTTAGTCTAAGATCCTTCTGGCCTGATTAGACTTCAACATAGCCTTGTTAGTCTAAGATCCTTCTGGCCTGATTAGACTTTAACAAAGCCTTGTTAGTCTAAGATCCTTCTGGCCTGATTAGACTTCAACATAGCCTTGTTAGTCTAAGATCCTTCTGGCCTGATTAGACTTCAACATAGCCTTGTTAGTCTAAGATCCTTCTGGCCTGATTAGACTTCAACATAGCCTTGTTAGTCTAAGATCCTTCTGGCCTGATTAGACTTCAACATAGCCTTGTTAGTCTAAGATCCTTCTGGCCTGATTAGACTTGAACATAGTCTTGTTAGTCTAAGATCGTTCTGGCCTGATTAGACTTCAACATAGCCTTGTTAGTCTAAGATCGTTCTGGCCTGATTAGACTTCAACATAGTCTTGTTAGTCTAAGATCCTTCTGGCCTGATTAGACTTCAACATAGCTTGTTATATTATCTTGAACATATTTATTTCTTGTCAGTGAGGCTGTTTGGTTGTTGCTAACAAACCCTATCTGCATAACAAAAGGTTGTCAGTGACAAAATATATTATGCATGGAACAAACTGTTGACCATGGGGAAAATATGATTAAATTAAACTCAAGTGGTCATTAACTTTATATATGACACTGACATCATTATATTTATTGCAAACATAGATAAAACTTGAAAGAGGCAGTGTATAAACCTATATATTAAGTATAAAATGTGATGTGAAATCTGTTTCTCGTTAGCAGAATATTAATTGACATTGTTGAATCTTATTTAATATGATGTTACTTGTGATTATGAATTCATTAGTAAATCAATGAAGAGTTTACAAATTGGGGGTTGATATCCTGTAGGTACTAATCTTATTGTAGTTTGTCAGTGTAGTTTTTTTTCACAGATTAATACTGTAACCAGGGGTTTCAGAACAAAATCAGACCCAAGTTTTAAAAAGCCTAAAAGTAGCATTTCTATTAAATAAGATGTATCATTATTGAACTGAACAGTTAGTTGATTTGAGTTTAAAAAAAGGTTTCAATTCAGATTTAACATTTACACAGTATTTACTGTTCAAAGTTTGTAATCTGTCATTATAAAAAAAGTCTATTGTATTATTATATGTATACTGTGGTTGGCTTGTTTTTTGCAAGGTTTTCAAATTTGTGATATTCACGAAAGGGAAATCATCACAGAAAAAACAAACCTTCGTGAATAAGACACCTCATCTTTACCCAGGCAAACTGTCATTTAGAAATCTAGCCTCATCAACTTACATGTATATTTTCAAGGTGGTGTCACTTGTATGTTAAAAATTGAAAAGCAACATTTGACATAAATGTAATGTGACAAAGATTGACGATCAATGATTGACATTACAAAAATAATCAGATCATCCATATTATATGCCCTTAAAAGACAATTAATTGTCCTCTTTCTTGTGGGTTCCATTAAAAGTGATTGAGTTGCATATTGAATATTGTGTGAGTTACTGCATGGTAAGATTGCAAAAACGGAACCCTCGTGAAACAATGAAAAAATAAAAATTGCAAAAATTTGCCCTCGTGAATATGAAGCCAACCACAGTATGTTCCCTGAGTTACAGTATTAAACTGATCTGCTGTGTGTACATAAGCACCGTTGTAATATAGCCCTGAGCACTGCTTTTACCCCGATCCTCAGCTCTGGAGCTTGGGCATGCTTTGACGAGTTCAACCGTATAGATATTGAAGTGTTGTCGGTGGTGGCCATGCAGATTATGACCATACATAAAGCACAACTTGACAAGGTACATCCTGTACTGGGATGGATTGTTCATGTTGCATTCATTTGACAGGTTCACTTGTCAGTTAAATGTTGTTCCTGTTGAAACTGATGCTTCTGTTTGAATATAGCACAATATTACAAAAGAGTCATTCACAGGCAGATTAAGTTACAGTTGGATAACTATACAATTTTGAAGATGCTGTTTTTACTCCTGATGTTTTTTTTGTAATGTATTCATGATATATTCTCGTAGAAGTCATCAGATTTTCTCTCTCTAGTAATTAATTAAGGAAATTTGTCTATTCTAATTAACCATATGTGATTTTTTTTACATCAGCTTTTTGCTCATTTATGATATTTATCTGTTAAGTATTTTTTAATATGTTTTTTAATATCTACATTTCAAGAGTGTCAGACATAGATTATAAAATGTCACATGGATAAGTATATAGATAATTTGTTTAAAATATGTTGTCTATTATAATGTCACTTTACCATGTCTTTTTATATAAAGCTTTAAATGACTTGGTCATTGAATCTTTTTTAATGATGATTTTTTATAAAAAAATTTTCATCTATGAAATAAGTTCTGTAACATTTATTTGATTTTAAATGACAGGAAAGCACTAAGAAAACATTTCTGAAAAGCTAATTTAAGTAACACAGTTTGAAGTGTTGTTTAACATGAAGTTATCCTTCCTATACAGGACTGCTGAATATTAAATAAGCTTTTCAATTTAAATTGTTTTAGTTCAACACCAGTTTTAGATTGTTAGATCTGAACATAATTAATATCAGCTGAGTACTACATGAGCATCATGTGAGTTCTGACTGATGAGTACTATATTTAACCTCAGATGGAGCGGTTCATGTTTGAGGGTGTAGAACTGGTACTCAAACCTTCCTGCGCTGTCTTCATCACCATGAACCCGGGTTATGCTGGCCGTACTGAGCTGCCAGATAACCTCAAGGTCAGTTTATACAGTTTAATTATTTTATGATTTTGTTAGAATTAATTCTTGAATAAAATTTTTCAGTCTTCCGGGAGAGAACCAATCTTGCTGGTTACAGGAAAAGTTCATGCTCATTAAAGGTGCCTCTTCGGATTCCAGGCATGTTAAATAAATATGAAATAGTGTTTTTCCTAAAATGTTATGGTATCTGCCAGTATTTTTGTTCAAAAACCATTTGCAAACATCTGTACACAAGTGGAAATAAGCTTGCATTAGGCACAGTCAGTGGTAAAACATAAACATTGAGCAAATGCCACCTGTTGGCGGTATAGCATTGCAATTTCACAAATCAAGATTTTTCATACTTCCTTCCAGTGTTTCTTATTTTTTGTTTGGCTATGCAGTCTTATTATGAGAAACACGTGTGGACAATGTTTACTAACACTCAGAACCATAACAATATATTTAACAGGTGAATGTGGCAAGATGGTTTTGCTGGAAACTTTTGTATTCAGCCAGATTTAACTTATAACAAAAGATAATACACATACTACTGCAAATGATTGTCTTTTTGAACATGAATGATTGGTTATTTCATGAAAATAAAATAATTATAAAGCCAGTTTAGAAAAAGGTTTATCCTGTATCTTCAGATCCAAAAATATGCAAATGAGAAGTTATTTGGTATTTTTCCTTTTATTCTGAAAATAAATAATCCTTTTATAATTTGGTGCGTGGAATATTATGTATATTATGGGTATAACTATATTTTGAAATAGAATGATTTCTTTACTGAATGCCTGGACATGCTACAGAAATATGTTTTTAATAGTTCTCAATACACAGATCTATGTGTAATATATACATCAAGTTAACCTTTATATGGTCTGTATTTGCTGAAGAACAAGTTACTCATGTATTTTTTTCTATGTTTCAGGCTCTCTTCCGACCAGTAGCCATGATGGTGCCTGACTACGCCCTGATCGCTGAGATCAGCTTGTTCTCATTTGGGTTCTCTGATGCTAAAGTTCTGGCGAAGAAGATCACCACGACATTCAAACTGAGCTCAGAACAACTCAGCTCACAGGTAGTGAATAGTTCACAAAAAATAAATCACATCTTTTGTAGTTGTCTTTATATTGTTAAATTGTACCTTTAAATGTTGTATCTCTTGCAATCACTTTTACTATTTGTGAAGTATTCATCTTTGGACTTTGTAAATTATTATCCAAGACCATCATGACTTCAGTGTATGTTAAGTGTGAGACTTGACCTGCCAGGAAAACTATTTAGAGTTGATATATCATTTGACTCAATAACATTTTTCAGGATCACTATGAATATGGTAGGCCTTCATCATTAGACTTGATTCTAACTTTCAGGACTACTAAAAACTGTCTTTTATGTGATAATTATTTTACTTGATTCTAATGTTCAGGACTACTGTAAGTATCCTTTATGTTCCTCATTAGACTTGATGTCTTCATTTTCAGGACTGCTTGAAGTGTTTTATATGTTCATCATTGGACTTGGTTCTAACTTTCAGGACTACTCTGTCTAATATGTTCATCATTTGACTTGATTCTTACCTTCAGGACTACTCTAATTGTCTCGTATGTTCATCATTGGACTTGATTCTTACTTTCAGGACTACTCTGAGTGTCTTATATGTTCATCATTGGACTTGATTCTAACTTTTTAGGACCACTATGACTTTGGAATGCGTGCAGTTAAGAGTGTGATCTCAGCTGCTGGAAACTTGAAGAGACAGAACCCTGACATGGATGAGGAACTGATCGCCCTGCGAGCCATCAGAGATGTCAACGTTCCCAAGTTCTTGATGGACGATCTGAAACTGTTCAATGGCATTGTGTCTGATCTCTTCCCTAACATCAAGTTAGTCATGTTTCCTGCACTTGTTTTACAAATCAGTAGTTTATCTTAAAAAGGATCACATTTTACTTCAAAATCATCAAACCAGCCATCAACAATGGACAAGATCATAATGTAAAAGATTAGAATATAATCTGGGTTTTACAGTGTAGAAACAGGTCTTGTTAATGTGTCCATATATATGGATTATAAAAAAAAGTTATTTAGGTTTGCTGGTTTGCCAGAAACCTTCACACGTTTCTGAATATTTATATAATTAAAAACAGTAATGTACTAGAGAAAAATAACATCAGTTCCCTGTGAAAAATCTTGGAAACTGCAGTGGTTCCATTCTTATAATGTATGAATACCCTTGAAGCTGATTAGGTCTGTATTAAACGTTTGATCAAAGGAGCAGGATTAATAAATGGCAATGCGTTTTCTCATCCTCTTTGGAAAATTTGTAATAAATTGCTGTTTAAATCAAGACATCTTGAAAAATATTCAAGATATTCTTATTGAAGAGTTTTAGAATTCA
Organism: Sipunculus nudus; assembly: GCA_026874595.1. Classification (NCBI taxonomy): domain Eukaryota; kingdom Metazoa; phylum Annelida; class Sipuncula; order Golfingiida; family Sipunculidae; genus Sipunculus; species Sipunculus nudus. The sequence continues at coordinate 39,319,706 of CM049311.1, forward strand.
GCTTCACAGGCTGAATGAATTCTGATCAAAGTGCAATGGAAATCAATGTTTTGTAAAATATCTCCACTGTGCAATTCATGTTTTGCTTGCAGGGACGAGCCTATTGACTATGGAGCCCTGGACAAGTCCCTCAGAAAGACCTGTGAGAAGAACAACTTGAAGGACGTGGACGCCTTCATCCACAAGTGTATCCAGCTGTACGAGACCACCGTGGTGCGTCATGGTCTCATGATCGTCGGTCCCACTGGCTCTGGAAAAACAAAGGTACACACTGTGCATAATCAGACTCACAAGAGTTCCACTCTGCTGGTTAGGTTTTGTGGGCGCAACAATCTGAATCCCACAATGCACTGTGGCTTGTAAATACACAGATGGAGTAGGTATGAATGTAGTGAAGAGGGTATCGTAGTCCATTCAAGTACGCTGGATAATAATTGTTTCATAGCAGATTACATAAACATGGATGTTTTTGTGGCAAGGATTTCATGGAGTAAGTAATATATTGTAAGCATGCACAAGTGAAATGTAAAGAGGTGTTTTCTTGAATGTAACAAATTCTGATTTTTAAGTTCGACAGTTCAGACAAGTCCAATAAGTTCAATAATGTGTTTACTTTCGAAGTTAAAACTTCCGTTCATGTTGTGTACATGTGCATGTTTGTCATTTTGTCAGAAATCACCTTACATTTTTATCTATATTGCCTAGTTATAAGTACTCTTACTTTATTGTAATAGTTTTACATTTCTGTAGCCTTTATTGTGAGGATTTAATGATTATCCCTTTATTTGTCGTTCCCAGTGCTATGAGGTACTGCAGCAGGCCATATCATCGCTGAAAGAGACCACGTCACCGGCGGGTACCACCTTCCAAGCTGTCCTGACCTATATACTCAACCCCAAGTCCATCACCATGGGCCAGCTGTACGGAGAGTTTGACCTGCTCACCCATGAATGGTAAGGGAGCCTAGAAATAGTGATTTTCATATAAACAACATTGTTTTGATGCCTCACTTTCAAAGCAAAATCATTCATACCATCAGCCAAAAAAATTAAAATTTGCCATTAGTATATACAGTGGAATCCTCAAATTATACACACTGGTGAGGCATGGACTTGTCCATAACATGGTATAGGTGCATTATGTGGGGCTGACATTTTGGGAGCTAAAACATCAACTGAACCCACTTTTTTATGCAGAAAAATGTTGGTTCAGTGTGTGTGTAATAGACACTCAACCCAGTGAACCCACAGTTTTATTTTTACGGACTTCAGCATTTCTTTTTGTGAACCCACATTCATTCTGTGCAAATTGAATCCATTTTTGGTATTATTGTCAATGACGTTGTGTAATACCTACAGAAAAATAAGTCAAGAAGTGAGGCCCATTTCTTTCTGCAAATTTCAAAATTGTGAAATACTATTATATATTATTTATATCGTTATATAGTAGAAGCCTGTTGGGCATTGAACCCACATGTTTTTGTGAGAAAATGTGTGCTCATTTCAGTGTTCTAGCTGATCTATGTATGTTTATGATGAACCTACATTTGACATATTGTCAGTGACATTCCAGTATTAAAGGGTATTGGCCTAAGAATGTACTTCTTATAAGAGGGTCCTTTAAAACCACCTGTTATACAGGGGTGTCCTACAGGAGATATTTCCCTGTGTATGAGTCTGAGATACCAGACTGGTTTTTGTTACCATCAAGAGATATGTATGATGATGATGATTTATGTTTTGCTTTGACAGGACTGATGGCATCCTGTCCTCCCTGATCCGTCTTGGAGCGTCCTCGCAGGAGGAGGATAACCGCTGGTACATGTTTGACGGTCCTGTGGATGCGGTGTGGATTGAGAACATGAACACTGTGCTGGATGACAACAAGAAGCTCTGTCTGAGCAGCGGAGAGATCATCAAACTCACCGAGGTATTGATGGTTGTACAACAAACAGCACAGTCAGGGCTCAAAGGGTTTTTGTCGCCCATCTATAACTGGATGTATTATGGCATATACCCACTGTCTATCCATCCCTTAACATTTAGTGTTGCTGTGATAACTTACCTGGGCTTTGACTGATTTTCACAAAACTCACCATAACTATTACCAATAGATTATCTTGCCTAAGTTCGATTTCTGGCAAAATCCATGCATATTTATTGAGGTCAGAGGTCACCAGGGTTTAGTGGTGTCATGATGACTTACCGAAAATTTTACGCATTTTGATGAAACTCATTTTTATAATTACCAATAGAATTTCTCACCTGAATTAAATTCTTTGCAAAACTCACGCATATATAATGAGGTCATAGGTCAGAAGACATACCAAGGGTGTATTATGCACCTAATTTTCATGGCTGAGTCATGAGTGCTTCTCTGAGCAGTGAAAGGCTAAGCATGAGTTATGGCATGACAAAGTAAATGCAGCACCTGTCCAGACAAACACTCCTTGATGAAGCTGCTTTGGATATAACTCCATAAGTCCACCAAGCAAATGTAGGATTGGACGAAACCCTGCCTTTCACCAAGATGTAAAATTGTAACACTGTTTTCATCTTGGTATTTATATGCCCATTTTCCTTAAAGGTCATGAGTGATTATGTATAAAAATGTAACAAAAGTATGATGTATAAAAAATGGTATAAATAATCATATCTTCACAGTTCTGATTTTTAAAATGATAAATAATAGTATTTCTAGCATATTTGAAAAAGTGTGTCTTAACAAACCAAGAAAGTGTATAATGGTGGAATCTGTCTTGGACTTTTCTTTTATTGCATGTATATACAGTTTGAAGGGATATTTGTCTGAGGGAACTTTTGTTTCAGTGGAATTTTATTTCATCATTAGCAAGTAAAAAATGTTGGGCTTCAGTAATCCCATCCTTTAGCCTATTGTAAGTTTTATTAAGACAGAGTTTTGTGAAACTATAACTGTCCTTAACCCCACTAATATCTGTTGTTTCTGTTTCAGTACATGACCATGATGTTTGAGGTTCAGGACTTGGCTGTGGCGTCTCCTGCCACCGTCAGTCGCTGTGGTATGGTCTACCTGGAGCCCAGCATCCTGGGACTGCAGCCGTTTGTCACCTGCTGGCTGCGGAAGCTGCCAGACCCCATCTACCAGTTCAAAGACCAGCTTCAGGGGCTGTTTGATATATTCCTGGAGGTAAGGTCACAAACAGTTAAATCAACAAATAAAGTTTAGTATATGAAGATGGTGGTACAGCCACTATAGGTTGGTGTAATATAGTGGCCACTGAATAATTATTGTACTATAGAAGTACACCAGCTTTTTCTTAGTTTTGAACCCTACTTACCAAGTAAAGTTGGAGAGTAGTTGCCAATATATGCTTAAAGCAATTGCTAGGAAGGGGAAAAAATGAACCAATAAATCAAATATAGTAGCTGATGTGTGCTGAAACACATAGTAGGGAAAATAAGGATTTATTCATTTGTTTAAAATGAGGTGAGTTGATACACCAAAGTTTTCTCATGTGTATTGAATATTAATTATATCCCCTGAATGTTGTTTTCATGAATTTAGAGTGTTAGCAGTGATTTAGAATATGTCCTTAAGAATCTTGCCAGTGAATTGTTGTGCAAAAATCATTCCTCTTGGCAAGGATTTTTAACAATAGCTTTTGATAGTTGATAAAAAAAAGATAATAATATGTCACTACATTTAACTGGAGGGAAGGTGACCCATATTGTAGTTTCCACATGCTTTAATGATGTATTGATCACTGTAGGATTCTATCAGCTTCCTGCGGCACAACATGAAGGAGATTGTCCCATCAATGGACAGCAACTTAACATTCAGTCTACTGAAGATGATTGAGTGTTTCTTCAAACCTTTCCTGCCCAAGGAGGTTGGTATACACTCTACTGTGAATCATAATGTGCTTGAAGCATATATATGTAGTTACTTGTATACAGTTATACTGTATGTCCTTATATCAGTATGGTAGCTTATTTAATGCTGTCCATAGATTATAAAATTGTTTTCTTTAGCTCAGCTGACTATAAGTCATTTAAGCTATAGCAATGATCCTTTGTGCGTCATCTGTCCATTACACTTGGACATTTTAGACCTACAAATCCAAAATTTGACATAGTCAAATGGCCCTAAATTCTCCAACCAAACCTGAAACTGTGACTTATTTTTTCGATGAATTATGAGAAAACCTAATTAGTGCCTGAAATTTTGCCTAACTTTGACCATGGCACATTTCTTCTTGTAAGCACTTTTGATTTAGTTTTCACAACAGGATTCAATCTTTTATAATCTTAAATTTGAAAGCAGTTAAAAAAAATACTGAGCTTTAATTCAAGATTTAGTAAACCTTGTCAAACAAAATGGATTCTTTACATCAGTTGCAGTCACTGGTGTAGGCCCACCTGGCTTATTATTGTAGCACTCTCGCGGGATCTTGTGTGTGGGGAAATTAGCAAATTACAAACAACAATAATAAGTCCTCAAGTGGTAGAGACGGTGTATTCAGTGAACACATGTATACAGTATGCTGGTCAGTTCATGTCTGTCCAGCTTGGTGGTCAATTCAAATCTGCTGCTGTCCAGACATCTGGCAGCATCATTATACTTTGACCCTGATGCTACCAGGGTGACATGACACTGATGGGCTGCTCATTAACACTGATAGGATCATGCCAAGATACATAAATTTACATTCTGTTACAGCAATTAATTAAATCTGTGTTTCCTCATGTTACTGACACATTATACAAAAACTACCTTATCAGATTAACTGAAACTTTACATCCACATGAAATGTAACCCAAAGATTATACATGTAGAAAATGGTATCAAACTAACATATAGCTATTACTTACTGTATAGGATATCACAAAGTTTAGAACTTCAACAGACACAGAAAATCCATTTAAATCATAACTGCAGTACCACTAAATAAGACACAAGGATGAAAACAGAGTTAATTAAAGTTATAGGAATCTAGCAGTGTTCTAAATATGAAGCTAATATGTATAATACTGAGTGATTTATAGAAGAATTATTATGGTCCAACAAACACCTGTACTGCTGGTGACTGTCCAGTGGGCTGACCACATGGTGTGACACACTAGGGAACAAACAGGCCCACAGCATGGTTCTTCACATGTATAAAGTTAATAGTACAACTTGCAGAACATACACAATAAATTAGCATCACTTAATTGATCTCTACCACATTATTAAGTTCACTTCACTAAGGGCAGCTCCCTTGTTCAGCTTAGCTAGGCTTCTCCTTTGCCCCTTTGAAAAATAGGGTTTAATATAAACTTGAAATCATCAATCCCATGCCTCAGCAGAAGATGAAATAAAGTGATCAGTTTGTCTGTCCATCTGTAAATATTTCACGTGTAACACAGTATCTCAAACACTTTTTCTAGTATCCACTGTTGATAAAATGGCAGAATAAGATATGGTATGATAAACCACCTTTCTGCAAATGTGTGCTTTTATCAAATTTGGTAGTGGAAATCTCTTGACTGCTACATTAAACTCCTTAAGTAACTTTTGAAAGGAGAACTGCCAAATTTGTGAATACTTGCAGCACCATGCTTTTCTCTGCTTAAAAGCAGACAGACCTTTGTTATTAGGTTAAAGCTTGGTGCACTAAGACCATATCTTATATTTACTTGCTGCCTATAAGTACCTGCGTTGTTAATAAGGATCTTACTTCTCATTCCAGTGTCAGTCATGCACTCTTTGTGACCATAGATCCCTTAAATGTTTAAGTGCATATATAAGTATTTTGAATTTATAATAAGACCTTGTTGAGCTTCAGGACTTCAGAGTCAGTAAATTTATGTATTATGTAAATACTTTGACCATGTCATATTAGGCAGAATAAACAGTATTTTTAACAGGCTTTAGAGCCGTTTCTATGTCTATATGTATTATAATGTCACATGTATTTGGAACTTAAATAAGGAAACTAAACATGCAAGACAGACTTATTAATAACATTTTTAAATGGCTGTAGCATTAGGATTTTCACTTTCAGCGATATAACAAAAACTGTCACATCTTTTCTGTCTGCCAGGTTTTGATATTTTTCTGTCATAGGCAAATTCAGCTGAGCGCCATGACCCATGGGTCCCTTGATCTTTTTTAGCTCAGCTGACTGAAAGTCATATGAGCTATAGCGATCACTCTTTGTCCGTCGTCCGTCTGTCCGTCTGTCCGTCTGTCCGTCCGTTAACCAGGCACAAATCGTAACCGCTGGACCTAGAACCTTGTAACTTGGGATTCTGAGAGGTCCATAAAAAATCTCCTTGGAAACCAGAAATTAGGTCTCTGTTACTCATATCCTTCGAGCTATGTGGCCCCAAAGTACCCCCCAGAAAAGTCAAAAATTTCATACAAAAACTTCAATATCTCATTAACTACTTGACTGATGGTCATGATTTTTGGCATACATATTGATCATGAGATGTTACATCACTTCCTGCAGACTGGTGGCGCCACCTGTATTTTTCCATTTTTTACGAATTTTTTTCTCTTTTTTTGAGACCTTTAAAAATGTGAACATCTGTTAACAAGGCACAAATCATAAAGACTGGACTTAGAATCTTAATTCTTGACACACTGAGAGGTCCATGAAAAATCTCCTTGGAAACCAGAAATTAGGTCTCTGTTACCCATATCCTTTGAGCTATGGGGCCCCAAAGTACCCCCCAGAATAGTAAAAAATTTCATACAAAAACTTCAATATCTCAATAACTACATCACTGATGGTCTTCATTTTTGGCATACATATTGATCATGAGATGTTCGATCAGTTCCTGCAGACTGGTGGCGCCACCTGTACTGTTTGATTTTTTACGATTTTTTCCTCTATTTTTGAGACCTTTGAGGATGCTGTCATCTGTTAGTGTGGCACAAATCATAACGACTGGACCTAGAATCTTCATTTTCGACACACTGAGAGACCTATGAAAAGTCTCCATGGAAACCAGAAATTAGGTCTCTGTTACCCATATCCTTCGAGCTATGGGGCCAAAAATTACCCCCCAGAATAGTCAAAAATTTCATACAAAAACTTCAATATCTCATTAACTACATCACTGATGGTCATGATTTTCGACATACATATTGATCATGAGATGTTTCATCAGTTTGTGCAGACTGGTGGCGCCACCTGTATTTTTCAATGTTAACGAATTGTTTTCTCCATTTTTGAGACCTTTAAGGATGTAGTTATCTGTCAACAGGGTACAAATCGTAACGACTGGACCTAGAATCTTCGTTCTTGACACACAGGGAGACCCATGATAAGTCTCCATGGAAACCTGAAATTTGGTCTCTGTTACCCATATCCTTTGAGCTATGGCACTCCAAAGTACAGCTCAGAATAATGGAAAATTTGATACAAAAGCTAAAGTATCTGAACAACTAATGCAGAGATAACCATAATTGTTTGCATGGATATTGATCATGGAGTGTTTCATAAGTTTCTGCAGACTGGTGGCACCACCTGTATTTGTTCGTTTTTTTTTACGAAATTTTTCTGTATTTTTGAGACCTTTAAAGATATGAACATCTGTTAACAGGGCACAAATCATAAAAACTGGACCAAGAATCTTCATTCTTGACACACAGGGAGACCCATGTAAAGTCTCCATGGAAACTTGAAATTAGGTCTCTGTTACCCATATTCTTTAAGTTGTATGGGTCCAAAATACCCCCCCCCCCCAGAATATTGGAAAATTTGATACAAAAACTGCAGTATTTCAATAACTACAACACTGATGGTCATGATTTTCGGCATACATATTGATCATGAGCTGTTCATCAGTTTCTGCAGACTGGGTGTGCCACCTCTATTTTTTTTTTCAAATTTTTACGAATTTTTTTCTTTTTTTTGAGACCTTTAAAGATGTGGTTATCTGTCAACAGGGTACAAATTGCAACAACTGGACCTAGAATCTTCATTCTTGTCATGCAAGGAGGCCCATGAAAGGTGCCTGTGGAAACTTGAAATTAGGTCTCTGTTACCCATATCCTTCAAGCTATAGGACTCCAAAGTATCCCTCAGAATAATGGACAATTTGATACAAAAACTGAAGTATCTGAACAACTAATGCAGAGATCACCATGATTTTTTGCATGGATATTGACCATTAAGTGTTTTTATTAGTTTCTGCAGACTGGTGGAGCCACCTGTATTTTTGTATCCGCCAAAACGAAGTTTTGCGGATACTATGTTTTTGACCGAGTTCCTCCGCCGCCGCCGCGTTCGTTTCCAGAGAGCTCCTCGGAGACTAATGGACCGATTTTTCCCAAACTTACACCTATTATCGGGTCACATGTGAACTGGTGCCTAACCAATTTGCATTGACCTCTGACCTTTCCTCTCTATCCAGTGTCCATTTGTGGGTCTGTTTCCACTCATAAACCCTCATATCTAGGGAACCGTTTGACCGATCAGGAAATAAAATTGATACAAATGTAGCCCTTGGATTGCTTTATAACATACACAAAAAATGGTGGCGCCACCTGTAACCATGTTTGCACAGTGTCCATCTGTTCATCTGCCTTGGGTTAAAATCACTCATATCTCTGCAGTGAATTGACTAATTCACCTGAAATTCGTCATGTGTATACATCCAGGATAGCTTTCTTGATTTTATGACAGGTGGCGCCACCTACGTTTACGCTCACACTGATGACATCCAAGCTTATATCTCGGGAACCGTTTGACCGATCAGGAAATAAAATTTATACAAATGTAGCCCTTTGATAGCTCTGTAACATACACAAAAAATGGTGGCGCCACCTGTAACAATGTTTGCACAGCGTCTGTCTGTTAGTCTGCCGTGGCCTAAAATTACTCATTTCTCTGTAGTGGATCGACATAACTGCCTAAAATTTTGCAGGTTTATACATCGTGGACAGCTTTCTTGATTTTATGACAGGTGGCGCCACCTACATTCTAGTTAATGCTGGACACATCCAAGCTCATATCTCAGGAACCATTTGACCGATTGGGCCAAAATTGTGCATGTGTTTAGATCTCACATAGGTCTTTATCATGCACAAAACTGGAGGGGTTACCTGGAAAGATTTTTGCACAGTGTTTGTCTGTTTGTCTGCCATGGGCAAAAATCGCTCATATACATGTAGTGGTTTGACTTTTCTGCCTAAAATTTTGCAGGTGTATACAACTTGGACAGCTTTCTGGATTTGTGGTAGGTGGCACAACCTACATACACATTTAGGCTGCAGACATCCATGCTAATATGCAACATACCTCACTCTATTTCCCCTTGCCACTCAATCCATGCCTCACTATCTGATTTTGGCAGATACATGTAGTCACTTGTCGGTTACCCGTATTCTAGTTTTAAAAGTTTACACATTTTTCTCTATTTTTGAGATATATAAATACAGACTAAATCTTGGCCTGTTGGTTAATCTGTTTGATGCTTCAGTTGAATGGGTATATACTACCATTCTGATGATAAAATTTCCTTTTGCGAATCTCTTCCCAGTCAGCTGAGCGTCATGACCCATGGGTCACTTGTTGTTAAATGGGATAGCTTACAATAGACTATAAAATAGACCAGAATATAGATAATATACTTAGTATAAAGATAGCTGTAATCATATCCTTTACAGTAGTACTTGTCATGTCTTGTGAAGTATAAGTATAATGTTGTGTCTGTATTAAAATTTTTCATTACTTTGAATTTAAACTCAAGTTATGAGATCAGTTGTCTGATGTTCCGTCATACACTAGAAAATTAGCAAGCGATAAAACTAGTATTCTTCTTTATGAGTTTTCATGAATGTTTAAAGAAACATTTGTTTAAATATGTCAGGGTTACCAAGTTTTTGGTTTCTGAGATGGCCCTCTTGTTTGTTTTTTCATGAAGTAACTTTGTGTTGGAGAAAAAGCATTCATTTTGAAAGATTGTTATTGATAAACACTAATGTTCAGTTGTACATCCATGGAATGAAAAATTAATTTTAGGGATGTCAAAAGTGTAATTGTTTTAAATACAGCAGGGTTCCCACAGGCTCCTATATTTCCTATTATATACTGTATTTACCTATGAAAAGTCTCCCATAATGTCCTTTATTTCCCAGCATTTACATTGTTATCTCTTATACTTTTCTATATTTTTCTACATTTTTAATTGTGTTTCTGTTATGTAATTGTTACTACTGAATATTCATCATTATATAAACCTGTCATCTTTGAAAACACACAGCTCTTTTGTAGCACTGTCAATGTAAATGATGTAGCATACAAGTACAGCCATCTAAACCAATTATACAGACTGTTAAACGCTGTGGGATGAAAGATGTTTATGTTACTTTACCGTGGAAACCAGAGTTGTACGTTGAAAACTCCTATATCTTTCTTGCATTTATGGCTGAAATTCCCTGCAAACTCCTTTATTTTCCTACATTTATGGCTGAAATTTTCTGTAAACCTCTATATTTTTGTCTCAGGTCTTCCTATAAAATTCCTTGTTTATTCGGGAGCCTGGTTGGGGCCCTGACACAACTGAATAACCATATACACCAATACATCATCAAAGTTCTCGTGTGTGTAATTTGATAGATCTGCAGTTTATATCCTCTAATATCCACAGAGCCCTAGAGATGTTCTTATATCCACAGAGCCTTAGAGATGCTCTGATATCCACCGAGCCTTAGAGATGCTCTTATACCCACAGAGCCTTAGAGATGCTCTTATACCCACAGAGCCTTAGAGATGCTCTTATACCCACAGAGCCTTAGAGATGCTCTTATATCCACAGAGCCTTAGAGATGCTCTTATATCCACAGAGCCTTAGAGATGCTTTTATATCCACAGAGCCTTAAAGATGTTCTTTTATCCACAGAGCCCCACTGATGTCCTTATATCCACAGAGCCTCAGAGTTGCTCTTATATCCACAGAGCTTCAATGATGCTCTTATATCCACAGAGCCTCAGAGGTGCTCTTATATTCATAGAGCCTCGATGATGCTGTTATATTTACAGGGCCTTAATGATGTTCTTTTATCCACAGAGCCCCACTGATGTCCTTATATCCACAGAGCCTCAGAGTTGCTTTTATATCCACAGAGCCTAAATTGTGCTGTTATATCCACAGAGCCTCTATGATGCCCTTATATCCACAGAGCCTCTATGATGCCCATATATCCACAGAGCCTTGGAGATATATACCGAAATGATTAGCTTGATTTTTTTTTCATTACCACCTGTAACACCAGGAAATCAGTATGTCCATATCCTTATAAAACTCTGCCTGGTTTATTCTTTATAAGCATTCCAAAATCATTACCATGCCATGTTTCATAATGATTGAAACCATGATTTCACAAAGGGGCCTACTGGATTAAAGGGTTTACCAGTAGTAATTATAGTTTTAAATTTTTATTAATTATTATTAATAAATAAAAATAGAACAAGTAGATAATAATATATGCCAATTTTTTATGATAGATAATTAACTGAAATAATCAATAAAATATTAAAACATGATAAAATTATATTTATTTAATTTATGTATCATAATAATAATATTTAATTAATAATGAAAATATTCCTTTTTAATGTTTATTAATTAACTATGTTACATGAATTTCACACCAGCAGTATTGGACATATATTAAAACATAAATTGAAGATGTACAGCTGTTGTTTGTGCCGTTTCTCGTAGACGATAGTGGTGGCTGATGATGATGAGGAGGTGACAAAACGTGATATTTTTCTCCGCATGAAACATGGCTTTAAACATGCTACAACAAGTCACACTGCAGTCACTGAATACAAGCTTAATGTATTGTGATGGTTCCAGTATAATGCCTTCAGTGTTGTCATGAAATAAAACATCATATCACCAGTGTAAGGTGGCAGTGAAGCAAGCTGTGACTGTTTATTACAGTATTCACTTGTAAGTGGTTGTGTGATAAATATCATAGAGGTGTTCTATTTTGAAGCTGCACACAAAGCGATGCATGGGTATTAATAATTTATGAATTTTCCCTTATCTTTTGGGAGTCTTTAATACTCTACTGGTGCTGGTAAGTTAAATGTAAGGACTTGGGTTTTTTTTTATTAGTAGAAAATGCCATGGAGTTATTAAACTTATGTATCAGTATTTAATTATAGGTATACATTTAAAAGCAATAAAAAAGAACCCAAATTGTGAGGTGATTAGATTTTAATGGATCATGACATGCTTGCAAATCTTTACATTTCATAACAATATGGTTTCTTAATGGACCTGTACACATATATGGTTAGATAAAATGTCTTAATACAGGGCAGATCTGTATGTTTGAAATATCATGTTTATTTATTTGGCTAACAAGCTGGGCTGTAATGATCCACTTGTACACTGATTAATTGTAATACAAAGTCAAATAACATCCCAGTATCATCATATATTTATAACATGACAATATTTATTCTTTCGTCAGTTTTAATGTTCATTAATTAATAACAGTGTATAAGCACAAAATTAAAAATGGCCATCTTCGTTGAGATATTAGTTTAACAGACATCTCATTGGCTGATAGGTCAGAAGTAAATTTAATTACAGTTTTGAAGATAAGTTTGTTTCATATCATAAGGGAAAAATTGTGATGTGCTTTGTATAGTGTATCACTACAGCCCTCTTAGCAGTGGTAGTGTACTTTGTTTAATATAATGACATAATGTGCAACTGTTAACAGAAAGAGCGGCGACGTGTGGTAAGATGGCTGTGTATATTGATCACGCAGGCTTTCTCAATCACCACAGATTCTGACTGTGATTCTAGCTGGGAAATCACCCACTTTCATTGACAGGATGGCTGACAGCAGTCACCATTTATGTGCTACTGTATATTTTTTTATAAATGTCTGAAATCCATGGTAGTTAGTCCAATGGATAATTCTTAAATCTTCTACTTTTCCAAAAATTCTCCCCATAACCCAAACCCTTGTCAGGCAAGGTGTAGCAAATGAATTGCATTACACAGGATATTTTTCTTTTGAGATATTTTGGTTTTTCCCCCCAAACTTTCATGCCTGAAAAAAAAAGTTATGTTTATGTAAACCAGTGAAAGATAAGGAAGTGCAGACAAAATGTAACTGCACAAAAGATTGTCCATTTTCAAATTTTATCACATACATACATTTGGTATTTAATATCTAAAATTTATCTTGTTACATATTACTCCTGGGCATCATATCATTTGAAATACTGCCCAAGCACAGTTTGTCATAGATTAAATGTAACCCTTTGCTTTCCTATCCCTGACAGAATATGAATGTTAACCCTTAACCTGTCACTAATACAGAACTGTGTGTTAGTCACAATTGCACATATTCACCCCTCAAGACCACACTAACCCATGACTATCAACAGATGTTGATAACATAATCAAATTTTATAAAATTTATCAAACTTTATCAGTTTGAATATAGATATTGATTTTATTTATTTAAATTTGAGTAAAACCATACCATTTGTCAAGCCCATATGATTTCATTATAAAAATTGATTATTGAATTTACACCCCCCCCCTTCCATGTTTCTGTGCTTTTAATTGTTTTTCTACAATAATTCATCAGATTCAGTCCTTTGACACATGAGTATCCTTGAGCTGCACTAAATTGCCCTGTACATGTACTAGCTTAAATGCTGCTTGTGTTGGATAAACATGTTGCTGTATTACCCAAAATTGCTGCTTTTCTAACAGGATAAAGCCCCATGTTCCACATTCTACCATTGCTGACCTTCATTTAGTTGTGCAGTTTTTGACCTGATTACCAAGCTGCATTCCTTATCCTTCAATTAATCTATTTTATATTATATAATTTTATCGCTGGTTAAACAAATCAAAATAAGATCAGTTCTTTTGTAAATAAAGGCACTTGTATTTTTGCCAATGAAGCTAATGCTCATCATTGTGTAACATGATTTTTCCTTTCAAAAAAATGTTTGTGTTTGTGTGTATTGCAATGGGTGTCATGATTTTACCTATGGTCCATCAGCAAAAGGAATAAGGATACTATGTTACATGAAATTATTATTTTAAAAGAATCCATTCAGTGATAACATGGAAAAGTGGAGGTTGCCATTGTTACCCAGATCTTTGCTTGTGCTTGAAATAAATGATACTTCTCAGTCCAGCGTATGAAATGGATTGCAATGGATACTCGATAGAATCATAACACCCTTCTTATGTACATTTTAATCATGCTTATTAGTATAAACATTGTATATAGAAGAGACTTTATAATAATTTTTTTTTGCTAATCTTAAAAAAAAAGTATTTGTATATTTAGTTATTATGCTTATAAGTACTGTGATGTACATGATTTTGAAATATTATTGTCTCTGTGTTATTGATTTGAAATGATTTAACTAATAATAGTAACCAACCCATATCTGGTAACATTGTTTGTTTTAATTTTTATTTCTGAATGCGTGACTTACATGTAAGATGAGTCAAAATCTAGCTTTTTGTATTAACCAATTTTGTTTTCCCTTTAATTAATATGTGTGTGTTTTAGATTATTTGTTGTATGGTTTCTGTAGAAAATTTCCGATTTGAAGTTTCCTATAAAATGTTTTGGTTGCTGATAATTATTAACAGTTTTAATTTACATGCTTTTTGTTTATGATAATTTGTTAAACCCCTGATGCCCCATGTTTACGTTTGGTTTTGTTGCATTTTAGAATTAAGATCATTTACTGATAATTATTTTGAAATCATGATTTTGGCCTTGATTGACAGGGAGACAAACCAATACCTGAGGAGAGAGTGGCCAGGATTGTGGAGCTCATTGAACCCTGGTTTATGTTTTCTTTGGTGTGGACAGTTGGAGCAACATGTGACAATGATGGCAGAAAGAAATACAGTGCCTACCTGCGCAGTAAATGCAAGGATGCAAATGTGTGTACATAGTTCTTCTCTTGAGTTTCATGTTATGCTGACGTGTTATAGTTATCAACAAATTTTTGATGAGGATAAATACAAAAAAATGTTGCTAAGTTGTACAGTGTAACAGTTTCTGTGAAACTCTACATCAGAAGAACTGACAAATTTGAAAGTAATAATTTATACCCTTGAAAACCCTTGGGTGAAAACTTTAAATTAAATAATCATAAATTATTGGAATCCAGAATGACACATATAATGCAGATGTTTACACCTGGAATTTGATGAAATGATGTCTTGTCGTTAGTAAATGAACTCTGTCTTAACTGTAACTGATACAGCTGACCTTGCCCTATCCTGAGGATGGCCTGGTGTATGATTACCGTCTGGATGATGCTGGAATCAGCCTCCCAGCAATGGAAGAGGAGGAAGAGGAAGAGATCAGAGGCAAAAAGGTACAGTGGGCATCTTCAGATCCTGTGTTGTAGTACAGCTGAAACTGTAATTATAATGAAGGATTAAAAAGGAAAACAATCATAAGGTTAAACTGTAAACTTTACAAGACATTTTTTCATTATCAAAGAAGATTTTGTGTTATACATGAAAGCCTTTCATATTGCTAATACAAAAAAAAAATTTTACAGAAAAATGTGAGAGAAATTGTATAAAAAGAGTTAGCTGTATTGAAATTAAAATTAAAAAGAGAATTTCATGAGAAACTTCCATTTTTGAAAGACACAAAATGTGTTTTTTTTTACATCAGAAAAGTAATGTATATGGAAACTTTAAGAAACCAAGGGAGATGCATCTGAACTGATGGCAATGGGGAAATATTAATATGATTTACTGCATGTGTATCATAAATCAAACAAAGTAATAATTACTTGTTAAAACTAGCAAAATTATTAATGCAGAGAATGGATATTTGTAAAATGTGATGTTATTGGATAATATAACTAAAAAGGATTATCAGACAAGTAAAGAAAACCTATGATGAGACTTTTGTATGTGTACTTCATGTCTGAAACAGTTTGTTAAATTTTTTCATATTGTTGCGATAATTAGAAATTGACAGAGGCTCAGCTGGCTGAAATAAAGGTATCTTGTTTATGTTCTATTTTTTGTTCATCCACAAAGGCAAACATGGAGAACTAAAGTCTTAAATCAATTGTTAAAGAATTTAGCTGCATTCTTTTCCCCCTCTTTCCAGTGATTCCTGCTGACATTATTCTTAGCCTTCTTTGCAGAAAATCTGTGAAACCAAAATATGAAGCAGTTTTCAGTCCATAACCTGAATTTGGCAATAATTTTTAAATTGGAATTATTGAATTACAACTGAAGGTGATCTTTGATAGGCCCTGTTTGTTTTATTAACCTCTCAGTTACTTTACACATTATTTTCCACTGCATGTATGTCGTGAAAATGGAGCAATTTGAAAATTGTATGCCTTTGTGCGGGTTTAGTAAATCTGAGTTGTTGGTTTATCATCATTTATTACATGTCAGAAATTCAGCCTTTCTTTCAGGGTTATAGTCATTATGCTGTCTACATATAAGAAATACAAACTTTGAAATGAAATTCATTGTTTTGTACAATTGATCACCATGTTCATTTGTGTATGTAATAAAAACATGACACATATAACAAAGAAAATGGATACTATATATCGGCCATATTTTCATTTGTGCAAAATTTTAATCATGAAGATAAACTGTTTCAGTTTACTCAGTTCCTTGTTACTAAGAAAAAAAGAAAACAGACTATTAATTTAGGTAATTCCTACCGTCCTACGTATACACATGTTACAGATAGTTGTGCCCCCTTAATCAAGGTAACTCCTACAGATATACATTACCATGATTTTGACTTGCAGGTCCAGTGGAGGGGATGGATGGATGGCCTCCCAGAGTTCACAATTTCTGCCGAAACCAAGTTTTCTGACATCATCGTGCCCACACTGGACACGGTGCGGAGCTCCTACTTGCTGGAACTGTTACTGACCAACAATAAAACAGTAAGTTTGTTAATGTTATAAATGTTAATACAAACTATTACCTATCTGAGTAATGTCAACAAACATAACAGGAGCAGATAGTGACTTAAATTTAGACTTTTCATACTTACAGGGTACTTAGGTTATACTTATAATTAAGATTGGGTAGGATGTAGCCTTGTTTTTAAAACATTGGATTTTTAGCTGGTATCCCCAGTTTGATCCCCTTCAATCTCAAAGGCAAATCTACAGGTTATTAACTGAGGATTAGTCTGAGCCCCATGTATGTAAAACTGAAATTACAACAAGTTCGGATCAGATGACTGCTGATGAAGAAAAGAAAGATGGCTCTGTCATCATTCAGCATAAAGGTTCTTGACTAGTGCCAAACTGTCTGCATACTGGTGGCTGGAATATTCAGGCGGTCATTGCTGAGTTGGTGTGGTTGCTGTTGCTCTGCCAGCTTGTCCAGCTTCTTACCTTGACCTCTGTACTGGTCAGTCTGGTATCTTCAAAATGTCATTAGTCAGAACAGGGGGAAAAGTATTTTAGATTAATTTGTAAAAGGTTGGAACCACAGCACCCTTAACCCCTTATACAAAAAAAAATACACTTATACATTGACTGCTGCCAGACACTTGATATCATCATGTATTTTGTATAATTACAGATCCTGTGTGTGGGACCAACTGGTACAGGTAAATCCCTGGCCATCGCTGATAAACTGACCAGGAGCATGCCCAAGGATTACCTGCCTGAGTTCATTACATTCTCAGCCAAAACCACCGCAAACCAAACTCAAGATCTGATTGATGGAAAGCTTGACAAGAGGTGCCACATTTTCACTCTTTTTATATCAGTGCTTTTGCTGGGACAGCCAGTGCTGATCTGTATATCCTAAACAAAAATCTCTGTCACCTCCACTCAGGATTATATTTTAACATGTCTTTTTAGTTGTTTGTTGGTCTGCTTTTCTGCCAGGAGGATACCCATCACTTTAATAAACTACATAACTGATTTCCTCAGAACTTTGTTGAGGGTCATGGGCCCAGGAAGACTGCTTAACTATGGCTGTCTGGATAAAACCTTTGTTGAGGTCTGGGACGTAGTCAAAGGATGACCACTATAACTTTAGGATCGGGATAAAAGGCCATTGTTTTTTTACCACTTGACCACATTTGTCTCTTTTTCTGCCTGAGTAGCTTTGGATTAAACAATGAATTATTATCCCCAAAATTCAGTTGACACTGATTAGCTGAAAGGGAGTATATTATTTATGAAACTGAAATGATGACTCATTATTTTCTGTATTTGTTGAACATTTCAGACGTAAAGGTGTATTTGGTCCCCCCCTTGGCAAGTACTTCATCTTCTTTGTGGACGACCTGAACATGCCTGCCTTGGAAGTGTATGGGGCGCAGCCTCCCATTGAGCTGCTCAGACAGTGGATGGATTTCCGTGGGTGGTACGACCGCAAAGCCATCGGAGACTTCCGACACCTGGTGGATGTGAACTTTGTGTGTGCCATGGGGCCACCTGGTGGTGGTCGTAATCCAGTGACAGCCAGGTTGATGCGTCACTTTAACTACTTAGCATTCACCGAACTTGAGGATCCAAGCAAGAAGACTATCTTTGGGACCATTCTGAATTCATGGTTGTGTAAGTACAGTTGTTTTGGTATAAGTACATAAATACTAGATGTGTACAAGGGTTTCTTAAATCCAGTCCATTGGTGTGCAAGTGGGTTTCATTAATCCATGCATCCTGAGGTTGATGCGAGTCTTTTATATTATTCGTAACCTATTAACTATGGAGGTAAGCTGCTCTTGTTCAGCCTAAACTGCTGACTGAATGAGCTTCTTATATATAGGGCCTGCTTGAACAAGTATATAGTAGTCACACTGTCTGTCTGTCTCTGTCCATCCACAAATTCTGGTCCAGATGATAACTCAAGTTTTGTTTGAGCAATTTGTTTCAAACTTCACTTATATATGGCCCACAACAAAAGTAAGAACCCCGTCATTTACTTACAGCTCAGTCTCCATCCCTGGTGTCTAATGGCAGCCAGCTTGTAGACACCTGTATCAGCGTGTATAACACAGTCACCACGGAGCTGCTGCCCACACCCGCCAAGAGCCACTACACGTTCAACCTGAGAGACCTGTCCCGGGTGTTCCAGGGCATCCTCATGGGGGATACGTCAAAGTTAACTGTGAGTAGGGTGTTTAGTTAATGGTGCAAGTCAATTTACATAATATTGTTTCTCTATATTTAATGAAGTCTGTTAGTTTTTTAGTTACCTAGCTATTGATATCAGCATTTGGTCCAGAGTTTTCATACACATATGGATATTTATATTTATCATAGCTGTTATTGTGTGGAAGTTGAGGCTACCTGTACGATGTTGTCTGCTGGAATTTAAGGCTGAGTATATGGTGTTATAGGATTTCCTTAAATTCCTTGAAATCTTCAATATTTTTTCATGGATTTACAGTGTTTTACTTTTGCTATTTCAGAAATTTCTTAATGAGACCTTGAATTTCACTGTTTTAGTTTTCCATAACAGATCAAGTGGGGCTTAAAGCCGCTGATGCATGTGTAAACCAGGTCATGCAGATCTTGTAATTTGTATAAATAAACAAAAATATAGGAGGAGCATATGTGGTAGTAAAACAACACAAAAAATGTTTGTCCTGGAAAAAGGTAAAAAAAGTACTCTGAAAATTAAATTGAAAATTCTGTTCGAGCTCTTTGTTTCCGATTTGAAGGTTAGGCTGATGATTTGTGTTTATCAGTTGTAAGTTGAGGCTGCTGAGTATATGTTGTTATCAGTTGTAAAATGAGGCTAAGTTTATATTGTTATCAGTTGTAGGTTGAGGCTGAGTTTATGTTGTTATCAGTTGGTAGTTTGGGCTGAGTATATGTTGTTATCAGTTGTAAGTTGAGGCTGAGTTTATGTTGTTATCAGTTGGAAGTTTGGGCTGAGTATATGTTATTATCAGTTGGAAGTTGAGGTTAAGTGTATGTTGTTATCAGTTGGTAGTTGGGGCTGAGTATATGTTGTTATCAGTTGGGTCTGAATATATGTTGTTATAACTTGGGGCTGAGTGTATGTTGTTATCTGTTGGTATTTGAGGCTGAGTATATGTTGTTATCAGTTGGAAGTTGAGGCTGAGTATATGTTGTTATTAGTTGGGTCTGAATATCTGTTGTTATCACTTGGGGCTTAGTGTATGTTGTTATCAGTTGGTAGTTGAGGCTGAGTATATGTTGTTATCAGTTGGAAGTTGAGGCTGAGGGTATGTTGTTATCAGTTGTAAGTGGAGGCTGAGTTTATGTTTTTATCAGTTGAGGCTGAGTATATGTTGTTATCAGTTAAGGCTGAGTACATGTTGTTATCAGTTGAGGCTGAGTATATGTTGTTATCAGTTGAGGCTGAGTATATGTTGTTATGAGTTAAGGCTGAGTATATGTTGTTATCAGTTAAGGCTGAGTATATTTTGTCATCAGTTGTGGCTGAGTTATATGTTGGTGTCAGTTGGGGCTGAGTATATGTTGTTTCTTATCTTCCAGACGACAGGTGATCTGCTGCGGCTGTGGTTCCATGAGAGCTGCCGTGTGTTCCAAGATCGTTTAGTGAATGACGAGGACCGAGACTGGTTCAAGGACCTGCTGAGCAAGAAGTTGTCTGAGGACTTTAGCATGAAATACGAGGAGGTCATAGAGCAGGAGCCAGTGTTATACGGGGACTTCCTGACACAGAATGTGGAAAACCGGCCCTACATAGAAATCAGTGATCATAAAAAGGTAATGAATAGGACCTAGCCGGGTAAAAGAAGCAATGCAGTTGTCAGTCTCTGAATCAAACGCTGCCAGAAACTTCACAGCAATATGGTGAAATTCTAACAGAGCTTTGCAATTCAATGGATGGTAACCAGAATATAAAATGAAATGACAGGAAGTGAGTGGTACTGCCCTGTCACATAATCTTAAACTGAAATGGAACTCTGCAGAAGTATCTATAAAACAGCATAAAAACAGAGGTAGTTACCTCCACCAAAAGATTTCTTTTTAAATAAAAAAATCCACATCATCATGGCCTGTATGAAGCTGGTGTTGTTTATGTTGTAGATGGTGACTGTGATAGAGGAGTATTTAGAGGACTACAATCAGATCAACACGGCCCGTATGAAGCTGGTGTTGTTTATGGATGCTATACGTCACCTGTGCAGGATCAGCCGCATCATCCGCCAGCCATTTGGTAATGGTCTGCTGCTTGGGATGGGAGGCAGTGGACGACAGTCTCTCACAAAACTGGCTGCCCACATGTAAGTTTAACACTTAATCCCAGCAGGTGACTCTCCTACATTTTCTCTGACATAACAAGGTTCAAATATTGCAATTCATAAAATTGTATGCATTAATAAAGTGTACAGTTTTTCAGTTCATTCCTAACCCTCTCTACCTGTTCTTTCTCAGCCATTTTTAGCGAACCTGTGAGCTTATGCGATGGTGCGGCGTTGTGCGGCGTCTGTCGTGCGTCGTATGTCGTGCGGTGTCTGTACGTTAACCATAGCTATCTCAAAAACGGCAGGAGCTAGCATCACCAAATTTTTTGCAAATAATCAGTCATTCAAAAAACTATATCGGATTTTGTTTATTTTTTTTCTAACTGCATTTTCTTAGATTTAATAGGGAAAAAGCTAAAAAAGCTTTAAAAATCTTCTTCTCCAAAACTGTCCAGCCAAATTGTCCAATATTTCACAGAAATGATCCCTGGAACAATCTTTCTCAAATTTGTTCGAATGGTTCCAGTTCGGAGATTTTTGGCCGAGTTACAGGAGGCTGAACTTTGTAAACTGTGCAAAAAAGCATATTAAAATTTAACTCTCAGAAACAGCTGGAGCTATCATCACCAAATTTTATGCCAATGTTGGTCACATAGGTCATGAAATTGAGGTATTGGTGGCACCACCTGCATCGGCCTTTTTTGTACGGGGTCATCAGTGCCTGTATCACACTGAGGGCTACAAAAAACTTCTTCTCTGAAACCATATGGCCAAAATGTTTAATATCGCACAGAAATGATCCTAGGGTAGTGCTTTCCGAAGTTTGTTCAAATGGTCTCTTTTCAGTGACTTTTGGCTAAGTTATGGGAAGCTGAATTTAGTCATATGCCATAACTGCCCATTTTAGCTCAGTGGCTACAAAGAGATCTTCTCAAATACCACTGGGCCAAATTCTTAAATCTCACACATTAATTATCCTCAAAAGTTGATAATTCAAGTTTGTTCAAATGGTTTTGGTTCAGGGCTTTTTGGCAGAGTTACGGGAAGCTGAACTTAGCCAGTTTGCTGTATCTTCCTATATGAGGTATAAACCTGCTAAACGTTTTTGGACTGATGCCACTGAAGCCAGTTTGTAAATATTTTACAAGAATAATCCCTACAATAAATCTTATAATAATTGTCATTAATGGTTCCACATGAATGATTTTTGGCTGAATTATGGAGATTGAATTGAGTCATTTTACCATATATGTTAGCTGTGTGATGCTGTTACATCTAGCCTGGCACCAGTTTATCAGCATCTGTTACATCATGCCACTAGAAATTTAGATTTCAGGTTATCTTTGGTTAATATTGACAAGAAAGTTTTTTTAAAAGCTTTTAAAAAATTTAGATTTATGATTTAAGATTCATCGTACCAGGCAATGTTTCAGTCATAGCTATTGAGCTTTCTGTGGGTATATAAAGACAACTGTACGTGGATTATAAATTATTGGTACCCTACTCAACTTAATTCAAGAATTTGCCATCAATGAGATATATCTGTATTTTAATTTTGCATTCAGTATACATCCGTTATAATTTTACATATATTCCTGATTTCTTTTTTATAAAAAGTCAGCTGAAAAGCATTTTGTATTGGGAAAATAAATTTCAAAGTTATTTCAAGTAGGGACTACTTTTGTGTACAGATGGCAGCACTTGGGTTACCATTGGCAGATTGCAAGTGCCTTGGTTTTGGCCTAAGCCAAGATGATGTCAGCTCTATAAATAGTTTTGGCACAGTGCCAGGATTGGAAGAAGTGCAGCCAGGTATAGGTCAAGAGTTCACTCAGTGCAGTAGCTGCATTCTATTTATAGCTTTGGCAGACTGCTCACTGCATCATATTTGGCACCCAAAGTTCAGCCTGAATCTATTTATAGCTTTGGCAGACTGCCAACTGTGTCAGATTATGCTACATGTCAAGAGTTCACTCAGTGCAGCCAGATACAGGTCAAAAGTTCACTCAGTCTAGCCAGGTGCAGGTCAAGCGCTCACTCAGTGCAGTAGCTTGAGGCAGCAATTTGTCACAGGTCACTTGGGGCAACTGCCTTACTCACCTAAGCCTTGTCAGCCTGGTGCATCAAACTCGGGGGAAGTTTGATGTATTGGACGGATATTTTGACCTGTCTATGTGTCTTTGATGGGATTCTCATTTAAAAGACAGGTGGTGCCACCTACAATGACTTTTCAAGTGTATGCGCCTGCTTATTTCTACAGAGGAATTTGATACATCACCCTAAAATTGGGCATGTTTATACATATCGGGTAGCTTTATATAGTACAAGACTGGTGGCGCCACCTACAATAATTTTTGCACAGTGTATGTCCCTGCTTATTTCACAGGAGGGGTTTGACATATCAGTCTGACATTGGGCATATGTATATATCTCTTCGTTGTATATAAGATTGGTGGTGCCAGCTACAATCATTGTATCCACCAAAACAGAGTTTTGCGGATACTATGTTTTCAGTCTGACGCTGACGCTGCCGCCAGCGCCGCAATTTAGGTTTCCAGAGAACTCCTCCATAACCACTGGGCAGAATTTTTTAAAATTCAGAATTATGATCGGTCACATGTGAACTGCTGCGCCCTCATTTTTGGTTGACCTCTGACCTTTCCTCTCTGCCTAGCGTCCGTTTGTGCGTCTGTTTCGACACATAAACCCACATATCTCGGGAACCGTTTGACCGATAAGGCTAAAGATTTTGCACAAATGTAGCCCTTGGAAAGCTTTATAACATACACTAAAAATGGTGGCGCTACCTGCAACCATTTTTGCACAGCGTCCATCTGTTCATCTGCCTTGGGATAAAAACACTCATATCTCTACACTGGTTTGACTTATCCACCTGAAATGTTGCATGTTTATACATCCTGGACAGCTTTTTTGATTTTATGACAGGTGGCACCACCTACATTCACGTTTAAGCTGCAGACATCAAAGCTCATATCTCAGGAACCATTTGACCAGTTGGGCCAAAATTTTTCATGTGTATAGATCTCCCATAGCTCTTTATCATATGCAAAACTGGTGGTGCCACCTGCAACCATTTTTGCACAGCATCCATCTGTTCATCCGCCTTGGGATAAAATCACTCATATCTCAGAAGTGGTTTGACTTATCCAGCTGAAATTTTGCAGGTTTATACTTCCTCGACAGGTTTCTCAATTTTATGACAGGTGGCGCCACCTACATTCACATTTACTCTGCAGACATCCAAGCTCATATCTCGGGAACCGTTTGACCAATAGGGCCAAAATTTTGCTTGTGTATAGATCTCGCATAGCTCTTCATCATATGATAAACTGGTGGCGCCACCTGCAACCACTTATGAACACCGTCTATCTGTTCATCTGCCTTGGGATAAAATCACTCATATCTCAGCAGTTGTTTGACTCATCCACCTGAAATTTTGCAGGTTTATACATCCTGGACAATTTTCTTGATTTTATGACAGGTGGCACCACCTACATTCAAGTTTTTGCTGCAGAGATCCATGCTAATATGCAACACACCTCACTCTATTCCCCTTGCCACTTAATCCATGCCTCACTTCACCCGTCCCACTCTGATTTCTGTGGATACACATAGTCACTTGTCAGCTACCCATATTCTAGTTTTAAAATGGCCTAGTCTGAAACTTGCAGGTCGGAAATGTCCATTTTGCTGAAATCATAATGACTAAGGTAGATATGCAGGACATAAAAGGATCAATATTAAATTTTAAAAATAAACCTCCATTCACACTCCCAAACTTTGAACAGGTTCGCATTAGGCCTGTAGGCCTTGTTAGAAATTAAAAAAATGTGTGCACCAGAGGCAGAAAGAGGTGGATGTTAATTGAACTGTTCTGAACCAGATAACTTGCCTTAAATGGCTTTTCTATAAACAGGCCAAAAACACAATATGACAACTTAGCCCATGCTTGGAGATATCTGACTCTTAACAGCATGAAACAGAACAGTGAATATGTCATCATAGAATGTTGCATACAAAAGAAAGCAGGAATAACTGCACTTGACCCATGTACAAGTGTTACTGTTTACATCATAATCATTTAATTCAGGGATTGAAAAGGCCACATGCAACAACATGAATAATTGACACATACACAGGCACGTTAGCCAAGCTGTAAAGTTAAAAAAAAAATTATAATTTGGTATGATACAAAAATATCAAACATTTCTCTCTTCCTGCCATAGGTACAAATTTTTCGGCCAGTTTGCCCTGTGAAAAAATAATACAGGTTTGCAGGAATGGTGGAGCAGACTTCAGTAACAGTATACACAAGCCATAAAATTGTACTGTTCTCAGATGTGTACTGATTGTGATTCATTTTCTCTTTGACTCAGTAAAATAAGAATGTGCCTAACTAGAATGTAGTCTTTAGTGAATCTTCAGATTGTTTTATCATTTAACCTTGATTTTATGGATTTATATTAATAATATCAATATACTCTGTGTTGTATTCCCATTTACTGATATTATGGTATATTATGCTTGGCAAGTTCATACATTTTAATCCTGCTGATGATTAAGTGTGACATTTGTTAAATCCACATACAGATTTTTATACTGCTGATGATGAAGATTGAATGATGCCATTTCAACATATACATTTTTTGCTACTAATAATGATGATTGGCCCCTCAGCATATACATTTTTACTACTTATAATGATGATTGGCCCCTGTCAATTCAGTTTAATGCAGACTTATATTCTGATGTTTTGTTTTGCAGGGCTGAGTACGACCTGTTCCAGATTGAGTTATCCAAGAATTACGGTGTAAATGAGTGGAGAGAGGACTTGAAGAAGGTGATGTTGAAAGCCGGACTTGAGAACAACCCAGTGGTCTTCCTCTTCAGTGATACACAGGTATTTCACAGTTTTACTCATTTTCACTTTTTTTTTCAAACCAGGTGTCTCTCTATATCTGGAGCTCTTACCTTATCAGGTCATTTACCTTTGCAGGTTTGGTTATATTTGTAACATCCTGTGTAGAGACAAGTCAGATTCATGTCTTTAGCAAATTTTAATTGATTGTACTCCTACTATAATTGTTTTATATAGAGTATGTCCTGGATATATAAAATAAAATATAAGAAGTTTAAAAGGACTGAGGAACAGATGTTATTTTGCATGGGGAAGGTCTTTTTGTGTCTAAGTACACATCAGCCATAAATTAATAACAATATTTCTGCACATGAAAATGCTCACTCACACAAATAGGCACATATATGGTGAAGTGAATGAACACACCATTACATCCATACACAAATATTTGTGTGCATATTTAGATGCATTGGCAATGGTGTTTACAAAAATTCTGGACATGTGAATGACAAGGATTTTCAGAGAAACGTTTTCCAATAAAAAATATAATACCTATAGAATAAGCATATTTACTGTTTTGTCTGTGAATATGTATTTATGTTTATGTGTGTCAATAAATTTAACCACGGGTGAAATTTTGAGTTGATGTATATATCATGACCAGATCAAGAGCGAGTCCTTCCTGGAGGATCTGAACAACATCCTGAACTCTGGTGATGTGCCAAACATCTACGCCTTCGATGAGCTGGACTCTATCTACACAGCCATGAAACCAATCGTCCAAGATATTGGCATGCAGCCAACTAAGACCAACTTGTTCTCAGCTTATACTAAACGTATCCGCAACAACCTGCATACTGTTATTACAATGAGGTAAGCTTACAGGAATGTGAATAGTACTATATCAGTGAAATGTTATAATAAGCAAAGAAAAAAAACGTTGATTTATAAAAAAGTTTAAGCCATTATGTATATGCTTATCTTAACAAGAAAATTAGTCAAGTGAAATGAAGAATGCTACTCACATCCTTCTATATATCTGCAAAAGATAGCTTAGGTGGTGCAAACGAAACAAACTAATAAATTGAATATTAGTTTTCATTAACGTCTACAGGTGGCAGCATTGTTTTTTTTAACAAGATATTAGTTTTCATGATTGTTTATAGGGGGCACCAGTTATTTTCTCCATGTATCTTGTGATATTGTGGTTCCAAAATTTATAAGGGGTCATTAAGTTGGATTAGTTTTATGTGAACAGAAATAAGATCACCAGAGCCCTGCTATTTATTGATACTTCTGAAAATAAAGCATGTTGCCTTGTTTTTGTGAGTACTGGGTGCGGTTTCAAATGTGTGTTCTTGGTATTTGATTGCCTAGCGGGATTTTGTTTTGGGTTTTGGCAATATCTAGGTGCAGATACAAAAGAAAAATTACGGTAATTTCTTTCCTCGTTTATATTTGACATGAATCTTCAAGTTAATATTTTCCTTACCATTCATAATTTTAATCTATGAAATCTGGAAATTATAGATAAGAAATTCTTATATTTGGCATGTTTCACTTTCCAGCCCCATTGGTGAGACGTTCCGAGCTCGTCTGAGACAGTTTCCTGCTCTTGTTAACTGTTGTACCATCGACTGGTTCAGTGAGTGGCCTCAGGACGCCCTCCGCTCCGTTGCTCTCCGCTACCTGTCTGACATTCCTGATCTGGACATTGACGACTCAGTCATGGAGGGATTGGTAGGCTTACATCTTGCCATTCTTTTTAACTCCTCATTTGTATGCCACCTCCCTATTGTTTCTTGACATGCAGTGTCCGAATTTAGTCACACCCATCAGCTAGAAGTGTTTAGGTCTAGTACAATACAAAAGAAAGATATTATTAAATCATATTTTAATTGGTGATTGTAAAATAACTACTTTTTATGTGACTGAAGTTTTCATCATTTGACCTGAACATGGCAGACAACCACTATTTGCACTGGAGATGGTGCATAATAAATTCTTTCTATGGTCCTCATTTACACTAGGGGATTACAGTTAAGTGTAGGGTCCTGCTTTAGTATAAGTTTGTTTGTGAGTCAGTCGGTCCAGGGTAATGTATATGTGGTTGCCTTTATAATAGTGGGGCTGAATTTTCGCATTTTTTTTTAATTTTTAAAACTTTCACGGGGTTCTTTTTTCGCACTCTGTCATTAGTGTAGTCGTATTTTTTAATTATCAAATATAAACTTTAAAATGTAGTGACCAAATTATTTCATAAATCTCTGATTTAACTTTTATCTATTATATTCCCACTAATTCTCTTTCCGGATATTGCATGTTTGAACAGCCACGGACGGCTGAGCATACACGTGCAGGAAGCATTGACCACGCTGGATGTAATTAGTTCAGGGCCAAGTCTCAATCAAAACAACTCACATGTCAGTAAGGGTGTGGGAAACCAACCTGTGACTACACAACCGTGTAATAACTTTAGGGAAACTGTCTTGATAAGGCCAGTATTTAAGGTTAACAAACATAGTTTGGCGCGTCATTGGATTTAGGTTGTGACATTGGCATTAGTCCTATATACAGATACAAGGTGGCGCTACCCTATAGCAGCTACGTTCACTACTTTAGTAGCAAATTGTATTCATTAATAATAACTAACGGCACAATGTGAAAGAGTACCTACTATTAAATATTCATTTTAAGCGCCACTGGATGTCATATACTTGGCACACATACACTTCAAATGAATCCGATAGGGGTCACTAGTTGAAATACAGGTGGAACACAGCAAGAAAAAAACGTGCACGCATGCATTTTTTTCACTGCTTTAATATTTTTAAATATTACTGCCGGGCATGCATTGACACTTTCCAGTCGTGCTGGGCAGCTGGAAAAAATGCAAAAGGTGATGGTTTTCGCATCAAAGCAAAACGATACTATTATAAATGGCCTCCGTTATTTTCCCTCAGTCACTTTAAGTTCAAGTAAATACACCTGGCTCGATGGACATCACTAAGTGGCTGAAGATTAATTACGAATATCGGCAGTTTCTAAAGTTTATGCTCATGGCCTGGTTTTTATTCAAATCTGCGTTGTTTCAATTTCTTGGTCACAGGGCATCTGCAAATAACGCGAATTTGAAGCCACCGCAAATAACAAGGCAACCACAGTATTAGCCCACTACCTGGTACATGTAGGAGATTATTGTCATAAGGCTGGGATGCTCCCATATTGCCAGAGAATGAAGCCTCCTTGACTAAATAGCTACCTTAAGGTTGGATGGAAATCTGACATGTAATGAAATCTAGCAAGATCAGAACTTTTAGGAAAACCTCATTATAATATGTTATCCCAACAATAGAACTGACAGTGTATATGTCATACTATTTTAGACTTAATAAGCTCACTTTTCAGACATTTGTCTCTATAAAGGAAATAGCTGTTTAAAGTAATCTGTCTTGATTATAACAAGAAATGGTGTTTTCCGTTTCAAAGAATTTAAAAAGTCATCTCTTGTTCCCCTTTCATATTACTTAAGCACTCTTGTTATCTGGGAACACCAATTAATCCTAATCATTATGATGAATACACCTGTTTGTTTGTACTTTAACCCTTTACTGTTTACATTTATTTTAGATTTCCGACAAATTCTGACAGTATTTATATTTACACTAACAGCCATATCTTTTCAAGCTTTTTAGCAAACCTTTGAGCTTATGCGATGGTGCGGC
Source organism: Sipunculus nudus (assembly GCA_026874595.1). Lineage (NCBI taxonomy): Eukaryota > Metazoa > Annelida > Sipuncula > Golfingiida > Sipunculidae > Sipunculus > Sipunculus nudus. Next base: position 39,349,508 of record CM049311.1, read on the forward strand.
GGCGTGCGTCGTGCGTCGTCTGTACGTTAACCATAGCTATCTCAAAAACGGGAGGAGCTAGCATCACCAATTTTTTTGCAAATAATCAGTCATCCAAAAAACTATATCAGATTTTGTTTATTTTTTATCTAACTGCATTTTCTTAGATTTTATAGGGAAAAAGCTAAAAAAGCTTTAAAAAATCTTCTTCTCCTAAACTGTCCAGCCAAATTGTCTAATATTTCACAGAAATGATCCCTGGAACAATCTTTCTCAAGTTTATTCGGATGGTTCCAGTTTGGAGATTTTTGGCTGAGATACAGGAGGTTGAACTTTGTTAACTGTGCAAAACTGCATATTAAAATTTAAATCTCAGAAATGGGTGTAGCTATCTTCACCAAATTTTATGCCAATGTTGGTCACATAGGTCATATCTGAAATTGAGGTATTGGTGGCGCCACCTGCATCAGCCTTTTTTGTACGGGGGTCATCGATGCTTGTATCACACTGAGGGCTACAAAAAACTTCTTCTCTAAAACCGTATGGCCAAAATGTTTAATATCGCACAGAAATGATCCTAGGGTAGTGCTTTCCGAAGTTTGTTCAAATGGTCTCTATTCAGTGACTTTTGGCTAAGTTATGGGAAGCTGAATTTAGTCATATGCCATAACAGCCCATTTTAGCTCAGTGGCTACAAAGATCTTCTTCTCAAAAACCACTGGGCCAAATTCTTAATTCTCACACATTAATTATCCTCAGATGTTGATAATTCAAGTTTGTTCAAATGTTTTTGGTTCAGCACTTTTTGGCTGAGTTACGGGAAGCTGAACTTAGCCAGTTTGCTGTATCTTCCTATATGAGTTATAAACCTGCGGAACGTTTTTTCGACTGATGCCACTGAAGCCAGTTTGTTAAATATTTTACAAGAATAATTCCTACAATAATTCTTTTAATAATTGTCATTAATGGTTCCACATGAATGATTTTTGGCTGAATTATGGAGATTGAATTTAGTCATTTTACCATATATGTTAGCTGTGTGATGCTGTTACATCTAGCCTGGCACTAGTTTATCAGCATCTATTGCATCATGCCACTAGACATTAAGATTTCAGGTTATCTTTGGTTAATATTGACAAGAAAGATTTTAAAAGCTTTAACAAAATTTAGATTTATGATTTAAGTCATTCATCATACCAGGCAATGTTACAATCATGGATATTCAGCTCTCTGTGGCTATATAAAGACAACTGTACGTGGATTATAAATTATTGGTATCCCTACTCAACTTAATTCAAGAATTTGCCATCAATGAGAGATATCTGTATTTTAATTTTGCATTCAGTATGCATCTGTAATAATTTTACATATCTTCCTGATTTCTTTTTTTTTTATAAAAAGTCAGCTAAAAAGCTTTTTGTATTGGGAAAATAAATTTCAAAGTCATTTCAAGTAGGGAGCACTTTTGTGTTCAGATGGCAGCACTTGGTTTACCATTGGCAGATTGCCAGTGCCTTGATGTTGGCCATTAGCCAAGATGATGTCAGCTCTATAAATAGTTTTGGCACAGTGCCAGGATTGGAAGAAGTGCAGCCAGGTATAGGTCTAGAGTTCACTCAGTGCAGTAGCTGCATTCTATTTATAGCTTTGGCAGACTGCTCACTGCATCATATTTTGCACCCAAAGTTCAGCCTGAATCTATTTATAGCTTTGGCAGACTGCCAACTGTGCCAGATTATGCAACAGGTCAAGAGTTCACTCAGTGCAGCCAGGTACATATCAAAAGTTCACTCAGTCTAGCCAGGTGCAGGTCAAGAGTTCACTCAGTGCAGTAGCTTAAGCACTGATATTGGACAGATATTTTGACCTGTCTATGCGTCTTTGATGGTATTCTCATTTACAAGACAGGTGGTGCCACGTACATTGACTTTTGCACAGTGTATTTGCCTGCTTATTTCTACAGAGGAATTTGATATATCAGCCTGAAATTGGGCATATTTATACATATCGAATAGCTTTGTCATATACAAGACTGGTGGTGCCACCTACATTAATTTTTGCACAATGTGTGTCCCTGCTTATTTCTCATGAGGGGTTTGATATATCAGTCTGAAAATTGGGCATATGTGTCTTTCTCTGATAGCTTTGTTGGATACAAGACTAGTGGTGCCAGCTACAATTGTTTTTGTGTTGTGTGCACCCATGCCAGATTTTCAGCAGTGATATTTGTGTAATTGTTTCTTATTCAAAATGTTTAGTACTTGCATTGTTCATATACATGAAAAGTAATGGTCCAGCATTGAAGCATTATACCTGGTGTATTTCCAAATGCACAGGTTCGCATTAGGTCTGTAGGCCTTGTTTTGTATCTTTATCAAATTTTCAACAGTTCCCACTAAGAGGGTTTGCTGAAGATTATTGAAAATCATTGAAACTTATAAGTAATATGCAATATTTTTTTCCTGAAAGAATCTATACATATCAAAGCATTCTAGTTGCCCATTTTTGAGTGCTCTTTAGTGGCTTGTAAACAGTAAATGGTTAACATTCTGAAAAAAATTGATTTATTTTTCTCATCCTAGGTATACATGTGCCAGGAAATCCATCAGTCTGTGATCTCAAATTCCCAAAAGTTCCTGGCCGAGTTGTCACGCCACAACTACGTCACCCCAACAGGCTACCTGGAGCTACTCAGCATCTTCAACAAGCTGGTGGTGCTGAAGAAGACGGAGCTGGTCGGAGCAAGAAACCGGACCAAGACTGGTCTGGACAAGGTATAGTTAACCCAGCATCAGTCATGCTGATAACAGGTCCAGGACAGTTATCTGTACAATAAATCTATTAAATCAATAATATTAATCAATTTGCTATAAAAATTATGACTGACTGTTGGGAGATATGTTGACATAGGATCCTTATTAGAACATTATTTTATAATATTTAGGAAAGTTTATATAAAACTGTAAATAAATGGTAGCATCATAGCTGCTTGCTGTTGAGCAAAATATAAAAAAAACTGCAGTATGAATGAAGCCAGGAAAAAAAAACTATATTTCATCTTCATTACATTTGCCTTTAAATATTTTAAGAGACTTGCCATCTTTGTTGCAAAGATTCCTAAGTGGTCCTGATTCAGAATAATTAAAACTTTCATTGATTTGCTCTACCAGTTTAAATAGACTTTCTTTTATTTTAAATTGAATCAAGAAGTGCTTTAAGCAGAGCCATGGATAACCGTTAGTCAGGTCCACTGATTATCATTATTGGTCCTCTTGAATCAAATTACATATTAATGTATCACACTTATTGCTGTCAAGATCTCACACTTCTTTTTTACTGAACTAGGTTTTAGTCTACCTTGTGCTAAAATATTGTGTATTTTTGTGATGAAATGGTTCCTGGCAAGGTGAAATTTTAGCAAACTTGTCAGGGTCTCAGCATTTCACTTTGTGTCTGAAGTACTGTGGTTTGCTTCATATTTGCAAGGCTGAAATTCCGTGATTTCTTCATTTTGAATGTTTTGCAAGGGTTTCTTTTTCACGTTTGCACCAGAATCTATGAAATCTAATCAGTAATATTTACATTTATTATCAAATGAAAATAAATCCCACAATACCTTACTCATTACCATTATAGTCATTGTATTATAACCTGTCTCAAAATGGATTTTTTGACAATTATCATGTTTGCATGAGAAGGTTGCAATACATCCACAGATTATGTTGTTGATTTTCAAACCATGATTTAAGAGGTGTGATAACTCAATCTTTGTGCAGAAACTGCGGATGCACCATATCCTCTTGTTCATTCTAGATAAAAGGGCAGCTTAAACCTTCTTTAAGAAAAAGAATTATGTGAAAATATGAGAAATCAGTCTACATTTTACAACATATGATACAACTTATGGCAGTCAGGGTCATTGTTCACATGCAGAAACAGCCTTAATTGACAGCTACTGATTGGATGAGGTTATGTAAACATTCTGGAAAATATAACCAATCAAAATTAAGATGGCTACTCATGCAAAGAAACATCTGATCTGTCCGATCAGTGTGAAGAGTAAAAAAATTGTGAATTTCTTAATTGACACAGTAGGTCCTCATTTCCATGCACATACAGTTTCTAGGAAAGTATTAAAACATATTTGTAATCTTTTATGAAAATTATCACCCAGAAATGTGGATGAATCAATAAATAGTACTGGAGATTGACTCCTGGCAATTTCTTGTAGCTGTTGACAACAGCAGATGAGGTGGCAAAGTTACAGGAGGAGCTTGAAACCATGAGACCCATGCTGGAGGAGGCCGTTCAGGAGTCCATTGTTACCATGGAGATCATCTCAAAAGATTCGGTAAATAACTTTACCTATTAATTTCCAGTAAGCATGTCCTTGAAATATGTCAGGAAGTTCCTGAAACTTTTAAATATATCCATAATTTTTAAACCCACAAATGCTAGAAAAACTAAATGTGAAGGTCTTTTAAAAGAGACTGGACTGAGCTTGTGTTTGAGAACATTTTCCAAGGGGTATTTTCTGTAGGGTGCAATGCTTTAGGAAACATTTTTATTTTGCAAAATATATCCTGGATGTATATAGAGAATAATGGTTAGATTACATTTTATATGGTTATCTTAAATTGGGGTTATTTTGATGAATGCTTTTATTTCCCTTGGGCCAGTTTTGATGTCAGATTGAAACATCAGGAACATCTTCAACAGAAACTTTAACCAGAACACTTATATAGTGAGAACACACATCACAAGCTTACGAAACTATAGTCTGTTCAATCCCCTTATGTCCATCTTTTTTTTCTATTAATTTTTTTTATTTATATATCAAGAGAAAAAATATAAGTAATGAAGGGTAGAAGATAAAAGGACTTAATTTTCAACATGGTATACAAATACCTACCTTACACCTTCTTTAAGAAAATGAATTATGTAAAAATATGAGAAATCAGTCTACATTTTATAACATATCATACCACTTATGGCAGTCAAGATCATTGTTCACATGCAGAAACAGCCTTAATTGACAGCTACTGATTGGATGAGGTTATGTAAACATTCTGCAAAATATAACCAACCAAAATTAAGATGGCTAATCATGCAAGGACACATCTCATCTGTCAGATCATTGTGAAGAGTAAAAAATAAAAGTTGTGTATTTATTGTAAAATTCATAATGACACATAAGGTCCTCATTTCCATGCAAATAAAGTTTCTAAGAAATTATTAAAAAATATTTGTAAACTTTTATGAAAATTAACTCCAAAAAATGTGGTCACAGGTTGGTGGAACAAACTACAGTGGTAATTCTGAGGAATACATTATTACATATTAATTATATGAACAAGTGTGGGCATCTGAAGATTATGTGTTTGGCATTTATTTGTAGAAAGTAGCCGAGGAGACTAAGGCAGTGGTACAGAAGGAGGAGGCCCAGGCAGCCACCAAGGCCCGGGAGACTCAGGCCATCGCTGACAGTGCCCAGAGGGACCTTAACGAGGCCCTGCCCGCTCTGGTAAACATCTCATTATATACAGAATTATTGAGTTCATTTGTCTTATGAAACAGACCCACAGTGATATCAATGGGACATCACCAGAACCTCTCTTCTGAATCTGACACATTCAGGTGCTTCTGCATTATGGTATAGTGACTGGTAAACATCCACAACAAATTAGTCTCATATGAAGTTAATTACAGTAAACAGGTATTTTACAGCATTCTGGTTTCAAAATTCCCAAAATATGGCTTTTTCAAGCATGATAATGTTCAGGAAGTGTGTGCTGTAGCAGGCAGAGAGCAGAGGGCCGGACATCCATTAACAGGGCACCTTTTGAAACTGTTTGAATTACGAGTCCAAAATTCAACATAGTTAGATGTTCCTTAACTTGGTTACTGCAACTTTGGTTCAATTAAGCTCTGTTGGTCAGCTGATCTAGGCTTCCCGTCTTCCCTCCACCCCCTTGATTGACAGGCTGCATAAAAAAGGTGAATGATGTAATTTTCTGTGTTTAATTCATATATGTTATCTAGACTGTTGCTTCACTTTTTATTTTGTTTTCTATTGCAAGTTATTTATTCAGTAGATTTTGTAGCTGTTAATATATTTGGAATTTTCCTTTATGGTGTTTTTCAATATTTAGGATGCAGCTGTCGCCAGCTTGAAATCTCTGAACAAGAACGATGTTGTGGAGGTGCGTGCCATGCAGCATCCACCAGATGGTGTTAGGATGGTGGTAGAAGCCGTGTGCATCATGAAGAACGTTAAACCAAAGAAAGTGGCTGGAGATAAGGTCAGGCCTAGTTATACTCACTTAACATACTCAGTACACTAATTGATAGACAGGTGCGGTTTGATTTTAAATAAAACATTTCAGATCATACTCCAGTTTTTTGGACATCCATGATATCTTAAGCATGTAAAGTTAAATTTGTACATTTAAATGTAATTGTTTTCGAGATTCTCCATAAAATTTTAATATTTTTGTTGAATACAGACTAATGAGGAGATTTGTGAATTCTTGCCATTAGAGTAACTAATATGATCATTTCCAATTATGTAAAATAAAATCTACAAATATTTATATTACAAATTCATTCATGGGTACCTAGTCAGTACAGACATGCATGGTATACTGTTTAATACAGTGGATCCTGTCAGTAGGACCACCCTCTTTAACAAGACCACCAGGTTAATAGAGCTGTTGACTGTCATATATGTGTGATATTGACATGGTATTTTTATTGGTATTAACTTGCCAGCCGGGACAAAAGAAGGATGACTACTGGGAGCCTGGGAAGGGTCTGCTGACAGATCCAGGTAAATTCCTGGACAGTTTGTTCAAGTACGACAAGGATAACATCCCCGATCCTGTGATCTCCAGGATCCAGCCGTACATCGACAGTGAAGCATTCACTCCAGCTGCCATCCAGAAGGTGTGTGGACAAAGATAATCTACAGAGAATAAACAGCAGGACATTTGATTCCTGTATGAAGTATATAAAGTGTAGGGTAGCAGGTAGCCCAGTGGTAAAGGCATTTAACTTCAATGAAGAAGGTCCACCATTGAAACCATGCAGTGCCTCAAAGGCAAAATTATGTAATCACCATGGAACCTTAGAGAACCATGGAGCTCTGTCCATGTGAAACCTGAAATTCAGAAGGCATAAGAATTACATATCTTTCTCATCTTTGTATGGTCACCTTCATCCTCATTCATTAGACAGTACCACCAACAGGCCATGAACCTATACTTTAAAAAAAAGTGTTAAGCGTCTAAGTTAAGATCTGTGCAAAGTTAGAATATGCATTCATTAACAAGTATGTTACAATATCAAAGAACTCGGTGATTGTGATATCAGTAAAGTATGAATATACTAATAATGCTAATAATAATTAGTTTTTGCACAGAGCCAGATCTGATTGAAAGAAAATGAAAATTGATTGCAGAAAGGAAACTATACTTCCTGTTGTATGTTCCAAGATCATCTTAAAAGCCTGCATGAAATATAAATGTTTTATGTACAAATGGTGTCTGCACTGTAACTCTCCAACTTCCTCATCCAGGTCTCCAAAGCCTGTACTTCCATCTGCCAGTGGGTACGTGCCATGCACAAGTACCATTTTGTGGCTAAAGGTGTGGCGCCTAAACGTGAAGCGTTACGAGTGGCTCAGGAGGAGCTGGCTGAAACCCAGCGCCTGCTGGACGCTGCAAAAGCGAGGCTGAACGAGGTGGAGGAAGGTATCGCCACACTGCAGGCTAAGTATGAGGACTGTGTGAGGAAGAAGGAAGAGCTGGAGACCAAATGTAAGGAGTGTGAGGGGAGGCTGGTCAGAGCTGACAAGGTGAGGAAACTAGACAGCACCCAGAGACCACATGCCTCCACCACCACCTGGTTTATAAATATCTGTTTTAGATCTGTGGAACTTTAAAACCAAGGGACTCGTTTATCATCCATTACCATCCATTACCATCAAGGCCTTTTACAATGATTACACAATTTTTGTCTTTATAGACAAAAATTGTGTGTTCATTGTGAAAATAAGGTAGTTGTGATTTTGTTGATTTGTTGCAGTTCAAACACAGTTCTGTAGTGCAATCATTACAAGCTCTTCTTTATTATCATCTGCTGTCATTCAGTGAAGTTAATGAAAATCAGTTTGATAGAGGATTTAGAATTTTTAATCCTGAAAATTTGTTTAAAGATACATATTTAACATAATTCACAATGATAACATTCAATTAGAAATCAGTGAGTAGCACAATTTATTGAAATAGAATTGATAATAACTATACATCTAAAACTCTTTTATCCAGCTGATTGGTGGACTAGCAGATGAGAAGGACAGGTGGCAGGAGTCTGTGGAAAGGCTTGACAAGGTCATCGGGAAATTTGTTGGAGATGTTCTGCTGTGTGCTGGAGCCATCGCCTACCTAGGGCCCTTCACTGTGAGTGTAACTGAAATGTGTTAATATAACTTAAAAAAACTGATAGAGTGTCTACCGTATTACTTAATAACAGTTATTATTTTCCTGTGGAAATTCATTCAGACCAAACATGTACATATTAAGATGAGATTATGTGAACAGTTAAAATTACTTTTATCATTATAATTCTGTTTTTGGATTTAGGAGGTCATATGTCATCTTGACAAAACTCGTTTATATATGCATGACTAACATACATGGAATGTAACTGAGGTAGTTTTATACATAATTTTTCACCAGCATTAATTGGGTGTTTTATTCCTAAAGGTGTCATTTTCTATTTGATCTTTATTCCATGAAAATTATGAATCCAAACAGTCACTAACATGAGGTAAACCACAGAATACATGATAAACACATCAAATTGAACATATTTGATAAAAGTTATTTCAGTTGTCACAACAATGTGGCTGTGAGACGTGAGTGATAATGGTTTGTATATTACAGGGGGAGTACAGAAACAACATGGTATCAGAATGGACGTCGCGTCTGGACGAGTACAAAGTCCCCCATAACGAGGATCCGTCCCTCATCAGCGTGCTCAGTGATCCGGTCAAAATCCGGAGCTGGCAGATTGCTGGACTACCTCGAGACAACCTGTCTGTGGAGAATGGTGTGGTTGTGCAGTTCTCGCAGCGCTGGCCTCTGTTCATTGATCCACAAGGCCAAGCCAACAAGTGGATAAAAAATCTGGTACAGTAATATAATGAACAAGAAATTTGCATTCTCAGGAAAGCAAGCCTCCACCTGCCTTATTCGGTCCATAATCCCAGGTTTTGTGCATAAGTGACTGTATGTTTTTGAATGTTTCTTGATGATATTCCTGAATTGGGGTCATGTGCTGGATCCGCACCAAAATCTAATTGATTCTTGTTTGGCCAATTCCCAAAAGGAAATATTGTACATGATTGCTTGGATTTTGTCATACAGACACACACAGAAGGGGAAGGATGCATAGAGGAGGAGACAAGTAATATATGTCTGAGAAACATCCAGTTACTTACAAAAATAATGTTGCTGCACCAACACATCTATTACTGAGGAAAGAATTATTTAAAAGAATATTCTTTTAAGTAAGGTTAACTGGCAGTGTATCAAAACATTCTTAGATTCTGCCAGTTTAAACAAAGAAATTGTTGTTATGCCTGTTGTTTCAAAATATCCCACAAGCTGGTTTTAAATATCAGGCCTTAGACGGTCACAGATGAGGATTGTGCTTTCACCCGGTGGCCAATTTTGGTATTATATTTCCATACAACTAGTGGGAAACATCACCCATATAAACTATCTGTTGAGCATTGGACAGAGATGGAATATACTGGAATAATGCAGCTGGGTAAAAATATATAATAAATGCATATTTATAAATCTTTTTAAATCTCTTGGTTTACTTAAGTTAAATCTTCCCAAAAGATCCTCTTGAAATGTGCTGTTGAATGGTTTTTGCCCACTCCCATTCATAAATTCTGTTATTAAATGCCTTACGCCTATATATAATGCCTGTGCTTTATATAGATTTATAATATATGATAATATTTGTCATTGTTGTCACCAGGAGAGAGATAACGGCATTGACGTGATCAAGTTGTCAGACCGGGACTTCCTGAGGAGTCTGGAGAATGCTGTCAGATTCGGTAAACCATGTCTGCTTGAGAATGTGGGAGAGGAACTGGATCCTGCCCTGGAGCCCATCCTACTACGACAGGTCTGTGTACATACTTCATAACTGTATCAGATCAGCGAGCATTTCATGTTTAAAAAGCATACCAAACTATCTACATAGAAAAGGCACATTACTGTTATTGTACAGTATATTGTCGTTGCATGTTTTTTTTTTCATTTCAAGAAAATGTCCATACACTTTTGTTCATGCTAAAAGGTCTGCTTTTTTTTCAGAATAATTTTTTGTCAAAAACTCGGCATTGTTTTCAGGTATAGATATGACCATACAGTATACATCAGTGATCATCATATGTGTTTGTATTATTTGCTATTGTGATCTGCTTATGTTGACTTACGTGTTTCATTATGTTTCTGTACAGACATTTAAGCAGCAAGGCAGCCTGGTCATCAAGCTGGGAGATGCTGTGATCCCATACCATGAGGACTTCAAGTTCTACATCACCACCAAGCTCCCAAATCCTCACTACACACCAGAGGTCTCCACTAAAGTCACCATCGTCAACTTCACCCTCTCTCCAAGGTAGGCTCCCCAACCCTCATTACACACCGGATGTCTCCACAAAAGTCATTATCAACCACATCACCCTCTCTCCCAGGTAGGCACCCAAACTCACCACACAGCAGAGGTCTCCATCAAAATTACCATTGTCAACTTCACCCTTTCTCCAAGGTAAGCTCCCCAACCCTTACTACACAGAGGTCTCCACCAAAGTCAGCAATCTCCACTTCACCCTCTCTCCAGGATAAGCCCCCCCCCCCTTACTTGGCTTGCTAAATGCAGTTGACCCCATATTCTGTATGTGTGTTCAATTTAACTCTGCCCCACTATCTGATTTGCCTCTAGAGGCTTTCCTCTTTTCCTGCGTGTTAGAGTCCTTATACTTTACCAGCTTCTGCAATGTAGTTAGAAATTTTAGTAATCAAGAGATTATTTTTTTAAGAAACATGTTTTATCTTTGTTCTGCACATTCACTAAATCAGATACAGCAGAAGAGCAGATAAACTGGAGAGTGGATGGAAGTCGTAATATTCATGGCCTGATGGGGAATATACATTCTCTGATATCACAAGAGAAACAGTTTCCAGCTATTGCTTGAAATGAAAAGATTGATAGTCTAACAATTAAGTTTTCATAGTCCTGTTGATCATATCATTAATATATAGAAAATTTATATGGTAATAATGCCCAAATCTGCTTTTAACAATGTCACATCACTTGTCTTATTCCTGTTACTGATCTAGCTTGCTGGAGCCTTATTTGTAAAATATTTTAACAAAATCAGATATTTGAAAAATTTATATGTCATTTAAAGCCAACTGACTATCTTAATTCAAGTTATAGAGGTAAATATATATATATATATATATATATATATATATATATATATATATATATATATATATATATATTATATATACTGCTGAACTTTGTCAATTTTTCTTCAGACCAGCCATAATTTTCTGGCAAAATATTCTTTAGGCTCAAAATAGGATTGGGTCTCTAAAAGTCCAGTAAAATAATGATAATATTTTTCTACCTACCAGTGGCCTGGAGGACCAGCTTCTAGGAACTGTGGTAGCAGAGGAACGGCCTGACCTGGAGGAGGCCAAAAACCAACTGATTGTCAGTAACGCAAAGATGAAGCAGGACCTGAAGGAAATAGAGGACAAAATCCTGCATCGTCTCAGCGCTGCTGAGGGTAACCCTGTCGATGATGTCGACCTCATCGCTGTCCTGGAGGCATCCAAGGTCAAGTCAGCTGAGATCAAGGTCAGAATGCTTTTATATATTTCATTGCAATTCTAACTTACAATTTTAAGCAGAAGATGCTGTTGTGATGAGCCTTTGTCCGTCATCAATCTGTCTGTTAGACTGGCACGTTTTTTAGCCCTCAGCCCTTAGGCTGATGGGCTAATGTCGTCACCCAAGCTGTCCGTCCATCTGTCCGTCCGGCGTCCGTTAACTTTTACCTTGTGAGCGGGATATCTTGAAAAGGATTCATCATCAGAATTTTATTTCCTCGGTAAAGATATATATCGACAAAATCTCGGTCAAGTTCAAAGATGGGTGACCTTGACCTATTTTTCTACATTTTAGAGCTGATTATAGAAAAACACTTTGATGCTTATTACTCAGTAACCATTTGGTGGATTTTCACAAAACTTACTGTGATTATTGGGACTGATAGTCTGTACCTGCTACACAAGTGTGGTGGCGCCACCTACATTTTCTGATTTTTAATTAATTTTTATCGGATTTTTCAACTTTGGGCTTGTGAGCGGGATATCTCTAAAAGGATTCACCGTAGGAATATTATTTTTTCGGTGAAGATGTATATTGACAAAATCTCGGTCAAGTTCGAAGATGGGTGACCTTGACCTACTTTTCTATGTTTTAGAGCTGATTATAGAAAAAACATTTAGAACCTTTTTTTCAGGAACCTTTTGGTGGATTTTCACAATACTTTCTATAATCATAGGGACTGATGGTCTGTAACTGCTGCACGAGTTTGGGGGCGCCACCTACAATTTCTGATTTTTAATGAATTTTTCTTGGATTTTTCAACTTTGTCCTTGTGAGCGGGATATCTCTTAAATGATTCACAATAGGAATTTTATTTCTTTGGTGAAGATGTATATGGACAAAATCTCAGTCAAGTTCGAAGATGGGTGACCTTGACCTACTTTTCAACGTCACAGAGCTTATAATAGAATAAAACTTAGAAGCTTTTATTTCAGAAAGCATTTGGTGGATTGTTATGAATCATGGTACATACCTCTCCATTTTAAATTTATAACTGAGACATGTACAGATATACATCCATGTGAGAACAGATATTTAGTACTTGTTAGTGTTACCACCTCTAAACACTGTTCTTTTGGCTGAGGGCTTTTGTCTGCTTCTGCTGATATTCTAGTTAAACATTTGGATAAACAAATCCAAAATTTGACATACAGTAAGATGTCCCAAAATCCTTCCACCAAATTCAAAACTAGGTTACTTGGACTTTGTTCCTTTGAGATATTTTGAAAAAAGCTAAAATTTCCATTGAAAATCTTTTGTTACACTTTAGGACTGTCTAATCACAAATCACTGGTCTGTTTTTGTTTATATTTTGGACAAAGATTCCTCTGCATATTTTCTATATTCATTATTTTCTCATGCATTTAATTCTAGATGCTACCTCTCAGCATATATCACAGTCCTGTTGAGCTCAGAAAAACTAATTATATGTGCTGTTTTGTTGCGACATAGATTTGAAGGTCAGATTAGGTCATAGGTCAAGATTACATCTGAAATTAACCTCAGTTTGATTTTCAGATGATAAAATTCCTGCTGTAAATGTTTGGCTGTAATGTCATGCTAGTCAGCTGAGCACCTTTACCCATGGGTCAGTTGTTTCCCAAACTTATGTTTCATTATTAAAAATTCTTATGTGTGGATTTCAAAACAAAAACCATATGGACTTTCTTTAAATTGCATAACCCTGTAATTCTTTTAGTTACAGAAACCAGTGAAATCTCAAATCTTTGGTATTTTTTATCGAATTTCAGGCTAAAGTAGCCGTAGCTGAACAGACAGAGAAGGACATTGACGAGACGAGGAGTCAGTACATCCCGGTGGCCATCAACACCCAGATCTTGTTCTTCTGTGTGGCTGACCTGGCCATCATTGACCCCATGTACCAGTACTCTCTGGAATGGTTCATCTCCATCTTCCTGGGAGGCATCGCTAATGCAGAAAGAGCCGGTGAGTGGCGTAACCATGGAGGTCAAGCAAATGTATTCCAATTCTCATTATATTATCATATAACATAATTGCCTATGAAAAATATATTAATATAGATTTTACATAAAATGAACCCAGTTCTTGGAGGAAAAACATTTTTTTCTTTCTATTTTTCCACAAAAAACATGAGGTTGTGTGATTTGTTGAAAAACTATTGGCACCATGACATCTATGAGCACTGTCAAATTGGCATTGACGTCACACATTGGGAAATCAACTGTGACTATAAATTCTAGATCTCAGTAAAAGCACAGTATTTCAGCCACTGTCAGTCCCAAATTTTCAGGAGGGAATAAAAACATGCATGACTAGATCTGAGTTGTTGATGAAATTCAGTCCATGATGTCACATGTGTTCCTTGCAGCCAGTCAAATCAGGGAAAAGTCAAGGATCTGGATGAAATCCTCCATTCACACAACAAACGCATGTGGAATAGGTTTACTTAACTTAGAGCTGTCACAGAAACATATCAGATACAGCACTAAGGAAAAATCAAAAGTATTTCATGTGTCCTGGTCTGTGCAAATGAACCAATTAATGATATAAATTTGAAGATATAAAATGTGTGAGTTTGTGAGCAAGAGAGACGAGGAAAGATGGGCTGGTGAGCAAAAGGGATTAAAGAGAAATCCCTGAACAGAAATCTTGAAATGTTTTTTTTTATTGTCAGATTTTATTTTTTCCAGTTTAAACAACTTGTATAAAAATTATTTATCAGATATTGTTAGATCAGTTGACACCAGCTGTAGTTGTGAATCTTTCTTTAATAATCAAAATTTTTTTTCTGTTTCTTTAATTATAATGAGCCTCATTCTATTTAAATAGTCTTATTAACCTTGTATATTATATACCATATAATTAAGTGAATGGTCTTGTTAAAAACTTAAGTGCAATCAGCAGTTTTCATAATCAGGGAAAGAAATATATATAATGAAACTTTTTGTTGTCAATGCTGGCAGGGACCTAGGTTTGTGTGTGTAATAGGAAATGCCAGCTTTATAGGGGTGTCTGTCGTGAGAGGTTTTCTGTGAATACCAGAAAGCTCCTGATGAAATGGAGGGTGTCAACTGCAGAAACTCTGTCCCTGAAACACGAGGAAACACATTGCTAGCTGTTAATTAAAAAACTTATTGTTTCCATGGTTGCAGATAACTTACCAAAGAGGATCCAGAACATCAACGATTACTTCACCTTCAGTCTCTACAGCAACGTGTGCCGCAGCTTGTTCGAGAAACATAAGCTTCTGTTTGCCTTTCTGTTGTCTGTCCGAATCCTCCAACATTCCGGCAAGATCAACATGGTCAGTTCAATATTTATGTTTTTAAGCCCTCAGCTAAAATAGGCTTATGGGCTAATGTCATCACAGATGCCTTTGTCTGTTTGTCCAGCGTCCATACATTGACTTAACTTTTAGAGTGAGATATCTCAAAAGAATTAAACAAAGGTACTTGATTTCTTCAAGGCAGATGTATACTAACAATGGAAAACAGATCAAGTATACCTACAAAGTCTTTGTTAAGTTTGAAGATTGCTCACCTTGACCTTATTTTCAGGTCACTGAGCTATACATAAAAAAAATATTGTGAGAGGGATTCGTCAAAAAGAATTCAATATAGACCTGTACTTAACAAAATTGTGGTCACTGTAGAAGATTGGTATTTTTTGTCCTCTACTTTTGACTGCGACATGATGTTTTACAGGTAATCCCCTACAGAGTGTTTATCATCAGACAGATCTATATCACTTCTGTTATCAGTCTTACAAAGGTCACTGCACTCTGTTCAAATCTCTAGTGTAAGTTTATGATTTTTACAAAGGCACATCCGTTTTAGTACAGATAAGGGAACCCAAGGGTTGGGTGTGTTTTATGATACAAGGCACCCCCCCCCCTTAAAAAAAAATCTTTCCAAAAAATTTTAAGAAGCTCCCAGTTTAATAAATTAATCAGGGCATGCCTAAACCTTTTGAAAAATAAACTTGCAAAATTGTATTTTAAAGTAAGCAGGAATATATTAGGATGACCTGGTTGTGCATCAAACATACTGTAGTGGATATGATGATCCAACCAAAATCCTAATTGCTGATTCATAGGTCATGCCATGTTCTCAGGGGCGTCTTTAGAGATGATACTACGTGCCTGCATCCCCACTAAAATCTTCTCAATGAATTTTGAGTTGGGGGGGGGGGGGGGGGAGGGTTCTCAGTGTTCTAACTTGTCCTTACAGTAAGGTGACATTTACAATTCCTTGATTCTGATTTAGAAGCAATATATAACACTTGAGAGTACACCAAACAGACCAGGCCGTTGGCTCTGTATACAGTTACTTTTCATTATACACTGTGCATCAAAACACCAGGAAGACCAGTCATTGGCCAGCATTGCACAGCTTTACTTTGTGCCTGTATGCAGTCTGTGTATATGTTTTGGTTAGTGCGTGGTGGTATATAGATTGAGAAGCAGAGGTGGGTTAAACCACAGCAGTTATTTTTTTCCAGAAAATAAGGACATGGCCTTTTGTAACTTTTGATTGAAAATGATGTGCTTTGGCATTGGTTATTCATTTTTTTAATTTTTTTTCTGATGAATTTGATACTTTTCCCCTTCCGACACATGTAATGTCATATATGACTATACTATACATTGCACAAAGGCACGTGCTCTCCTCATTATATGTCAGTCTGATAATGATCAGCTCATACCAGGTCCTGTTTACAAGAAAGTAAGTTATCAGTTTGTGGGATCATACTGGTCTATAAAACTAGAGTTACTGTATAAGGTAACTGTATGAGATCTTGTACTGGATTTATACAGATGGCTGATAAAAGAGAAGTAATGTGGTTATATTATGTTTTCATCCTACAAATAAAAGGTATTTACTTTCTATGAAAAAGGTTAAATTACAGTAGAGCCCCATTTTTTCTTAATGCCAAATTTCAGAAAATTTGTTTTTTTCCAAATTTTAAAACGAGAAATGAAAATTTATTCATATTTACAAAATATTTTTCAAGCATCTCAAATGATTTTTTGTAATTACAAGTCACAAGGGCCTGCTGTCAGGTTTTTAAGCCCAGTGGTGACCTTAATTAATATGTTCTGGGCCTATGTTGTCGCTTGGGCAAAGGTGTGAAAACTATAGCAAGCCCCCACAATGCTATAGGCTCCCTATATCCCTAGAGAGAGGCTTAGCTGTATATTGAAGAGCACTTGTATGTTATCAATCATATCCGTTTGTACTCAAGCAAGCATAGTTCATTGGCTTTGTCTAAGATGATAGGCCAAACAATTTAGCAAATTACTCACATAAACATTGGTGAGATAACATTTATACATTGCTAGTGCTCAAGCAGGATTAGGTGTGAGGCAAAAGCATTTGGGCCTGGCCATATGAATGAGCAGTTCATTCTTAGGAGCAAATGTGTCATCTACATAAACTCGCTGTTATTAAGCTTATTCATCATTTCACTTTTGCTGTCAAGAAGAGGGCAGCACAAACACGATCATCTTGCTGTCACTTGCCAGTGATATGGAGTCAGAGAAGAGAAAATCGATGGTGTTATGCTTTGATGACAAGCTGACCATCCTTGAGCGGGTCAACTGTGGTGACAAGCCTGCCATCATGCAGATGTTAAAAAAATAGAACTTTCTTATTACATGTAGCTGGAAGTTAAATATGCAAAGTAGGCTAGGGAATTTAGTAAGTTTAAACCTACGTTAGAACTGAAAATAATAAATTATCCATTTAAGTAGACACTGCAATTGTTCAAAAACTTAATTCCCTTGCCTTTCACTCGTGTTGCGTGTGCTGCACTGGCGCCACCTATTATTATTATTATGGGATTACTGCTTAATAAAATCAAGGAACAAACTTTAATCCTCTGTTACTCAGGTCTTTTGGTTTGAGGTTAAAGGTCAATTGGCAAGATATACCTGATCTAATGACTACCTGTTTTCTTGACAAAAAGTTGTACATGGTAGTTCATTGAATGTATGATTTGATATTGGCATTGTACTTGAAAGAATTTATTTCCTAATCCCACATAACCATATGATATAAGGGACCAGATTTTGGTAGCTTTCACTGTTTTATCTTGATATTGCCATTGCTATTGCAAGAGATCTGTTTGTGACTGTAATCTGAATCCTTTCATCTGCTGTCAAATTTACATGCACTTTTTACCAAATCATCTCAGAAGATAATTATTTTTGATTCATTGCACTTTATCCCTTTTCATTATGCAGATTGGGTTACAATAATGTAAAAACTGGAAAGGCTAAAAAACAAAGTAACTGAAAATATCAAAAGTCTGTCTTTACATATCCTTCTACTGATCAAGATGTATTGACTTTTCTATATATAAAATAATAATAATAATAATATTAAACATTTTGCTAAAAAAAAATTTAGGCTGGTCAAGCATAATAAATTTATATATGTACATTAATTTATTTTTAAATTTATTTCCTCTGGTGAGATTGAAAATAGCTTAGTATTACTGATAATCATTGAAAAAATTCCAGTTGACAGCTCTCAACAAGCAAACTTACATTTTCCATATCTTCAAATGTGAGATATATGCATTATAAATCATTACTTGACCATGTAGAAAGGAAGATTTGATAAGTATGTATGGTGATTAAATTATATGCAGTAAAACCATGTTGAGTGGACTTTAAGCACTCAACCGATGAAGTCGATTTTGGACTTGTCCTGTGGTGCAGGCACAGTCATTAAAACTTTGATTTCCACTGAAGAAAATAAGCTGAAAAAAACGAGCTGAAGGCAGGTAAATAAAACTAAAGTTGTGGTGAAATCATATCAGAATTGTCCTCTCTAACCATGAGCTGTCAGTTCTGAATAATTTTGTTACCTCAAAACACACACATGCTTCCTTGCATTACAGGGATAACTAAATTACCACTTTCAGGGGATTCTATGATACCCTATATATTACAGAGAGACAAGGGAACAACTGCTAAGATACAATGTTTAATATTTCTGACTTCCTTTAGTTTCCATTACCTGCTATGCTACCTGCAAAAATTTTAGTAGTTGACCATGGACCACCTGAACAACATCTGCATTATTTTCAGTATCATGTGTAGAGTACCTGTAGTTCAGTAGTCATAGTAACAATTTAATAAATCTTTCATTGCCATATTGCAACCTTTATTTGGACACAATAAACAGCAGAAACAAAAAAATATTGTCGCATAATTTTCTGATGCAGCTTTGGAGATATTAAACACCTGTCCCTTAATTACCTTTAACTGATCACCTGTCAACAACACTGGAATAATCAACAGCAGTGAATGATAGCTTCCCCTCAAAAGCATAAATTCCAATGTGTACCAGGTAGCTTGGGTACAGGTATTCATGTTTGAATGAAGCCAGCTGCCTGGTTTCAAACAGACTAAATAAAACATTCTGAGTACTCAGGTGAGAAAAAAAACACTTCTACTTAGAAAAAGAACACTTTCTAAATTTCAGAATGCCTGACTGGATACCATAGCAACTTTAAATAATGGTGACCATAAGGACCTGAAAGATTTATATCAGTGATGAACTTCTGAAGTGAACCTCTGATGAGCTGTGAAATATGTCTCAAAGAGAAATTAGAAGATTCTGCCCTCCACGGGTTCTTCTGAGCTCTCTCACAACCTCTCTCTCATAATAGAGACATATGGAAAGTTGATGTTTTCCTATGGTGTACTGGATATATTTGTTCAGGGGAGCTGCCAGTGAGAGGAAGAATTGATGAAGTCAGTTTTGAGATAAGCAGGTGCTTACAGTCCTCCTGTGTTTAGATAACAATCTTCAAAGCCCACTTGGCTTGTAAAGAAAAAGATTATCATAATATTTCCTTGAGAAAGAGTATATCCTATAGTTAGATGTCTTCTCAAGCTCACTGTACTCAAATGAAAAAGCTGTCATAATATGTCTTGTGGAAACAGCAAGTAAAGTCCCAGTGTGGATCCTGCCGGCGTTCACCCAGAAAAAGAGCCCTGAAACAAATTATCACTTACAGCTATATTCTATGGTTATAATGTTCTGTTGTTCAAAATACCTTTCCCTGATATGTTTCGAAAGAGGCTTTTAGTTCAGCAGTAGCATTTCAACTAAGGCAGAAAGTTGATTAATATCTGACTTGTTGCCAGCTAGCTTTTGTTTCAATGAGATCATATTGTATACACTAGTTTGTTATCTGTAAGTAGAGAAAAGTGCCACAATTTAACAGTTAGGAATAGCTGACTCTGTGCCATCAATCACATAGTCCACTGAATTCAAGGTCAGTGGCCAGAGGGAGAATAGTTAATATAAACTTTATTTATTTAACATGGATTGTACAACTAGTTATAATAACTAATACGAGGCACTCACCATGGCTTGGATGTTGGCGCTCAGTAGTCGGTAAGGGTGGAGGAAACTGGAGGACCCGGAGAAAACCACCGACCTTGGACAGGCCACTACAACCCACTCTCATAGCCACACCGGGAATCGAACCCCAGGTCGCCAGTGGAGAAGGCTGAGCGTTTTACCACTCAGCTGTCCAGGTCCCAGAGGGAGAATAGTTGAATTTCTGTTCATTGTAAGTCAAAGATGTATATCACTAGGTCATGTGATCATTGTGCACAGAGAAAAGTTTGAGGGATAATTCTCAAGTATTTCTCAGTTTTTCTTTTTCTTTAAAGATGGTCAAAGGTAGGGGTAGCCGAATTGAAGGATCATGTTCAGCTATTTCTGTGTGTCCTTTGTCAAAGTCAGAGTCAACCATTCTACAAATAATTCTTAACACCATGACATTCATTTTTATCTTTTTTTTTATAGTTCAAGGCAAGGGTCACTACATGGACAAATAATTTTCACTGTCTGTAATATTGTCTTATCTCAGGATGTCCAGGTAGAGAGAGAACCTTGAATTCTTATCTCAGGATATCCGGGTAGAGAGAGAACCTTGAATTCTTATCTCAGGATCTTGTGGTATGGAGGGAACTTTGAATTCTGATCTCAAGATCTCCAGGTGGAGGGAGAACCTTAAATTCTTATTTCAAGATCTCCAGGTAGAGAAAGAATTTTGAATGAGTTTATCTCAGGATCTCCAGGTATAGGGAGAGAACCTTGAATTCTTATATAATCCAATTTTTTTTTAAGATTACATGTAATTATTATTCACAATCTACCCACTTTCTGTCCAACAAACACATATAAATATACACATGGCTGTTTCCCATTTTTCAGTCAGTACACATTATACATTGCCTCAAGTAGTACCAGTTGTTGCAGGCACATGTTGTAACTTGGCTGCTGCATCCCCTGCTCGATTCTTGACTTGTTTCCAGCAAGCCATCACTCAGCAGCCTTCATTTTACAGTTTGTTACTGGGAGTGTTGCATGATGAAGCCATCCTGGTTCCCACTCCCAGTTACACAACATCATGAATGAGATACCAAGCTAGAAAAAGATAGGACCTGTCCCTTCTCAATTGGTGTTTAATGCCCTGACCAAGAACAGTGAACGGAACTAAGTGGAATTTTGTGTGGTGCAGCATGCATTGAGAGAAAATTGATTAAAAATTGTGGTTGTTCAGGAGATGAGTTTATATTTGTATGTCTGTCTAAAATCAGGGATCTACCTCTGGTGCCACCACCTGATACAGGACTTACACACTATGTATACCACAGACAGGTCTTTGTCAGAGAAGATATAGGGTTTAATTTGGTTTAAAGTTGATTTTCTATATAAAGATAAAATTTGGAAAGTGATCTGGATGCATGTAGTCTATGAGTACTGTCTCTTGGCTGACTGTACAAACAGTGTTTGAGTGCTGCTGAAGAGCTGCTCTCCTGTCTTGCTGCCTGTCTGTAAGGCATCTGGACTCAAGTGTCTACTGCAGTGGCTACTGTGATGTCTAATACAGCAGCTGTTCAGCCACTCAGTATCCTGTATATTGACACAGTGCTTATATAATGTGTGTCTTTCATTAATGCTGAGATGTTCCAGTGAGAAGGTGATCATTATAAAGATCCCTAAATCTTTCCCGTGAGGCCTCTTTTTATTTACCACTGGGTGATAATTCTTGATGACAGGTATTATGTGACAATACTGTAACGTTTCTAGGTTAATTGACACTTCAACTCAACTCACCTGGCCAAGCCCCTGGTTTTCTGGTTATGGCACAAGATACATCACACCTTTATATTAAACTCTTCATATCTGACTGGTTCAAGTACTCTACAAATTCTGGCCATGCATTTTCACTGCGTATTAGTTCACTGCTGTAGGAGGAGCAACTACTAAAATGGTCTGTTGATCTGTCCCAACCCATTCTTTTACTACATATCTTGAATACCCTTGCTGCTTTCTTCACCAAATTTCACACACATACACAGCGCATGATTGACATGTGATTATTACCTGAAGGTGGCTCTGCCTCTGTTAAATGACTTTCTGTGCTGCAAAATGGTCTTTTTCCTTTAGTTATGATAAGTCATTAAATAAGAACAATTTAGCCTTCAAATTATATGCAAGGGTTCCTTGAAGATAATTGAATACAAGATTACTTTATTGAGTAAAATTATTTTCAGACTGTTGTTTCCAGCGGAGTTCAAATTTTGCGCTTGCAAAATTTTCTGATAACCCTTAAGTATTCTTTTACCACATTAATATCTCTAAGACCCTTGCTGCCATTTTTTACCAAATTTTACACAGTTTCTCAGCACATGAATGACATGTGATTATCATCTGCAGGTAATGCCACCTCTGTATAAAGACTTTCTGCGATCCTTTGCAAAATTAACAGCCTTCCCAAAACTTCCGTGTCTGAAATGTCCATCTACCAAGTTCCATGGATATATAAAGAAATGTACATTCAGTACATCACCAGGTAACACAGGTTTTCTAAAATTGACTAATTATAAGATCATTAAGTCTCTTTATGTCTTATGTTTTTGGATGGCCCAAGGGCAAAAAACAAAGCCATTCTAGTTAATACATAATTCTAGGACATTACAGCAGCACACTTTTTAAATAATCAAGTACACTCCAGTAATCAGTTTGTACAGACTTTATTTACAATGAAGAATAAATACATAATGAAGGAGTAGCAACTAGAAGGGGCCCTTTGTACCAACTTTTCTCAAACATATTGATCTGAGGACAGGACAAATGGTTGACAGAGCAGTGTAGGGATGGCAGCTTCCTGTGCAATACAACAACTTTAGTTTCCATGGCAGTTATGATAAAGAATTAAGTTATTGATAATACTATAACCTAAAAAAAATTTGGCATATACCTGTCAGTTTTGTTCATAAAAGTAGGAATGAACACAGTGTTATAAACACTCGGTGCCTAGGTGCACAGATGCACCAAAGAAACATCTTGTGCACCCACTGTATCACTGCAAGGTACACAATGTGCATCTGAGGGCGGTAACTATGACAGATCTGCAGGATCTTAAGGCACATGCACATCTGACAGTCCAGATTATCAAACAAGGACATGTAAACTAAATCATGACATCACTCTAGACACTACATGCATATAGATCCAGTGATCAGAGCTTTTCTTTAGATGGATATTATTCAAGGTTCCATTCTGACCAGGTTTAAACCCTTTGCTTATTTTTTACTGAACTGAAATATGTGTAAAAATTATAATATAGCTGTAATAAAATAACTGTATTGACATTAACGTATTTGTGCACCTTGAAATTACTTTGTGCACCCAGTTGTATAAACTGTTGTGCACAGGTGCACCTTTCCATAAAAAAAGTATTTAGTACACTGGAACCCTGTTATACAATATACTATAATTTGAGGGTTTTGAGCGTGTTATAAGTGTTATTCCACTTCAGATTTTACCAATACATGTCCTCTTGTCACCAAACTCTCTTTACAGATAGATCCTTTTGGAGAATCTGTTGAGGGAGTACTTTACAGGTTTATTTCTCCAAGCTTCTCAAAGCCTTTTTGCCTATATACTAAAACTTGGATGTCACAGGTTGCATGGCCCCAACTTAGATTGTTATCAGATTTTTTTTCTCCTTCAAGTTTCTGCTCACTGAGTGGCACAAAGAGCCATATTGGAAATCTGCGATGAGGAAACATCCAAGTTTTTTATAACATCTCACCATTTATATCTAAAAATATCTCAGAATTAAAATTTTATAATATCTCACCATTTATATTCCATTTATATTTATAATATCTCACCATTTTATATTTTATAATATCTTACTATTCATATTTACCATAACAAACTGCATATACGTCAAGAAATTTGTTCCAGAAAATTAATTGAAGAAAGGGGAGTCGACTTATGTGCGGGTCTAAGCCTGAGAGGCCAAATTTTGCATGAACTTAGTCAAACTGCCGGCCTGAATGTCTTAATTGATCGACAACTAGATATCCGTTTCTGGGGAAGTCAGGTACACAAGTCACCCTTTCAGTCCAAAATATTTTTTTTCTCAAAGTTTGACCATTTATGCTGTTCTTTCATTTGGATAACACAGTATATTAAAATGTTTGCAATTTACATGGTTGCTGACAACCAGGAAATGCCCTGCATTTAACTATAATGGCCTTGTTTTCTTAGAATGTATAATAAAAATCTCTAATAATAAAAGTACTGCCCTTAATCCACGGATATGACCAAGCTGAGGACAGATTACACTGTTACGTGGCCTGTTCATGTGACTCGTGTGGTCCAACTTTGTGCGTTCCTATCAATTTAGATAATATAAAATGTAGAGAAGTCAGCAACAATCCTGTTTTATTAACATGCATAAATAGTCATGTTTTTATTGATATCTGACACAAACAATCATTAGAAGTTTAAAATTAATAAGCAATGGAAAAGTATGAGAAATCCTTGGCTTTTCTATTATCGCCCACCTGTCGATTATGGGTGTCAGACGATCTTCATTTCTACAAAATACTAAAAGTATCGACCTGTTATATTTGTTAATCTTAGAATCTTTATGATGCCCAATATGTTACTAGAACAAAACAAATGACAATTTTATAGTTAAAAAAAAAATTGAGTGGTATTGATGTCAAAAACGATTGGCCAGTCATACAATTCACCTTTCCCCAGTGGCCTGTCATACTACTCTCGATGGTCATGTCTGCTGGTTCTGACCTGTTTTGACCCCCATAATGGCTTGATAAAAATTTTATCTGATATTTACCCTGAAAATGTATACGCGACTTATATGCGAGATTGACTTATATGCGACTTTTTACAGTATAATATCTCACCATTCATATTTTATAATATCTCACCATTTTATATAATGTAATATCTCACCATTTTATATTTATAATATCTCACCATTCATATTTTATAATATCTCACCATTTATATTTTATAATATTTCATCATTTATATTTATAATATCTCACCATTTTAAATATATTCTACCATTCATGTCACTCCAGATAAATCAGATAATTAATTTCTTTTGATACCATTTGTGAAAAGATTTCATTATAATTTACCATTCTGGTAAATCGCTCTCCATGTTTATCAGACATTGGATCTCTTTACCGTAACATAGTCTACTGTATGATAAAATCACTTTCCTTGTTTGTAAGAGCATTAATAAACCCCTTATAACCAAGCTCAGCTCTTAACCTCCTGCATATGATATACCAGCATTTAAAAAGAGGCTGGTGAGCCTGTACAGTGATGTACTGACCTGTCTCTCATGCTCACGAAACGATGACAGATTCCATGTGTTACTGGGTGTTTGTGCATGTGGTTGTGATAGCTCATAGTACAGTATTCTCATATACCAACTGTGTATTGCTGTCTCAGTTTTTCTTCTTTTATTTTACAGTAGGCTTCTGGTGGAAACACCTTGTACCTAGGGGTATACTTATGCTGTGGTGGAATTTGTAATGTATCCAGTGGGCAGTTAGTGAGCTCATTCCTCTGCCAACACCTGGCTTCACATCTAAATCTCTAACAATATATAACTAATCACCCCCAAAAGTTAATCCCTAACCATTGCCTACCTTTCCATGAAATTCATTCAGAACTTTAGGAGATCTTGTGATTATAAATAAAGAAGAATCCCAGAAAGGAGTGAATTTTCTTATATATACATCAACATTAGCTCAAAAATATTGACACGTACACACAAATCTCTGACCTGTGTTAACAGAGTCAATTGCTGTCTGTTCTTCCTGATCCACTAACTCTTTATCTTGCTCAATCACTGGTGAACTTTCTACCATGCAGATAAGTGCTCAGTTATGGTTACAGTAGAATGTAATGGAATGGGAAGTATCACTGCTTAAATCCCACTCTGACCATCAGTCTACTATTGTCCATTTCTTTTTGTATTTATACTTTCCCACTACACTTGTGTCTGTTGCACTAGACTTATTTATTTTGTTTTTCCTCACAGTGATGGCCAATTGCCACCTGTTTGATTCCTCAGTGATGGCCACCTGTTACTTGTGATTCCTCACAGTGATGGCCACCTGCCACTTGTGATTCCTCACACTGATGGCCACCTGCCACTTGTGATTCCTCACAGTGATGGCCACCTGCCACTTGTGATTCCTTACAGTGATGGCCACCTGCCACTTGTGATTCCTTACACTGATGGCCACCTGCCACTTGTGATTCCTTACACTGATGGCCACCTGCCACTTGTGATTCCTTACACTGATGGCCACCTACCACTTGTGATTCCTCACAGTGATGGCCACCTGCCACTTGTGATTCCTTACACTGATGGCCACCTGCCACTTGTGATTCCTTACACTGATGGCCACCTGCCACTTGTGATTCCTCACACTGATGGCCACCTGCCACTTGTGATTCCTCACACTGATGGCCACCTGGCAATTGTGATTCCTTACACTGATGGCCACCTGCCACTTGTGATTCCTCACACTGATGGCCACCTACTACTTGTGATTCCTCACAGTGATGGCCACCTGCCACTTATGATTCCTCACAGTGATGGCCACCTATCACCTGTGATTCCTCACACTGATGGCCACCTGCCACCTGGGTATTCCTCATAGTGATGGCCATGTGTCACTGTTGTAATTTCTGAACATGATAGTCATTTACCCCTTATTTAATTCCAAACAGTGTTGGCCATCATCAAACTGGAATTCATCCTGGGGTATTACATTTAGTACCCAGTCTATATATGAATATAATATTTACAAATATGTTCATAGAGTACAGACAAAAACTTGTGAAAATGTACATATATGTGATTTTGAAAATGAAAAACAATGTCTCAAGAAAAAGGCCCCCAAATTCATGATGAGTATATGATGAAGAGTATATTGTACAGTATATCACAATCAGTCTTGTAGAATTCATACATTAACAAATTGAAAAAAAAATGAGTATACTTTTTTGTTTAAAATTTATACAATTTCCTCTGATATCCTCAGAGTTTGAGATCTGTTCATAGTTACTCTTGAACAGTTAGTTGTTACAAATATTCTTGCCATGTCTATTGTCATTGGAGTGTTTTTATAGCTTTCTCAGCTCCTGATTGCCCACTATTTTGGATTTTCTGGTCTTGTGACACTGTTTCTGTATGTAGTACTGTACTAACATTGGCCGTCTCTGTTTGCTCCTTGTTTACTGTTTGGTGTACCTCTGCTGCTGATTGTCCTTCGTGTATTGCGTTAGTAATCTCAGGCTGTGTTGCCAGTGTATTTGTAACCTGATGCGGATGGGTTCTTTGATTTTTAGCTAGCTCTGTGTTGCTTTGACACTCAATAAAGACATGGTTTTGTTGTTGTGACACCTGGTTTCTGCCACCGTTATTTGGGAACACTGTTGATAAGTGATTAACAGCATGATTTGACTGTGATATTTGACTGTGACTCTGCACTATATTTATATCCTGTATCTTTCCTCTAGAGCAGCATATAATATGTTTAAATATGCAGTGAAACTTGATGTTAAACATAAAGTAAAAGATAAAATTCAGAGAATGCTGCAATGTTACAAGAATGGTGGCTACCAGCAGACCTGTGTTGTAACCTGGGTCTGATAAAATGTTGGAGTTGACTCCAAAAATACCTATTATAAGCATACGACTCATTAGTGCTGATGGAAGCTCGCCTATAATGAAGACAAAAATGACTGCGATCAGCATTAACGTGATCCGCTGTTGTTCTTTCTCGTGTTTTCGCACCCTCTGACTTGTTGTTGACGCTAGTTCTCCATGCTTCTTATGGACTCGCTTAAGTCCCACGATGAGGAAACAGTTTAGTACAATCAGCGACAAGCAAGAGCCCAATGAGACCACTATAAGATGAAACCAGCTCAGGATGCTGTTAAACAGACTCTTACCGAAGTCAGTATACACCATTGCTCCATTGACTACTTTAAAAACGAATGAACGTGGTATATTATACACCAAGGATACCACAGTTATCACAATGACCACACGACGTGCTGTCTTTTGATTGCACCATGTTTTACTGCGGTATGGATGGAACAATAAAATATACCGTTCAATTGTTACAGCCACCGTTAAAACAACACTAACTGTTGTCGTAAAGAATCCAAAAGGCATGTACACGTAGGCCTCAAAGTTTCTCCACCCCTCCTCTCTGGGGAAGAATCCTCGTCCAATTCCGTTAAACCCAAACACCAAGAGAGTGCTAAGATCAGCAACGGCCAGACTGGTCAGATACGTATAGCAGGACTCTGAGAGCTGAGGATGGAACATCACAAGTAGATTGAGGACGTTACAGATAACCCCGGCAAAGCTGACTGTCGGTATGATGATACCATAACACACCGAGTAACCCCATGTCTCCTTGAAGTCAGTGGCGTTGCTCATTTTGCTGTCTCTATAATAAAAGAAAGAGAGTATATACATTTTTACTTATCAGTATCTTTAAAATTAATTGCATGAGAATTTATAAATTTATATCATTATTAATTAGTGTTTCATTTATCACATATTCAAGATTATTATTCACATTAATCAAATGATAAGCGTTTATCACTTTTTAAACAGTTATAAAAAATATTTTATATGAAATACTGTGACCTATTATTGTGTTAAAATCATAAGAATTTATATGAATGATTAATGTTGAATGTTCTTCTAACATTTATTAAATTCCTAATAAATTGACCTCAGATATGCTGTATCTTTTTGAGCTCAGCTGACTATAAGTCAGTCAAGCTATCGCTATGGTCCTTTGTCTGTAGACTGTCCGTCCGTCTGTCAGGTGTGCCATTCCCTTTAACTGGCACGTTTTAAACTGTTAGACCTGTGAATCTAAATTTCAACATACAGTTAATTGTCCCAAAGTTCCCCTACAAAACAAGAAACTGGATCACTGCATCTCTAATCCTTCAAGAAATTAAAGAAAAAAAGAACTGCCAGATTGGTGAATATAAGGATTTGACTTTCATGCCTGTATCAGTCCTGCAGTTGTGAAGGGTTTATCCCACTTCTGTGACTATGGATCCTGTCAATGTTTTAGTGCATATAGAAAGTGTTATACATTTATAAATCACTTAGTTGTGATTCAGACTTCAAAGTCAATAAATACATATGTTATCTAAATGGCAGATTAAACAGTATTTTAATAGGCTTTGGGGCACTTTTCTGTGCAGGAAGACACAAAAAATGCTCTTCTATTGCATGTACAATCATTGTAAGAGCACATACATCATATTTTGAATTAAGAGAAAGGAAACTATACATGCAGGACAGGCTTACAATTAATTTGCAAATAAGGTGTAGCATTAGGATTTACATTTTCAAATGCCACAATATAACTAGAACTGTAACCTCTTTTCTGTGTGCCAGGATTTGATACTTTTCTATCATAGGCAAATTCTGAGCACTGTGACCCATTGGTCCCTTGTTTAAATAAACTATGTACATTAAACAAGCTTAAAACGGCAGCGACGATCAGTAGATAATATACTTGTCTTGTGTCTTTATATGTATAAAAAGACTCGCAGGTATTTGCTTTCCTCATACAAGATTAAATAATTTAGTTAAAGAATATTTTATGGGCATTATTTGTTGTTTGCGCCTGAGTAATATTTCTAGGTTTCATATGGATTCAGACCAATGGCAAAGCGGGAATATTATTTATTTTAAGCATAAAAAGTGTATAATTGATAGCCAACAGTATCCCTTAAAGCTGCTATTTACCTGCCAAGAAAGGTTCTTATGACATCTCTATATGAGGAAAGTGTGATCTTATTTATCTACAAGCTGTTAGTAAAACATTGTTCATGCACCCATGTTGACAAACAGAAAAAATCATGCACCTAAAGGTGGTTGGTTGCAGAAGTTGAAACATGAAATGCAGAACTTGTTTTTCTGGCTTGCCACTAGATGTACTTGTTCTTGGTGTATTGATTATTTTTGTGGACCCCCACATGATGTAAAAACATAGATATAAACAAAACAAACAATTTTTGTACCATTTGATAGACATATTCTGGCCTTATTTTATAAAAGGTGCAATCTATTACCTATATTTGATGGACCTCAGATATTAGTATAGGCCTCTTTCAGGTGAGTTATATCAGAAACAAGGGAAATCATTTTAAAGTACTGTAATATTTCTGCTTGAGGATGTTTGAGTTAGTGAATGAGCAATTGGTCTTTAAGTTGTATGGTCTCAAGTCAGTCAGCCTTCAACAAATATAAAGGAAAAGTTTGTGTGGTTGTACATTGATTGATGTGAGAGACCCATGAATTCAGAAGTATATGCGAGATAAAAAATTATAATCCTAATTTTACATTTTTAATGCATAGAAAAGCCGAAACAATCACATAACTGCTTGATGTAAACTTTTTGTTTGGGTTGTTGGATAAGAAAAAATACTAACAATTTTATCCTAGGGAACATAGAAAAAGTGGAAATTTATTGGCAGATAATGTAAAAGAATTCATATTACTCATAATATCAGTCTTTTACTTACGGTTAATATAAAAGGTCTGTTAACATTAATAATATCAGATTTTGCCTTGCGACGCTACAAGCGTAGATAATGTAGATGAGATCCTAAGGAGGCTACGGTATAACAGTGTTTACCTGTGTAGTTAACTCGGCTTCTTAATCAGGAAGTTGTATTTTCATAACAGTTTCCCTATACAAATATTGTGAAATTAAAACCCTCACAAAAGCTATAACCATGGTATACATAAGTTGACATAAATTATCCATTGTTCTGTGACACATAATAGCTGCCCAGGCTGAATTCATGTTTCACTTTCATGTAACAAATGTGTTCATGAAAGCCTTTGAGAAGAAGGATGCACAGTCGCAGTATATATAACCTCTCACAAATTGTCTGATTGAGACATTGGATGTCTAAGGAAATTTTGCTCTATTAATGGTTGAAATTACAGAAAATAAATTGGTTCACATAGATATTGGAAGTGTATTTGGTTCCCAGTCCTTACATTAACATTATTGTATTATTATTAGTATCATTTATTTTGTAGCTTTAATTATACTCTGTGAAAACTTTGCAGTTGCTAAACTGAGATTTGCATAAGATATGTCAATGGAAAGGGGAGTTTACTTGACTGCATCAGCGTCCCATCCAGGAGGAGTTTAACTCCCTAAGTCGCTTCACGCTACTGAAACTGGGATAAGCTCCGGTCTGATGAGCCATTAGGCTCCGGTGTAAAAGCCCAGCAGACTTTACCTTTTTTACCTTAGACTTATCAGTCAATGCAAGCTTGTAGTTTATTGACAGCCATGTACGCTACTACAGGTGTAGGTGAAATTGCAAGTGAAATAGACCATGCTCATGTGAATTGATTATTAGGAATACAGTCCATCAAGTATGCTAACAACTGTTTCATCTATTTCCCATACTTGTATTTTCTGGAGTAAAGGTTCCTATCTTCCACACTGAGGTTACAATATCCAGTCCTCGCAATTTGTAAACATTTATAGTCTTGTTTCACCACCTGCTTTCCACCTGTTTTTGTATATAATTATCTAAAAAGTTTATATAAAAAGTTTTATATATTTTCAATAATTTCCTAGAAAACTACATATGGAAGCGACAACCAAATATGGCAATTATGAATTTACAATAAATTCCCAGTTCATGTTTTATAACTTTTTGGTCTTCACAATGATCTGGCAGATATGATGTGTCCCTGCATGAGTAGCCATCTGTGTTTAAGGTGGTTATATTTTTTAAAGTGTTTACATGACATCATCCAATCAGCAGCTGTTAATTGAGGCTGTTTTTGCATGTGACAAATGACCTTGACTGCAATTTGTGGGTTTGATATGTTGAAAATATAGACTGATTTCTTATTTTTTCAAATAATTAAATAAAGTGTAAGGTAGGTATTTATTTGCTTTGTTGAAAATAAGGTCCTTTAATCCTCTACTCAATTATATAATTGTGTCCATAGAAATGTAACTAATAAAAATTTTCATAGCAAAAAAACAGGTAGACATGAGGAGATGAAACAGACTATAAATAATATGATATTGAGGTTAAAAATAACGTCTCAATTTGTGAACATTTCATAATATGATATAGTTACTTTGATTATTGGTTACTTTT
Organism: Sipunculus nudus; assembly: GCA_026874595.1. Taxonomy (NCBI): domain Eukaryota; kingdom Metazoa; phylum Annelida; class Sipuncula; order Golfingiida; family Sipunculidae; genus Sipunculus; species Sipunculus nudus. The sequence continues at coordinate 39,382,021 of CM049311.1, forward strand.
GGTTATTATTTTATAACTTAAATATAATTTAGATTTTCATCAATAAAATAATTTTCTTTAAAAAATTAAATACAAATAGAAAAACAAGTTTTCAAAATAAGCAATTATAAATACAGGTTATAATCCTACTTTAATGCCTGAAAATCTTTCCATTTTTTTATCAAAGTGATTTTGCTTAACACTGGATTTTTTTTAAATTACAATTTAATGGTTAAATAAACTTTACAACTTGCAACTTTAACTGTTTCTCTTTTTGTACACAGTAGCTCTATGCTTACCTTAACTGTCAAAAGAGTGAGATCTTCATTCTATAATTTCAGAGAGCGTCTTTGTTACAAAACACCTTAATACAGCCTGGTAATATCCATTACATTCCAAAGTATAAGTCTTGCAAAGATCTGGTGGTTTCTCAGTGTCAGTGCTTGAACTCTTCATTTCCAGCAGAGAGGAGCTGTTGTATAACAGTAAACAGCCAGTAAACAGTGCTGTATGCTGTATGGTCAGTAAGGGATGCAGCCTGTTATCACCACTGTTGATCAGGTGGTGAGAATCCTAGCTGTCCTGCTTAGAGTGGGTCTGTCTGACTATATCTGTTCTAACTACGTGATGAATTGACACTGTCAGGGCACGTGGGAGGCCTGGAGCCTACTGGCTGCCTCCTCATTGGCTGATCTAGTCAATCAACAACCTGTAACAGTGCTTCTTATTCACAGTACAATTCTTCGTTGTAATATCTAACAGAAAGATCCATAGTACACAGTTACAAATTCTTTAATCCATTAAATATGCATAACATTTAGTTTTTACTGCAATAATGCCACTCAGTACCTTACATTACATGTTCTACATTTTTTTAAAATTATGAATAAACATTCTTATTAGATATTCATACTTAGTATGCCAGGGTCTAGAATTGACTTTGCATGTCTATAAATGATATTTGAAATAAATGCATGTTCTTGCATTGAAATGATAGAAAGTTAAAGAACTTAATTGTCTTGTGCAAAAAACACACTAAAGGGTGTCATAACTTTAGTAACAGTCCAGCAAGTCTGTATATATGTGTGATGTAGCATTGTTTAATATGAGAGAAGCAATCTGTTCTTGTGTGACACTTGTTACATCATTAAATTTTTTACATGCATTTATAAATATAATTGATAAAAACAAGCCTGCACATGATAATAAGACACATACTGACTAGTCAGTATTGTCATGAAAATGGTTACAGGTATCATCTATGCCAGAGGCCAGATATGTTTTATAAATGATAATTGTCACAACAAATAATGTTATCTGACCTTGATTGATTGCCTGGTGGTTTTGTAATAAATCATTGGCTTTCATCAGATCAGGTGATCTGATCTCTGGAGAAATCATTATTTATATTTGCAATACAATTGAGGTCAGGGTAATTGAAATAAATCATACGTATCCTAGAATATGGGGAAAACTCGCTATTTTTGACACTTTTTCAGTGCCTTGTTATCAACCAGGCCCTATTGCTGTCAGTTTTGCTTGGTTTATTAATAAAACGATACTTACCAGTGAGGCAGGAACACGGCAGTTGGATGAGTTATCAAACACACGATGGAGGATTCTCAGCAGACTCTTGATACCATATATGGAAGAATCCTGTTTCTCGTGTGCCAGTTTAATTAATCCTTATAAGTTTCTTATCTGAATCTGCGGATAATCTTTTGTCACAGTAAGCTGCTGAAGTATCCAAAATTATCTAATCATAAATTGACCATTTACTGCCAACACTTGCCATTGGCAATATGACTAGTTATTACCACAAGTGTTTTTGAGCGGTCACATTCAGATATATATTTGACAACTCAACTGGAGATATTTTTGTGGTTTCTTGTCCACAAAATTTGTCTTATGGTGTTTAGGTCAAGATATTTTGCTGACTCAGCTGATTTCTTCATCCAGTGAGCATTTTATAAGCAGCTATACATCCTGTTCAGCAGCCCCGAGGGCCTTGTTAGCATCATGTATAGCACTTTACACAGTCCTGTACTTGTATGTGTAACCCCCATTTCTCAGCAGACGTGTAAAACTCCAGAAATGATAACCCTCCACCAAGAGAAGGATCACTATACTTCCTGAGGGACGGTCAGCTTTATGTGTAACCAGGACCGTTTATGCCTTGTTATCATGTGCTCAGCAACCACTAACCAGGCCCAGTAACCATATTTTTAACTCGATCCAGATATGGTTAAATTCGGATGACATTTTGGACAGAAAGAAGATGTCTCTTGAAATGCATCATCTGTTGCAGCTTGACTGTTGATAATAAGCCTATTATTTCTTTCGAAAAAAAAGTCGAAGAAAACCATAGATTATTTCCCCTTTACATGTGTAACTTAAATATTCAGACATATGCAATAAAATAAATTAAATGAATTTAAAAGTATAAAATTTCATGCCCAATACTTTTAAGACCATATACTTTCAGGCATTTTTTATCAATTTATGTTTTTCTCAGTTGAATATACAGTGAACCTGGTTGTTTTAAGATTGAAGGGACAGACAGAATACCTTTACATCTGAGGGTCAGCATGTAGTTTAACTTTATCATGATTTGAAGTTTGTGTAAGTGGCATACTTTGACTTGGGTGAGTTTGAATCAGCAAAGTTTTTTCTGTGTCAGTCATGTAAAATAACTACACGCTCATTAAGTAACAACAACACACAACAATCCAAGAGTAGCTAAGATACTGTCAGCTAAAACATGGTGCTAAAGTCCTGATGTATACTAAATATAACAAGGATACATTTTAATTTCAGGTTTGATTATGGGAGTAAACAGCTGTTTAAACAGACGCAATGCCTGCTTCCTCCTGGTCCCTGTCTGGAGGGTTCAGAGTAGGAACTAGATGTGTTTTTATGGGGTACAGCCACATTGGTTCTCATGATCAGGCTGTAGGGTGGAAGGTATTCTCAAACTGGTCTACACATCAGCAGGCTGTATCCATAATACAGAGGCGGAAGAGGATACAAGGACAGTGGGCTTACTATCAGAAAAAATTATTATTATTGTCATTATTATTATACCAGATTTATATAGTGCTCTTTCCATGGCTCTTCAAAAACACTCTTCATTTTTATGGAAACATGAATATTATGATTCAGTTTTAAGAGAAATTAAAACAAAATAATATTGGTAATTAACAAGGGATTTAAGACCTGCCAAATCACTCTCTCCAGCCTATTTTTTTATAGGTTAATGGGAAATTAATACATAAGATCTGATATTACTGTGATACAGCCCAGAGCTTCACAATATTTCAGTGTGCAAAGTATCTACCATTTATTTGAGCATGTTCAAGAATCCTGTATTTACCAGCTCCTGTACATGGTCTTTTTTTTTTTTGTTGGAGCAAAATGATGTTAAGACATGTAGCTCATTTAGAAAGTAATGTTGTGTTAATGACCTCTGATTGATGTTTGTCTGTGTGCAGATCCTTTAATGAATATTTATGGAGGATATTTATTCTGATTGATAGTGTACCCAGACAAGAATCACATTAAATACTCTGTTTTATCACTGTTTACCATCTGTTCATGGCTAAGCAAACACGCTGTACATCTCATCAGTCTACAAGAGATCTTCCCTTAATTGCATTCTCTTCATGTAAAGCAAAGTTGATTCAGTTCCCATTAAATTATCATATAATACAGTTGGCTGTAGAAAACTTGTAGATTTTGAATAAGGTTGCTGTTGCATGGTGCTCTTTTAACCATAATGAGGAATTTAAATTTTTCTGTTAGTTGTTATTTACCTGTGTGCTAAAACATGTTCATTTGCGTGTCATACCTGATATTTTGAGGCCCTGAGTGATGATACAGAAAAGCTGGGATACGGTGTGCTGACAAGATCTGCAATATTACAAAAGGAAGTTTGGTGTCCTTGCATAATATTAGTTTCACAGATTTTCAGTGATGTTTAACAGGATTTTTGGGTATTCCAATTAAAATGTCTATAAATATCAGTTTAATAAATGGGGATAATGGTCAAGCATGTACTTTAAGCCCCACACACAGCAAGTTATCTTAAGGTTACTCTGTTTTATTCTGATAATTTGTTTGAACTAATTTTGGCAAACTACCACAGATGCTTGCATGATCTTGTGAAATTCTACCCTTGAAAGGTAAATCAGCCTTTTTTAGCTGATTTGGTGCTTTCCAGCACTTGAATAAAAAGCAACTTTTGTATCAAGATAAATAAGTACATTAATGCCATATTTCAAGTTCATACTAAAGTCACAGATATATTGCCCTATTTCTTTTTGTCAGCTATGTTCCAGTGTAGTAACTTTTGCAGAGTGAGACCCAATGAACAACTGTATTGTGAATTTTTGAGTGATGTAATCACGTAGAAAACTGGTATTTTTAACAATTAGTAAGAGTAATGAATACTGTCCTTATGGCTTTATGATGGTATATCATCCTGAAAACCACATAGTTAATCAATTACTGGCCGATATGATAAACTTGACTGTCCTTTTGGTAAAGAAATGACAATACTTCTGTGTCATAAGCCAGGACTGTGATCACAAGTTTATTTAGATTTTGAGTTCTACTATACATGTCAAACTGGCAGGTATCTGTTAATTTTAAAATTTTGCATTCATTCACATTTTTCAATATAATGCGACCAATATAACAAAAATTTAATTGACATATATCATACAAATCTTGCATGTGCATTGGTATAGTTTACAGGACACAGTCTAGTCAAATTGAGATCAGGACTTTTACAGCGGGTGGCCTTGACCTTGATTGTGTCCTTTTTTGATGAAAATCTTACCAAATATTTAATATCTTAGAGAGTGGGTGACAGGGTCATATTATAAATGTTTACACATTTCACTTCCCTATTACCGCCAAATCAAGAGTGAGCAATGTAGTGCAAATCTAATTGACAGACTGTAGGAAGACAGTAATGCCAAATCAGACAGCATCATCATTTATTATGTGTGGGAGGGAACTGCCAAAACCAGCATATGATTTTAATATGTTATTTGTGCAGTCATGGCCACAGCCTTTGCACAGTTCATTTAAATAAAGAATAAAAATAATTATATATATAATTCATGATTGGTTGAATTAAAAAAAATTTTTTTTTTTTTGGGGGGGGGGGGGGATGGCATAGCAAGTATAAATGGTCAGTGTCTTTCAGGGATTGAATTCCTTTCTGTTGGTGCCACTTAGAACCTAATTATTGTAAAAGGTATAATATAAATTATGGTTTCTGTATTTGTAATTAAGAACAGACAGGATGTATGTTATCTAGCTGTGAATGTTTTTTTTTACTGCTGTTACATATCTATTTTATTGAAATAAAATTCTGATTTAATTTATCATGTGCAAAGAGAAAGGAGGGTCATTATGTTTTTTCTGTGTACATTTGTGTCTGCAAGATATGTGAAGAGCAGTTTCATTGAGGTCAAAAGTGTGAACATTTCAAAGGGGATAGATTTGGTGTAAATTCCCACACCAATATTCCAGGAAAGGCATTAAATTATGGATCTGATTGCCTTGTTTGCCACTTAGGTTTTAACATGTGATCACCACCCATTGATGAAGTATGTTAACATCATGGAATGTCACTGACCAGCTGTTACAAAAGACATGAACACATTACTCCAGTACTACAGTCTCTGCATTGGTTGCCAATAAAACAGATGATCTTATATCAAGTTTTGATGTTCACCTATTGTGCCCTCAACTACCTGGTTTTTTAATACATTTACGAATTGATATCTGTTCAGCATCCCATTCCAGCCTAAGTCACAAACCTTTTCATTTGGTGGTAGAGCATATATGCATGTTCTGCACCATCAAAGTGGTATAGATTACCAGTCAGTATCAGAGATGCTGTCTCTCTGCAATGTTTCAAACCAAAGTTGAAAACATATCAGTTTGCATGTACTTATTTGTCATGATTTTAAATGTTTAGAACTTAAGTGAATATCATATAGTGTTATCTTTTAATAATCTGTGCTATTCTATGTAATGCACTTTGAGCAGTTTTATTACTAGATATGTTGTGCAATATAAAATAAATATGTCACAGACCTAAATTGCTAAATGGGGAATCCTCCATGTCCCTGTCAACCTTGTTCCAATTAGTGAAAGGGTAGTCATGTGTCACACAGCTTGTTGATGGTTGTAAATTTATATCTACATAAATTCCAGGGGGGGAAGAATGTGGTAAAGCAAAGGTATTGTGTTTCAGGTAGATTATCAGTTTTATTTATATTTTCAGGCTGAGTGGAGATTCCTGTTGGCTGGGGGAACTATTAAACCAAAGGAACTAGACAACCCTGCCCCCGACTGGCTGTCAGCACGATCCTGGAATGAAATCCTAACGCTGGCTGCATTGCCAAAGTTTTCCAACTTTGCAGAGGATTTCAAAAACCATATTGATGGCTTCAAGAAGATCTTTGACAGTCAAGAACCACACAGGTAGCTAGAAAACCCTGAAAGAGTGCATACCTCTTCCAACAGAAAACCTCTGGTTATGAGTTGTAATAAGTCCCAAACTTTAACTTGCTTCAATATTTAATTAGTTGTTTCCTCACCCATGACCAACCCTGCCCATTAAAGTTGAGAATTTTTTTTTATATAATGTGTTAAATGTTTGCACATTAAACAGGAAAAACATCTAAAAAAGGTTAGTTTGGCTAGATCTGCATTTAGAACTGCCTTTAAATTCAGCTATTACATCCCAGTATTGTGTGGGCTTATCATGATTATCACCTGTATTTGATTGGCACCCCATGGTAGATCTGACTATAAACTTATGTTATTTTACAGAGAGGAGCTGCCAGGACAGTGGAACACAGAACTTGATATTTTCCAGAAGCTCCTCGTTCTCAGATGTCTCCGTGCTGACAAAGTCACAAACGCTATGCAGGACTTTGTGGCTTCCAAACTAGGACAGCGCTTCATTGAACCACAGGTGTGTACATTAAATCTGCTTAACACTTGTGAGTTTATTGGGATGCAGATAACTTGTTTTGGTAATTAGTCAGGCAGCCACAGTGTATCAGTGTATGAGATTATAAATGATTGTAACAAGAATCAGTATGATTATTGAGGTGTCCTGACAATAATCAGTATGATTATAAATGGCTCTGACAAGAATTAATAGTCAATATATATATAGTCTGCATGAATTTGTCTATCAAACTGAACAAGATTTTACATTATTCTTAATTTGAATTACAAAAAAAACATGCATATTACCTTTTTCACATTGAGTGAGGAAGTGAAATGAAAGAACGATTTGAATCAATTCTGAATCTTATATTTTGCATAATTTGAGGTAATTAAATTTGTTTTAGAATGTTAGCTATGTAAGCAACTGAATGCTTTGAAACTGTATAATTATAAACTGTGTGTATAATTTTCAGACGGCTGACCTGAATCTGGTTTTCAAGGATTCGTCCCCATCCACGCCACTCATCTTTGTGCTGTCTCAGGGTACAGACCCTGCCAATGATCTGTACAAGTTTGCAGAGGAGATGAGGTTCGCCAAGAAGCTGAGCGCAATCTCATTGGGTCAGGGCCAGGGTCCTCGTGCTGAAGCAATGATGCGCAGTGCCATGGAACGTGGAAAATGGGTCTTCTTCCAGAATTGTCATCTTGCCCCAAGCTGGATGCCTTCACTGGAGAGACTCATTGAACAGATTGATCCGGACAAGGTAAGATGCTCAAATAAGAGACTGATCAAGACAAAGTAAGACGCTCAAAACAGACTAATCCAGAAAAGGTAAGACACTCAAAAACATACTGAACTAGACAAGGTAAGACGCTTACAAAATAGATTGATCAAGAAAACACAAAACAGACTGATCCAGACAAGGTAAGACATTCAAAATTGATTTGATCCAGACAAGGTAAATCACTCAAAAACAAGATTGGTCCAGACAAGATAAGACACTCAGAGAACAGACTGATCTAGACAAAGTAAGACACTAAAAAAAACCAGATTGATCCAGACAAGGTAAGACACTCGGATAGCAAGATGATCCAGACAAAGTAAGACACTTAAAAAACAGATTGATCCAGACAAGGTAAGACACTCAAAAAAGACTGATCCAGACAAAGTAAGACAATAAAAAAATTGATTGATCCAGACAAAGTAAGACACTCCAAAAAACAGATGATCCAGACAAGGTAAGACACTCGGAGAACAGATTGATAAAGACAAGATAAGACACTAAAAAAAAACAGATTGATCCAGACAATGTAAGAGACTTTGAGAACAAGAATGGCCCAGGCAAGGTAAGACACTGAGAGAACAGACTGGTCCAGAAAAAGTAAGACACTCAAAAAATTGATTGATCTGGACAAAGTAAGACACTCAGAAAAACAGATGATCCAGACAAGGTAAAACACTCAGAGAACAGACTGATCTAGACAAGGTAAGACACTTAAAAATAGATCGATCAAGAAGAGGTAAGAGACTTGAAGAACAAGAATGGCCAAGGCAAGGTAAGACTCTCAGAGAACAGACTGGTCCAGAAAAAAGTAAGACACTCAAAAGCAAGATTGGTCCAGACAAGGTAAGACACTCAGAGAACAGAATGATCCAAACAAGGTAAGACACTCAATACAGACTGATCCAGACAAGGTAAGACACTCAAAAACAAGATTGATCCAGACAAAGTAAGACACTCAAAACAGATCATTCAAAACAAGATAAGACACTCAAAAAAGAGAACAGACCGATCCTGAAAGTCAGTCAGAAAACAGATGATCCAGACAAGGTAAAACACTCAGAGAACAGACTGATCTAAACAAGGTAAGACACTTAAAAATTGATTGATCCAGACAAGGTAAGACACTCAAAAACAAGATTGATCCAGACAAGGTAAGACACTCAAAAACAAGATTGATCCAGACAAGGTAAGACACTCAAAAACAAGATTGATCCAGACAAGGTAAGACACTTGGAGAACAAGATTGATCCAGACAAGGTAAGACACTTGGAGAACAAGATGATCCAGACATAGTAATTTTAAGACACTCATAAACAGATTTATCCAGACAAAGTAAGACACTTAAAACAGATCTTCAAAACAAGATAAGACACTCAAAAAAAGAGAACAGACTGATCCTGAAAGTCAGTCAGAGAACATATTGATTTAAAATAAGAAATTTAAAAAAATAATTTGGCAGGACAAGTAGATTCAGTAGAAGAATACATAAGAAGGAAAGATACTGCAGAAAGACCTGGAAGAAGTGAGAGTATTATTGAGCTGGTTTATTTTAAATAAGAATAGCCTAAAAAAGAACTTATGTTGACAAATTTATATCCATACTTCAGATGTAATTATCGTATATTATCATAAGACTTTGATAGTTATGGACATGTGAAAATGTCAAGTGTTGCTCTAGATTTATTAATTAAATCGATTAAAGAGAACACTGAACAAGTTTTTAGGCTTCGGATTGTACACTCCACATTTTAGAAAGAACAACCCAGGATTGTGATTATATAAGTATATAATTATACTGACAAAAAGAGATAATAATACATTTAAAACTATTAAACTGTAAAAAGCACATATGAATGTATCATCACTAAGTCCATATCTATTCTTATACCCTAACCAGGCTTACCTTATTGTAGAATGTCCATTGTTTGTGTTTCTGCCTTGGGTAAATCTGTATATGAATCAAATATAAAAGTTATTCCAGTTTAGCACTTGTATATCTCCATCCATGAGTAAATCCATTTGTGAGTCAAATATAAAAGTTATTCCGGTTTAGCACTTGTATGTTTCCTTTCATGAGTAAATCCATTTTAGAGTCAAATATAAAAGTTATTCCAGTCTCACACACAATAGTATATGTATGTATATATATATATATATATATATATATATATATATATATATATATATATATATATATATACACACACACACATATATATAAAAAAATTCCTGTTTATTGCACTGTATCACTTCTGATGTATTTTATTCCTTTTAACTTAGTTTCACATTATAATTATAAGTCCATTTTTGCTTCTTGTGGCCACTCATATCACTCTTGAATTTTTGCTGGTGGTCGTCTAAATGTGAGCGCCCCCCTTCTGGATGATCGTGGTCTTTTATAGATTATTTACTTTTTGATTGGCACGTTCATGCCCCGCCTTGAATCACTAAAGACTAACCAATAAGAAAGAAGGAACCCTCTGGTTCCCAGGCATTTTTCCAACCATTTATCTGTAGAAACATCAACTAAGTTCAAAGGAAACACCATCTTAAGGAAATGTCACCCCACCCAAAATCCCTTTCATATAAGAGTAGCAACAAATCAAGCTTAATTTATTCTGTCACTGGGACAGTACTGTCCACTGCCCTCATGGTGTGGAACTTGACCATATGGTGCCTGTTACATGCTGGACTACACTGAACAGCTGTACACAAGCCCATTATCGGGAACAGACATACCAAATAGAAATATAAACCACATACAAAAAATAACATAAATTATATGAATAAACAGATTAAAATGAATATTATTTAACCAACAGGCCTTGATATTCTTGACAGAAAACAACCAAAAAAAATCAAGCCTCTTAATAGGCATTTGATAGAAACAGAGTAGAAAATGGATAACTGGATCAGTTGTGGCATTTGTAATATAATTTAATATTCCAAATAATGTTGATGGCAGAGAAAAGTTGTGTGTAGTAATATGAATAATATAAACGTTTTTATATGCTAGAAAGAATAGTACATCCTTATGCATGCAATTAAGAATATTTTACCTCTTTTCATATGCCAGTTCAATTAAATATGCAGGGGAAGGTTTTATCCAGGAATTTTCAAAATTAGCAAGGATTATAGTGGTTTTTTTTCAAACTTGCTTAATACTACAGGTGGACTGTAATATATGAATGTTGTTTACTGTATGACCAGGTCCACCGAGACTTCCGCCTGTGGCTGACCAGTATGCCCAGTCCAAAGTTCCCAGTGTACATACTCCAGAATGGATCCAAGATGACAGTGGAGCCCCCTAAGGGAATCAAAGCGAACCTGCTCAAATCCTACATGGGATTCAATGATGACTTCCTCAACTCTTGTGGCTTCAAGGTATGTATCAAAGAGTTCTCAGACTCAATGGCTAGCTGATACATAAAATTCAGAGAGCTGTAAAATTTTGCATACTTATCTAGAATATGCACAGAAACAGAAAATAGAAAAATCTCATTCATAATACCATGAGTTATCTCATGAAATATTATGTGATAATGCAGTTACATGGATATTCAGGGTTAGTTTTTAGCTCAGCAACAGATAGCGATCACTTTGTCCGTCATCCATCCATCCAGCTTGCCATCGACATGGCACATCTTAACTGTTAGCCCAAAAAAATTTCTAACTGAAAATCCAGGGAGGTCAGTAAACACCTCGTTGGACACCTTAAAGAAAGCAGTGTTATCGGGCTTGTATTTGCACCCCAGAATAATTAAAAATTTGATACAAAAGCAACAGTATCTCAATAATTATTGTTTGGATTGCCATGATTCTTCTTTTGCTTATTGATCATGGACAGTTTCTTCAGCTGCCAAAGACTGATGGTGCCACCTGTATTTTTTCTAATGTTTACACATTTTTTCTCTTTTTTTTGAGCATGGTGCCACCTGTATTTTTTCTAATGTTTACACATTTTTTCTCTTTTTTTTGAGACTGTAAAAAGAAAGCAGTGTTATCAGTTCCTCTGCTGTGGTTTCATCTAGTGTCCTTAAACACTCCTCATGCAGCATTAATACACAGCAGTTGTCCCAGATCTCCTTTCTTGTAACCGCTGCTTTGTAGAGCAGTATTCTCTGGGTTCAACCACCAGGGTGGGCACAGTGCAAAGCATTGTAATCAGACCAATGAGAGTGTGGTAACACATTGTGCATCCAGCTCCAAATTTAAAATATGTGACACCTGCTTTCGTTGGTCTGATTACACCAGGACACCAGCTCTCATTTATCTGATTCTTGGCCCTGTGCAAGAACCAGTGTCATCTTTGAGTTCAAGTCTGCCGAAATAAAGTATTTTTCCTCAGTTTTGCAGATGGGTAGACATATGCATGTCTTTCAAGAAAAAGACATTCTAGTTCACATATGTGTCCCAGTCAGCATGCAAAATTAAAACAAGGGGGTCAAACTAGTTTTTTTATAAAAATCTTATTCTTCCCTTGCATAATCTGTATAGACCAGTCATGATTGGATTCATTCTTCACTTCTGTGTGACCCATCACTTAAGGAAGAACCCTGTCCACTTTGGTGTCGGAAGGTAAAAGGTCAAGATCACATCTGGAGTTAATTTCAGTTTGGTTCTTCAGACGATAACATTTCTGTTTTGAATGTTAGGCTATAATGTCATGCTTGTCAGCTGAGCATCATTACCCTTGGGTCACTTGTTTTCTAAAAATCCTAAAAATGCATATCAGTCTAAATACAAGCATGTTTATATAACCATGTAGGATGAGATATTTATACCGGATCCTGATGGTCCGCAGCTCCCCCTGAGAGTGAGTTATATATACAGGGTTCATGTACTTCCTAGGAATCCACAATGTAATTTGGCCCCATCTGACTTAGCTTTAATGTCTGTTGACGAAGGTCAGCATTTCAGTAAAAAATCTTATTGAGCATTGTCAAACTGGGTAATTCTCAAAAGACAAGAAAAACTGTACATCAAACTCATGGTAATCATTTTTTGTAACAAATTAAAAAAACCAGTGAACGCATGAATCACTGAACTTTAAGAGGCAATGCTATAAGAGTTACTGTGGTTTAATATATTAATGTGTGTCACACTGGTTCTCTAGAAAAAAAAAATAAATGCCAAGTTATACTGGTTATATATGTTTATAAAGTGGATTCCAATAGGAGATGAATGAACCATGTATGAAAGAAATTCTTGTTCAAGTTGTATTCATGTTTCAGTTAATGCCTGTATACCTTGTCTTTGAACCTTGTATGTTATATTGTGTTTGACCAGTTTCTTCCCGTTTAGAAAAATTGATATATATTGTACAGAGGAGTGTTTGATTAAATTCACAGAGAAGCATATAGTCGCCATTGTTCAGTGGCAGTACTCTTGTAATTAAAAATAAGTATTAAAGAGGAATCAAATATCTGTCATTCAGCAAGCCATCACATAAGCTGTCTGAATTCATTTCTTAAATTAAAGTGAAATCTTACCTGAGGACCACCCTGCTGTAACGACCACCCCTGCTAAGACGACCAGTTTATTTGGTCCCAGACTAATGTAAATCATCATAAAAATCTCCTGTAAACACAACCACTTTGGCTGGTCCTGCAGATTTCACTCTGTTTTGGTAAATTTAGCATAATTATACAGTCTTGCCATATTTTTTTTAGAAAGTTGTGTAAAGTACTAGTATTTATCCAGCCACACACCCATGCATTCCATCAAACAAAGATAAAAACAAGGTCTGCCATTAATATCATTTATTAAAATGACTCAATAATTCAGCTGACAGTGCCCGAATTAAAAGTCAATCATTCCAGGCAGAAAGGTAAGCAGAGTCCAAGATTGCTTGGGTGAGAATATTAAAATGTACTAGTCAGATTCTCAAGGGGCACTGCCAGGTAAAACCAAACACCAAGTGATACAATTATAATTATAAACACAAGACATAGTGCTGGGGAAAACCAAAAAAGGCCACTGCTGGATAAATATCCAGCTCCCCCTCCCCCCCCCCCCCAAAAAAGTAAAAATTCTTGCGACGTGCTGTTCAGTGGCAGGGTGCAAGAGAAAAGACTGGAGGATGGGGAGGTAATTCAGCTGACAGTGCCATTTATATATTATGGCTAGAATTTGCTCTAACTTTGTGTAAGAAGTAAATGTAAAATGAATTTGGAGCAGTAATAGTATCTTCATAATTAGGACCTGAGTTAGGTCTTCATTATCAGAGATTAAGAATGCAGTTTTCAGCTTCCTCTTTATGATAAGTAGCTGAGATTGCCTGTTTTTAAGACTCACTCTTCATTACTGGAGGCTGATATTGCTGTTTTTTTCAGACCCGCGAGTTCAAGCACCTTCTCTTGTCCCTCTGCTTGTTCCACGGAGTCACCCTAGAGAGACGGAAGTTTGGACCGCTCGGCTTCAACATCCCCTACGAGTTTACTGACGGAGACCTCAGGATCTGTGTCAGTCAGCTGAAGATGTTCCTGGTGGAGTATGAAGAGATCCCTTATAAGGTCGGTCAAAAGGGGAATCTGTTGTTGACATTAATACGTTTGCCTGTGTCTAGATGGGTCAAAAGTACCGGTAATGAATTTTTGTGCAAATTGTTTGTTTATACTTGTTGAGTCATTCTTCAGGGAGTTTTCTTAACTTTTCCTTAATCTTTATATTGCTCAGAAAAAATATTATAAATGCCAGTCTATGTTATACCGTGGATGTTCACCAGTCTTCATGGACAGATTGTCCCTGGTTGATACATAAACTACATGCACACTTTAACTGAAGGTAATACAAGAAAAACATGACAGGTATAACTGTATTTATATGCTGTCTTCAAAATATGTGAACATAAACATACCATTATATGGGGGAGGGGGCTTAGTCCCCACCAAATCTTGCAAGACTAAATGATGAATTTTGTTAGAACCTCAAGGATTTGCTTTAGTCTCTTTATAAAAGGTTCTGTTTTTAAGTGTACAGAAAGCTGAACTGCAGAGCATATCATTATTATGATGTGCATTCAAAAGAAAACAGCTCTCCAATTAAAAATACTATGATAAGCAAGGCATAGCTACTTTTATAAGCAAGGCAAACACTGCTGTTAAAAACAAGGCAAATAATACTGTTATAAGAAAGGCAAACAATGGTAAAAACCTGTGAAACACTAATTTTCTGCAGGTATTGAAGTACACAGCTGGTCACATTAACTACGGAGGTCGTGTGACAGATGACTGGGATCGTCGCTGTTTGATGAACATCCTGAATGATTTCTACTGTCCTGATGTGATATCTGTGGAGCACTTGTACTCACAGTCTGGTATCTACAGACAGATTGATCCTGACAATGACTCTAATGTAAGTCACTCGTCTTCAAGGTGGTTAAGTATATTAATACATTTACTAAACAAATTTACCATTTCGTTTTCTTTTTAACAGCATTATAAATGATTATGTCATAGATATTGCATCCATTTAAGTATATGATATATAATCATAACAGTAATAGACAGTGAAAACTCCACAACATGGACGTACAAGACCTCAGTATCTCTATAATAGAGAGGTGAGGTTTCTGTATTTCACATGATCTGGATCTTGGAATCTACACATCATGGGACTGCTGTATGCTTCTGTAAAAGGGAGATGCCTGTACAAAGGAGATCCACTTAATTAACAGTATTTTTCATTGTTTAGATTTGCCCTTCAGGACCTGTTATATGAAATGTCTCCTGTCCTAATTTGATATGAATTCTTTCTTTTCTGCCAGATTTGTCATTTCAAGTAGAGTACTTCAAGACATCCTGAAACCATTTTATTTATTTGATTGTTGTACCTTATATTTTCATGAATTTTTGTTGAACCAAACTGCTGAACATCCATTAAAAGGGCACAAATCAAAACTCGTACAGTTTCAAATGCTACAGGTCATTGTGAAGGCCCATATGGTCAGGCTAGAAAAGAGGCTACAGGTGAAATGAATCGATTAGAATTTGACTTTTTTTTCTGACAGGGTTACATAGCTTACCTGAAGAGTCTTCCTATCAACGACACTCCAGAGGTGTTTGGTTTACATGACAACGCAAACATTACATTCGCTCAGAATGAGACATTCACAAGTCTGTCAAGTCTGCTGAAGCTGCAGCCAAAGTCTGCGAGTGGCGGAGGCATGAGCCGGGAGGAGGTCAGTCTCAAATGGATTCATTGTCAAAACTTGCTGTGTTAATTTACAACTGGTTTAGTAGCTCTGCCTTGTTAGTAGGTTTATCTGTGGTTTCATAAAAAAAATATATATATATATATATATATATATATATATATATATATATATATATATATATATATATATATACACACACACACAATTATATATAATTCATGTAACATCAGTTGTCTGTTAAAGACTTGTTGTTTCATGGGGGGGGGGGGGGGGAGACATCAAAGTTTAGTATATAGACTTCCCACTAGATGGCAGCAAATTCTGGGTTCCCTTTCCAGATTTTTATCATCAGTATGTTTGTCTAAATATCTTTGATAATCTGTCCTCAGATTGTGAATATTATCAGCTTAAAAAACAGATATGTTTTAGTTTGTTAAATTTGAGGGAATTTGAAAGAATCAGGTTCTTCTTCAAATCATCATCTTGTTTGAAGTGATGGATGGGATGGGAGCTGGGTTAATCATTCTCGAAAATTTAATGACATCTGGTTCATGATTGTGTGAGTTATGTTGTGAAGAAACACACTCACAAACACATGAACATGGGTGAATGCATAACCTCCTGGTGGAGACAATAAATGTTGATGTCTTTTGTTCAGGCTGTAGAAGAGAGCGCCAAGGCCATCTTGGAACAAGTACCCCAGCCAGTGGATGTTGAACCAGTGATGGAGAAATACCCAGTGATGTACGAGCAATCCATGAATACTGTACTCCTGCAAGAGGTCATAAGGTCAGTCAGCAAGAGGTCAAAGTCATGAATACATTTCAAGGTCTGAAGATGATACACCTTGAGGTCAAGGTCATACAAGGGATATTCTAATGATTGGTGTTAGTCACTTATGAAATTGTACATTGGTATTATATTGACAGAGCTCAAGTTTGCCTTGATCTTAAAGGTTTATTACCAGAAATATAGGATTTGGGGGAACAAAATAATAATTTAATAATAATTTCAGTACTAAATTTTCCCACTCAAGAGGCCTGTGGGGGAAACATCTGTTTAGGTGAATGCAAGAATAAAACTATTTTAGTTTCATGCATTATTCAGTACAGACCTTGAAAGAAAGCTGAAGTTAATAGATACCTATAATTAGTTAATAATGCTTGTCATGTAAGATGGGTGTTTGTGATGTGTTGTTCAGGTACAACCGGCTGTTAGGCACCATCCGTAAGAGTCTGTCTGACCTGCTGAAGGCGCTGAAGGGTATGGTGGTGATGTCTCAGGAGCTGGAGGATATGTCTAACAGTCTGTTCAACAACCAGGTGCCAGCCATGTGGTCAGGCAAGGTCAGTCATACCTCAAATTACCGTAATGTCTACTTGAATTCGTACAGGAAAAAATAATTATTTTTCTCAGTGTGTGAATTATTATATGTAAAATATGAAAAATTAGAATATTGCAGGAGAGAAGATCGTTTGACACCTGAGAACCATTGATGGGCGATAATAGATGATGTACGGCAACTCCCATGTTAATTATTATTTAACACTTGTTCGGGAATATATGTGAGCGCTGCTGGTGACGAAAAAGATATCCAGTTTATCCCGTAACTGGCATTTTATAAACCGGTGTTTTATATATATATATATATATATACACACAAAGGGTTTTAGCCGCGCCGGTCTGGGGTAACCGGGACGGCCTGTACTGCCGGCTGTAACAGACTTAACATTTGTAACCCACAGACCGGCACAAAAGATCATAAAGATCGTCAAAAATCTAGCTACCGGCAATGGAACTACAGTAATTTATAACCCCAAACTGTTTAATTTGTACCTCATTAGTATGTTAACAAATTTACTTGATCACGGCTGTGGTGCAAAAAAAATTGACAGGAGTCACTGATCACCTTAATATTACACATCAAATAAATTATTGGTAAACAAACAAGCAACGAAGTGTTTCACAGTTTGGACATGAAAGGAAAACATCATTAGCCAGGGGTCTCTCACGGCCTACAGCGGTGCGTAGCATCTTAAGTGGTAAGAAAATGGGCTATTGTTTTGTAATACTTCATGGCAACATTTAAATCATTTACAAACATTATTTGTATGGATTACAGAATACGCCCTAATAAAATGGTAATGGATATTTTAGGGCGTTAATGAAATTTATTCGGGGTGCCACCTGGCGGCAAGTGAACTTATTACAGCCGTGAATATTTAATCTCAGCAGATTTATTTATATATTTCAATAAATTGTTTATTTTACCCGTTTGGTAATTTCAGTGGAAAGAAATAGATGAAAAAAAATATATGTTTATCATATTTTTAAACTGGGATGGGGGAGTGACATAAAAGGGGGAAAAAATTGGTAGGTTTGAACCAGGGGCACTTAGTTTACACTAAAGCAGTTCATGCGCCTTTAACCAAATGGCCACAGTAACCAACGAAATACACGGAAGTTTTTATTTGGGAGATTCTAATAAGATTTATACAGCGGGAAAAAAAATTATTTCACGGACATAACCGGGATTTATCAAATTAAAACACTTGAAGACAGCGGTATATCCTTTGTAGCTGCGGTTCAAAGCACTCTGACGATCTTCATTTAACCTTTGATGTCTTTTAGCACCAGGTCATGCCTGTGATCAGCGGTCCGTGCGAGGTTTGTCCCCAATGGATTACTAGTATATGATCATCAGCTAATGTGATTTTTGTCCCACTTACAAATCCTTCATATTATATTATTAAGTAAACAAAATATTATCGAAAAAAACACAATTTTTACCTCGAGTTCTATTGTTCAAATCACATTCATGCTGTAACAAGTCTGAAGCAAAGATGGCCCATCGGTATCAGTTAAGCGACAGTTTTTCCTATTTACATACATGAAGTCGCAAATCTGATAAAATTGTTCCGATAAATTATCATGTTACTTCCTCACACTAAGACATAAAGATGTGTTGTTATCAGGTGAACAGCGTAGACATTTGATTCATCTCCGCATGCAAAGCTGTTTTAATCATAGCTACAATAACTGTTCATACGGACCGCCGGTGGTCACCGGCAATAGCTAATATCGGCACAGTATGTTGGTGTACGAATTCATATATGTAATATAGAAAAATATGATTCAGGAAATTTAAAGTGTGCGAACTAATGAAGGATACGAACTGATGTAGACATTACGGTACATACATTTCTGTGATAAATAATAGGGAAGTTTTGGATAGGTGTATTTCTTGTATGTTTATGTATGTATCAAGTTTGTTTTTAAGAATGACATATTTTACATGAGAAAAGCCATATTATGCATGGTGATCCAGATTTCCTCCAATGTATCTTCCAACAAAATTCCTAAAAAATATGCCCATAATCTGCCTGTCTGAGACAGGTTGTATTATATATATATGGTATTGGCAGCATCCATCCATTAGCTTCATAGTTTTGTTGCAGGAACTAACCAAGAATGATGGATTCTGATGAAACTCAAGAGAAATATTTATCAATATAATATTTTGCCTAAGTCTGATTCTCAGCAATTTCCATGCATAGTCAATAAGGTCAGAGGTCACAGTACTTCTTTGTGGTATTGCTGTGATAACAAGGAACTGGATGTTTTTTTCTGACTTTCTTTATGAATGTTAAACCATTAAAATTACCCTCCTAGATTCAGTTATCTGCAAAGACATACAACAGGTGTATTATTCACTCTTAATTGTGTTTCTAACATATAAGCCAGTCAACTAGGTAACCAACGAAGACAAAAACATACCTCCTAGAGGGGGTGATAATGTTAAAATTTAGTTCTGTGTGTGAGATTGTTAACACTGTCATTTTAATCTCATCAGGCCTACCCCTCCCTGAAGCCGCTGGCATCCTGGGTTACTGACCTGGTCGAGCGTATGGCATTCATCAAGAAGTGGATTGATGATGGCATTCCAACAGTAAGTAACCACCTTTCCACCAGGTGGCACTTCTGTGGTGGTCCTTTCAGTGATCAAATATGTTATATATGTTACTACCAATAAGAATTTCTAAGGTTAATGTAAATTGGGCTACTTAATTTTGGTCAAATACATGTTGTGTGTGAGTTTATCTTCTTATTAGCCACAGTGTCAGTGGTAAACATGTGCCATGTGTCAAGCTGTTTTAGTTTTGTTGATACATCTTTTGTGCAGGTTTTCCCCTATATTCCAGCTATATGCTAACATTTCCTGTATGACTAATATATCTGCCCTTGATGTAGTAAACAATGTCTTCTGTATATTATATGTACATACATGTATAATTTGTTATAATTCCTTCAGGTTTTCTGGATCTCTGGATTCTTTTTCCCACAAGCCTTTTTGACAGGAACTCTGCAGAACTATGCCAGAAAGAAAGTCATCTCCATCGATACAATCTCCTTTGGCTTCAAGGTATGTCACAGTTATGATCAGAAATTTAGAAATATTGTAATTGAAAATTAGAAATAGCTGTGCCATCTGGTGCCCTTTCTATGAAACAAAGTATCACTGAGGGAGATGGCACTCCTGGTTAATTTTTTTAGTATCATAAAAAGTGGATGAATTATAATTGGAGATTGTAAGAACTCTACTTTTATGAAAAACAGTATTGTTCAGGTACCAGTTTTATGTTTAATAAGAATAATAAAACAAAATTACAAGCAACTAAGGTTAACTGAGATGTCACAGTTAATTTATACACAATTTGAAACTACCCCAGTAATTCTCCAAAATAGTTATTTAAATATTGAAAAATGACTTAAAATCATGTTTGTGTTCCTATCACTTTCTGGATATCCCCACCAGGAGCCCTGTATTAAGCCTTCATGTTTTGTACACAGTATCACACTTCAGTAACATGGGTTCACCAGGACAGTTTATGAACAAATGCTGCCCCTGATACCTGTGAATGGGGTTTTCTGTACTCAGGACAAAGGAATCACAATGTCACAGTGATATAAAATCCCTGGAATTAATTACTCCCCATATTTAATGGATTGTTCTTTGGGTGTTACCCTAACCCTCTACAAAATTTCATAAAAATATGCTCATTTTTTAGTGAATATACTGACAAACTAACAAACCAATCAACCAAGGGAAGATATAACAATTCCTGATGCGGGTATAAAAGAATGTCATCATACAGGTTTGGTAACTATACCAGATATGCATAAAATAAGCTAAGTTGTTTAATTCATACAGGATAAAATTAATGTTGAATGATTAGTTCAACTGAGAGCTCATAATACGGGCTGCTTGTTTAATGCAGCACATTTTGGCATTAATAATTCCGAATGGTTGGGAGCGTGCATGTAATGAGGTAATTGTGGAGGAAATTGGTGCTCATTTTCTGGTGATGGTCATTGTGGTTCTTTGGTGGAGTCATAGTGTACGTCATAGTTATCCTGCAGTTAGCAGTCTTGGCCTTGTTATATGGATTTGAACACTCTGAAAATTGTACTGTTTGGCAGATACAGGATGTGATGTTTATAGCTAGCAGTGATGATATCACAGATTACTAAGTGTTGATAACAAAAGAGGTACATGAACATTAAGGTGGTTTTCCATAAGTGCATAGTCCGTGTCCATTGTCCTCAAGAATTTTGGACAGAATAGTTTCCAATTATCCATATGCATAGGCTGTATCTGCATGCAACTGGGATTGATTTTCAGGTGCTACAAACATAGCTATCACCATGTTTTATGAAAGTTCTCTATTTTCAACTGGTAATAATGGCATTTCTGACATCAATCATTTGGAATCACAATATATAATCATTTGTTTAAATTCTGATGTTTTGTTTTATCATCCATAAAGTTTTTATATGCATATATTATTTACAATTATCAGTAAAGAGTATAAAATATTGCTAGGATCATTTAAAAAATTATCATAATTAGCTCAGCTGACTATAAGCCCAAAACTGGGTCTTTGCCACTTCGTTCCTTTGAGAAATTAAGGAAAAACCTCAATTTTTTATTAAAAACCTATTTTCACACTTCAGGACTGCCTAATAACAAAACCACTCATCTGTTTTTCCTCATATTTACCATAAACATTCCTCTATATAGTTCCTATGTACATGCCAGAAATTATGTCTGTATTATATAATTTTAAAAAGTTATGGGCCCAAACATAATGCATTTTGTAAAAAATCAGGAAAGATATTTGATCACTTAACACAATACCTGTTAAAGCAATGGACTTTTTTTCCAGTAATATAATTTTAATTAATCAAAATTGAATTGTATACCAAAAATTAGATCAAAATCTTTTAAATTTTTTTAAATATTAACAAAAGTAAAAAAATTGGTACCTTAAATTTCGCCCAACTTTCACCATGGCACGTTTTTTTCCTGTAGGTACTGTGGATTTAATTTTCACAGCATGTTTATGTTAGCATTTTGTCTGTTAACACCAAAAATTTGAAACTAGTTGATCAAAAACTGTAGATTTTATTCAAGTTTTCAAGCACCATGTAAGATATTGTTTACATCAAGCTAGTGTTATGCAGTTTGCAAGAGCTCAGCTCCCCAGTTTCAGCTCTCAGTCCCTAAAATTTGGCATACACTTAGATGTCTCCAAAATCCCCTACCATGCCAAGAATTTGGTCACTAGGACTTAATACCTTTGAGATATTATTGAAAAACTTCATTTTTCCATTAAAAATCCATTGTTACACTTCAAGACTGCCTAATATCAAAACCACTGATCTGACTTTAATCATATATAATATATATATTTTTCTATACATTCTCTATGCACATGCCAGAAATGATGTGAGTATAGCCTAATTGTTTTAAGTTATGGGCCCTAACATAATGCACTTTTTAAAAAAACAAGAAATATATTTACTCCCTTAACAAGGGGATTGCTGAAGCTAGAGATTTTTTTGTCAGGGATGTAACATTATTTAATCAAGATTCAATTGAATACCCAAAATTAGTTCTGAATTTTTCAAATTTTATAAGTTATTAGTATAAATATAAAATTAGTACCTTAAATTTTGCCCAACTTTGACGATGGCACGTTTGTTTCCGGTGAGCACTGTTGATATAATTTTCATATCATGCACACAAGGATTTCAGCTTTTTAGTTTAGAAAGCTGAAAGAAATTGGCCAAAAATTGTAGCCTTTATTAATGTTCTTATGAGACCCTGTCAGACCTTGGCTCTCTCCAGCCCCTCTTGAGTCACCTGGATGTTGACCTTGTTGAACTTTCAGCAAATTATGCATGCTTGAGGCGAGGCATTCACTGGGGCAGCCAGGCAGTTAATGGCCAGCCACAGTTGATCCAGGTGTCCAACCCAACTCATCTAGTAGTTTTAACCAACAACATAACAATAAACAATAAATTAACAAATTGTTATTGGTTTTTAATAACAAATTAAAGAAAAATAGAAAAGGAATTTGTTAGTTTATAATAACAGGAAATTAACTTGCAGTTACTGGTGATATAAGAATCTTGTATCAATGGATAGAATGTCACATATTCCAAATAACACCATGCAGTTGAATTTTAATGATAAAAAAGTAAATCACATTATTCATTTCTAATCATTAGGGATCATATGAAGGAAATTAATGATAGACAAAGATGCAGTTGATAATATTAATCTAGATTCCTACTGTGTCTAGTGTGTACATTGATGTGAAATAAGTCAAAATGAATATATTACATTTATTTTTTTTAATATAAATAAAAGCCATAAAACCAGGTATTTATGATCATTATTTAAATGTGTGAATTTTGTATATTCTGGATTCTCAACATCGTTTGGTGAAAACTATATAAATACCAGACATGGTGCGAATACTTTGCAATTGTATTTAAATACGAATATGAATATGTACTCCATTATAAAATTTCTTGCATAAAGAATGGGAATTCAGGTAAAAATGAAAGTATATGAATACCAGTGCAAATACTTTCAAATGTATTCACGAATGCATTCATGAATATATTCTTTAATATTATTTTAATAATCATTTCAGTTATATTTTATTTTAAAAAATCATACAATTCTCTTATTATTTAATAAAAATTATATTTGGGACAATATTTGTAATTTTTTTTTAATAAATAGTTACTCTTATATTATATGTTCTGCTTATAAGTTAAATGGCCAAGTCAAAACCTGTGTTACAATGGTACTCCATTTGTTAATAAAATAAATGAAATCAGTCCTCTTCCCTGTCTCCAAAGGTACTATCAAAATCATACATAAGCTAAACAACAACAACTCATAATACAGCTTATATTTATTACCACACAAAACCAGCATGTGCCTCATTACTAAATCATATTTTTTTATCATATATAACAGCTGAGCACCGTGACCCATAGGTCCCTTGTCTTTATGATTGATTCAGACCAGCTTTTGTTGCTGATATAAAGATATGTACCATTTATTTGAATAAATGGTAAAATGGCTTGTCAAAAAACACCTGTCAACATGGAACATGGACTGTGCATACATATTTTTTGGAAAACGAACTTTGAGGATACTGACTACACATACAGACTACACACTTAAGAAAAAAGGCCTCATGATGCAATGCTGACAGAATGATGATACCATTGTAATACAAGATATGTAGTGGATATCATTGATGATGCCAGAATTACATGCAGTTAGTTGTAGAAATGATAGCTTCATGATATATAACACATAAAATTGATACTGCCTGTGATAACTGGAAAACAGACTAGTGGGCACCAATGACAGTGTTTGCATATTGAACAATATGTGATGATTAAAGTTATGAATTAATGACCATTACTGAGAATATCTTTATTAATTTGAGGATATAAACTCTTCATTACATAAAAAATAGACATATTAACTGACATATGCAATTAGTACTTAATATAATACATTATTTTATGTTTATTGAAACCAGTGATGTTAATATCAAAATATAACACTATATATGCCAGTAATTAGCAATTTAAAACACTAAGTATTGAATTCTGAACTGAGCCCTTAAATTGCAAAAAATTATCAGTGTTATTCATGATAAATAAGACAATAAAAAATATTGAAAGATACTTATTTAGGACATGCAGTGTCAGTAAATTTCATTGAGGGAAGATTTAAAGTTACAAATCATGTTCAGTTTAAAAAAAAAGTTGAGGGAATGTATGTGGGAGTGGATCTGTATTGTTGTCTGACGCCACCTGTGCTGGTGAATCTGTCACTGTTTTTGACTCCAGCTTTCATGTCATTATCATAACTTGTATCACTCAGATAACACCCACATTTACATGAATGACGATAGTCCCACATCTCTCTATCAGTGTTTTAGTAGTATGAACAAAATGTGTTATTGTTAGTGTATTCACTACTGTAACCAGAGATTTGCCATTGTCAAATGATCATGGAAGTCTCCTGTCACTTACAACTAAGTGATAATAGAAAATAGGCATTTTAGTGTGAAACCTGAAAAGTAAGGTGAGGTCAAAGATAAATATCAAGTGCTAATCTGTCACAAGGTTGCAATTACCCTGACCAAAGACCACTGTTGGAAAATTAGCTGTAATGTATAGGTCTCTTGCAAACTTTGGCAGAAGAGGAAAAACGATTTTGCCATCCATTGTTTTGCACTCAAAGGGATGAAATAAAGCACCCCCTGTCCCCATTGAAAAAAATATAAATTTGGACTAAAATATATCAGTTTAGAAATATACTCCTTAACTGTGTGTGTAAGCTGTTCTCCCCTCCCTGCAGGGGTGAAGCTTAAAATTTCTGTTGAATGCACAATTTAAAAAAGATGATCCTCCTTATAATAAGCTATACAGTGAGAGCAGTAAGGGAGTTCACAATGTTGGCAGTGATATACATGTCATCTCTGACCACTGTCTGGTTCTTATACTCATAGCTTTTCTTTGCTCACTCTGGAACAGATATCATTGGCAGCCATATCATGTTTTAGAGTGTGAATCACTCCCTAATTTATGATGAGTACCAGTACCCATTCACCTCTCAGGGAATTCTGGTTATCTTTATGGCTGAGAACATTAGGAAGGGATTTGAACCCACATCACCTTAACCGTATCACCAGCACACTCCACAAAACAGTCAATAAACAAACTGTCAAATGCCATTTTAGTCAAAAGCTGATTGCCTGAATCACATATTATGGCTCTCAATGTCATACAATTAAAGTTGGCCAACCATTGTTCTCATGCACAACTCACAAACGCTTCAAATTTTTTTATGAGGTATAAATTGATAACATTGAAATTAATCTGTATTGCTTAAAATTTCTTGAAAATCCATTAAAACTGATGAAATATCTTGTTAATAATCAAACACACGTAAAAGAAAACAAACAAAAAAAAGTAAATCAGCACCTTAATTCAGAAGAACCCAAGAATATTACCACCTCAAGACCCATAACATGTCCTTCCCCCTCCCACACTTTGTTGTCATATGTGAAAAAAAGCAAGCAAAGGAAAAGAAGCAGTTTGCACTCTTGATGGGCATGGATGTCTGTTCTCTCTCTGGTACAAATGGACCTAGCCATGTTCAAATGGCTCTATTGTCATCTTTAAACTAGCCTGTTGTTCTGATGTGTATACAGACATGATCTGCTGGATATAATAACCAGACTCAACTTATACTGACACCATCAGCTTGGTGTTGATAACAGCAGTATTGCTGCTGGCAACAAGTAAGCTTTCTTTAACTTGGTTTTTATCTCAGTCACTGATGGTTGAGAGCACAGAGTGCACATTCACAGTCCCACGCTGCAGATGTGAAGTTGGTGATAAACAGGTTGAATGTCACTGCATAAAAGATACTGCTAGTTTACAATACTTTCTGACGTCAATTTACATCTTGTATAAAATAACCTCTTGTCTTCAGTCATGACATTGTTACCAGCTTCCTGGTCCAGGGCGGCCACCCAGGGTGAGGCTTAATGGGGAGACTGTACCCCACAGTTGTGTTTTACTCACAAACAAGTGCCCCTTTTGGGGGTTCCTTGGTGTGCCGGGTAATGTAACCAGCCAGGACTTGCAGGTGCGCTACACATAGCCAGGTTCACAACAGGACAGTCATATGTTACTGCCCTGTCACAAAGTCTGAAACTAGAATGGAATTCTGCAGATGTACTTAGTATTGTATAAGCCAGCATTAAAAGTGGAGGTGGTAACATCTACCAAAAAAAGAAAATCATCAAAAAAATAACACAGTTATATACATGCAGCCATTCCAAAGCATTATTGTTGAGAAATGGTAGACCCATGTGTCCTTACCTTATTAATCCATAATATCATTTCTTTGTGACCCCTCTCAAGATTGAATAAAACTCTTATATGACAAATGAACACAGCAGAAGATGTAACCTTCCTCTCACATTATTTGGTTGTGTTTAAATTTTTTTTGCAGTAACAGAATCAGATATGAGACCTGGTTTCAGTAAAAGTTCCATCAAGAACAAACTGAAACGTATACTGCAAGAATTAGCAACTTTTAGGTTTAAAGTGTCTCATTACTCTCAAAGTGTTCTTTCCTGTTGTTTCAATGTTAAATGCCTCTAACACATATTGTACCTTTACATCTGGGCTATTACAAAAAAAATGTTATATGAAAGGATCTTATTTATGGTGTTTATCAGTTTGTCATGGTGCTTTTAGCTTTATAAAACTTATCATAGCTTTACATAAGTAGGTCATTTACAGAGGAAAGCACATTGATGGTGTTTTGTTTAATTTACAGGTCTTGAAAGAATCTGAGTCAGAACTGAAGCAACCTGATGACGGATGCTACATCCGTGGCTTGTACATAGAGGGCGCCAGGTGGGACCCAACAGGCTTTCAGCTGACAGAATCTCGTCCAAAAGAACTTTACACCACCATGCCATGCATTTGGCTGCTTCCAGAAGCCAATAGAAAAGCCCCAGACACTGGGGTTTATGAATGCCCAGTTTACAAGACCCTCACTCGAGCAGGTTTGTACCATAACGAGACACATTCCATTACCATCACAAAAGTAGTATTTGTATGTACATTAAACTGTATCATATCAAACTACCTCATGCTGAATATACCATTTATGTATACATTATCAAATAATGGTCTTTGTAAAATTTAGTTAAGTTGTTACCAGTTAAAGCACACATATGTCAAATCTTGGAAGTGTCAGGATTTTTGTAATTTTCGCCTTCTTGATGAGGTTTATTGCAGTATTTTTCTTCCATTCGTAGCATCACATTTCTGTTATACCAGTCTGTATATGTCCAATAGTCAAAGAGACAAGGTTTATTACTATAGAATAAAGGTAACAGATCTGCAAGCCTGGTACTTGTATTTATGTCTCCCCTCCCTTAGGGTAGCCATAGTGTTTGATCTATGATCTTGATTTCTTGTGAACGTGATAACGTTTGAACCACCCGGTATTTGAAATTTACATTGCTACTACCAATATATCAGACGAGTTCAACAAAAAATGGCCTTGACGTTCACCATTAAGGTCAAATAGGCCAAAATTGAAATTATTTGTCAACCCCGTAACTTTTGAAGTATCACATATTTTTTCCTCAAATTTGAAACACTCTTCTTTCATGGGTTTAGAAACTAAAGACCTTGTCCTGGATCTTCAGGGTCAAATCAGCAGAAATACACATTTTTTGTGAACACTTTAACTTTTGAAACATCAATATTTTTTTGTGAAATTTGATTCATAAATTGTTTCTACCGAAATCTCAGATGAATTCAGAAACTGGTGACCTTGACCTTCATCTTCAAAGTATAATCTTCAGAAATCTAGGATTTTCGTGAACCTCAAATTTATTCCACATTTTTTCCTCTCAAATTTGGGGATGGGAGGAGGGAGGCATCAAGACATCTCTCTCTTGTTGCATTCTAGTTCCATTTTCTTGTGTGTATGTTTGTTCTTGCAGTTACCAGCCCAGTTACAGGCCCAGAGAACTTTACCTTAGGCTGATAAATACTAAGTGTACAATGTTTAAATACCAAAGCAGTCAATAGAGATACTAATATATGTTCAGTATCATACAAAATAAATCTTTCTCTTTTTTAGAGAATATTTAAATCAGCCAGTAAATGAGAACAATTAATACATCTCACTCTTATCATCTTGTAAAGTATGTTGGCCTGATATATCCCATTTTCCAGGTGGAAGCTCTTATTTGTAATAGTAGGAATTTGTAAACATTCTAGCTAATTTTGACCCTGATTAACTGTTTTAAGTTCCCAAAGTGACCTAGAATATTATTGAAAGCACTCAAGCCCAAAGTCTGACATCTTTATCAGACTCCTTGACTTTGAAATTGTGTCTGTAGAACAGGAACATATTCTCTCACCAGGTCCCTATCGATGTGAAATCTAAACATTTGGTGCATCAGCTTAAACAAGACTGAAATGTTTAGATGTTAGTGTACATGTAATGACAGTAAAATGATATCCTGCATCAGATAAGCCATCATTTGTGTCTGTATCATTCCTTTTGATCCTTTACCCGAGTTGTATACCAGCGCTGTTCCAGCACATTGGAGCCTGCGATCTGATACTGCTTTCTGCATCACTTCACATCCATTCTGTGAATAATAATACTATTTTAATATTTATTATCAGAAAATACAATATGGTCATTGTCACGGGATCACTTCCTGATTGCCTGCTTGGTACGATTCTGCTCCATGACGGAGAGTAAATTGTCCGTGAATTTGAAAAGGAGGAGTAGTGGTTTCAATCAAGGATAGGAGAACCCCTCCCATCTTGGCTCCCCCCCTGCCCCTAAGTCCATGGTGTTGAAAATGTTTAAAACAAAGTGGTAAGGGTGCTGACATCTGGTGGAAGATTTTGATAGTATTTGGAAAATCCAGACGGTCCCATCAAGGTTGATAATATTGTAGAGTTCACCAGCAGTTTGGCTTGAAGTCATACTGAGCCTTTGTGCTCTCTCAGTGCAGTCTTGTGCCTGTCTATATTTGTATTTATTGGTGAACTTTATTATATAATTTTTATTCGAGGATTTTGGTACAAATTTTTTTGGTACAAAATAGTGTTATTCCCCGTCAAACTTTGCCCATACATGTCTCTTTTCCACCAAACTCTCTCCTCAAATAGATTCTCAGGGTTTCCAGCAGTCAGGTAAAAGTCGGGGGGGAAAACATTTTTTCAAAGTCAGGGAGAAATCAGGGAAAAACATTTTTTTGTTCAAAGTCAGGGGAAAACATTATTTTTTTAAAGTCAGGGAAAAAATTATTTTTCGAGGTCAGGGAAAAGTCGTGAAAAAACATTTTTTTAAGGTCAGGGAAAAGTCGGGGGGGGGGGGAGGGACATTATTTTTTCAAGGTTAAGGAAAAGTCAGGGAAAACATTTTTTCAAAGTCAGGGAAAAAATTTCTTTTTCAAGGTCAAGGAAAAGTGAGGGGAAAAAAATTTTTTCAAGGTTAGGGAAAAGTCAGGGAATTTCATAAAAGTCAGGGAATTCTGTGAAAATTAGGCAAGTCAGGTAAAAGTTAGGGAATTTTTAATGGCAATGATGACTGTAGTTGATCATTATCAGACAGGAAGGCTTTGGCATCTCTTGCCTCCTGAGCCAGCATTTAATAATTTCATAATATCATTGAGGGGCCTGGTTAGTCGAGGGGTAAAATGTGTAGCTCTCTTCGCTGGCCACCCGGGTTCAGTCCCAGGTGTGGCCATGAGAGTGGGTTGTAGTTGCCCTTCCAAGGCCTGTCTTTTTCTCCAGGTTCTCCGGTTACCTCCAACTTTGAAGTGTACCCAAAGCAACCATCTGAGCCATGGAGAGTACTGCGATTAGAATAAATACTATTTGTACAATCCATATAAAATAAATAAGTTTATATTTATAATACATTTTCATTTTCCCTTTCAAATAAAGTTTTGTTGTGTTTGTAGGTTTAATTTTCTTTCCCTTTGATTCTTGTACCCACATCTTGGTTGATGATGCAAAGCATGGATACACAAAATAAACAGCACCAAACATTAATGAAATGCGTACTGTTTCTAAGCAGTAATACAAACTAATATATAGAACTAGTAAAATATTTTATACAAGCACATGAATCTGCTCAGGTAACAAGCTACAAAGGCAGAACACAGTGCAATTACTTTGGTCTACTTAAATGGGGGCCTGGACAGTCAAGGGGTAAAATGCTCAGCTCTCCCCTCTGCGACCCAGGTTCAATCCTAGAGTGGCCACGAGAATGAGTTGTAGTAACCCATCAAAGGTCAGTGGTTTTCTCCAGGCCCTCCCGTTTCCTCCACCTCCACCTGACTACTGAACACCACCATCCAAGCCATGTAGAGTGCCTCCTATTAGTTATTATCACTAGTTGTACAATCCATGTAAAATATTGTTGTCATTGTGTGATAAAATTATACACATGATAAATGCTTGATATCAGAGTGTAAGGTTCTTTGAAGATTACGTTGTCAATTCAAATTTCTAGTTAGTTTGCTTGCTTTCTGCAGCATTACAGTAACAATTTTAAATAAGGATTTGGTTTGGGTAAGCAGTCAAAATGATGTTTTTTAGACCAAATTTGAATGTGCAGGTTTGTTTATCCATGAAAACCAGCCAAAAGATGGTGAAAATCAGGCAGTCCCAATTCTTACCTGGACCCTGTCCTCTGAGTACTTTGGTGTGACCCCTCACCCTTATTAAACCCTAAAGGTAAAAGTGGGGGTTAGGATGTCACCCAGGATGTCAGTCTCATCTGACTTTACACTTTGCCTTCCTGGTCTTTCGGGCTTGTTCATTCTTGTTGCTTTTCTCAGCTCCCTTGGGAGCATACAACCCAAGCAGCCATGTCAGGCGCTAGAAGGTTATTCCTTCTACATTTGCCTTCCTCCCATGACCAGTAGCCATTCACTCTTGGGTCGAGAGAGCGCACCCTTGTGGTAAAGACTTTGCCTAGGAGTCTTAGCACAGACGGCAGCCAGAAAGGGATGCGAACCCACAACCTTGCGGTCACAATTCCAGCGCTCTTAACCATTACACCACCACGCTCCACAACCCTGCCTGGTTAATTTCTCCCATATTTTCAAAAGTGTTCCTGGGGACTGCCATTTTGAGTACACACTGAAACCCAGATGTCAAATGTCAAAATTATAGGTACTGGTATATTTCTATTTGGTAAAAGAAAATGTATTGATAATTGTCTGTATTGTTTTTTCCCCTGGTATCAGTAATCAATATAAAGTAGAACTCCTTTACGGGTCCTAAATATTCTCTACCTGAATTTAATATTGATTTTGTCATTCAGTGAAAATTATTTATCTTTATATATTTTGCGTAGGTGATAATAAATAAAAAGCACACATATTCATGTAATATATTTGCATATATCACAACAGAGGACCTCTTTTACAATCCAGCCATCAATGGTTGATTTTGGTTTGCTGTTAGCAGCATCATGACACCTGCCATTATTAAAGTGATGTACATGATGGAGCATACTAGAACCTACTGATATTCATTGTCTGATGACTGCCGAGTCATCCTGATGACATTACACATTTATTCAAGCATTTATAATTACTGTCTCAGGTAGCTATCATGGAGGACATGACAAGGATAGCATTTTAACTTCTCTTTGAAATACAAAGTAGGTGATCCCATCTTGCTGCATTGATGTTTTGTAAAAAGGTGATAATCTTAACTTAATTCTACAAGTGATGATTTACCACAAAAAAATCATGTGTACTCACAAAAGTTGAAAATCTGTTCTTATGTTAATGAGTCATTTCTTGTATTGGGTACAAGTTGGCTATAATCTGGTAACACATGCGAGCCATGCGGTCAGAAATTCAATAACCATACAGACGGTTTTACCAATATGCTGAGCTGAAAAGAAATTTTTGTTTTTTAGGTGTCATTTCAAAGTATATCATAAAAGCTAACGATTGGTTTGGTTTATGTCAAGTGATAGCATACTTGTCGGCCATGAGGTGTTGCCAAAAATGACAAAAATATTTGCAGGCTTATTGAGCATTTCAGTGCGGTCCTCGATGCAAGCACAGTCCCTCAAATCCCTATTTCAGGGGGAAATGGGAAGAAACAGTGCATATTACACCTCTATAGTGATACATGCTATCTCAGTATGAAGTACTACGTAAGGCACTACTATATACTCATATTAAGTGCACAGTTTGGTCCATTTCTTGATAAAAACACAACCACAAATAGGGATTCGGGCGACTGTGATGCAAGATTTAAAGGCAAACTGACGCTAGCAATCCCAGAGGGCCAAAATCGGGCTAAGATGAATGAGGCAGTTTCAGTTACTAACTGGTAGTTTACTCTGGTCAAACAAAATGTTCGTATTGTGATCACCACCCTTACAGTCTGCATATGGGCAGTTCGTTGGCATACATTTAAACATTTTTTGCATGCTCAAACTTTTTATCCTTTCAAAGAGAACAACCACAAATGACAACCTACTAAAACAAATAACAACAAATTCAAAACAATGACCAATTGAACTTCACCATATTCCAGGGAATGCCATAATTTTTTGTATACACTGGCATATGAGTGTGACATCCTCTTCACTTTCACATGATGCAGGAGTCATGACTTGATATTTCCAATCATCTGCATATTAAATCTGAAATCAAGATGATTTGATAAATCTATATAGTTCTTATCATATTGTTACGTACATTCTTATTCAGTAGACAGTGCCACTTGCAAGTTATCCTTTGAAAAAAAATATTATATATAAATTTGATTTATTTGAGATATATTAAATTTTTTAAACCGGGTATCACCACTGGCCTGACCTGTATTCAGCACCTCTTTACTTTATTTTGTTGAAAAATAAGACATGACAAATGTGATATTACATTAACTTGCCAGGCAAGTATCATTTCCCAAGAAACCAGCTCCAGTTCCTCAGTTTATTTTCCTTTACTCAGAATCCGCTGCTTTACTGAAACATAATTCCCTGATTTAAAAAATGATAATAATAATAATGCCCAGTCATCCACCTATGATTTATTATGGTGTTGTTAAATTAGTTTAAATTATACATGATCCAGGGGATATTTAAATACTTAAAGTTTACATCTTCATGCATTGACCATGCAAAATTCTGTGGTTCCCTATTGGTTCCCAAGGGTTTCAAATTTACGATGTTGGTGATAGAAATTATTGTAAAAATAAAATCTTCATGAATAAGAAGTTCCATCCTTGAAGGAACATCAAAAAAAGCAAAATATTGATATATAAATAATAACAGATGTTGTGTGTTCTTGTAAGTTAGCTTTTATAAATGATTCATATAATGTGGTGATATGAAGCCCACCCACAACTGGAAAAGTGAAAATTTTAATCCTGCCTATATGAAGCCAACCACAAAAGTTGTAAAACCACTGAAATTGTCTACCAAAGACTGTATATCTCTGTTGTCATAATAAACAAGGCAACATGTGGAACAGCTGATAAGATAACCCATCTAGACTATGAGAGGAAATATGGTCTGAGATCTTGTGTTTTAGATTCTGACTTTGATAATACATATTTTGACACAATACCAAACAAAATATATTTACTTGTGTGTGTTGTCTTCAGAGTCAAACGGAATAAAAAGTTCTCTAACTTTATATGTAAGGCTATTATAATCTATTGTAAACTTGCAATTAATAATAATTGTAGGGGATAAACAAATTAAAATACATGTTCTTAATAGCAGCAGTGATTGTATTAGCTATTTAATTATCTTTTGTTAATCTTCAGATTAAACCAGAAAATATCATTATCATGAAATCACTATTACTAATATGTTAAATTGCTGTGATCCTGTTATAAGTTTGTGCAACATTTTTCAGTAATTGTACATCATGGGATCTTGGATAAAGGTAGTACCTAGGTGGTTAAACTATAGCTGATGGACCACATGCAGCCAGACATTTCTACATGTTTTTTTTTAGCTTGCACATGCACATTTTTTCACAGTGATGTGAGCCTGTGTGGTCATGGACCTCCTATATGAAGACTATATGGAGTGTTGGCAGCTTTATTTTGTACAGGAATCAATGATAGTAGCAGAGGAGAATTATTTTGGTTTGTGTATACAGAATATACATTAACTTATTTCACATGTTTTTTCTGTGTACTCAAACAGTATTGTATTTTTGTCTGAAAAATGGCTATGGAGCCCGAAGGGAAAAATGCTTGCCCAGCCCAGACCTACCTAGTTAAAGTGGCTCTTTAAGCTGGGCTGTTAGATAAAGATATCAACACCATTAAAATTGGTAACATTAAAGGAACAAATGGTTAAATAGCAGCAGAGATTTTTACTTGATAATATTCTCTTGTCTTCAGGTTGAACTGATTAGGTTTTAAAACTGTAGAGATAAACATGACCTTGCACCTATGTGGGTGTCCTGTATAGCCCACACAGTACCTTGGCAGTTGATTATTAATATGTAGTTTACAAATGGATAGTGTGAAGATTATTCTGGTGTGAGTGACAGATGATAATGGTGTGATAAACTAGTAACTACAACAAATAGAACGATGCAGCCTTGGTGGTCTGAAAAGCTCAGAGGACATGCAGATTTACATCGGATAATTAATGCTTCGATAAACAAGCATCAATGTAATACATCAAATGTAAAATATTTTAATTGTAATTGTGGATAAATGTATGTTTTGAAGATCTGTGTTCTGGTAACAGAGGCTCTTGTGTATTAAATAGTTTTGCCCCACATCTCTTTATAGTATCTCTTGACAGCAACTGATTATTCTTATGTATATGATAAGTTTTAATGTAAACTATATCAAACATTATAACTGGAAATCTCTACAAGTATTTATTATTCTTTTCCATTTTAAATTTATAACAGACCACATTCAATATATATCCTTCACGACAGCATTTTAAAATTAATAGTAAGCATATAACGTTTACTCAATGTGAAGAGTTATTAAGCATCAAACGTGGAGCTTTACGGCAGTGTCCAGAGATTCAGGCAAGATCAGGAGATCCAGGCATAATCAGTCATATGATGGATGTACATGTCATCTCAGTGCATTTGTTTGATGTTGAATTCATAAATATGCAGCAGTTACAGAGATATGCATAACAGTGGGGTTGAAAATATTACTGTACCAGCCAAAAGCATTGAGACGTACAGTGTATCTCCCATTTTTGGTGCTCAAGTATTTTAATGTCCATCATATTTTGTCATTTCAGGAACTTTGTCCACCACTGGCCATTCCACCAACTTTGTGTTTGCTGTTGAGATTCCATCAGACAAACTGCAGAAGTACTGGATCCAGCGAGGTGTAGCCATGTTGTGTGCCCTGAACTACTAGAAACACTACTGACCCCTCCCCAGAAATCCCTGTTTATATGTACCAGTACATTTCAGAGACTACTATTTAACAAGAATAAAGTATATCATTATATGAAACTTAGCCTTAAACATCAATAACCCATAGTATTTTGTTTCATTTCCAACTATACATGGTGAATTTTACCCTTACTTGGTATCAGAGATGTATTTCTCAAATATATTTGTGGTATAAATGAATCCTTTTTCATTAACATCCCTTATGAAAAGTCTGATTCGTAGATGTTGGGAATATCGGAGTTACCTGATGTAAACTAATTTATTTTTCCATTATAACTTCATGGATACAAGTTTGTATCCACTGATAATAATGATTGTTTTTAACTTTAATTAAAGGTTAGAAGAAAACTGTTGAATAACTGCTCACTTCACTGCAGGTCAAACCTGGTCTAAGCTGTGATATAAATCAATTAACATGACCTCAACTCATGGTAGTTCTGAGATACAGCCATGTTTGGTGTGATAGAATACACATTTATTGAATACAGCAGCCATATTTCGTGCACTATAGTACTGTACTCCCAAGCACCCACTTTACACAGTTCTAGGCTGTTATCTAACTATGTTTTATTCATGTAGGTCCATTTGACCAGGAAGAATTGTTGTACTGCCTACCTGCATTTCACCTTGTATTGTATTGTATACATATCAACACACAAGTCCGTCCATAACAAGAAATCATTTGCCAGATTCAAATTTACAAGGATACATCTTAATATTCTTATTCTGTCCATTATTCTTACAGAATAACATTGTGATTATATAATTATAATAATTATATCATATACATACCTTTATCATTTGTTTATTGGAGTGTGTTTTATTTCATTTGTTTTTATTTTATCATTTCTATTAGATATATAAGTATTGCCCTTGTTTATGATTCCCCCCCCCCCCCCATTTGCAGTTGGTTTGTTACCTGGGACTGATTTGTACAGCCCTGATTGTCATAATATATTCACATTTCAGCTGTGTCAAATTACTGTAAAGTAATGACTGAAAAAAGCCTGCAGATAGCTGAATCACCGACCAGAATTCATTTTTTTTCATTATTTTCCAAAATTTGAATGTTATAAATACAGCTGGTATATTATATCCACAGCTACGTTAAACATTGTGTACAAAAATTAACAAAAAAATACTCCATGGATGTTCAACTTAACAGAGTGAGATGTGGTGCAGGCAAATTTAAAGTAATTAATCTTTGTATGACCTGAAGTAAGTCATGACATTCCAGCCCAGTATAGCATAAATGGTCCTAAAACTAGCTCCACTGGCTTTTCCAACTGACTGTTGGTAAGAACACGTGCTGACAAATGTTGACCATGTTGAGCCTTTGTGGGATCGTCAGCTTATTGATGTATTGACCGTATCCATATGGTATGTACTCTTCTGCCCTGGTTGATGCAGCTGATGCAGGAATATCAATTATTTGCTTCGGCAACAGATGGGGCTGAATGGATGCTTATTTATTTTACTGATTGTACATTATTGAGGCTCGCAAGTTTTACATGTTCAGTATTTTTTGTAAACAGCATGAAGCGACATGTTGTACTGATTTAGTTTTGTAGTGTTCTCTGTGCCATATATTTAACAATACTGGTATTACACATACATTTGATCATACTGAAATGACCTATGAATTTATCAAACTATTTCTTGTCATGTGGATAGTTTCAGTTTTAAATCTGTACTTTTTTTATAGACCTGGGCACATGAAAGTTTCACTGTCCAAAAAGGAAAAAAAATATTAAAATATAATATATTAAATTTAAAAATAGATTGACACTGAAGACTCTGTATAATATACCTGTTATTTGTTAGGTATAAATACCTTCAATATGGTATCAGTCACTGTAATGCTCTTGTTTATTATTTGAAATAAAAGTTTATCATATGTTAAATATTAGTGGTGTATGTTTCCAGTTTAGTGACATATGTTTGGTCCAGGTTCATACTTTTTTGGAGGGACTGTATATTAAGGGAAAACACAAGGTATTGGTGTGCACCACTTTAAAACTGTTCTCATCATTTATGGCCCATTCGTTTACAGGGCTGTAACAATACATTATGATCCATATCACAAAACTGGTACTTTGCTCACTGTACAATACATGACACTATACATATATAATGTTGATTTAAAGACAAATTCCAAACTATAAATAAAACATAACAAAATCAAAACCATTTAGATCCTTTTCAGCACTTTTTGTCACCAAGGAAGAATTCACTTTACATGGCACTAAAAGACTTTTCTAAATGTTTGATGTTGCTTTCTATTAAATGATCAGATATCATCAATGTATTGATACAGGAAAATCTAGGGATACAGTTACAATATTTCATTTATGATGTATTGGAGCATCATTTAATTATAACAGCCCTACTGGCTAAGCTCATTGCTACTAGGGTGTGGCCTCTTCACCTGGGGATGAATGGCAGTATGACATCTACACAACGTACTATCCTTCAGTGAGACTTGTGTGCTCCTCTGTTCAACAAAAAATTGAATTTTGGGCAGGCCATTACTGACCGTTTCAAAGCTACAAAAGTATAAACCTGAGACAATCTACTCTCTACCATTAAATCTTTATCAAATAAGCAAGAAGATTTAAACCTGATCAAATTAATTTTTCATTTTTTATAACTTAAAGTCCAGCAAGAACTTTTAATGCGCATCAGCATAGCTGTAAGTCATCTTTATTATTTGTTATTTAAATGGTTCATACTTGTGACATATTTTGTTATTGCAGAGGGGGTTAGAAACTTTGGCAACAATTCATTTGATAACAAGAGCATGGTCATGGATCTCATCATTAAAAAGTTGTAAAATCTTCCATTATAGGAGATAAACTCCTGTCTGTGACCTATAGTAACAAGTATGATGACAGTATCCAGGCTGCCCCCTTTTGTGCTCTGAACACACAGAATGTTGTTGAACCCTGAAACAGCACTGGAAAAAGTTTGTCCAGTTAAGAGGGATGAATCTCTAATATTGTAGATGTAAACGTTCCTTGATTTATGTGTATGACTGTTGGGAGAACTGTGATATCAGACACACTAGTCAGTTCTATTGGTAGGGTGCCCATTGAAATTTGGCAATATTTTCATAAATTGGCAGATTAATTCCAGATGGTATGCTGCAATGAAGAAATTGGGTATAGGCCTAATTAAATATACTGAATTTAATATCATACCTTGCAAAATATTAAAGGAATGCAATAAAAATCAATATATGAGAAAACAGTATTTTTTATAACACCTCTGCCCCATTCACAAAAGTCAAGGTCACTGGTCACATGCTCAAACAACTACATTTAATAGCTTTTGATTGGTCATAAAAATTCTAAAAAATGTAACTGTCTTCAACTCATGACAAACGCCATGTCACTTGGCCACAAGATTCAGAAGAACCAGTAGGTTGTGAAATAAAAATGTTGGTTTTTGTTATGAAGTTTTTCATCTCATATTAAGCCAACTTTAAGGTCAGGCCATGTGATAATATTTGAGATTTAGAGAATCAGCAGCATGGCAATGCAGCATGGCTCCAACTACAGTAATTGATAGATTTATTCATGGAGAAGCATAAAAATTTCACTTTTTTCACCACCACTCCAGACCTGACTAAGGCATGTTGGTTCATTTCACAATTAACCTCATGGCATTTTTAGCTCAGCTGACTAAGTCATATGAGCTATAGCGATCACTCTTTGTCCGTCGTCCGTCCAGCCATCCAGCCGTCTGTCTGTTAACAAGGCACAAATCGTAACCACTGGACCTGAAATCTTCTTAATTTACATCCAGAGAGGTCCATGAAAAATCTCCTTGGAAACCTGGAATTAGGTCTCTGCTACCCATATCCTTCGAGCTATGGGGCCTCAAAGTACCCCCAGAATAGTGAAAAATTTCATACAAAAACTTCAATATCTCATTAACTACATCACTGATGGTCATGATTTTTTGCATACACATTGATCATGAGATGTTCCATCAGTTCCTGCAGACTGGTGGTGCCACCTGTATTTTTTTATTTTTTATGAATTGTTTTCTCTATTTTTGAGACCTTTAAAAATGTGAACATCTGTTAACAGGGCACAAATCGTAAAGACTGGACCTAGAATCTTCATTCCTGAAATTCTGAGAGACCCATGAAAAGTCTCCATGGAAACCTGAAATTAGGTCTCGGTTACCCATATCCTTTGAGCTGTGGCACTCCAAAGTACAGCTCAGAATAATGGAAAATTTGATACAAAAGCTGAAGTATCTGAACAACTAATGCAGAGATCACCATAATTGTTTGCATGGATATTGATCATGGAGTGTTTCATGAGTTTCCGCAGCCTGGGTGAGCCACCTCAATTTTTTTATGCCCCCGCCACAAAGTGGCCGGGGCATATTGTTTTACCCATGTCCGTCATTCCTTCCTTCCGTCCTTCCGAAATCAAACAGTTGTACGGACTTTTTTTTCGCAATGCCTGCAGATATTGGCCTAATTTTTGGTGTGTGGGCAGATATAGACCAGTTACAGATCGAGTTCGCGTTTTGACCCGGTTGACCTACTTTTGACCGTTTTACGGCTCCTTAACTTAAAAAATTTCAGGAAAAATAGAAATATTCATGACAGATACACATGTACGGACTTTTTTTCCCAATGCCTGCAGATATTGGCCTGATTTTTGGTGTGTGAGCAGATATAGACCAGTTACAGATTGAGTTCGCATTTTGTCTTGGATGACCTTCTTTTTACCGTTTTACGGCTACTGAACATAGAAAATTTCATGAAAAATATGAAATTTCATGACAAATACACATGTACGGACTTTTTTTCGCAATGCCTGCAGATATTGGCCTAATTTTTGGTGTGTGGGCAGATATAGACCAGTTACAGATCGAGTTCGCGTTTAGTCTCGGTTGACCTACTTTTGACTGTTTTACGGCTCCTAAACTTAGAAAATTTCATGAATAATAGAAATATTCATGACAGATACACATGTACGGATTTTTTTTCCCAATGCCTCCAGATATTGGCCTGATTTTTGGTGTGTGGGCAAATATAGACCAGTTACAGATCGAGTTCGCGTTTCGTCCTGGTTGACCTACTTTTGACCGTTTTACGGCTCCTGAACATAGAAAATTTCATGAAAAATATGAAATTTCATGACAAATACACTTGTACAGACTTTTCTTCACAATACCTGCAGATATTGGCCTGATTTTTGGTGTGTGGGCAGATAATGACCAGTTACAGATCAAGTTCACGTTTTGTCCCAGTTGACCTATTTTTGACCGTTTGACGGTGCTCTAACATAGAAAATTTCATAAAAAGGTTCATATGTATGGACTTTTTTTCGCAGTGCCTGCAGATACGGGCCTGATTTTTGGTGTGTAGGCAGATAATGACCAGTTACAGATCGAGTTCTTGTTTTCTCTCAGTTGACCTACTTTTGACCATTTGACTGCTCCTGAACATAGAAAGTTTCATGAAAAATATAAGTTTTCATAACAAATGCATATGTACTGACTTTTTTTCCTCATTGCCTGCAGATACCACCCTGATTTTTTATGTGTGGGCAGATAATGACAGTTACAGATGGACTTTGCATTTCATCCCGGTTGACCTACTTTTGATTGTTTTACGGCTCATAAACATAGAAAATTTCATGAAAGACAGAAATTTTTATGGAAAATGCACATGTATGGACTTTTTTTCACAATGCCTGCATATACTGACATGATTTTTGGTGTGTTGCTTGATAATGACCTGTTACAGATCCAGTTTGCATTTTGCCCTTGTTGACCTACTTTTGACCATACGACACCTCCTGAACTTAAAAAATTTTTTCAAAATTTTACAAATGTTTCTTATTTGCCCAAGGCGGGGGCATTCGTGTCGTTCCGACACATCTAGTTTATTTTTTACGATTTTTTTTCTCTATTTTTGAGACCTTAACATCTGTTAACAGGGCACAAATCGTAAAGACTGGACCTAGAATCTTCATTCTTGACATTCTGAGAGGCCTATGAAAAGTCTCCATGGAAACAAGAAGATAGGTCTCTGTTACCCATATCCTTTGAGCTATTAGGCCCAAAAGTACCCCCCCAGAATAGTCAAAAATTTCATAAAAAAACTTATTCAATATCTGATTAACTACATCACTGATAGTCATGATTTTTGGCATACATATTGATCATGAGATGTTTCATCAGATTCCACAGACTGGTGGCGCCACCTGTATTTTTCGATTTTTAGCTCACCTGACAGAAAGATCTCCTTGGAAACCAGAAATTAGGTCTCTGTTACCCATATCCTTCGAGCTATGGGGCCCCAAAGTACCCCCAAGAAAAGTCAAAAATTTCATACAAAAACTTCAATATCTCATTAACTACTTGACTGATGGTCATGATTTTTGGCATACATATTGATCATGAGATGTTCCATCACTTCCTGCAGACTGGTGGCGCCACCTGTATTTTTCGTTTTTTTACAAATTTTTTTCTCTATTTTTGATACCTTTAAAAATGTAAACATCTGTTAACAGGGCACAAATCTTAAAGACTGGACCTAGAATCTTAATTCTTGATACACTCAGAGGTCCATGAAAAATCTCCTTGGAAACCAGAAATTAGGTCTCTGTTACCCATATCCTTCGAGCTATGGGGCCCCAAAGTACCCCTCAGAATAGTAAAAAATTTCATACAAAAACTTCAATATCTCAATAACTACAACACTGATGGTCATGATTTTTGGCATACATATTGATCATGAGATGTTCCATTAGTTCCTGCAGACTGGTGGCGCCACCTGTATTTTTCGATTTTTTTACAATTTTTTCCTCTATTTTTGAGACGTTTAAAGATGCTGTCATCTGTTAACGTGGCACAAATCGTAACCGCTGGACCTAGAATCTTCATTCTCGACACACTGAGAAACCTATTAAAAGTCTCCATGGAAACCTTAAATTAGATCTCTGTTACCCATATCCTCTGAGCTATAGGGCCCCAAAGTACCCCCCAGAAAAGTCAAAAATTTCATACAAAAACTTCAATATCTCATTAACTACTTGACTGATGGTCATGATTTTTGGCATACGTATTGATCATGAGATGTTCGATCACTTCCTGCAGACTGGTGGTGGCACCTGAATTTTTCGATTTTTTACGAATTTAAAAATGTGAACAGCTGTTAACAGGGCACAAATCATAAAGACTGGACCTAGAATCTTCATTCTTGACACACTGAGAGGTCCATAAAAAGTCTCCATGGAAAC
The DNA here is from genome assembly GCA_026874595.1 of Sipunculus nudus. Taxonomy (NCBI): domain Eukaryota; kingdom Metazoa; phylum Annelida; class Sipuncula; order Golfingiida; family Sipunculidae; genus Sipunculus; species Sipunculus nudus. The sequence continues at coordinate 39,425,564 of CM049311.1, forward strand.
CTGAAATAAGGTCTCTGTTACCCATATCCTTTGAGCTATGGGGGGCTCCCAATAACCCCCCAGAATAATGGAAAATTTGATAGTAAAAACTGCAACATCTCAATAACTACAACACTGATGGTCATGATTTTTGGCATACATATTGATCAACAGGTGTTTCATCAGTACCTGCAGACTGGTGGTGCCACCTGTATTTTTTCAAATTTTCACAATTTTTTATTCTCTATTTTTGAGACCTTTCAGGATCTAGTTATCTGTCAACAGGGTACAAATCATAAGGACTGGACCTAGAATCTTCATTGTTGACACACAGGGATACCCATGATAAGTCTCCATGGACACCTGAAATTAGGTCTCTGTTACCCATATCCTTTGAGCTATGGCACTCCAAAGTACAGCTCAGAATAATGGAAAATTTGATACAAAAGCTGAAGTATCTGAACAACTCATGCAGAGATCACCATAATTGTTTGTATGGATATATGGATATTGATCATGGAGTGTTTCATCAGTTTCTGCAGCCTGGTGGCACCACATATATTTTTCCAGGCTTTTTTTTAGAATTTTTTTCTCTATTTTTGAGACCTTTAAAAATGTGAACATCTGTTAACAGGGCACAAATCTTAAAGACTGGACCTAGAATCTTAATTCTTGATACACTCAGAGGTCCATGAAAAATCTCCTTGGAAACAAGAAATTAGGTCTCTGTTACCCATATCCTTCGAGCTATGGGGCCCCAAAGTACCCCCCAGAATAGTAAAAAAATTCATACAAAAACTTCAATATCTCAATAACTACAACACTGATGGTCATGATTTTTGGCATACATATTGATCATGAGATGTTCCATAAGTTCCTGCAGACTGGTGGCGCCACCTGTATTTTTCGATTTTTTTACAATTTTTTCCTCTATTTTTGAGACGTTTAAAGATGCTGTCATCTGTTAAAGTGGCACAAATCGTAACTGCTGGACCTAGAATCTTCATTCTCGACACACTGAGAAACCTATTAAAAGTCTCCATGGAAACCATAAATTAGATCTCTGTTACCCATATCCTTCGAGCTAAGGGTCCCCTAAGTACCCCCCAGAAAAGTCAAAAATTTCATACAAAAACTTCAATATCTCATTAACTACTTGACTGATGGTCATGATTTTTGGCATACGTATTGATCATGAGATGTTCGATCACTTCCTGCAGACTGGTGGCGCCACCTGAATTTTTCGATTTTTTACGAATTTAAAAATGTGAACAGCTGTTAACAGGGCACAAATCATAAAGACTGGACCTAGAATCTTCATTCTTGACACACTGAGAGGTCCATAAAAAGTCTCCATGGAAACCTGAAATAAGGTCTCTGTTACCCATATCCTTTGAGCTATGGGGGGCTCCCAATAACCCCCTAGAATAATGGAAAATTTGATAAAAACAAACTGCAACATCTCAATAACTACAACACTGATGGTCATGATTTTTGGTATACATATTGATCAACAGGTGTTTCATCAGTACCTGCAGACTGGTGGTGCCACCTGTATTTTTTCAAATTTTCACAATTTTTTATTCTCTATTTTTGAGACCTTTCAGGATGTAGTTATCTGTCAACAGGGTACAAATCGTAAGGACTGGACCTAGAATCTTCATTGTTGACACACAGGGAGACCCATGATAAGTCTCCATGGACACCTGAAATTAGGTCTCTGTTACCCATATCCTTTGAGCTATGGCACTCCAAAGTACAGCTCAGAATAATGGAAAATTTGATACAAAAGCTGAAGTATCTGAACAACTAATCCAGAGACCACCATGCTTCTTACCATGGATATTGACCATTAAGTGTTTTCATTAGTTTCTGCAGACTGGTGGAGCCACCTGTATTTTTTTTTTAAAGTTTCCGCATTTTTTCTCTATTTTTGAGATATATTAATACAGACACATTCTCAGCCTGTTGGTTTATCTGTTTGATGCTTCAGTTGAATGGTTATATACTACCATTCAGATGATAAAATTTCCTTTTGCAAATCTCTTCCAAGTCAGCTGAGCGTCATGACCCATGGGTCACCTGTTTTATTTAATTTCCAGTTTAAAGTTTTCCAGACTGTTCTGAATTGAGGACTGTCACTGTTATCAGGTGGTCATTTCATGACTGACTTGAAGTGATCACATGCAACATATGACCTGAACAAGCACAACTATAGCTGGGTTGGACAATGCAAACACAACGACAACAATAATCAACCTGTCAGTATACCTCTCCATCTTCCCTGTTCCTACCTGTGTTAGAATGTAACAACTGCTTGTTAATCTGAATCTGTGTATGTTTACAGGTATTGACACTCATTTGCTAATCACTGACATACTTGTTTATGAGCGTGATGTCAAAAGCCGAAACAGACAAACACAAATGACTGCAATGAGGCATTGTTAATGTGAAACATTACTTCATTACTCTATTTTTTGTGCCAATAAACTAATATAAATTATGCACGTGACTGATAAACTATGATATATGAATTTAATGTAGGTCAACCTTTTTGTTTATAAAGGGACCTATTCCGATATCTTAAGTCTATAAACTAAAGATAATCCTTGAAGCTTTAACAAACATTCCCAAACAAGAATTCCCAACTGTTATTTAATAAATACGCAGAGTAATCCAGAAATCACAAGTTTTACAGAAGAGGAGAGTGAATAGCTGGCTTTAAAAAACCTTATAATTAAATGATCTTACAGATTTTATATAAAAAAAGCCGTTGCTCATATGAGACCAGTGACCAGGCTGTAGCTTCCACTCGTAATAATTGGGTGAAACATCAAAGCTGCGATAGAATGTTACGGTTAGAAAGGGCAATGACGGTTAGAAAGGGCAATGGAGTGTTTTAATCCCAACCCCTGGTCCACCTCCGTGCCCGTTCATAGAACAATCGTGGCCGGGCGACTGCATTCAATCCCTTGAACAAGTAATATCCCAGAATCTTGACCTTCTATATGTGTCTCACGGGAGGTGAAATTCTTCTGATCTTCTGAAAGCCAAAAGTCATACCAGGATCGATTGTGCCCCACTAAGAACCAATATTTTGCAACTGCAAACCTAACGTCAACACCTACCTTAGACACGCAGACCCTGACTATAGCCATGAGTAACACACGAAGCAAGGGTAAATATGTTCCCTTCAGTTCTAGTATCATATATTTAAAGGATGAATTTAAAATTTCATCATTTTTGCATGGAATGACCATGATATTTCGTTAAGCTACACAAATGACTGCATCTAACAGTTTCTGATATGCTGTTACTGCTTGATGAGTATTGTTGCTAGTAGCTGCATGCAGTCACCCCAGTGCCGACAACAGTTCCACCTAAGTACAGCGGCACAGGCAACAACAGTCAGTCCAAATTTTGATTCTGCAAACAGCACCACCACAAGAAACACATCAGACCACCTTTGAAACTGACCCAAGGAGGAATTGGAGCAGACAAGCCAAACCTGCAAGAGGTGACCTGCAGAAACATCTCTTCTCTTACATCGGTACACGGATTAGAAAGTGTGAATTTTTAGAATCCTGTCCAAAACTTAAATCGTAAAGAGCGGAAGAGAACAAACTTAGTGTCGTTCCCTAGACAAAACTGGCCGAGCAGCCTTAGCAGGAGGACTGTTCCTGTTGCAAGCGGAACCGGCAAAGAGATGATGACCACAGGATTTGAGGACTCGCCAAACAGGAACCAGTTAAAAAGTGAACAAATAAGCGTGAGAAATCGAAAGAGATACTTTTACTCAAATTTGAGAAGGTGACCTATGTTGTGCACCAACCAGTTTTTCAGAAACAGGAATGCAACATTCTCCGATGAAACAGTCAAGAATATTTAGGAGGGGAGATCTATGAATCATAAACTTTGTTCAATGATAATACGAATACAGAATCAGTGAACACAACAATGGTGCCTAATAAATGGCCCCAGAATTCAAGACGGGGTAAACAAAATACAAGAGAGAGATGGTTGAGGTGCTTGCCGTAGAAATTGAGAATGCAATGGGAACCAATTACATGAGGGCTTTGAGCAGAAATACCTTATAATCTACAGGCAGCGCTATTGTGAGTGTGTGCCCTGAAAGGTGGAAGGAACACCTCTACAACTTCCTTCAAAGTACAACAGTGGAAGTTAAAGAGGGAGTATACCTGAAAGTCCATATCGGACGAAAACAGAGGCAGCAGCAGTAATCAAGAAGATGGAGGGTGGTTAAAGCGGCAGGACCGACCAAATTCTCACATAATTCATAAAGAAAGACCCTAGGGTGACAGCAGATATTGTTCGTTTTCTGCAGGTCTTGGAGAAGGAGAAAGTTACACAACTTTGTCATGTTTCCGTTGAAAGGAAACCCAGTGGCTGTGACCGTCGGAGGAAGTCAATTTCTTGTTTCTTCCCAGCAAAATCTTAACCAGGTAAAATGAGAAACGAGAACAGCAGTCCACACCAAACACAGAGGAGAACATACCGGTATAGCAGATCCTGCACAAACCAGATAGCGAACATTCCTGTCATCACTGAACGGTCGCTTGAATGTTAATGACCATTGCTACTGAAGCTGTCAAATTATTCATCTTCTTCACCAATCGACTGGTTGTGTTATCATATATATTGACCTTTGAGCGCCGCAAATTAGATTGTCACGGAGAGGTTGGCAAATGATTCCCAAAGTTTGGTCTCTATCAGTTTTCTTCCGGGCCATACTTGGAGTCTTTCTGGCTTCTAGGAACAAAAAGCAAGACTGTAGAAATTGTTCTTTTTGGTCTGCTTTCCCACATGGGCATAGGGCTGAGGTTTTGATTCATTTTTTTTAGTTGTTTAGTCTACATTGACTATAGGAAGAAAAGGAGTGTTAGCTAAGCCAGCGACAACTGGTGCAAGGCAACTTCCTTTGACCTGTATCCATCGTTTTGATGCAAAACACTTTTCTTGTATTTCTTAATCATAGTTTTGGTCTTTTAGTATGATAGTATACAGGAAGGTTGTTGTGTTTTTCTGCCTCCTTTTGCTAGCTCATTTACTTTCTCATTTCCAGTAATGCCTATGTGTGCAGAAATCCACTGTAGTACGTACTGTGTTTGTAGTCTTGGCGGGGTAAATGTTTCCAATCAACTTCTTTATGGTTTAGCCAGGCTGCGGATGGTAAGACAACTTGCAGGGCTTAGAAAGAGAGGTTGTAAGGAAAACATTTTTTATACCTGCTGCCTTCTGCTTTCTAGGGGCTCCACTCCTTCAGCTCTTTCTATTTCAGTGACAGGGGTGTTTTTCATAGCACCAATGATTGTTCTTAATCTAAATCTTTAATTTGGTCAAACCTGCACTCTCCCGATGTACACAGTTTGAGTGTATTTGTGTTTGTTCCCCAGTTTGTTCCCGATAGTTTTTTTTCATAATTGTTAATTTTTAATGCCCTTTTCTTCCATATTTTAAATATCTGGTTTCCAACAGAGACGATTGTCTAGCTTGACATCAAGAAAAGTGCGGGTCGGTCTCCACTTGGGGAGAGGTCAGTCATGACAAACTAATATGATCTGGAAGGTCTTGAGACCTTACGACATCCATCTTAAATATGTCCACCTTGGACTCTGTGTAAAGATATCAACTGCAGATTCTTCCATAGTGCTGACTTGCAATGGCGTCAATTTTTCTTCCAGGGTGGGGGGGGGGGGGGGGGGGGATGACTCGCCGACACACCCACCAACATATATATATATATATATATATATATATATATATATATATAATACTCGAAAAAGTGGGGGGATGAAAACATTGATCATCCCCCCCCTTGCCAAACAGTGGGGGGGGGGGATATATACCCCCCATCCCCCCTATATTGACGCCCCTGCTGACTTGTCTTCATCATTCAGTGCAACACTGGAGTCTGGCAATCTGGCGAGTCTCTGCTAATCTCCCCACTGGTGATAAAGACCAGGACACATCTATTGGTCCCTAAAACAAAGGGTAGAGGCGCGAAATTTGCTAATTATGTCAGCTGTTATCACACATGCACGGGAATGTAGAAACAGATTCTAATGTACTGTGGTTTTGAAAACATCATCCATCAGGGGAAGAAACTACTTGTCAGTGTCAGTCTTTAAGACCACAGTAGCCTGTGAGTCTGGATGTCAACTTCATCGCTTACCTTTCAACACTGTGAACAAGCCATGCAAGCTGGAAACAATAGCACGTCAGGCCTTGGCTATCTGAATAAAGGAAGAAAAAATTATGAAACGCTACCGTAGGCTACGATTATATATCTCTCTTTCAAATTGAGTACAAGTGTGTGGATCTGAAATCGTCAGTGTGCCAAGAGCCTGGAACACACGCTGCAAATATTCACCCACATCTGTTCCTGTCAAATACAACTTGAATCAGGAGGTAACATGGGATCCAACAGGGAGGCCCATAGACATGTGGGGAAGAATCCTGCAAGCAGAACTGAAAACAATTAACATGACATTGGGAGAGGCAAAAAAGACAACCCTAAACAGAGAGTCTGAAAATTGCAGAGACGGACATTTGATATAGAAAAAAATGAATTAATAATTCATAATGGACTATAGATCACCTATTTATGAAATGGCCATTATTTGTCATATTCAATTATAATCAACCACGTTCAGATGACATTCCCTTTTTTCCACCAACTTCGTATAGCAACCGCCACAGTAATGAGTTGACACCCACTAACCAGCCTCTAGGGATTATACCCAAATACCACATCATGTAGACGATACCCACTGACTACTAACTAGAATGATACCAACCTCACACAAAATCTTACGTTTATACCAAACAGCCACACAGGCTAGACATAATACCCTTTAACAACGCAGCGTATAAATGAGACCCATCATCTCCCAGTCTAAGGCAATACACACCACCACCTGAAAAGACTGGAGATTCATTTAGGATAAAGTAAATCAATGGTAAAGTGTGGAGATAAAACCAGCCAACCACACATTCTCGAAATGTTAACCACCAACGACAAAACCTGGAGATAAGATCCTACACCTACACAAACAGGTGATACCCACCGACCTCACATACCAGAGGTGATACCTACAGACCACACATACCGGAGGTGATACCTACAGACCGCACATACCGGAGGTGACACCTACGGACCACACAAACCGGAGGTGATCCTACAGACCACACATACCGGAGGTGATACCTACAGACCACACATACCGGAGGTGATACCTACAGACCACACATACCGGAGGTGATCCTACAGACCACACATACCGGAGGTGATACCTACAGACCACACATACCGGAGGTGATACCTACAGACCACACATACCGGAGGTGATCCTACAGACCACACATACTGGATGTCTGGACCTTCCAAATAATACCCACCAACCACCCAAGCTGTAGCTAATGCTTATCAAACAGGCATATCGAAAAATGATATCCACCAACCACATTACTGAGATGATAGACATCAACTATCAAAGCTGTAGTTTATGCCAGTTACCACGCATACTCGATATGATACCTACCAACCACCCAAGGTGGAGTAAATATAAGTAGCTGGTATGGTGTTTATGCACATCACCAACACAGCCTAGGGCTAATGCCCATCCTAACCACATCCTGAAGATAATGGAAGTCAGCCACACAGCCTGAAGATAATGCACGTCAGCCACACAGCCTGAAGATAATGAACGTCAGCTACCCAGCCTCAAGATAAAGCACGTCAGCCACAGTGCCTGAAGATAATGCACGTCAGTCACACTTCCTGAAGATAATGAACGTCAGCCACCAAGCCTCAAGATAAAGCATGTCAGCCACAGTGCCTGAAGATAATGCACGTCAGTCACACTTCCTGAAGATAATGCACGTCAGTCATACAGCCTGAAGATAAAGCACGTCAGCCACACAGCCTGAGGAAAAAGCACGTCAGTCACACTTCCTGAAAATAATGCACGTCAGCCACACAGCCTTAAGAAAATGCACATAAACCACATGTGTACATCCTGAAGATAATGCACGTCAGCCACACAGCCTGAAGATAATGCACGTCAGCCACACAGCTTGATAATAATGCACGCCAGTCACACTTCCTGAAGATAATGCAAGTCAGCCACACAGCCTGAGGATAATGAAGCCTGCCACACAGCCTGAATACAATGCCCATCCTTAATTAATACAGCCTGCAGATAATGCAAACAAACCACACAGCATGGTGATAATGCACGTCAGCCACACAGTTTGTAGGTGATGCACGTCAGTCACACAGCCTGGAGATTATACAAACCAACCGTAAAGTCAGGAGATAGTATGAGACACATTGTATATAGACAAATATATTCACTATCTTACTTATAGGGTTTACATAAAGCCAACTTACTAAAAATATAATACCCACTTACTGCAGAAGTGGACTTTACATATCAACTACGTAAAACAGAGATGCCCATTGACGAACAACCTTGTTTTACATGACCACGGATGACATGTGAATGAAAATGACATGAAGGTTACTGACGGAGAAATGTTTCCATGATTTAGAACCATTGACTCATGGCCAATTCTAACCATGCCTCGGTCCGTGTTCAGTGACAAACACCAAGCAGTTGACCCAAAAAATATACAAGGTCAGCCGACAGCGTCTTCTCTAAGTTAACGTGCATACGTGACCCTTGGAACAGATCTTGGAAGGTTTGAATATGCAGATTCTGGATGTTTATTTCACGCCGAAAATTTCCAATTTACAAAATTAAATTTTTATGGAAAATAATTAAAACTGGGGACTACAAGCTGATTTAAACCAAAACATTCATTTAATTTACCTTAACGCTATGAATATCTGAAACATTTAAACAATGTAGGACTTGGTGTGTAAATTTGAAATGGAGAAAAAATTATTCTTAATAAACTTGCAGCAACTTATTGGGAAACATATAGCAAAACGTGAGGTACCTCCTATGGACAGCCGATTACCATACAATATACATATGATGGTAATTTGCATATCATTTGCATACAATCAATAGACTCGGTCATCTGGGGTTGTATGGTCAGTAGGCATCTGAAATCCCCGATAAATCTTTAACAGCTGTCATTCTCGTAGCGTCATATTGATTTCTGGGTGGCTGAGGGAATAAGCACCTAGATATTTGTCTCTTCAACGACGCATTCAAATTCCAAATCACTATATTTTCAAAGGTAATCTGATGATTTCATCTTGGAATTTGCATATTTACCTGAGGAAATAAATTACTAAATAAAAAAATATAAGAACCAGAAAAAATTAATTAATAATATAGATGTTTGATAAATAAAAATGTGAAAAAAAAACCGTTTAATTGTAAAATTGTGACCATACTTCGAATAAATGGGATATAAATGTAGAATTGACTGGTTTATTATCTTTGGTCATAAAATTTTATTAGTTTAATTATTATAATGTACCATATATATATGTGTGTGTGTGTGTGTGTGTGAGAGAGAGAGAGAGAGAGAGAGAGAGCGTTATGACTTTTAGGAAATTAACATGTAAAAAGAGTATTTCTAAAAAAGAAGGATGCATTCTCAGCACCTGTATTCAGCTGTAGTGTTCTATTTTTCAACCCACGCTACGACCCCATCAAAGAATCAACAGCATTTCAAACCAAAACATCCTGGTCACAAGGAAGCCAATTGTTTATGTTTGGGGGGAAACTCCGTCATGTTTATGTATGAAATGCTAATGTAGAAAAGACCGCTTCTGATTGGCCCATAATCTTCAGAGCAGACGTGTCGGTATTCATGTGGTTGTCAGTTCGTAGTACGCATTAGCTGGGTGAGGTTATACGCAAACATTAGCATAATCGTAAAGTCTCAGCCCTCAATCATACTTGTGTACAAGAGCTACTTTAGCTTTTTATAAAGCGCGTTTAATTAAGAACTGGTGAAAACTGTTTGAATTCGCGGAGAGATACTATTTGAAGCGTTGAGTGGTGCGGTCGCAGGGGTTTTTCCTGTTTGGTGGCTTTCCCAGCCGTGGAGTTCATTTGGGTTCACAAGCGTGATCAGACAGTGTGAAATTTCAAGAGAAGATCAGGGAGTTCTTTCTAACTCCCGAGGACCTACAGGATTTGGACCGGCCCGACCATGGACTCCTACAGTACGGAAAGAAAAGTATCGGACTTCCCAGAGGCTGACTTGAGTGATATGTTGGACAACGAGATGGACATTTTTGACACACCACAAGCAGTAAGTGTTTCTGCCTTCGGAGCAAGCCAGACTGCATGGGAACCTAGCCTACTGCCCGCCCCCTCTAACGGAGCTTCCATATTTTCTTCCATTGCAAAACAATTACTGAAAACAAGGCTTAAGTATTTTCCCAACACTTTCGTGTATCGGTATTCTATTCAGTGTGAAGACGTTTTAGGAAAAGATATAATAACATGGATTTAAATAGACGAGTGGAGCGTATGTTACAGTTGAGTGTCTCGTACCGCGTGGGTCTTGCGGTGCATTGACATATGGGTTACGTCGTGACATGTTTCCTCACGTTTTCGTGCCAGTATGACGTTGTTGTCACAGTAGAGTCAGTTCGTGTTTCCCTCTGAATGATACGAATGTATAATAACCTCCATACTGTACATTTTCAGTTTAGTCGCCAGTTTGCTGAAACATGAAACCCCACTCGGATGTCATGGTCGTGCCATGGCTGCCAAAAAGCGTCACGCCCACTTTCTACACATTCTCCATGGACTTGTACATTTCAGCTCAGGGTGCTTGACATATACAGCCTACACAGGCGGCTGGTTGATTTCACTAACAGCTGTCAGTTTCATACACAGCCGTGTTTATTTTAGCTGAAGGTTGCATTAATGAATAAATTACTCAACAAGGCCTTTCCTTAACACAACTGTTGTGCCATATAAATTCCAAAATTACTTATTTTGCGCATATCACATGGCCTAACGTTTTCTTCTTCTAAAATCACTTCTGGAGCTAAAGCCTTCAGTCAGTTGACCAAGTGTTTGATCAGCATGATTTAGGTCTGCTGATCTTGTTTGTGGAAACTTTACCCTCTTGTTCAATGTTCATATATATAGATAGATTTATAAATAAATATATATATATATATATATATATATATATATATATATATATATATATATATATATATATATATATATAGCTCATTAAAATATAAATTTCATTTTCATCAGAAGCCACTTCAAACTTTCCATTCGGCATCACTAAGAAAAAAATTCCATGACTTCAGATTTTCATATTTTGAGAAAAAAGTTTCTTCAATGTTCATAGACATAGTAAACTCTTATAGTATAGATTTTCCATTTCTAAAATATTTTGCTATATTGGTGTTGTTGCATTCAGAGATGGTTATCAGCATTTCCTGTGAAAGACGCTCCTTTCTACACTGATAGGTCTATTTCATAGTGAAGTATGGCTATCTATAGAAATAACAACATCAGTATATCAAGTACATGGCATTTATGTTTTTCCTGAGTATGGCCTGTGCTGCTAAGTGTTGAAAAGTTCTCAGCCTCAGTTGAGTGGCTTTTGGGCTGTATATGTTCCATCATTTACACCCGATGGACTGTGCTGTTCTCATAACTATTATCATGCAGGTCCTGCATCAGTTTGGCCACCCACTGAGCTGTAGCTTTGACAGTGCTGTGCCAGCCTTATCAAGTGTGTGCTGGATGGTTTGAGCAGCCAGTACATAGCTGGCATGTGTATTGCAGTGGAATGTGATAAAATGAATGGAGGTGAAAAAACTGGCCGTGAAGATTTGAACTCTACCCTTTTAGAAAAATGATAAAGCGGATGAGGAGTGACAACATGGCAGATTATATAGTTAGAAAACTTTGTTTGCAATTATGGTCAGTGTGATTTAAGAGAAGAAATTTTCAAAGTTGAGAAATATATCTCCCAAAAACAATTTCTTGATATTTTAAAAATTCAGATTTTTCATGTCTGATTGCTTAAAAAGAATATGTGATTGTAGTAGCATTGATTTTACATAAGAAATATTATTGACAGCTCTATACAATTTATTTGGAACTAAAGATGTACATTTATATATAAAGAAACTCGAATTAAAATGAACTTTCCTGATATTTAATTGCTAATATCTCAAACATTTATGATGTGATCATTGTTACAGGAGCTCATCATGGTGATACCCTTAGCTGTTTGTAGTTCCATTTGTTTAATTTGAATTACACATTAATTCATCTAATAAGAGATAGGTGATGATTTATGTACAGCCTAAACGCACTGAGCCAGACACCATTGTTGTCCATCACAGACCAGCTGTATTATTCAATATGGCTACTGTTCAGTAGCTAATGTTGATGAAAACAGTCAATTCTTCTGTTTGGCCAAAGTGGGCAAAACATCAGAGAAATTTACAGAAAAGCAGTGTGAAATGAATAAACAATATATTTCAAGTATGTTAGTGTTTGATGAAAGAGTATATATAGATTTAGGATAGGCACTGTAGTCTACTAGTGTATCAGATCAGTTAAATTGTTCAAATTGTTCATAAAACCTTGTAATATACCTGTATCTTATCATGGCCTGGTCTGTAGGCAAACTTTTTATCATTACATTTTATCAGTATGAATTCACCTACCACCACTGGAAAAGGGAAGTTAATTTGATGAGTGTTTCTATCAGATATATACACCGCACGTGCAAATTACCTTAAAACAGGTTACAACAAAGCTTCCTGTGTGGGACTTTTTAATTGAAAAAGTGGTTTCCACACATTCAGGTCACTATAGGAGGTAATTTAATTTTTTTGTTTTTTAGTAATTACTAAAGATTCCCTGATCTCTTTAGACATATCAATTGACATCAATTCTTTCACACACTCGTTCCCTTTCACTATCTAACACATCTCTGAGTCTGTGTATAGAACTGTCTTAATTAATGCCTTTTTTTTCTCAATCAGTTTACTACTCCCTTCCCTTTTTCCTTCCCTTTCTCTCACATATTTTCTCAATCATCTGTGTGTATGCTTGCACCTCATTCTCTGGTTTTCTCTTTTATTATTTTCTTCCTTTCTCTCTCTCTCTCACACACACCAACAGACACAGCCATGTCCTGATTCTAGTAACATTAGTATGTTTATTGACACTGGTACTACAGGGGAAGTGTGTTGTTTTGGGGACAGGGTGGCTACAAGGGGAACGGCTGTGTCTATTGACATCACCTGTTAGCCAGATAAAATATATTCTTTTTATCAGCCCTGGTTGTAGGCAAGGACTAGACATACAAATAAAAAGTAATTTCCACCAGGGTAGGGAAATAAAAAAGGTCCTTCTGTGACACAAACCTTAACATTGGCTGACAAGATTTGTGGGAAAGAGGAAAACAAAATCTCACAGCCGGGGACTGGCTGTGTGTAATGTGGAAGATAGTGACGGGATTACCATTTAAATTTTTGTGTAATAAATAAAAAAAAGTTAATAAATAATCACATAAGAAACCTTAGAAAAAAAACATGTTTATACAGGGATTAAAATCATGTTTAAAATATTAAAACATGTTTAATGACAATTAAGTAAAACTGAGATATGGCAAACAGTAATAAATCTTACAGGTATGAATGATGGAATGGAAAAGTGAATTTCAGGTAATTTATGAGGGCATAGTTGCATTTGTAAAACAAAGTTTTATTGGGTATATAGTAGAAGAATATAGTCACTGCTCCAAAGTCGGGATGAAGTAATCCAAGGGAGGTAAATTAACAGGGATTTTATTATCAGACACACACTTTATTACATATTCATCTTCATAAACATAACAGTAGCCATTTGTGTCTTACCATTACCTATAATTTATAGTCTCTCTTTTATACCTCAGAAGGCAGTTACTGGGGTGGCATTAACTGTATATTTCCCGAATTATATTAATATGGGTTTCATTTGACTTTACTTGTTGTTTTCAGAGCACAATGCCTTACTTAATTTTAAGTAGGAAGCATGATTTCACTGGGGAGAATGTAGACTTGTTCCATCTGATAAAATGGGCATGTTTCCTTTGTTTTCTAACATGAAATCTTATGATGTAGGCTTGTTGTTCATATACAATCCTTTTAGTACACAGGCACTGCATGGGACACATTAGATAAAATATAAATGGCAAGACACTGTGAAGGAAAAGGAGGATGCGTAGGAATATATGTATCAATTAATTTTTCAGGAGGCCTGTTTTTATTTATGTTCAACAACTTCCTCACTTTTTATTTTCTAGGTGGATTCCACAAGAATAAATCAGATGTCATACAACTGAATTAAAATCCTAGATAAATAATATCTGCTGGTATACTCAAAAGCTCGATGCAAATGCAGTTTATGAAATCAATCAAATAAGTAAAAAAAATAAGTACTGAAATTTTACTGTATCAGCATTAATCTCACTGCAGTGTGTGTCAATGGGATATTTTCAATGAATTATCAATGTTAAACTTATAAGTGACATATATATCATATTTAGAAATGTACAGTGCCTTAAGTAACATAAATCTACTTATTTGCACAATCAGAATCAACAGTTTGAGCTCAATAAATGTATAAACAAATATAATATATCACTAACAAGCTGCAGAGCATCCTCCTCGGTATGAATACTGATGCATTAAATTATTTCAATACACAAGTAAATGTTTATGCTCCAAACAAACAGAATGAAATTCAGTGAAACACACTTGATCATAAAATAACATTGCCAGCATATGGTTAATGAAGACATGTTTACACATCATAAATAGTAGCATATCCTACAAGACAAAGGGACATGAACCAATAAAAGTCACTATTGCCACTTTCACATGGCAAATGCAAACCGGTTTCAAATAGTTTTGAATGCACATTAGAGCATTCACAAAGCAATCCAAAGAGTGTTCCAACTGTTTTAGCCATATGGTTCAGGAGGTGGTTTCAAACAGTTTTGAATATATATATATATATATGTTTATATATATGATTTTGTCATCTGCTGTTACAAACAATGAAGTCTTTCTTACAAAGCTTTTTTCTCCTGGACTTGAGACAGCTGGGTCTGATTTCTCTATTTTTTTGAATTTCCGAGTCCTGGACTATAGAGTCAGTGTCCTGATGGAGTCCTGCCTCACTGTAACATTGAGATATAAATTACAATGACAGACTTATTATACACCAGCATTTTAATATATAGGTTGGCTATATTATATATATATATATATATATATATATATATATATATATATATATATATATATATATATATATATATATATATATATATATATAATAAAAAGGTAGAAAAAAACTTTATATTTCTTTTGACATGGCATATGGAAGTTTTTAGATTTAAATTCTTTTTCTGCTGTTCTTTAAAGTTACTTAATATTTTTTATTGTAATGTTACACTTGTTTTGTGGATGCTGGAAATATTAAATTCATCATCCTTTGGGCCACAGAGAGAGAGGAGAGAGTGAAATGATATATTTGACTCCTGGGCTGTGTACAAAAACATTGCTATTTGAACTGCTATGGTTTCTCCGCCCACTGAGCATTTGCCCTCAAGTTGCTCAACAGCATAGTCTCCATAACAGGCATGTTGGTCTCATTTCCTCTCCACTTCCTCCTAGTAAAACTGGCTTGGTTGGCTTGAGCTATATTTGTGACACCATGACAGCTTGGGAATACTGTCTTGTGTAACACAAGTGACTGTTGGGCTTGGATTGTCTCAGGCTGTCACAGACTGTAGCAATTTATTTACAGTGCTGCCAGTCTCTTATAATGTGCCCAGCAGCAGGTGCCTACGACCACTTTTTTCTCCCTCTGAAATAAAAAATAGCCATTTCCAGCATTCACTTAGGCTGTTCAGTTTTATTCGTGGGTATGTCATTTCATGCTTTTTGGAAGTGTTAGGCGTATAATGCTTTTGAAGCCTATTTTGATACTGATAGTCTTCTGAGTGAATTGATTAAATCAGATTATGTAATTAGTTAATTAACTTAGCAGCTGTTTACTGATATGTTCAGTTAAATTGGCCCTAATTATGGTCAGTTAATTAACTTTGTGTTCATGTAGTTAATAGCTGCACATAAAGGACTGCAAAGCTCCTTTTTCATCTCTCTTCATTTATTATGCAAATAATGCTAACTACCTCTTTAACTTACTAGATATATGCAACGCCAAGCGATGGCAAGAGATTCACAATAAGGATGACCTAAGAAGGTCCCCCAAAATTTTTAGAGAGAAAAAGAGAGAGCACTTTTTCAGAAAACAGCAAGCCTCTGTTTTAGACATAATTTATTAGTGTTTATTTATTTATTCAGGGTGTCAGTATAAAGTATTATTTGAATCTGCCTTTAAAGGATGTGGACTTTATACATTAGAACTTCCAGGGAACATGCCTAGTAATTTGATCTAACAAAGTCATTCATTATCAGTGTACACTTAGAACCCCTCTGTATTCATGTGCTTCACTGAGTCACATATAAAAACAGACAATTGTGGTTTTTTTTTCACCAGATGATGGACTCTGGCCTATGAACTAAAGCTCACTCTGTTGGGTAATGGGTTAACCTTTGACCTTTGGACTGGGCTGGAATAGGGTAGATCCTTGTTGTGATCAGTAATGAGTGGGTCATGAGAGTTACACAGGATGTCAGTGTCTTCCTGATGTGTTTATCTGAGGTTCACTTTCACTCTCATTATGTAACAGTGTCTTTATTTTAGCCCACGGCAAACCCCTTGGGCCATAACATTAATTCTGGCTTTGTTCAACGATTTCCCTTATTTATTAAAGTGTATACAGTTCAATTATTATTGTATATGCTAAAGTACACATCATGCAGATATACATGTAAAAAGAAAGAAAATATTACCAATTTTTTGGGTGGATTATTTACATGACATGTACAGGGTACTCTTTAGTTTAGGAGGTATGATTATGACAACTTCCTGAGGATATGCTACGGTTTATGATTGAATGGGGAGAAGTTAGTCCTGAGCTTTGTCCACAGGAAAATTCTACATTGTCAGTGGGAGTTATAATCAGTGGTTAAAAAAAGATAAAGTGGTAGTACTTGCTTAAATGTAAGGTTCAGTCAAAGTCATGAAAGAAACAGTTAATCCCAGAAAGGAATAAATTTTACTTATTATTTTTGGTCAATTTCCACATTGTTTGATTGTATATTGTGAACTTTTAAGTTTTAAGCCCTATCCAAATCCTCAGATTACAATATTACAACTTTAATGAATTTACTTAAGATATAAGTGAATATTTATTCCTCTGATTTTTGGCAAACTACTGCATTATGCATATACTTTCACTTTTGTTTGTCAGTGTATTGACCTGACCTTGTAGAAGAGAACTCCTTATTGCAGAGGACCTGTACTCGTCTGGAGACAGGTCAATCAGTGCAAACACAGGGGACCATTTACACAAGGAATATAAAAAATTAATGAACGGCAGGGGTAAACTCAAAGTGAAATGTCAACAAATCCCAAAGTCTGAAGGCTCCACATCATTTCTCTTGGTAACTGTGTATGTATTTGTATAAATACATGTATGGTATGAAACAAAATGTAGGAAAGGTAGATTTTGTTATTTGTGAAATCATTCCAGATGGTTAGTGAAATTAATATTAATATTATAGGTAGAGATCACAGTCGCTCGAATCCCTATTTCGGGGGGAAATGGGTAGAAACATTGCATATTACACCTCTATAGTGATACATGCTATCTCCTTACTAGTATATACTTATATACTCATATATAGTGCACAGTTTTGTCCATTTCTCGATAAAAACAACCACAAATAGGGATTCGAGCGACTGTGTAGAGATTGAGTCATACTCAATAAATTGAATATTTTTATATTATTAAATGGATTTTGTAAGGATATTTATACCATAAAATTAAACCCTAAAAAAATCATGTTTATTCTGAGGACAGTGTCATGACCAGTGGACCCATTGATGAGGAAAAAGGGCAATATTAGCAAATCTGTTCAAAATAAAAATTCTTTAGACTGTCAGTGAATAGTCTGTATTTTACTATTTTTTATATTAATTCTAGACCAAATCAAGGCATCAGTTTCTTGATCATTTCATCAGGTGTTATTAGGAGGAGCTCTAATTCCTTTGAAGTCAGGATTTCAAATAAAATGCCAAAGGTGGCCCAAGGGGAGACACTTGTTAAATAATTCTCCAGGGACTCTTCAGTGAAATAATTTTGTATTCACATAAAACACACAAGTGAAGAGTGTTATGGGTAATGTAGCAGAGAAGACATTGTTCTTTGTATAGCTGTGACAGGCTGGTTATTGAGAGTGTAATAAAGGCTCCCAGTGTGTGCTTGCACATGCATCCAATACATCACTGGAACTTGTTACCCTGGAGTTTGACCGAATGACCTTGTCATGGTGATGAGCTTCACTCCTGGCCCCCTGGGCATGCACGTCTTTAATGACATTTAAGGGCATGAAAATTAAGGCCAAGATAAATGAGCATTATAATGTAACCATTTTGGGTTGTGGAGTAGTTCTGCTAAATGAAAGGATGAATATTAGTTACTTGGACATGCCCAGAGTTCCCTCATATTTGATGATGTAAGCATTATTTTACAAGCTTAAGACTGGAGGCTGAATCTCTCATTAATACCATAATTGACCCCCTGTACCTGTCCAGTGCCCACTTTGAAGTATAAGATCTGCACTATATGGCCCCGTGGCTAAATTAAATCTATTAGTCATGGCGGTTCAATCAGTGATCACAACACAGCCATAATTACTGAGTTGGTTGGATTTGAATGCCATATGGATTGAGTCTGCTGTGTTATTAAGTTGTCTCACTGTGATTTGTTATTGATTTAATCTGAAAGAAGGTTTAATTTAAATAAAATCTTGGAAATTTTTATTATTTTCCAACACATCTCATAGTAGGTCGACAAAACAATTTTAGATTCAGATTCCCAAATTTACCGATTCAGCATTATGAGGAATACAATACCTAACAATAAATGGACTGATAATACCAGGTACAAATATTTTGGATGTGCATGGAATTTGTTAGAGGGGTTTCTGGTGCACAAGTAGTAAATCATAGGTATTTTCACTGGTACTTCCTCGTTCTTCAGTAATCAAAAGTGTACCAGGATACAGGTTTTATTAAGCCATGAAGGAAGCTGGTACACATATTCTCTGAATCTGTAAAATTCTGTTTTTTTTTCTGTGGAAGAAAATCTACTGGATATTATGACTGCAGGATCTCACATCTTTGTTTACGGCAATACTCTCAGTTTAAATTTGTCATTTAAATTTTTTATGAGTATAAAGTTTTGTTTCTGGATGATGAAAAGAATTGATAATTTCTTAACATTATTTTCATATTGTCACTAGATCAAGTTTCTTCTATTAAATATAGAACCGTTATTCATTTGTCTTGTGCAAAATTATCGGAGGTTGTGATTTTGAGGGTCTTTAGCCCTTTGTTTTCTTATACTTGTATACATAATTGTTATAATTAAATTGCAGTATATTTGTTTTTGGCACATGGCTGCTATCAGGGTTTATGGAATCCAGGGTAAGTTTGTGGCAGAAAAGGGGCACATCTATCTAGCTGCCCAAGTACTCTGAGGTCAGGGAGTGACTACAGTCATGTTGTTCCACAGTAGCTCCGCAGCAGAGAGAACCACTCAATGTGTTTGTACACACACTACACACAGTGAAAATGATGATATTAATATGTAAAGAAACTGAAATACCAAATCAAGTTTCAGAACTGAAGAAATAAACTCAGTTTTAAACTCTGAAAACCGAAAGAGAAAGACTGGTTTCTCAAAGAAACCCTGATTACTGTTTCAGGGTAAAAAAGAAAATGAAACCAGTATATATATCACATGATGTCATTCAAAACTGTGCATATTTTCT
Source organism: Sipunculus nudus (assembly GCA_026874595.1). Classification (NCBI taxonomy): domain Eukaryota; kingdom Metazoa; phylum Annelida; class Sipuncula; order Golfingiida; family Sipunculidae; genus Sipunculus; species Sipunculus nudus. The sequence continues at coordinate 39,445,500 of CM049311.1, forward strand.
CCAAGAACAATTGGAATTCACATACAAAATATAATAAAAATCAGAGCGTAATAACCTGAATCCCTGAATACAGATTTCAAAGGGAGAAAGAGCCTTGCTTTTGCCTCTTGTTTCATATTGCCATTTTCACAAGAATTTGCAACATTTATGAATAAAATTATAAATAACTTTTATTTAGGAAAAGAGTTAATTTAAACTAAAATACATACTTTAATAAAAAATGTCAGCAAAGCATATTAAGATTTAGTCAGGCTTACACATTTTTTTGTTGCTAATCTTAAAGTGTTTGTTTGTAGGACCCGGCTCACCCACATTGACAGGCCTCCCACACTGTGTCCTTAAGATATACTTCTGCAGCTTTTAGAGCAGATTGAGTTGCGTGGGATGTTATATTGAGAGGGGGCAGTGATCTGCCAGAGATAGGATGTTCTGACACAACTTTCAAATCAACAATTTTGTGTCCTGTGCAGTAATTTAAAAAGAGAAAATGTGTGTTCAATCCCCAGTAAAGTGTCATTGATAATGATTTACTGCGAGGCTGTTAGTTTATATTATTGTTTATACTTTGTGTGGCTGTTGATCATACACTGAGATTATATAACATCACTTTAGAATAACAATTAAATGAATTACATTTAATAAAAAAATAACATTAAAATTAAAAGGAAGTTAAATCATAACAAATGTTTTTTATATGAATTTTTAAAAATGTATATTCCTATTAAGTCTTTACAAATTTAAATATTACAACACAGGACATTGACACACACATTTAATATTCATGAATATGAATTGATTGAAAAGATGGTGATATGTGAAGACTTTTGACCTATATTTAATGACAAATGGAGATTTTTAAATATTTCTGCTGATTATGAAATATATGATGAATAAAACTTAAATAATTGTGTATCTGTCTGTGAAATTATAAAAAAAATAAAATGTGTTGTGGACTTGCCTGCATTAAGTGACCCTTAGTAGTAGTATTATTATTATATCAGCAATGTATGTTTACATTGAGTGTGTCAAATCTGGAAAGAATCTTGCAAGGTCACACTACACAACATTATATAATGATAACCTAGTGGGGATGATAGTATCAGCCTTGTTAATCCAGGGGGGGGGGGACTTTTGACTTTGGCCGTAGTAAGGTACATATTTTCAGCTATGCACAATCCAGATAGCTTAGCTGTCTTTGTGGACGGAGTTCCCTGATGTTTGTACCCAGTGGACACGTGACCTGGTTTTTCACTGATCATGGTTTGTTTCTGTTTGCTCTTTCGTCTTTTGAACTTTAGATGAAAACTACATTTTGACCTGACATATGGTACATGTATTAGAGTTTGCACTCAGTGGTAGTATTATGTATGCTTATTCACAAAATTATTCACTTAAACATAACATTCAAGTTCTTAACTTCTAGTTTTAAAAAAAATTGTTTGCATAAAATTCAGCTGTTCAACTGTATTTGTGATATGGTCAATTCTGAAGAAGCCGAGTCCATAAAGTTATCGACTAAATTTCTTGCAAGGCACCAGTAAATGTTTGGATGTGATAACAGACAGTCATTTGGTAAAGAAGTGATCAAAATCATTCTGAATGAAAGATGTTTGTTATAGATTGACCAGCCCATCAGCTTGTATGGGTTTGATGTTTGTGTCAGATGTTGCTCAGATAGTTCTCCCTGTTATAAGAGTTAAGCTATGTAGACCCTGGGGCTTACTTTCACAGACCATACCTACACTCCAGGCACCAAACCCCAGGGCCAGTCCCTAGGCCTGAAGAGCACAATTAAGTAATGAATGTATGCAGTGTGTGCTCATTTTTAAAATGTGTGTTGTTTAAAAAGGTTCAAGTTGAAAATACAGGGTGTCAAGCAATCCTACTTTTCTTGTTTTGTCTCAGTCCTATTTTTTTCTCCTTTTTCTTGAAAATTCCTACCTTTTCCTACCTTTTAATTTAAATTACAGTATAACATGAATTATGACATATTCAAACAGCTCTGAATTTCTGTAAAATTGACTTTCTGTTACTATAAGTAAATTATTATTAGTAATGTTTAGTACCACCTGATTTTAAACTGAGCACAATGTAATAGGTGTTTAAAAATTGTTCTTCCTTTTTTTCTATTTATCCATCTTTTTCTTTACATTTCAGTCCTGCTTTTGTCATATATTTTCATGAGTGTGTGCTTGACACCCTGAAAATATCATGGATAAAGATTCTGAATAGATATTTTGATTGATGAAGTTAAAATAACAATCTCCAGACACATGCTGTTTGCTGATAATAAATTTCAGTATAATTGGAGATAAGTTGCTTCAGTAATTGTATTCGCCAAAACGAAGTTTTGCGGATACTATGTTTTTTACTGGGTTCCGCTGTTGCCGCGTTCGTTTCTGGAGAACTCCTCTGAGACTACTGGACAGATTTTTCCGTAACTTACACCAATTATCAGGTCACATGTGAACAGGTGCCTAACTAATTGGCGTTGACATCTGACCTTTCCTCTCTGCCCAGTGTCCATTTGTGCGTCTGTTTCCACATATAAAACCACATATTTTGGGAACTGTTTGACCGATCAGGAAAAACCTTTTGTACAAATGTAGCCCTTGGATAGCTTTATAACATACGCAAAAAATGGTGGCGCCACCTGCAACCATGTTTGCACAGTGTTCATCTGTTTGTCTGCCTTGGGTTAAATCACTCATATCTCTGCAGTGGTTTGACTAATTCACTTGAAATCCAACATGCATATACATCCTGGAAAGCTTTCTTGATTTTATGACAGGTGGCACCACCTACATTCACGTTTATGCTGCAGACATCCAAGCTCATATCTCGGGGAACCGTTTGATCGATTGAGCCAAAATTCTGCATGTGTATAAATCTCACATAGCTCTTAATCATATGCAAAACTGGTGGTGCCACCTGCAGCCATTTTTGCACAGCATCCGTCTGTTTGTCTGCCGTGGGATAAAATCACTCATATCTTGGCAGTGGTTTGACATATCTGCCTTAAATTTTGCATATGTATACAACTTGGACAGCTTTCTGTATTTTGTGGCAGATGGCGCAACCTACGTACAGATTTCAGCTGCAGACATCCATGCTTATATGCAACACTTCACTCTATTTCCCCCTGCCACTCAATCCATGCCTCACTTCACCCGTTCCACTCTTGATTTTGGAGGATTCACATAGTCGCTTGTTGACTACCCGTATTCTAGTTTATTAATAATATTTTTTTTTACCATGCTTTAAGTTTATGACTGATGGTGCAGTGTCTGTTGTAATTGAGGGGATAAGAAGGGTGTATTTGTTCAGAGAACCGTTGTATTCTGACAATATAATAATAGAGGGGACTATAATTAAAAGATCTTCATTGTTAAATTCAAAAGAAACTAGGTAAGAAAGATTTTTACAAATTATTTCATAAGTCAAAATGGTCAACTTTGAGTCTTCGATCATAGCAACATCTGCTACAAAGTCCAAGAATATTTCTCAGGTTTTCTATACAGCTTGAATCATTGAAATTTTGATAGGTTTAGTACCTTTAAACTAATGTAACCAGTGGTTACTGGTGGTTTTGGGGTGTATACTGCCTGTTGTTGTTAATGTTTAGCTGTAGGATTATGTTTACTGGCTCTCTGAAGTTACATGCTGACTGGTGGGGTCAGCAACATCAGGGTCATAAGGGGTCACTGGGGCACATGGGTGCTTCTATTCTGGGAGATAATAGACTCCCTAGGAGTGGTCCATGTATTGTCACTGTCAGGAGATAGGTATGTCATGCACAGTTAAGTATACTGGCAGTATAGAAACTTTTATTTGTTTACTAGTAACTTGTCATATCTTAAATTTAGCAAATTTAAATGAGAACTGCAGCAAGCGTTGTGTTATAACTGCAGGTTAAAACCACTCATACTTGTAATATAATGAGTATCATTGCACTGAATATAAGCAAGCAAGCCCACAAATCTCTAACAAGTGCACTTTTAAATTGTTCAGATTGATGAATGAACTCGGTTCAGTTTGATATAATCTTATTTTATTTCCATTTTGGAGGGGGTTGGGGAGGAAGAAGAGGCTAGGTTTGCCATTTCAGTCTTTTCCACACTTAACTGTCTTGTAACATATATCCTAGTTATAGAATAATAGTAGTTTGATGATCCCTATTTTATCCTGGTAGGCTGGTAGAGCCAACCCTTTAAATAAATACCATGGAGTTTCCATTTCCAAGTAATAGGAATGTTATCATTTGTTGGTGATTTTCATTGTACATCATTATAAACACCTGTCTTGTTCCCATATACATACATGTATAGAAATATCCTATATAAATAAATTTCATTTTGTGTGAGATAGAAACATCTGCTTTGCAGAGGCTACAATTTACAGTAAGATATCATCAGTGAATGTGCTTGGGCGCCCAGTGGCACATAAGTTTATTTACAGGGGTCAGTTATTTATAGGATCTGTATGTCAGGATCAGGGATCCCTCATTAATCAGATGGGTAAAGGCACTATCACTTAAAGCCTGGTCACATGTGGATTAATTGTATTAAGAAAATTAAAATGATAGGGACTGTAACAGTATGCTAAATTGTATATGTTATTTATTTTCAAACTGCTTTTAATCACTCTCCACAGCAAGTTTTAACTTGTATTTCATTTTATATTATAATAGTTAGCTGCAGTGTCATTCAGCTTCTTTCAGTTATATTAAATTTAAAGAAATCTCAAATGTATCATGATAAATATTAATTTTGAGCCAAGTTTGAAAGGTGTATCAAAGGCCTAAGTATTAATTTATTCATAAGTGTTTAAGCTGATGTTTCATAGCTGACAACATGCAGATGAGTAGGGAGTTTTTTTATTCAAGATTTATTTGATAATTCCATGCCTGACAAAAAAAGAAACAACACAGTTTGCGTTCACTCAAAATATTTACTGGTTGTTATTTGACCTACTGATAGACATCCATTACCATAAACTTTCCAGTGAGTTGTGATTTGACATACCAATAAATCCTTTGTGCCTGGTTATTTAATTTAGCAACCAGCAATAATTTATTGCAAATGCCAATCAATAGTGCATAATGACAAACCGGGGAAGGGGGGGGGGGGGGGGGTAGTTGCACTTGCAGAGCTATTTGGTTATATTGAGATATTATTTCAATGTCAGCAGACCATTTGACTGCTTAAGTGATAAAGAAAAAAGAAAGGAAAAAATGACATTTATTAACTGAATCTTAAATTCATGTATTTTAAAGGAAATGTTTCAGCTAGCTTGTGCTTAATAATGAAAAATACTAATAATGAAATGTTCACTAATGAAGCTGTTATAAAAGGTGAACCACTTTTGATAGTGGGAATTGGTGGCAACATATGTTTTATACAGGTTTCACAAATACAGTGTGGTTAATTAAAACAGAGAAATGATTAAGAAATCACAGTGTAACTCAGTCTGTTTTATTTATATATTAATATTTTAATTCTAAGGTAAACTTGTGGAAAATGAAATGCACAAATGGGTTTGCTGAATGTGTATATAGTCACTAAATTGCTTTGATATATAGCATGCAGCATTGATTTTGGTACAGGGGTAGTTTGAGTATAACATTAGTTGAATATTGAAAATCAGACACAGGTGTACATCCTTATATAGTACTCACAGTACTCAGTAAATACAGCTAAGTACCAGCAGGGTGTCAGCACATAATTACCTTTGAGGATTTGTGAGCCATGTACTTACTATTGATGATGTCAAGAAGCTTATGTGGGTATTAAATGGATCCCCTGTGTGGTGTGTTACTATGTGCAGGCAAAATACCCCCAGTCAGTACAGGGGCATATAAACTTCCCCTATTGTCAGTAATGTCCCATTGTCAGTAGTCTGACATAGTGCATCAGCTCTCCCTATAACTCTTGAATGTTTGGATGGAAGAATATTCACATCCACAGAAATGTTTATTAGATATGTCTTAAAATTTAACATTTGAAAATTCCGTAGCTTGATAAAAAAAAGTTTTCTGTTTACAGTGATCTGATATATGCTGTGCTACTAAACAGTTAGGAAGGACATTGGCATTGTTTGTAATATAATGAATCCGTAAAGATCAAATTATAGTATTTTTCATAACATAGGGCATTAATAAAGATCAAATTACAGTATTGTTCATAATATAAGGCATCAGTTATCTATAGTATCAGCCTGGTCCTCAGTTTTGTTCATTTTGTATTGCATTAATTTTGGTGCATTAGACAATGTTTGACTGTTAATTATATTGTCCACTGATGATGGTATATCTACATAAGGTGTTCAGTGTTTATCCACCATGTTTATTAAATGCTCAGACTTGATTACATTTATATTCTAGATAAGCCAGTCACTGATAAAAATAGTTCAGTTTCTGATCAAAGTGATTGAAGAATAATACAGAGAATATATGAATCTATAGTCCAGTAGTTTAAATTGCAATAAAATATATCAAAATTTATAAATTTGAAGATATGGGGAAAATATATATACATTCTGTACATGTTTGATAAGATTAATAATTTGCATTCAGTTATCTATATGATTAAGTATAATATTTAAATAAGCCTGCTTCTTTAGTGTCCTGGAGAAGACCATGTGGTTTATATATGGTACTAAAAAAGGTTACATTATATGTATAGGTGCATCCAGGTATGTTAAAACAGGCATAAAAAGAACAAAACCAATAAACCGAACAAAGGTAAGACATTTCGTGAAAGACATCAAGAATGCACCAATCAAAGATGAGGGGCAGGGTGGTGTCCATGGCGATGATGGGTGTGGCATCTCTCCCAGGCTCCACTAGAGCGAAACTGTTTGCAGTGAATGATCCCTGACAAATTGTCAAGAGGGGACGCCAGTAAGAATTCAGTGTGTTGTATATGTGAGGAGGCCATCCCTTTTGCATTTTCACCTTCACACGACACTGCTATTTGTGCACTTTTTTGCTTGGATAGCCATAACAGTTGACACCCAGTGTGGGTTTGTCCAAGTTCTTGTGACACACCCTGTGAAAATGGCTGAATATAAAATGTGCTTATCTCAAATGTACATTCATGCATAGTCAATTCAGACTGCTGCTGCAGTGAAATTTACAGCAGATAAAAGAGCAGATATACATATTGTGTCGCAGACAATATCTGTACGTCTGAATGCAACAGTTGTGGGCATGCACTGGGCGTAGCTTGGAGTTCTGATTTTTCTGTAGCTGGCCTGGCCGTCTCCACGGTGATTAGAATAGATTTTATGGCAGTCTCCCAAGGGATGGAGGTAGGCTATTTATTAGTGTGTTTTGATGCAAATAATGATAAAATAACAGCATCACAGGAGATGCTGATAACTTGCTTTGTATAGGCATGTTGGGCATAATTGATAATTTGGATGATTGGCAGCTATATAACAGTTCTAAACACTTTAACCTGGACAGTAATACCTTGGCATCATTGGCAATAGATCAACCCTATTTCAACTGCAGTGAGGTTTTTAGCTCAGCTGACTATAAGTCATCTGAGCTATAGTCGTGGTCCATTGTCCGTCGTCCGTCCGTCTGTCCGTCCGTCCGTCCGTCCGTCCGTCCGTCCGTCCGTAGATGTGGCACGTTTTGAAACCGTAAGACCTAGGAATCCAAAATTCAGCATAATGTTAGATGTCCCCAAGATCTCCTACCAAGCCGAAAACTGGGTCTTTGCAACTTCGTTTCTTTGAGAAATTAAGGAAAAATTTTTTAATTTTTTATTAAAAACCTATTTTCACACTTCAGGACTGCCTAATATCAAAACCACTCATCTGTTTTGCGTCATATTTACCATAAATATTCCTCTCTATAGTTCCTATGTACATGCCAGAAATTATGTCTGTATTATATAATTTAAAAAAGTTATCGGCCCAAACATAATGCATTTTGTAAAAAATCAGGAAAGATATTTGATCACTTAACACAAAAAATGTTAAAGCTATGGACCTTTTTTCTGGTAATATAACTTTAATTAATCAAAATTAAATTGTATACCCAAAATTAGATGAAAATCTTTTAAATTTTTTAAAATATTAATAAAAATAAAAAATTGGTACCTTAAAGTACTGTGGATTTAATTTTCACAGCATGTTTTTGTTAGCATTTAAACTGTTAACACCAAAAATTTGAAACCAGTTGATCAAAAACTGTAGATTTTAATCAAGCTTTCAAGCACCATGTAACATATTGTTTACATCAAGCTAGTGTTATGCAGTTTGCAAGAGCTCAGCTCCCCAGCTTCAGCTCTAAGTTCCTTAAATTCGGCATACAGTTAGATGTCTCCAAAATCCCCTACCATGCCAAGAATTTGGTCACTAGGACTTAATACCTTCGAGATATTAATGAAAAACTTCATTTTTCCATTAAAAATCCATTGTTACACTTCAAGACTGCCTAATATCAAAACCACTGATCTGACTTTAATCATAAATAATATACATATTTTTCATTCTCTATGAACATGCCAGAATGATGTCAGTATTGCGTAATTGTTTTAAGTTATGGGCCCAAACATAATGCACTTTGTAAAAAATCAAGAAATATATTTACTCCCTTAACAAGGGGATTGCTGAAGCTAGAGATTTTTTTGTCAGGGATGTAACATTATTTAATCAAGATTCAATTGAATACCCAAAATTAGTTCAGGACAGAATTTTTCAAATTTTATAAGTTATTAGTATAAATATAAAATTAGTACCTTAAATTTTGCCCAACTGTGACCATGGCACGTTTGTTTCCCGTGAGCACTGTTGATATAATTTTCATATCATGCACACATAAGGATTTCAGCTTTTCAGTTTAGAAAGCTGAAAGAAATTGGCCAAAAATTGTAGCTTTTATTAATGTTTTTTATGAGACCCTGTCAGACTTTGGCTCTCTCCAGCCCCTCTTGAGTCACCTGTATGTTGACCTTGTTGACCTTTCATCAAATTATGCACGTTTGAGGCGAGGCATACACGGAATCCAGGCAGCTTATGGCCAGCCACAGTTGATCTAGGTGTCCAACCCAACTCATCTAGTAGTTTTAACCAACAACATAACAATAAACAAATTAATAAATTTTTATTGGTTTTTAATAACAAATTAAAGAAAAATAGAAAAGGAATTTGTTAGTTTATTATAACAGGAAATTAACTTGCAGTTACTGATGATATAAGAATCTTGTATCGATGGGTAGAATAACACATATTCCAAATAACACCATGCAGTCACCTATGGCATTTTTCAGTTCAATTTTAATGATAAAGAAGTAAATCATATTATTCATTACTAATCATTAGGGATCATATGAAGGAAATTAATGATAGACAAAGATGCAGTTGATAATATTAATCTAGATTCCTACTGTGTCTAGTGTGTACATTGATGTGAAATTAGTCCAAAATGAATTTTTTACAGTTATTTTTTAATATAAATAAAAGCCATAAAACCAGGTACTTATGATCATTATTTAAATGTGTGAATTTTGTATATTCTGGATTCTCAACATCATTGTTTGGTGAAAACCGAATTAATACCAGACATGGTGCGAATACTTTGTAATTGTATTTAAATACGAATATGATTATGTACTCCATTATAAAATTTCTTGCATAAAGAATGGGAATTCAGGTAAAAATGAAAGTATATGAATACTCGTGCCAATACTTTCAAAATGTATTCATGAATGCATTCATGAATATATTCTTTAATATTATTTTAATAATCATATCAGTTATATTTCATTTTTAAAAATCATATGATTCTCTTATTATTTTTAATAAAAATTATATTTGGGACAATATTTGTAATTTTTTTTAATAAATAGTTAAACTCTTATATTATATGTTCTGCTTATTAGTTATATGGCCAAGTCAAAATCTGTGTGACAATAGTACTCCATTTGTTAATAAAATAAATGAAATCAATCCTCTTCCCTGTCTCCAAAGGTACTATCAAAATTATACATAAGCTAAACAACAACAACTCATAATACAGCTTATAATACCACACAATACCAGCATGTGCCTCATTTCTAAATAATATATTTTTATCATATATAACAGCTGAGCGTCGTGACCCATAGGTCCCTTGTTCTGAAACTAAATTAGTAATTTTAAAGGAACAAAAAATGGCTGTTATGTTTTATGAACAGTAAATGCATAGTATATAATCAGTCCTGTAAACCGGCTGCTTTACAAGGATTTGAACTGCAGTCACTGTCATGTAGGGTCCGTATTCCACATGACCTACCAGCTCTTGAGAGTCGTGGATTTCAAGAACCTTGTGTCTTAATGATAATTAAAGAAGGAAAGTATTGGTTTTGAGAAATTACACAAATCTGTGTCCACATTCAATTAAACTTCAACATTACAGAAATTCTTAATGATAGATGCATGGAACAATGCTATAAATAAGCTTTAATGAATAAAGCTTATTTGAGCAAAGTTTGTATCAGTACGTTGAACAAAGAGATTAATATTAAACAAATAAACAGACCTGCTATGAATAACATAACCCTTGACAGAGGCAGTGGTGTACATTGCTTTAACAATTATAACTTATGAAATTAATGATCAGTATAATAATTGTAATTCAGATAACTGAATAATATTTAACATTTATAAAAATTTACATTTACCTCAATGTTATCATGTCGGCATAAATAATAGTTGTATATTTTGGGACAAGTATATTATAAATAGCACAGTCCCTTATCAGGAAAGAACTGTACAAAGAGTGTGATGCCACAGTGGGGGGGGGGGGGCACAACACCTGTTCAGGTGTGCTAAGTGTACTGTTGACTGAGAACTACCAGAGGGATTACTGCCGGGTGTGTTATTGATTTTAATTATCAAAAGGGTAGGTCAGATAAAATGTGGTTTGGCATTAGCTTCCTGTTTTACTTGTATTGATGCTGCTCTGGTTAACCATTTGATTTCATCTTTGTATTGATGCTGCTTTGGTCAACCATTTGATTTCATCTTTAGATGTATCAGATACCATGTTTCTAGATATATCATTATATTCACAAAGATCTTGTTGAGTGGAATTTCAGTTTTGTGTTATATCAGGGGCAAAGAGATGAGGGAGAGAGAGATTTCTTGTACATTCAATATATTTTATATTTTATTTTAATAGATTTAGGTTACCCACTTTATGGTATCTAATATCTGTTCAAATTACATATGCAAATTTGCAAAAGGTAAAATAATAGTTGCAATATTATCAGGGCATTTCCAAGTTTCCTGTATTTTGATATTGACTGTAACATGCATGCTGTATGAACATTTGAACAGCTGTCTGGTCTGCTATTGGTTGTTGTAGGACATTGAGTGAATGGTTATTGCAAGTAGAGCTGTCCTAAACACATCATGTATTACAGGACGACCTTTCTTTACAGCCACCTCTATATTACAGACACTGCCCTATTCCAGACATGTGAGGCACTCTCATGAAATATGGACTCATGTTCATGACATCTCAGATTGAACATCTCTGATATAGGTGTCTGTCTGTCCTGTCAGTAACCATGATATGGAGGTTCTACTTTATCAAGTTGTATAAATCATTAATGTGTCTCCAGTACTTAACTGCCTGTTCAGCTCTTTGGATACACTCCCCCTGGCATTTATATCTTTACATAGACATACTCTAAAACAAAATGTTATGATGCATGTCTTTCATCTATGGAGTGGTACATAGACAGGCACAGACTTTATGAATTAACCTTTTGTTGAAATTTGTTTTATGGCTTTGGAATTCCCAGTTCCATGTTAGTAACCAGCAAACTGATTTACAGATTATGATTTTTTTCATATTTTAACTGATACTTATAGCAGGCATATAAACATCTTGTAATGGGCAGATAATATTGAAAGTTGAAATATAGGTGAAGTCCACCTAATAAATTGGACATCAAGCTGTATTTATTGTATGTTTTTTGTCTGAAAAGACATTATGCACAAGGAATCATGTTAGGGTGTTTATTAATTTTTGCATTTTGCATCAAGCACAAAAAAATATAAATAATTTTTTATAATACTTTCTTGAATAAACAGAGAAATGTTAATGTCATCTGATTTTTTCCTTACAGAACATTGGTTTAGACCAGTACAGCATGGACAATGATTGGCTGGACCGGTTCTTTGAAGATGACCCTATACTGAACGATAAGATGATGTCAGAGGCCCTTCACCCTCCACAAGTTCGATCAGACCACAGTTACTCGCTCTCCAATGGAGAATCAGGCCGAGATTCACCTCTTAATCTCTGCAAAGCTGACATGGATAAAGGTATTGTTATTTTAAGTAAAACAGAAGCTTTTTTCCATGAAAAACTTTTTTTGTTTTTCATGTCTTTAGAAAACACAAACTGGAAAGAGCACCAAAACTAGCCCTATGCAATGAACCATTTGTAAACCAGTTCTGAGGTAATTATTTTTAATATGTTGGGTGATAAACTTCAATGAAACTGCCCATTAATATAACTTATTATAAATATGTAATGTTTATAATGGAATATTTACATCCTTATTTACAACAACTTGGTCTTTTTCCTCATTTATACACCAAATGTTCAGCCATGAGCCCATATGTTTTTAAAATTATCAGTGTATACCAATTCATGTGTGATAAATGAGGTCGCATACCTCAGTTATGTAGCTGTGGTTGACTGTGTGCTTCACCCTTATTCATTTAGGAGCTGTATGTAGATTCATGCATATTCACATACAAGTGGTATAATGGAAAAATATCAACATCAGTCACTTCAGAAGCCAGACATGAGGTTGATAATGATTATTATCCATTAGACTGATCACATTACACTTGTTTATGCCCAGGTCTGTGTGTTAGTGTATGTGTGGAGGGGGGGGGGCAGGGGATGACGGTGTATGGGGGGGGGGAGAAAGGCAGGAGGTGTGGGGTTGGTTGTTGGGTGTTTTCAAATACCAAGTGGTTCTTACAATGAAATTCAGGGTTTGATCATTCAAAAAACTCTACTTCACATAACTTGTGTTTGAAGTTGATTCCAAACTTGTATACAACTGGCATATACATCTGATAATTTGTTTTTCACGTTTTAAAGGATTCAAAACTAGAATCGGTCATATATGTGTCATATATGTGAACTATAGTGACTCTCAGTAGAGTGTATACCTCCATCAAGGGTATGTTTTGGCATTATCCTGCTAACTAGAAAAAAAAGACTTTAATGAATAGTGATATACTAACAACCTTAATGATGGTTATAATAACCTTAGTTGTTCACTCAAGTTTTTCTTGTGTATTTAGTTGATATGAATATTTTCTGTGAAGAGTTAAGGTCATCAGGCCAGAAACAAATGGCATTACAAAATTTAAAAGGAAGGTTACTTGGTTATGCAGCTGTGATGTCCAGTTGAACAAACAAACTGAGGTATACAAACTGACCTGTATTCAGTGTCCATGGACACTGTACTATAGTGTGCTTACAGTTACTCAGAGTTGTGAACCTTAAGCAAATATGACCTCATGTTTCTTAAAGGCCACTCATTTCTATTTCTGTGAGTTTAAAGGACACATGTGTATATCATTATAGTTTAAGGAGAGGATGGTGTGTGGAAAAGTGTGCAAGAGGTGTGATCTGAATGTAGGTAATGACCCATGGTTCACCGCTCCCAAGTACTGTCTAGACCAGAGACCTTCCATCTTAACTAGCTTCATGTACATGATATATAGATTTAAATTTCAAACTAGAATGCGACATGGTTTGGTGTAATTCTGCCAAGGCAAAACATGTCTAATGGGCCCACACTTATATCTGGATTTAAGCCAAAGTTTAATAGGGTCTCCCTTGGTTCATATCCTTAATATTTGCATAACCCTTCTAACAAACAAATTAACAAACATGAGTGAAAACAGAACCTCCTTAACATAGGAAACAAACAAAGCTGTCTGTTTATTACATATTTTAAAGAAAACTTAAAAAAAATGAATAGTATTTAAATAGGTCAGGAACATGCATGTGAAATTCATTAATATGAAGGTTGTGTAAGTGGACATGATATATTTGTCAGCTTTCATGCTTCGCTAATTAAATGGTAAATGGGATAAAATTTCAGACAAACATTGTTGTATGTTAATATGAAGTTGTCTTATAATATTTGAATATAATTTACTGAAAAAGGTCCTTTAAATTATAACTTGGTTCTCTTATACAAAATGTGTAAATACAGACCTGACAAAAATTGATAAGCATTCAGTATGCCTGTATAGATATAGCATTGAAACTTAATAATACAATGACAATAAACCAGAAATTAAGATATTCAAAATTAAGGTTATAAATATATATTTATCTCTGTCCACATGTGCAAACACATATAATTAGTATGTAACATCATATGTTCACTATTTGTGTTCTGTACTGGCAGGGATTGACCACATCCTGTTACTGGTATATTTTTAAGTTTATTTCATGACACTGGTGAGAGTTATATACTGTCAATATAAGCCTCCTGTTGTATCATTCTCCATTGTTCAGTTGGTGTTAGTGACCTTCTATAAGTATAACTTGGCCTGAGCTCTTCTCTTGTATGTGCTGTGTGTAATAGTTCAGTGGGTGCCTCTGAATATTCATGAGACTGGTATAGATATCACCAAGGAAAATGTGACATATGGAAATTACAACAGCTGTTTCAATTCCCTGTTAAATGACCTTCCCTCCTTCCTGCACGTGCATGGTCAAGCCTGTATATTTATCTATCTATTCTTTTATCTGTGTATCTGATTGTCTGTATATCTAACTCAATATCTGTCTGTCCATCCAAATAATTATTTACACTTAAAGTAAGATATGTTAACTAGAAAACTGCATTCTTAGAAATGCAAGCCACTACCATGTGGGGGGCTCCTTTTTGTGTTAGCATTCACAAATTCGGCCCATATTCCCTGGTTCATTCCTGCATAAGTGACTGTACATTTGTGAATATTCCTTGATGATGTTCCTGAATCCGAATCATGTGGCAGATCAAAACCTAAATCTAATCAATTCTTAGTTGGGCAATTCCCGAAACGCCCCTAAATTTCATGAGATTCTGTTTATGACTGCATGAGTAATGTTGTGAACAAACACAAATCCACAAACACTCATGAATGCATACTCTCCTGGCAGAAGGAATAAAGCAAGCATGGAAGTGACTTCATGCAGGGCACCTGCCTTTTAATTCACTTCTCAGAAATTTCCAGTAACATGCAGGTTGTGGCTGGAAGAGGTTGCCTGTGTATCTCGACTGTTCACAACTAATAATTACTTACTGATCCTGGGTGTTTAAGTGT
Organism: Sipunculus nudus; assembly: GCA_026874595.1. Lineage (NCBI taxonomy): Eukaryota > Metazoa > Annelida > Sipuncula > Golfingiida > Sipunculidae > Sipunculus > Sipunculus nudus. Next base: position 39,460,854 of record CM049311.1, read on the forward strand.
ACAGGTATTTAGTATAAGCTTAGCAGAGAAACTGTAAGTGTTGGGTGCTTTGTGTGAATGGGCGGGTCCCTGTGGGAACTGTTTAATGTTGTGAGGTCTGTATCTCGGTTTGTGTGTTTGCCAAGCTGACGCTACTTGACCTTAAAGATTTAAGGGTTTCATGTGGGCATGAACAGGCCTGCCTTTCCTAAACCTCTAATATAAAAATTTAAGGGTAGGGTTTCCATTGTACTCAGTAGCTACAAATTATAATAATAAGGGTGGGTGTAATTCCACCCTAGATTCACACTACGTGCTGTGCTCCTATAATCACTATACTTTTCTGTCTTTGAATAGTAGTGTACTTAAGGTGGCAACAATATAGTGTAGATTGTTTAGTGTTTAAAGGTTTATGTACTTAAGATGTTCTATTCACTTGAACCAGCACATGCAAACATTGTGACATAATTTGACCTCGGATCTTTATGCAACAGTCCAAGAATGTGAAGGAAAAAAAATTAATTTGGTACCATCTCTTCTCCAGTACTATAAATTCATCAACCATACCCAAGTTCCTCAATTATTATACCATTCTCACATGGCTGTCATCACATACCTGTGTCATATAGAATCTGAAAGTTGACTTTAACACTGTCTACATGCACCATGGCATGGTATATATAGAGAAATAATCAAATTTTCTCAAAAAAAATAATATTCACAAAAAATCATTTATGTGCTACTGTATGGTCACTCTGTGGTAGGGGCATATGTACACATGCAACATAAAGCTTATTCTTATATGAAACATAAAGTAAAATACTAATATCAATGTAATGGATTTATAAAGCATCAGAGAAAACACTCATCATCATGTATACCTGAGATAACACTAATTAGAAATAGATTAACATTTTTCTTAACTGGATTTTTTTACAAAGAAAAAGAAAAAGAATCTTAACAATTTACAGGTATGTTGTCCTTGAAGTAAAAAAATTCAAATTGTGAAAGATGCAGGTACAGGTTACAGATGAGTTGTGCTCTGGAGATGGTTGTTAGACAAAAGGGGCAGCCTTCACAGTCTGTTTAACAAACGGAATTCTCGTGCTTCTGTATATCAGCACAAATGGCATGTACAAATACCAGAAACTGATCACACTGAAACAGGTTTTTCTTTACATTATCAGAAATAGCTTGATAATGCTGGTGAAACACAATGTACACATGTGTATTCATATACAATAGTAAACTTTATGAAAACCAGAACTATTGATATTGAAAAATTATACCAACAATTGCACAGGGTCACAGTGTCTATCCACACACGATGTTTACATAAACATATTATATTGCCGGCATTTTTTTATTTATCTAGCTAGAACTAATAGCAGGAGAAATTACACATATTATTGCATAGATTTGTTACTTCAGGGAAATGTTATAGTATTTGAATTTAAAGCAGAGGCCAGGACCAAATTTTGGTAACTTCTGTGATTCACAATGAAATAATCGGTGCTTTATTCATCACGTTGGTTCAGTGGAATAAAGGAAAGTAGAGGAGTAGTTATTGTGTGTAGTTTGTGTACACAACAGATACCAAGACATAATATTTAGGATTTAATGACAGCATAAAGACACAATGGGACTGGTAACAATAGCTATGATTTCTACTTAAAGCTATTGTGAGTGGACATTTTGATATTTGTATATGTTTAAACTGGTTAACAAATTACATGAATGGATGTTAATGGTTTGCACCTGTGGTGATGTCGGTCACAAAAAAGTGCTTTTTTTTTAGAAGTTTAAATAAGTGCTCCTGTACTGTAGTTTCATGCAGCTTGTATATACTAGAAAAATGTAGACAAAAAGGCAGAGAATGCACAAATAATAAAATCTTTGTTTCTCTCTCATATGCATGCACAGTGACACTAATCATAGACATCCTTCATAAATCATAAACATCTTTCCTCAATCTTTCACTTTAATGTTCTGCTGTTGAATTTGTATATACCGGTACTATCACACATGAAATCCTGACCTTTATTAATACACACTAATCTACATAACAAGTAATCCCAGTAATTGTAAAATCATAGAAGTTCATCAGTTTGTGTAATAAAGTAACATTTTAGTTAATATTGCTTAATGTTGACTGTGGTAGAAGGCCCTTGTTAAAGCTTTCTAACCCAGTCATGGTACTTATACTCCCAGTGATTTATTCTTAATTAATACATACAGTATGTGGGTTCAGTCTGTTACAGATATTGGAATATGATCTGGCTGATATGTGTAAGTGAAATATATCTGTATTTAAAGGTAAAGGTGAAAAGGGAAAGGTAAGGGTTTATAGTCTGATATCACTGATGTTGTCAGTCTCATCTGACTTTATACCGTGCCTTCCTGGTCTTTCGGGCCTGTTCATTCTTGTAGCTTTTCTCAGCTCCCTTGGGAGCAGACAACCCAAGCTGCCATATCAGGCGCTAGAAGGTTATTATTTCTTCATTTGACTTCCTCCCATGATCAGAACCCATTCACTCCTGGGCTGAGAGAGCGCACATTTGTGATAAAGACTTTGCCTAGGAGTCTTAGCGCAGACAGCAATCAGAACTGGACTCAAAACCCACGAGCTTTGTCACAAGTCCTGTGCTCTATCCATTACACCATCTCGCTCCAAATAAACCTCAAAATGTAGGTGAGACAGAAAATCAGCATCTACTATACAAAGCATACTTGAAATGCCTATATACATAAGTAAAGCCTTTGATACTGCACACAACTCATTTAACTTTCACAGAAAAAGATAGGGTTAAAACTGTTCAACAGGCAGGATTTGTAGATTAAAATGACATCAGGTTTATATATTATATATTGTGTATTTTGAAGCACTGATGCCTACAGAGGAGACTAAATGTGTAACAAAAACTGAATCAGCAGCTGTAAAGTGTGAATCTGTTAACTTAACATATGCTATGACACTAGTTCCACGTCACAGGTTCCATGATGTCTGTTTATGAGAGCTGATGACTCATTTATTGGTTATACACACATGATCTAATGTCAGCCTTGACCCTGCGTACATCTTCTTTACTCTCACTCGTGTTGTAACAAATTGCTTTGTTGCATCATACAGCTAGCTATAGGCTTGTTGAGACAAAGTGATCGGTAACGGACAGTGCTTCGACATACACAGTAACCAAAAAGAAATATTGTTGGATCTTTCCTAAACTTGACATCCTTAATAAGTGCTGACTCTTGTGAGAAATTGAGGATCATTAATCACAGGTCATGCATGGTTACTGCTAAGGTTGACAGGTCAAAAGTCATAGGCCAAGAACAGGTACAAAGGTCTTAGATTATAGGTCAAGCACTAGAACACTAAATCACTGACTTGCGTAATCTAGTTGTGGAAAAGAGTGAGAGACTATTCAGTCATTATTATTTTTAACATTTGCTCCAACATTCACTCCTCCATAATGGGCCGCTCAACATACTTGATCACCCTTTTCAACGTCATAGGCCTACATGCATCAAACTTTGTAATTTTGGACCCATCTGTGGAAGTTTAATTAATAGGTCCCTAATACTTTGGAACATTGAGAAACACTCAATTTACACTTGAATGTCATATGCATGAATTTTTATGTATTTATGGGTATGTTTTGACTTCAAAATGGCTGTTTAGCTTGTAAATCATATATAGAAATATGTTATGTGAAGTATTTTATCTCAGCATCTAGGCTACTTATAAAGTCTGTCAGTGCTGTAAATCTGTTTTTCTATTTTTAACCAAGTGTAGGCAAAGTGATGCTAAGGCTTGCATGTCCTCCAGTGTCAATCAAACAGATAAACGTGAACCCTCAGCATGGATTCAGACTGAGTTAATCCAGTATTTGCATTTGAAATATGTTAAAGGTCACAGGGATTGTCAGAACACCTGACTGTATGACCTGGTAGAGTTCCTGTATTGATGGGATAAAAAATGTAAGGAGTCTGGACAGTGGTATTATGTTCTCTCTGTATCAAACATTAGCATGTGGTGTGTATATATATATATATATATATATATATATATATATATATATATATATATATATATATATATATATATATATATATATATATATATATATATATATATATATATATATATATATATATAATCATTGTGATTAACACCTCACATACATGACCAGTTTGGCTGGTCCAGCAGGTGTTCATGTGAGCAGGAGGTGTTTATGATGATTAACATAGTTTTAGGGGGGGGGTGGTCCTCACAACAGAATGGTCTTTAGGCTAGATTTCACTGTATTATAATATTTATATATTATGAAAATAAAATGTTTCCTTGCCTTTTTGCCTTCTTTCATTACTGTAATATAGCTTGAATATTTCTTTGCAGAACTGGATTTGGAATTTCTGACAACGGCAGTAACACAGGCACCAAACATGACAGCACCGTCAGTAACACAGCCGTCAACACCGTCAGTCTCCTCCTCACCAGTCCCAGGGCAGAGTCTCTTAATTAAACGAGAACCAGTTATGCACACTGACACAGCAACTGCCAATTTAACCATGACAACACAGGTGCCATGCACTAGTGCCACCACCAGCAATTTGGTAAAACAGCCAACAATAATTCTAACCACACAGGCACCAGTTCAACACACAGTGGGACGGCAAGAACGTCTTGTACTGCCAAAGGTCAATATAAAAGTCGAGCCTACAGACAGTGCAGATGAAACAAGTAAGTGTACTCCCAGGAGAGAGCAAATGCTTCCTCCAAGACTGTTCTGTCCAAGGTGAAGATAAAATTTTAAAAAATTATATTTTGGGATTTAAAACTAGATTACTGGCACAGTACCCACTTGCCCTGCAAAAAAATCTTGTGAACTCTTTGGTTTTGGTAATTTTTGGTTGTGAAATAATATGAGAGGTAACAAGGAATAGGGATAAATTATTCAGGGATAACAAGTTTTCCATAATTCTGTGCTTTACTAATAAATGGACAAATAATTTTAAACAGCCATATATTTCTAAATTATAATAAAAGTCAAATAAAGATTATGTGGTTGAATAATGAATGAGCTGAAAAAAAGATAGTTCATTATTTCCAAAATGCAAGTCAACCACAAGCTTGTTTCCTTGAATAATTTATGGGCTGAATTACAATTATTATTGCTTAAAAAAATATATCATGAGTCAATTCAGACCTGTCTCTTGCATAATTAAGGACAGAAAAATACTAAGTCATGTACTTCAAAATTATATTTAAGGTCAAATCAAGCTTGTGTTAAAATTGATGTATTTTATGTTCAGGAAAAAATCATTAAATAATGTTTACATATGGCTGTTCACAGACTGTCTGTTACAGAGAGGTATCACCTTGTTTCATCTCTCTGCCCGTCACCCCTCATTTCATCCCACACCCTGACTGCTCCACTAGTGAACCATGACTCACACCGTATAAAGAGGAGGGTACCCCTGTCCTTGTATGGGACTCGAAGCTTTTGTAAAAGAAGTGCTTTGGTTATATATCAGGAGCAGTTGCTCTCCTTTTGGCAACTTGTTATGAAATCATGTAGTGTTGTGTCTACATTGTTTTGCGGGCAAAAGGTATTTTTTTCCTGAGGGTCAAGGTAATTTTTCCATTTCAGGTATCAAAGGCTTCACTGCTCCCAGTGCTGTCTTTCAGTGACCATGAGGGAGGGGGGGGAGCAATTAAGTTTATTGTGTAATGCGCACATGGCTGAAATCTGTGCCTGATAATCCTGCAGAGATTGTTAAAGGTGATTTACTGTAAGCTTTTTATTTGCTTACTTAAGCAAAGACAGTTACAGAGAGCTGCACATATTATGTGTGGCATAACGGTAGATACGCAAGTCATAGAAAGTTGCAAAGAATGTTTTACCTTGGATGGGAAACAACAAAATGGTTGAGGCATTGACTTTTAAGCTAAAGATCCTAATTTAACCCCCACAAAACCTAAGTCATACCAAGCCATTTAATTAGTGCCTTAGGTCACAAAGAACACCACAGTTCATAATTTATATTGTATCAGTATATACCAAGTCAAGGGTACATCATGCATGCTGGTGACTGCCTTTATTAAAAAATTGTTCTATTTGGCTAATTCCGTGTTTATGGTGGAGCTGTGGAGAAAATGGTTTTTAGCATTTCCATGTAGAACTCATGAAGGTTCTTTAATTAGGTATTATATTGTATGTGAGTGAACTTCCAGGCCAGCTCAGGGGGGACTTGAGTAAAACTACAGATGCTCTTCCAATAAGCTACCACACCAGACTGCTGCCTGAGAAAGATGATATGCTCTGGAATAACAGTCACCAAATTATTCTAGAAATGTTTTCTGCTTCAAGGAACCAATTTAAGAACTGACCTCTTTAAATCTGATGGATTTCACTCAGAAGAAAAAAGCTTTTTCTTCACCTACTTAATAAATGGACTGGCTCTGCTCATAGTGCTTTCATAAAGTGGTTTCCCTTGGTCACATTTTCAGAAGTGAATATGAACAAAATACATTAACAGCTAGAAACCTGCTTTCTAAGGAATGCAAACCTCTGCGATGTTCACTTATTCAGCAGATATTAACAGGTTCATTTGTGCAAAAGTGACCGAACATTTGTGAATATTCTTGATGATATTCTTGAATCCAGGTCATGTCCTGGATTTATACCAAAGTCTAATCATTGCTTCTTTTGCAAATTCCCGAAATGCCCTGAAAATTTCATGATATTCTATTCATGAGTTGTTTTGCCAACAAACACACCAACATACACACAGACACATGAATGGGGATGAACACGTACCCTCCTGGTGGAGAGAATGAGACTTGCTGAAGTCAAATACAACCCATATGCTGAAGCAAGCCTGCAAGACCTCGTAAGGTCTTACAAATTATATATCCAAGTAAACTTCTGTTTGTGTGGATGATCTGATGGAAGTCCAACTTTTGTGTTGGGTCCTTGTATAGTTTAACATAATGTCAAAACATTGAGAGAAAGCAAGTAGGCATTCATACAGTATCTGTCTGAATGTGGTGCATAAAATGAAGGCTTTTATGTGTCTGTGCATATATGCCATTGATAATCATATTGAGAACAATGGTGGCCTTTAGTGCTACACAGGACCTTGATAAAGGTTGTGTGATTTCAAAAAGATATGCAATATAACTGGGTATTGTTAAATTAAATCAGTACAATACAACTGTCATTATACCTATGGTGCAGTCTTTTTAAAAGTGTGTGTGTATATAGAGCCTTTTGAGCTCCTCTAGTGAGAGAACTGTCAGAGTGCAGCAACAGGCTGTTAGATACGTCTGATATTTGATAAGGCTGTCAGTAATAGCAGCAAACAAGAAACATGTGCCTGAGACAAGTTATGATGACTTCTTAGTGTAGCTAGCTCCTCCGCCACTATAGGACATGTGTAACAAAATCAGAACAATACAGAAGCAATGCATTTTCTCCTGTGCTTCTGGTGTGCTGTGATGATCAGTGGGTGTCTAGACTGAGAAAATTTGATATAGCCAGTATGTCTTGTCATTGATAAAAACATCTCCGCTGTGCATAGTGTTGAAAACAGAAGTGGAAGTTGTGGCTGGAAGATAAAATATGGCTCTTCAGGCTGTCTGATGGAAGTTTTTTTAATGCAAAGCATTGTGGGTAGGGTGGTGGAATCTGTGGCCAGAGCGCTAATTGATATCCTGTTGAAGGATCATTAGTTTCAGTGATGATTTAAATCTCAGTGTATTGTTGTAAAACATAATATGAGCCTTTATTTTGGCTTATACATGTGAAACAAACCTGTACTGTTAGTAATAAACCAATATTGATCACTATAATTAGGAAAGGATACCACTCTGAATGGATAAATAAGTTATATGAAGACTGATTTTCCCACCAACAGGTTATCTCTGGATAATAGAATTTTTACCAAGATCTGATAGAACTTTAAAATCAGTCTGTAGCATAAGATCATGTAATACATCCAGAAGGCTGGTAAAAGCTGTAATTCTATTATAGACAAAAAGCTCTCTGGTGTAACAAAATATGTGTTGGTCTTATGCATGGGAATGTGATATTTAAATCATGTGCAGGTGGATTACAGTATTTTGTTCCAATTCATGCAGTTGTTTACCCTTTTAAATGAAAATTAGCCATTTGTTTGGAGTTTTAAGACCTGCTTGTATCATGTATGATCTTTAGGAGTTTGCTCTGTGTTTGCTCTAGCATCTCTGACCCTTCTTTAGTTTCTTGGAATTATCTTCATTACATGACCAAGCAACCAGGATGTTACATTGAAACATTATATATGTCACTAGTTCAAGCATACACCTTGCATATTAGACATTTCAGACATCTGGTTCAACCCTGTCTGTAAAATCAGTATTAAAATGCAGATGACTGAAACCAAAATTGTTGTCAGTGCCATAATACTCCAGTTTACTAAACACACATACAGTTAACCGACTTTTTTTCTTTCAAGCAATATTGCATCTGAAAAAAAAAGTATTGATGATGGTACACTTCTGTGCACATATGGCATCCTTTGCTTGTTCTGCACTGGCATTGTTCAATATGGTAGGACTGTGTTACAAAAAGCTATCATTGATTCTGTTGATGTATGTGCATGTGTGGGTGAGCATTTATGAGATGTGTGCAGGTGATACTATAATGTGAGGTACTATACTGTGTGAGACACACTAATATGTGTTTCTGTGTGATTGTGCAGAGTTTATTGGTAGGGGTGCTTATTAAGGTTTAACTACCGGTAGTTGATTCAGGTCTTGTACTCATGCTTTGCAAAAACATTACAAATTCTTAACATTACATTTGATTTAGTTCCAACCAGTAAACATCATTATCTAGAAAACCTGGTGGGCTTTCATGTTAATTGCCCTAAGGCAACACCAGATGATGTCCATGTTGGCCATGGCAGGCCAGAAAGAACTTTACATAATCGCCATTATAGGTCAACGTCTGCTGAGCTACTCAGTGTAACCAAAGATGCCAGCCTAACAGCAGCTGAGCTGCCAGCATAAGAAAGAAAATGAACCTTTCAACAATCCTTGAAAATCTAGGTCATAGACTCAAAATCTTGAAGTTTATAGCTTTCTAGGTAATGTATGTGACTAGGAATCCTCTCGGTCCTGTACGAGACGAGGAATCCTCCAGTGAGTGTAAAAACCATACATACTGATGTCGTAATGGTTAGTTTTTGAAAGGCAAAAGTTGCATACAAGAACCTACAGTTAACCTGCTACTGTAAAAAATGTTTTGTCTAACTTTGTGTAACAAATATGACCGTACAATTTGTTCTTAATATAAGGTTAGTCTTCTTATGAGATTGACAAAAAGGTTAATCTCTGGAATTACATATATTTACTGATTATTGTTCCAGTTTTTCAACACCTTTCACTGTTGTTTACAACATAAATAAAATAAGGATCTCATTGGAAACCTGACCTATTATCATTGTTATATTTCTATAATACATTATCATAAAGCATGATTTCATTAATTTGAAATTGTGTAGTGGTACCAGTTTTGAAGATATAGGTCAAGGTCATCCACTTTTTATACTTAAGTGATTACACATCAGGTGTAGGCTGGCTGACCCCAGGGTTACCATGTATTTAAATTTCATGGCCTGTAATGTTATCATGATTAGACATTTTTACTCAGACTTACTGCTCTAATGTGTTGACAGAATGTCAGATATCTAAATAATCATTTATGTTTTCTACACAAGATTAAAAAAGAACAGACACAGACTTTATAGATTCTATGAAAGTGATTGTACTTGTTTTGCACATAAAACCAGGTTCAAGATTCCGTTAGAATCGTTCTTCTTATAGGTATACAAAATATCCTACCTGATATGGTGCGGCTGTCAAACAAAAATATAGAAAATGTTTATTTTGTCAAGATGAAATAATTAACTATCACCATTGTTATCCTTCATTCATCATACTTAAGTTTGCATATTATGAAATATATTTGAAACAAGAAAAAAAAAATATAACAAGAAGAAGAAAATGAAATGTGTAGAACAAGGCCGATAAATTCAAATGAGACTGATATGAGAAAGAATATTTCGATATAAACAAGAAGAATAGGGAGAAATATTAATGATTACCTTTGGATAATTAATTTCACAGCTTGATTTTCACTTAAGGTCTACAGATTTGTATAACGGATTAAAACTGAAAGCAGTAATCATGAGAAAACTTCTGTTTACTGTCTGGGAAGCTAGCCTAATGTCACACTTTGTTTGCCAAGAAAAAAGTTTGAGATGATGCTGTGAGGACAATCAGCTTGGGCTGAAGATGTGATGGAGATGGGAGTGGACCCTGTTGTTATGGAGATTCGAGTGGTTCCTGTTTCACAGACATTTCCTTTGCTCTGGTGACTGGATGCAACACAAAAGGCCAGACACCATAAGTAGACAATCTGTACTATAAAAAAACACACCACTCAGAAGAAATGGTGTGTGCTGTGTGGTATCACACATGAGTCCAAATACAAGATCAGACATATTTAGTTTGTTAATAATTTGATATGTGCTTAATCTAGTGTATATTTGGCTAAATATGTATTAACCCTTATTGTTAAAGTCTATAGTAGACAACTTAATCTACTTTTTATTCACTCACCTGATTTATGGATACTGAGGTGCTTGATAATTAATCCAAACATAATGATGTCTTTAATTGCCTTCAGTAGACAACTAAATCCTCTTTTTGTTACATGGTCTTTCAAAGATACTGTAGATCCTGAATAACTGCACTGAATCCAAGTCACCCTGAGAGCGATGTTGCTGGTTCAGCCCAAAACACCTGTGGTAGCCTTTTGTTGGGTCTTGATAAAAACTAAGATAAATTCTGTCTGGAGTTTAAAGCTGAGAGCAAATTTATAATGTTACAATATACTGATAATTACATCATGATCAGCACATCTTTTGCATCTGAGTTCAATTTGTTAAATTTAAAAAAAAAATGTATATTTGATCAAATTAGCGCAAGGTGAACAAGTTTTTTGTTACTGATGAGTGTATCTACATAATAAGCATTCGTTCATTTACCAGTTGTCATAACAAGAGTAGTGGGAAAGGCATTCACTGGAGTGGTTACCTCTGCCAAGGCAAAATACTCATTTTACCTGAATGGCCATTTTATCTGGGTCTGCGCATAAAAATTCAATTGTTCCTTCATGAGCCCATGACTCAAATCTAAGTGTTTCATGGGAATGGTCTAGTGCCAACAGACAAATGAACAAACCAACACAAATGAAAACAAAAACATAACCTCCTCAGTGTGGCTGAAAACCTGTTATAAACCCTAGCTGCATGGACATGGCTGTTATTTAATAAATGATACATGTCATTCATAATATACTTATATAGTACATACAAATGGCTTGTGTCGTGAGGTAGTATGAGTAGACACTTAGTGATGGCTGACTGATATGTCAGGGTAGTCATAGCTGTTATCAGCACCAGCACCAACACAGTCCAGCTTGTACTAATGCAGTGCTGCAGCAGATAGACAGATTTCCCACTGTCTGAGCAGCCAGACACCTAGACCCAGTGACCTTAATGTGACCTCATCTGGTTCTCATTTGGATTGGGGGTCTGTATGGTAGCTGGGTCATGTGACCAACAGACATAATACAAACCCCCACACATAACAGCCATACCTCAGACAACTTGCTGCACATCAAAGAACTATTAGTTTATTGTGGATCTTCTATGTATTTGTCTGTTATTAAGGAAACATATTACAACAACAACTGTCCAGTGTCCCTGCAGAGCTTTTGAGTTAAGTTTAAAACACCAGAGGTACTATATGTTGCGAATAAGTGAATGTGGAGTTTTTCTTCCTTTACTAAAAAATAAGAAAGTGCCAGATTTGGTAAAACAGAAAGTCTGTTATCATTTTCATTTTTGCAAGTTTTATAAGTAACATTTTTAAGACTCTTTAATATAAGGTACAGGATAAATTATACAAGTTTATAAAAATCCTTCAAATTTAAATGAGACAATCTTTGGAAATTTGTTATATATATATTCAAGGCCCTGGAAATGTTTTCTTGTGCTGATTTACTTACAATTCTTTATAAGACTTTGAAATTTACACCAACAGCTGACCATGATAGACCAGGAACAGCAAGGTATGATGTAACCTGTAAATAATGATCTCTTATTTTTTTACAAAAATGATGAATTAAAAAGAAAAAAACAGATATCAGACCGCTGAAGGGGTATTTAAGGAGGCTGGGTAAAACTGAGCAGAGAAAAAGATCAAAATTTATTTCCTTTGTTTATCCTTAAAAAAGACCTTTCGAAGGAAATTAAAAGAACAACTGGGAACCCTGAAATATACAGGATGCTTCCCAGTTGAGTAGACAGCACCAAACAGAGACTTTGGAGTTTGGACCTAGCCTTTTAAAAAAAGACCAAGGGACAAATATTCTTATGTCCTTAGAATTTAAAAAGATCATTATCCCCCAAGGAAGTTCAGCATCCCTGTGAAGGAAACAACTAAAAGCTATGTTCTCAGTCTTTAACAGAACATCACAGGAATAAGATTTCTTTTATCGCTAAGTTCTAAACAGATCATTAGTGCTGAGGAGATGTGTATGGCATTCCCATGAGAGAAATCCAGTAGTGTCTGCAGCACCAGATGCTGGGGTGTGTGTCTGATAATAGGCTGATACAGCCAGGGTACTGTTAGGGTAAGTTACTGTGGGTGCACAGTGCTGGGTCTGTCCTTCTCTAATGACCAGGCTGTCTTTATACCAGGCAGGCCAGCTCACTAACAAGGCTCTGTTATCATGACAAGTATCAGCTGGAGGCTTGTCAACATCACATTACAGGTACCCACAGCAGTAGCTCAGTACAGGGGCTGCTATCTCCCAGCTGGACTGCCTGCAGAAGGTCACTAATGGGGCCAGCACTGGGATAGCAGTTCAACATGATCATGTTGCTGTCAAGCTGTTCTGTACAGACCATGTATCAAGGGGTGAATGACCTGATGTTGGGGAGGTACACGCCCCCCTTCACAACCACAAACTTGCATGTCTGGGGGACAGTCAACCAAGGAATGATAGCTGGGTGAACCTGGGCCTTTTTCTAGGGTATATCTGTTGTCTAGATAACATTCACACAGGCAATGTCTGCCTGGGGAATAAATAATCTGGAGAATATGGTGTTTTGGAATGTTCTAGTTGGTATGGCACAATATACTCACAACTAATGATCTTTGGAACATTAGTATTTATCTTGTGAGCATTGGTGAGGTTCATCTCAGGAAGATAAACCCAGGGAATATTATTACTGTCAAAAGAGTATGGATCTAGGGCACTTAAGTACAGAATTGTAAAAACTCCCATAGAAATAATAAAATGCTTTGGGGATTATTAAACAAGATGGATATTGGTCTTAAGATACATTCCTCCAGGGGATATTGCAGTAGAGAACATTCATCCCCAGGAATAATGGCCTGAGGTACATTGCTTCAGGGAATTATGCAAGGGGTCACATATTGGTTTGCTTAATTTTACTAACAGAGGACTGTTCTTAAGAAAATAGTTTTTACTTGTATAAGTTCCTAATAAAGCAAACTACAGTTAAGGTAATATAAGCAGCACTGTTTTCTGTATGGTTATGGACATAATTTCACAACAATAAGGCTTACACTAATATTATCAGTCTGATAATAATAATACTGCATGCACCACTGAGGTCATTATAGGACTGAAGGCATTGTATCACTGAAAAGCTATGCCTCATTGTTCCTAACAGTTGGTCTTTTTTTGTCACCAGGTGCATCTGGTTTTTATGGAAACCACTGTCTTCCCTCTCTGCCCATCTGCTCACTCCTCCCCTTCCTTGTGGTTTCCTGTTTGGGAAGAGATATCTTTTTCACTGGCAGCATAAACACACCTTAGTGAAAGCCAGTGTAAATTTTTGTTGATAAAATTTTTGGTTTGTACTTATTATTTGTAGGTAATCTAAATATCAGTTCAAGGAATCATAATTTCTTTGATTTTTATTGTATAAAAATGGTTTTTAGCTCAGCTGACTTTCAGTCATGCTGGGCTATAGCGATGGGTCTTTGTCCGTCGTCCTTCCGTCTGTCCGTCAGGCCGTCCGGCTGTTAGCAGGGCACAAATCATAACTGTTGGGGCTAGGGCCATGAACCCTATGCAGTCTTAGAGGTTCTAAAAAGATCTCCTTGCAAACCTGAAATTAGGTCACTGCGACCTATATTCTCGAAGTTATGGGGTGTGTTTGCACCCCCCAAAAATAATTCTTTAAGCCAAAATTTTCATCCCAAACCTTCCATCTTTCACATACAGCTCACCTACCAACAGGAGAAGAACCATAATTATTTTGAGGTCACAAGGTCAAAGGTAAAGGTCACAGAACCAACTTCTTTGAAAAGCCTGTGGATGCATTTTAAGCCAAACCTTTCATCCCAATTCTTTGATCTTTCACATATTGCTCACCTACTAAGTGGGAGAAGAATCCTATAGATGTTGAGGTCACAAGGTCAAAGGTCAGGGTCACAGGACCCCCTTCTTTGAAAAGGTTGTGGACGTATTTCAAGCTAGACCTTTCATTCCAAACCTTTCAGCACTGATATCGCTTCTCTGCCAACAGGGGAAAAGGTCAAGTTCACAGCACCCTCTTCTTGCGTGGAGTCATTTTCAGGCAAACTTTTCAATCTATACTTTCCATCTGTCATATATGGCTTACCTACCAATAGGGGAGAAGCCTTTTGATATTGAGTTCAAAAGGTCAAAGGTCAATGTCACAATATTGTTCTAAATGCTTGTGAACATATTTCAAGTGAAACTGTTCAACCCAAACCTTCAGTCTTTCACATATGCCACATCTATGCATCACTCATTGTGATTCAGACTTCATATTTATAGGTCTTTTTGCATGAGGAAATAACTAATTGTATCCACCAAAACAAGAGTTTTGCGGATACTATGTTTTCAGCTACACACCGCCGCCGCGGCCGCCGCGTAGGTGTCCGGAGAACTCCTCCGTAACCGCTGGGCGGAATTTTACGAAACCCTGGATAATGTTCGGGTCACATGTGAACTGCTGCGCCCCGATTTTTTTTTTACCTCTGACCTTTCCTCTGCGCTCTGCGTCTGTTTGTGCGTCTGTTTCCACACATAAACCCACATATCTCGGGAACCGTTTGACGGATCAGGAAAATTTTTTTTGTACAAATGTAGCCCTTGGAGAGCTTTATAACCTACACAAAAAATGGTGGCACCACCTGAAACCATGTTTGCAAAGTGTCCATCTGTTCGTCTGCCTTGGGTTAAAATCACTCATATCTCTGCAGTGATTTGAGTAATTCACCTGAAATTTGGCATGCGTATACATCCTGGATAGCTTTTCTGATTTTATGACAGGTGGCGCCACCTACATTCACGTTTACGCTGCAGACATCCAAGCTCATATCTCGGGAACTGTTTGACCGATTGGGCCAAAATTTTGCATGTGTATAGATGGTGGTGCCACCTACAGCCATTTTTGCAAAGCTCCTGTCTGTTTGTCTGCCATGGGATAAAATCGCTCATATCTCGGCAGTGGTTTGACATATCTGCCTAAAATTTTGCAGGTTTATACATCCCCGACACCTTTCTTGATTTTATGACAGGTGGCGCAACCTGCATTCTAGTTTATGCAGCAGACATCCAAGCTCATATCTTGGGAACAGTTTGACCGATTGGGCCAAAGTTTTGCATGTGTATAGTTCTCACATAGCTCTTTATCATACGCAAAACTGGTGGAGCCACCTTCAACCATTTTTGCACAGCGTCCAACTGTTTGTCTGCCACGGGCTAAAATCACTCATAAACATATAGTGGTTTGACTTATCTGCCTCAAATTTTGCATATGTATACAACTTGGACGGCTTTCTGGATTTTGTGGTAGGTGGTGCAACCTACATACACCATTTGGCTGCAGACATCCATGCTAATATGCAACACTTCACTCTATTTCCCCTTGCCACTCTATCCATGCCTCACTTCACCCGTTCCACTCTGATTTAGGCGGATACACGTAGTTGCTTGTCGACTACCTGTATTCTAGTTGATTTTGAGGTCAGCTGGTCAGTAGGTTAAAGGTTGCAGGTCTTAAGTTATTCACTCATTGGTTGCCAAGTAATTACACCCGGCCAGATGTAATTGGTTAGTAGTTACCCATCATTTAGAAAGAATCCAGTTGATATGTGGGCAAAAGGCCAAGGTCATAGGTCAGGTCAACTTATTTTGTAGACCATCTCTATTTTTCTTGTATATATAAGCTTGCACTCCAGCTGGTACATCTCACCGTGTGGCTGTTATTGTGAGTGACACTGGTGTTATATGACTCAATTTTGTATCAGGCTATTAAGTGATAAGGCTGAGTGATAAGTACCTGGTTACTGCATAACAAAACACTGTTGTTGGAATACTTCAGCCAGGAATTAACACTATGAGAGTATAGTATTAAGGTTTAGCTACTGATTTATTAGATGATGGGAACATTTTGCAGTTTATTTTATGGAATCATAGCAATAAACATAGTTTCCTAGATATCTGAATATTTTTATATAAATCACCACATATAAAAGCAAGTGTTTGTTCTCATAATATGTGGATGTGTACTTGATTTAGGATGGCTTTATTTTATTACAAGACTCTTAGTCATGCTTTCTGCATTTCTTTTCTTTCAGGTTTTGCAGTTTACCAACCCTGCTGACCCCATTGAAAAGCAGAGTGATAATAAAAAATATTGGACCTACACTTTTACATTTGCATATCTATAAATCTGATATGAGCGCCTGAACATGCCTTTTGAATTGTTTTGGACATTCATTACTGTAACATCATTTGGAGAATTTGCCCCAAGTTTGGTCTCTTATTGGAGGATGTGTGATATCAAATGTCAGACTTGTCAGAAATCCATTTTGTCTGCCAGTTGGCCACCTTAGAAATCCTTTTTTCAGTGCAGTTTCAGTAATTTTCCTTCAATTTTTGGTCCGATTTAGAGAATGGTTATCTGATTTCAGACCTGTCAGAAGTCCAAAATGGCCACCAGGCAACCATCTTTAAATTACTTTTAATTATATTATCTCAAGAACTGTTATAGTGAAGGCAGTCAGATGTATATTAATGTAATCTTGCAAAGGATTGGGTCAAATATTTCTTAATAAATATTATCATCATATATGAAAGTGCAGTACAGTTGGCTTGTATTGAATAAAAATTCATACAGAAGCACCTGTTTCTCAATAATTCTTGCATGGATTTCCTTGATTTTTTGCTATATATTTTGTTCTTATATTTGCCCTTTGTGGTGTTCCTTTTGAGACTGACAGGTATCAAGTAAGCTATGGGAATAGTTCTGGATACCTTACGATCATACATTTTCTTCAGACCATCAATTCACTGTGTTTTAACCAGACATAGGTGATATATATTTCTGTTGTCGTAGAAAATTTCAACAAATTGGCAAATTGGTTCTTCAAAATTTGACTGGAAGTTGTGAATCTCAGCCCATGATGTCGCAGGTCATGCTTGGCAGCTGAGCGTCATGACCCATGGGTCACTTGTTATATTTTGTGTTTCCTTGAATATAAAATATATAGAGTCCAGTATAATTGTTTTACAATATCCAGTGGAAAAATTCCTCAGACGCAGATTTTCTCTTATTCAGCAAAGATTATATTCTAAAGTTTGAATAACACTTTTGTAAACTTTATATAAATGAACTGATAGATAGTCCACAACAAACCATTCCTGGGTGAATTATTAATGGTAAATAAATCTTTGTATGTGTATAAAATTAATGCACCTAGCTTTTACATATACTATTATTTATGATATTGTCGGGTTTTAGTTCTGTTGTTAGAAGGTTTGAAGGTTCTGTTATACAAGGTTTCCTTTGCGATGTCTTGTACAGTAGAATGTGTTTGTTGATTTGTAGCCGGGACTACCCTTGGTACCACAGTATACAAAACCACAACATGTGTATGGAGAGCTGAATTATTGCATGTATCCTGGTAAATTAATGATTCAACTATAGCTTAGAGTGGGCAACAGAAGTGACTTGGGTTCATGGTGTGTGCAGTCAGGTCGCAAGTCTTGTATTGATCAAATGTTATTACTGTTCTTGTTACATTTGGAGTGATTGTATAAACTTTGGTAAACATGCTTTAAGCACAATAAGATTTGGCTTAGTGTTCACATAAATGATTACAGTAGTTCAGAAATCTATAAATGAAGCTAGCAGATGTGTAAACTTTGTATATAAAAACCCCAGGATGTGCAATACATGATATAATGACTTGTTTAAACTTTTCTTATCCACTACAGGAGTGTGTTAACAGAACACCAGATGTCACTGAGTACACTGATGTAAATGCCCTAATAAATGTACCAATAGGTCACATAATCCCTCTGCCTTTGTTTTGGCTAAACAGTATTAATTAAAAACATCAGAGAATAGTACATCAGGAATAAGAAAAAAAAAAAAAACTTGGAAACTTTTTATCAGAGATTCACAGACAAATAATGATCATAATAAATAGTCTTCATTGCATAAATGTCCCTGTGTCTGTGTCGATGTAAAATATCAAATTAACAGTGACATTACTTGGAATCAATTTGTTTCAGCACTAAACAGTTCAAAAGCTACTTGAAATATTATTAAAAATATTTACTTACAGATATTTCAGTCTCATGCAGGCATGTACATTTTCCCTTTTTTTTGTACAAATAGTCTGGCCTAGCTAAAACTACATTAACAGGACTTCATTTGTTTCAAATTTCAAATTTCATAGCCCAGACAGTGAAAAAAACTAGTATTTGTGTGTCATTGGAAAGTGTTAATTCATGGTTAAAGAGTAATGGGTTTAAATTGTGCAATGATACTCTATTATCGACCATTATAATATTCAGGATATGCCTAAATGTATGGAGGGCCATATTAAGGTTTCCAATTCCCACCCAGTATTTTTAGGTGAATAAATAAAAACACTGCTATTATAATATAACAACACCCATTCAGGCTGAATTAGATAATGATTAACAGCTCCTAACCACCATGAATGAAGAATAATCAGCTAATTAAGAGAAGATATCTTCATAAATTACAAGCAGCTGGTTCATGTATTTGTCCTGGAGGAGCCCTGAGCTAGCAGGTGTATATGTCTCTGTATTCATGGAAGCGGCCGTGTTTATAAGTGTTAAACAAAGAACAAACCAGGCCAGGCCAACAGTCTGCCCAGCCCAGACAATAAATAAATAATACTGATCCTAAAATACTGTTGTCTCAAGCATTGTCTCAGGTGTCTAAGGTAGTTGTTACAGCAGGAGAAGGGCTTTGCAACTAATGGCTTAATAAAACAGATTTTTGTAGGTTTGCTAAAAATTTAGGATTTGCCAAAAAAAAATCAAATGTTAATCAATAAAATATCTCACATAAGTTTCATTTCTAGTCAAATCCATGCATCATTAATGAGGTCACAGGACACCACACTTTGGAGGCACCTTTGTGACTTACCAAAAATCCTGTGGATTTTCATAAAACTCATTATACATATTTACCAATAGTTTCTCACCTGAATTACATTTTTATCAAATTTCACCCATATTTAATGAAGTCAGAGGTCACCAGATACATGACTGGTGTAATATGCATGTATGTTGTGTTCTTTTTATCCATTTGATTCCAAAGATGGTCCTCCTCAACTAGTTTGTCCTGTGGTCAGCATGCACAACCAATGCATATATAAAACAGATTGGAGGATCAACCATTTGTGTCAATATGGCTGCATGACACTAAAAAACATAAACATATGCGTAATGCGGTCTGTACATTGGTGCCTGATATGATTTAGCCTTGCTTTTATTGAAGTTGACAATAGTATAGAAATGAGGGTTCACATGAATTCATTTTGGATTTCCTGGGATTACATCAACAACATTCAGTTTGTGAACTTGTGGGTAAAAATTACTGCAGAGCTTTGTGCATTGCAAGGACACAGGTAAAACTAGAGTGGCACTGAGACCAAGACAAGACAATCTTGTCTGATCTGGTCTTTTATCTGAATCTGCCGGTATACTAAACAAATTTGACAAATTACCAAATATAAATTCTGAAATATTTGACATTGGTAGACATGTTTAGCAAACTTGTTAAAATGCATTATTTTTAGAGTTTCTATTTTCTTCCAGTGAGCTACGATGGCCTGGGTTTGCCTCCAACTCCACCTAGCAGCACAAATAGTGACAGTGAAGGCAGCTTAAGCCCACAGAGGTCAGCACCTTCCAGTCCAATACGACACAACCCCCTGGCCCGGCCACAACCGTCCGCTGCTGCTGCAGTCCATACAATTACCCAGCAGCCACTCTTCACTAGCCCAGTAAGTGTATGTCAAATATGATCTATGTTATAGTAGTTTTTGTCTATATGTATACTTTGTATATCTTATAGAGGTTGTTCTTTGTATTATACCAGAATTAATGTGGCTTGCTTTTTGTGTGCGAGGATTTAAAATTTGCTATATTCACAAAAGGGAAATTATCATGAAAATTTAACCTTTCTAACCAAAATGCCAAGACTACAGAGTTGAACATTCATTCTGTATATCATGAAACAAGTGACATCTCATGTAACATGAGGCTGCCTGTAGCACTAAAGGTCATTAGTGTCAGGTTTGTACTACCTTATATCTGTAATATGGCTGATTATCTTTATGTTAATATCCACAGAAATGGATGATGACCCATGTTACCTGTTTCATTTATTTTATTGACTGTCTTCCATGAGGTCACTGGTTTAATTGCATCTCTCATGGGTGACTAAACTTTTGCAGTTATTCAGCCATTAATTTGCAGTTATATGTGTATACTCATTTAAGTTTGGTATCCTAAGTTCTCTCTCAGTATTGGGTTGAAAAAAATTTGCATATGTTCCTGATGCAAGTTGTTTACAAATAGCATGCCAATGTGTATATAGTCTTGTAGTATTGTAGATTTGGTTTATTATTGTTTTGGTGTTGTACTCTGGGGTTAAAACAGGGTTCAGACAGTCATGCTAGTTGTCAGATGATCACTCATATGTTCAATCCTCATGGTGATGGTATCAAAGGACAAGGCATCTGTCATCACCATACACTAGTGACCCATCATGAACTTTCTTCAGCCATCCAATAAACTAATGATTTAAAGAGCAAACTGTCTCATACTTATTCTGTTTTTCTCTCTTTCTTTCTGTCTGTAAATGTCTGTTTTGGAGTGTGTCTTGTCTTTTTTATTTTGTGTCTCTTGTCTCTTTATTTCCCTTTTCATTAATAACACCCCTCTTTCTTGTAAAACTATATTACTTACTTATTTCTAGACAAATGTGTAAAATGTTGTGATGTAATTGGACAAACATAGAGTAAAATCTAACATTACTGTAAAGTTATTTTTCTTCAGGGTTTGATATAATATAATATCTAAATATCATACTGTCACTGGCAGTTTACTTTTATACTCCTTTTCAATCCAGAATATACTTCTTTGTATTAGTCATCAATAACATAAAAAAAATCCTTTTGAAATACCTTTTGTACTTTAACAATTTTAAAATGATTATACTTCATTTTAATGCATAACTCATAATTTTTCTGCTATTATTTATTATTATTTTTTTCTCTGAGCCCATCAAGTTGATGTTTGGGAAATTTGCTCATTATCAACATTCACAAAATATTTTAATGAATAAGATATGTTGAGAAATTATCAATCAACCAGTTTTTTTATTTATGGTTTTTAAAAACTACTAAATTACTGAACGATATTTTGAAAATTTTTACACTATATGGGGGCTATTATTTCATAACACAGATTACTGAATATGGTATAATTATAGTTTTTAAGGTTTCTGGATATGATATATTGAGAGTTTTTGCGATTAAGGAATTTGTGCGTGAGTGGGTTGGCACTCCCTGGATTTCAAGTATACCAACATCTGTTGCTGTATTGAATACAAGACACATGGTTGTTACAAGTCAATAATATATGAAACATAAGTAAATAGAAAATTGACTTTGGCTCCAGGTGAAATCTGGACATTTGAAGTTCAAACTTTCTGTTTTACTACTCTCTATATTAACTGAAGAAAATGATTTAGATAACTCATATAGATTAGCTGTTAAAAACATGAGTACAATGTGTTTTATCACATAGACTATGAAATATGTTGACTGAGATCTTAATCAATGGTTGTATATGGAGCTCTGCAGCTGTAGGTTTAGGAATAACACATGGTATAGATAATGGTAAATAATATGGATGGTTTGAGCAGAACAGCTGTTTGAAAGATAAAGGGAGAATGATAGATTATCAATATGGATGTATGAATCATCACTGGGAAGTCTAGTGAGGAAATATCATTCATGAATTACCTAGTCAGTCATCTGTTTTCTGATCATTATAGTTTTTGAAAACTACACAATTTGTGCCTGAGAAAAAAAAAAACAAGTCTTTGTCCAGTGCTGGCCTGAAATTTTAAATCTTAGTACAAATTTAGATTTTCAGATTTCCATTTGAGCTTTGAATATTTAATCCATTAGGATACTTTGATTGCTGATTTTCTCACATCTCTGTTTTTGATCACTGAGTGATGCTAACTAAAAGAAAGACAAACATTGCCTGCTTGCACCATATTTTTCTTCCCAGAGTGGGTAGAACACAAACTTATTTTTGTGAGGCCTTATCAGTGTCATCAATCAGTGGACTTCATCTTCACGATGAATAATGGCACAGTGAAGGCTGTGTATGTTGTAGTAAAATTTGCTCTTCCCTATAGGAGTAATTTATTTACTTACAGATCCCTCAATCAGGTGTGTTAATTCTGACAGAAGAAGAAAAGCGCACACTGATTGCGGAAGGTTATCCCATCCCCAACAAACTGCCACTTACAAAACAGGAAGAGAAAAACCTGAAGAAAATACGCCGTAAAATCAAGAATAAGGTACACCATTCATTCTCTATTTCTTGTTCATGATAACTAAAAATCTAATTAAATTAATCAAATTCTGTATATATCAGTTTTGTAATTACTTGGGTTTCCAGTGTCTAGATTATCCAAATGTTTTACTGATACATCCTGTTGAACATATTTGGAACTATTTCATTTATCCGCTATCTAACTTTTTGCAGTTTTTCGTGTGTCTTTTTTAGAAACATGAAGATAAATTAAGCACTTCAGGTTTTTGAAAATCGCCCCAGAAATATTCTAGTTTAAATTAACTGATCAGTGTTAAATATCCTAGATGATTCTAAAAATTGTTGCCAGTGTTACTGAAATAATATTTTAAAGTTTTGTTTATAAAAACATATCTTCCAGTATTTTAAAATACCCCATCTTTTTTGTCTGTTTTAGATTTCAGCACAAGAAAGCAGGCGGAAAAAGAAAGAATATTTAGAGAGTTTAGAGAGGAGGTAAGACCTCATGAATTTAAATATATATGATATAGTGCCATCTGATAACGTGTAGTATCACAAGATACTTTTTTTCGATGCATATAAAGAGTCAATGCATGATAATTAGGAATTCCCTTTAATTACAGATTGTGATTTATGTGTAACATATATGTCAGAACAAAATTTTGTATTAAATCTGTAATTGAGTTTAAAATGTTTTTTGTTTTTCAAATATTGACATTATCTTTGGCAGAAGAACCAGTGCCCAAATATCAAAAGCACCCTCATTTGTCAGCTCTTACAACACAGGATTAATAAACCATGCTTTTGACTGCGCGCTCCCCGCCACTCCTGTTCTTGTCTGACCATCCAGTCTGTCACGGCTAAATAATTGCTCACAACTAAATCAAACCTTGTTCTTGAACATCTCTTGATGATGCCACAATATATGACCTACTGAGCTTGTAACAAAGGTTTCTGGTCATTGATTTCAGGGTGGAAGGGTTTTCTCAGGAGAACAATGACCTGAAGAAAAAAGTAGAACAACTCGAGAACAACAACAGGTCAGTAACTTGATGTCATATATATATATACTGCAGGGTAACCCTTCATTTGACTATGATGTTAATGGTTAATGTCAGAAAAACATTTTGAATAATGTAAGAAAATATTTTACCTCGCCAACTAACACATTGATATTGAGACTACTTATACATAGAGAACTTAATGAACTTGTTAAATGAACAAAACAGAATAACATGATATATTCGAGAATATAAAACTGAATAATATATACATTGGTGTAGACTACAGTTCTTAATTTATATAAAAAGAATAATCAACCGTATTTTAATAATATTATTGTTATATTTAAAACTAACAAAATTGGGAGGGCAGAGTTTGGAATACATGCAGTTTAATATAAACTGTAAAACATTGCCTGAAACTAAAAGTTTTTGTCGTTGCTTTAAAGAGAAATTATCATTAATTGAGAAATGTACTTGTCTCTTGCAGGTCACTACTTGGCCAGCTGCAGAAGCTGCAGTCACTGGTCAGTAAGGTGCCCCGCCCCTCATCTGCCTCCTCCACACAAACAGGGACATGTCTCATGGTAAGCTGCTGCCATCTGCTGGCTTACTTGCACACTAGTTGATGTTTGTCTCTGGAATGTGGGGTGAAGGTGGGAATAGATTAGTTATCTCAGCATGGTCACTGTAAAAGTTGGCATTTTGGGAGAGGGGACAAGTCATTTTTATATATGTTTTATTTGAACGAAGTTTAGCCTTTTGTTCTAGAATCTGTGGAAACCCCATACCTTGTACATTACTGAAATATAAATAGCGGACTGGTTTCACACAGCTTGAGAAATACAGACACGTGACCTTGCTGAGATAAAAAAAAATGTCTTGTGTTCACCTAAAACCTGTTAACATAACATTTAAAGGCATTTCTAATTTGATGACTTTTAATAAAATTTGTATATTAGGGGGGCCTTGTATTTCCACTATATATGTCTTGTTATATACATATATTTCAAAATTCATATTTCTCTATAATTTACTGACCCTTCTGTCAAAAATAGGGTTAATGGGATGGTTGTGTTAGTGCTGCGGCTGTGTTAGTTTAATGGTTATGATAGTCCAGGGGCTGTGTTATTGGGGTGGTCATGTTAGTAGGGTGGCCGTGGCAGTGGGGTAGTTGTGTTAGCAGGGTGATCTTGTTAGTGGGGTGGTTGTGATAGCAGGTCATACTGCTCAACCAAATTGTCAATCTGGTAATTAAAAGAGTGTTTTAATTAACAAACAGCATTTCATGATATAAAATTAATAATTTTTTTTTTAAAAAAAAAACACATGGAGCATGCACGTTTGGACTGCTCATATGTGACTCTTTTTACACCTGTGGCTTGAGTCTAAGACAATCTCGTTCCCAGGCACCAGATAACATAAATGACAATTGTTTTATACTACAATAATAATTTGTCAGTATCCTGTCAGATATAGGACTGTAAAAATACATAATAATTGAAAGATTAAAATAATTTACAAAACTTCAGCTAATTAACTTTGATGATTTTGCTTGTACATTGATATAAAGTTTGCCTTTATTTGGGTGTTGTTAATAAATAATCATTGTAAATTGGACCTAGTTTTGTCTTATAGTTGTACTCTAAAGAGCAAACCATACAAACAATGTCACTGGTCAATGAAAACAATGCCCACTGATGTTAAGAGCTCCCTAACCCATCACATAAGCAACATTTCTAGCTAATTAAAACTATACCAGTCAGTGTGTTAGCTCATTAGATCAACCAAGCGGTCATGATACAGGCATTCATTTTATGGTCATAGACAAAAGAAAGTAGTGGCAAGTTGTCACGGTTGGGGTGGTCGTGTTGGTGGGAGATTTTTTTATGATGATATACACTGTTTGGGACTAAAACAGTTGTCATCTTAATAGGATAGCAAGGTGGTCGTCAGGCGAGGTTTCACTGTACTGGAATTAATATGATATCAAATTACTGAACCATTTAATATGCTTCACAGTTAAGTTTCTCTGTTTATATTTTGAAAAACAAGAAGTAGAAAGTAGACCAAGATGTAGATTGTCAAATTGTAGATCTGAAAACCAAATGATAATGAGGAAGTGAAGAGAAGATATAATACTTAAATAATGCTTACTTTATTGCAGATGTACTAGCTTGTAGAAAACCTACATTCATCTTGAAAATTGTTCTAACCAGTTTCATTTGAATATCAAATCTATATATGTATATATATAAATTTGTTTTCACTGACAATTTAATGTTTCTGATTTCTACAAAACTAATATTTTATGTGAATAGTTGAGTAGATTAACTAATATGGTTAAGTACACAATTAACCATGGGCTTGTGATTCTTTCAGGTGCTGGTGTTATGCTTTGCCATATTTTTGGGGAGTTGGTCACCTTTGAACTTCAGTATTGGTTATAGCAGCACACTGGCTCCCCCTGTAGTCAAAACTCCAGTGACCAAGATACCCATGCAAAGTCCCATGGGACCAGAGGTCAAGGATGCAAGGGTGGATGCTTACACTACACCAAATAGTACGTCATTAATTTGTCACAAGCATGCACACATACACAAAAACAGGTGACATCAAGATAAATCATGTTGTTTTAGGTTAATGATTTACTGGGTCTGTGTTAGTTTTAATGTTTGGTGAAGGAACCTGTATATTTCTTTTTGGTTTTGACTGATTGGTTCGAGATCCATTAATGAATAAGTTAAAAGGATGGGAATTTGCCGATTTTCAGCATTTAAGTTAAAAGGATGGGAATTTGCCGATTTTCAGCATTTAAGTTAAAAGGATGGGAATTTGCCAATTTTCAGCATTTTATAAGTGGAATAAGTGATTTGTTCTGTTTATTTTTGGTAAAAATGACCCCCCCAATGTGTCTTACTTAATTTGATGCAGTCTGATATTTAAGTATTTTGATGGAGTCTGATATTTAAGTATTTTGATGGAGTCTGATATTTAAGTATTTTGATGGAATTTGATATTTAAGTATTTTGATGGAATTCGATATTTAAGTATTTTGATTGAGTCTGATATTTAAGTATTTTGATTGAGTCTGATATTTAAGTATTTTGATGGAGTCTGACATTTAGTATTTTAATGGAGTCTGATATTTAAGTATTTTGATTTATTTTGAACTGAACAAGACATCATTAGATTCAGACATGATTACATGATGTTTCATTCACCAGAACTGCGATGAACTATGACTAATATTATAATATATATATATACATTAAGTATTTTGAGTTTCAGTTTATGACCACATACTATATTTTTATTTTTAAATTTTACATGATAAATACTTGTATTTTGTAAGATACTCTGACATTTCTGTTTTTGGGTTTCAGTGAGATCTCGAGTTTTACTCTCTATGAAAGAAGAGCAAGAAGAAGGGGAGTTGTATGGGCCGCACACGCCTTTCAGCTACCGTGACATGTTTGTGCGACTCTTCACAGGTGGTGCTAGTGATGACCACTCTGCTGCCATGGAGATGGAGCCTCCCATTCCAAGGGCACATGTCATGGCAGAAGAGGTCAAGGTCAATGAAACTGTGACCTCCACCAGGTTCAAAGCAACTCCAGCAGTGATGCACCCAGATATTGCTGCCAATGTCACAGCCAAGGTGGTATCCGTTGACAACCGCTTGAATACGACATCATAGGAAGGATACAGCAAGAGAGGAAGAGTGAGATATCATTATGAGGGTGTATTAGATTTGGATGGGATGCCTCCACTCTAATTTTTATAGCAGTGGCTTACTTAATTACAATGAAGTTTTATTTTTCTATAAATGAAAATGAGGGAAAAATGGGCAAGTTTACTTTTAGGAGGCTTGGACATTAAGTAGTGCCTAGTAGATTTGCACAATTTTTTTCCCAAGAGTCCCTAATTTCCAAGGATCGTGCACAAAAGCACAAGAGGAAAGGGAGATTTATTTTTTTTCATTGGATTGCACAATTGTTTTTTGGTGACTGAAGGTTCTTCATTTGAGTCATACAATTGATGTCATCTTTAGTAGAATGGAGTCAAATGACAGGTGTCACCTTTAGTTAGAATGACGTTGATTGACAGATGTCGTCTTTAGTTAGGTTAAGTTTCTCATTACAATGCATACTTCACAAAAATGGCAAATTATAAAATGCTGTTTGGCATCAGAGACCATATCATTTCATTCATTGTGTTCATTCATCATATATATAGGGAAGACTGTTCATGAGTATCCATGTGCTCATTGCTGTTAGCTGCAAGAAGGCAGCCTTAATATTATGTACTGGTATTCATATATAATGAATACTTTGTGTCTTGTATAGGAAATACCTTGCATGTGCACAATTTCTGTTGTTCGTATTAGACTGTGAGGGGCAGTCTTAAAATGATGTGTAAATAAATGTGTTATATTTGAAACTGAAACTCATGTATCATGGTCTACGAGAATTCATGGGGTTTATTTTGTTCTTGTGCCTGCATTCATAATCAGTTTGTGTTAAGAACTAACTCTGCAAAGTACTAGAAAACTGCAAAACTAAATATTTTTGTTGCTGTTGATTGGAATTTAATGGCCTCAGAAATTGTTTTTATAGTAGTGTGTGTATTTGAAGACTATAAACATTATACATGTATATCAAAATCCAACAAACTTTGCTTTATGTCCATACAGGTAGTAAACTACAGTTAGGGGTATTGCAGATTTGACTTCTATGATGTCTATGATCACTTTGCTGACACATGCTTGGGATAAAATTGCTCATTTGGAACAGTATTTCTGGGTGTACTTTGTAACCATATTGTTCAACCCTCAGTGTTTATGGCTGAGTGGGAAATATTAATTTTCCTTCTGATTTGCAAACATCTTAATATTGTGAAAACCAGTCCCGATCGTACTTATATACAAACCATACCAAGCCATTTATACATGTAAATTAAATGTATGATAACTATTCTATAAATTTTATTGGATTTTGTGCTGTTATGTCAGTGTCACATTGTTATTTGCACAGTCTACAAACTTTAAACTGCATGTACATAAATATAATTACACATGGCAGTGCAGTGCAATGCAGCAAAGCAGATTTTTGTATCTGTTCAATTGTCCTTGTGTATTGTAGTCCTTATCTGCCACAACTGTTGAAAACAACTTTAAATTTTAATTTTATTCTTTCATACTTTGTATGCCTCTAAACTATCATATCTTGTGTATTAAGATTTAAGACACCTTTTGTATATTGAATATATTAAATATATATATTTAATCTCAGAATTGTGCATTAAAGCATGTCTATGGTATGAAGAGTCTCATATACCATAAAGAAACCAGTGAATGGTCTCAGTGTAATCAGTCAGCAGTAGCCACCATTCATCTAGCTTTACCTTTGCCAAAATTCACCAGATAAGCTGATCTTTTCCTATTTTTCATTAAGATCTTAAATTTACCTAATATATATATATATATATATATATATATATATATATATATATATATATATATATATATATATATATATATATATATATATATATATATATATATGTGAATGTTTACTGGAGTAACTCAAATTTTATAATAGATAAATATTTAGTCTTATACAATCAAAATTAGTCCAGGTGGACTGAAAAGGCTATCCAGTTCTGTAAGACAATACATGTACATTGAATGTTCAAATTAATTGGGCTTCCCTGCCAGATTCCTGCTGTGACTCCTGCAGACAGCTGAGGACCCCCTAGTGCAGATTGAATGTATTAACATTTTTTCCTGATATTAAAATCTTACCCACTGTAAATGCAATGTTGATCAAAGACAGGGAAAACAACGATAGTATTGCCAATGGTGAAGAATTGGAAAGAAAAATGTTTTTACAAAATGTTTTAAGAAATCTCTTATATAGAACTAGGATTAGTAAAAGTTGATTCTAGTGTGTTAAGTATTTTTTAATATTGAAATGGCTAAATGGCATACTTAACTGCATTTTTTTTTTATTCAAGACTTGCAATGCAAAGCAGTGTATTATTTTGTGGTCTCATAACTTTCCTTCACTTTAGTAGGGGAAATGTTGCATTTAGCTAGTTATATGCAAATGCCGTTTATTGAAAAAGATAGAAACCAATATTGGGATATTGTGATAACTTGAAGGGAAATGACCGTATTATTTGAGTGAAATTCCATTGGGGCGCCTGCTTGTGTTGGAAAATTGCTGTGCTGACACGGAGGTGCCTAGTGCCAAACCTGATGAACGAGCGAAGCGCCACCTGGTGCCGAATCGTGAACCCCGAATCTTGAAAAAAGCGTCAACACATTAACTTTCAGCTGCCATTAGCAGAGAAACACGGAAATTCTTTCTGTGAAAATGTATATAGAAATAATTAGTAGATGACGAACTTGAGATGAGGCTGTGAGCTGTGTACATTATTTCTATGGGGGCCAACTAGTGCAATGATATATGTGATGGGATTAACATTAGCTGGGCATGAGGGCCAATATTTTGTAGATAAATATCTCCAATTCTAGCTGTTTTGGTGCAACCAACTACAGCAAACTTTTCATTTTTATTGTACATATGTACAGGCCTTCGTTTATGTAGCTAGATGTTTCTTGTTGATTTGTTGTCTCAAAACTGCATGTCTTGATTTTTCCAACATGGACGGGTTTTTATCTTATTTTTCAATCTGAATTCCTTCAGTTCAAATGTCGTTTTACTAAGAACCATGAAATTTCATATCTTTTTTTACTATTTTCCAGCGTTTTTAATTTGACCGTTGATTTGTTATTGATTGAAGTTATTTTTTTCACAAAAGTTTTTTTTAGGCCAACGATGCAGGCATGTTATACTTTAAAATGAAAATATTAAAATGGCTATATTTAAACAGCAGAACTAGTCAGTCGGGGGAACTGTAGTGCATGTGATGCTCGCTAGGTGGCAGCAACACACCGGTATTGGGAATTTGTTACATACGATGTTCATGTAAACGTTTACACTGTGTCAAAGTCATGATACACAAAATGTTATTTGTTTATCACCGTGTACATACTTTGAATATACATCAAGAAAATAAAAAAATATAAATATGTATATAGACGGAATTATTGCTTTCTTTACAAAAGTGTAGCCATGTCTAGTCTGAATGCGACAGTATGTAAGACGTAGTTTTTACATGTTTATTGACTTGTATGCGATTATCCAGTTAACCTCTGATATCCTTTCCTTTACTAATACGGATGGGCCCAGAAGCTGAAAATGTGTTTTCTTAAAGTATCAGTTGAGTCAGATTGCTTCAACTTTGTCTGCAAAAGGATTGCTAAGCATTTGTGGTCTGCGTGTGAATGCTATTAACATTTTGTTAACACGTTTAAAACCTCAAAGGGCTTCACCTGGGGAAAGTAACCGCCATTCCTACTGGCCATTTTTCAACAACAAAAAAGCAGTTGTACTCTGCAATACACACAAAACAACTTATGAACATTTTTTAAAATGTGATGAAAATCATAAATACTAAGATGACAAATACTTAAAAATGAGAAATATTAGGGAGAAATTAGAGAGATAAAGATCTAAATGGGACAAATTTATTATTGTTGATATCTCCTCAAAAGTTTTTGGACGACATACGAGAAAAGGTATGAAAGGCATGAAAGGGGAATATTTAGGTGACCCTTCCACCAGAGGTTCTTTCTACTCAAAACAAACCTCTTCCTGTCTGAAACTGTGGGTCGGCCGGGACTACTTGTCTCAACTGTCCAACTTTAAAATCAATTTTTAGCTCAGCTGACTATAAGTCATCTGAGCTATAGTCGTGGTCCTTTGCCCGTCGTCCGTCCGGCCGTTAACAGGGCACGTTTTGAAACCGTTGGACTTGCGAATCCAAACTTTTGTATACTGTTTGATGTCGCCAAAATCTCCTACAATACCGAAAATTGGGTCACTAGGACTTTGTTCTTTCGAGATATTTAGGAAAAACCTCCGTTTTCCATAAAAAAAGCCATTGTTACACTTCAAGGCTGCCTATTTCAAAACACTGATCTGTTATTGATCATATTTAGTATTCCCATTCTTCCATAAATTTTCTATGAACATACCAAAAATTAGGCCAGTATTGCGTATTGTTTTGAAGTTATGGGCCCAAATATAATGCAATTAAAAATCGGAAATATATTTACCCATTTAACATGAGAATTGCTGAAGCTGGAGACCTTTTTTTTCAGGAATATAACTCTATTTAATAAAGATTCAATTGTTTACCCAAAATTTGATCTGAATTTTGCAAATTTTTCAAGTTATTAGCATAAATAAAAAATCAATCTCTATTTTTTTGTCCAAATTTGGCACAGCACGTTTTTTCCCTGTAAGCACTGTTGATTTAATTTTCACAGCATATATACATAAGGATTTAATCTTTCAAAATCTGAAATTTCAAAGGAATTGAATGAAAAGTGTAGCTTTTATTCAAGTTTTCATACACCATATCAAGTGTTGTTTACATCTAGTCCACCTAGTAGTACAGCCTTCACTTGAATTATGTAACCTACCCCAGGCAGCTTGCCTTGGCTCAGCTTGGCCACTACTCGCAGGCTTCCCCTCTGCCCTGCACTCCCCCCCCCCCCCTCCCAGATGGTGCATTAACCAGATAAATGTTATAATTTTTTTTTTGTATTTTATTCATTGTTATTATTGGCTATGCTAAATTTTAGATTTTGTATTGTACCGTCAGGGTTATAGTGATTAAAGTGCACATTTAATTGTGTCCACAAAGTGGTGTATTGCTATGAACGTGTATATTTTCATCAGATAAGTAATTCCTTACTTCAGAAGAGTAAAAACTTCACCAGGTATGAAATTGACTATTTATTCCAGTAATAAATTATAGCTGAAATAGTAATTAGCACAATGATATTGTTTGTCCCTCATTCAATCAACAGTGTATATACTTTATTTGAAAAGATGTTTTATTTTATCAAATTTACTGAATCTTTTATTTTATTTCGGTGAATAAAATTAAGCATGTATTGAAAACTCCAATGTGCAAAACTTTTCAATAGTGTTTCAAGGGATAATCTTGATGATGCCATGTTGTGGCAGTATTTTCTTTTAAATTCAGTTTAACATTTGTGATTTAAAAATAATAAAATATATGTGTATGCATAATATGACCCAATATGAGCTCACTCTTGATATATAATGATTGCAACTTAGAATTCTGATATTTTAACTTATATTTTCAATTGTTTTATTACAAATTTATAAAACTTGTAAATAAAAAATAAATCAGATAAAAACTATTAATGGAAAAAGTGGATATGCTAAAAAATAGGCTTATATATAAACTTAAATGCATTGTTCTTTGAAAGTGAAATAAAGGTATTAGTCCATTCTGTCCACTTGACTGTCCATCTGTAAATTTTTCATATGCATCACCGTATCTCAAAACTTTTACTGTTTTTCTTCATGACAGTCTTGTCAGAGTATACGTTTTGCAATCATATATTTAGAACTTTAATATAACCAAGTAGGAGGGCCCCTTTCCTCTTAGCTTCTCATATGCTTATATATATATATGAAAAACATCACAATAGAATATTTTGCATATTTTGCATTTGCAAAAATTTCAAACTTCAGCTGAGCGCCGAGACCCATGAGTCCCTTTTTTTTTAATCTCAAGGAAACAAATGTTTATATTTCACATGCGCATGCATACAGAATGTTGCTTATTCGGTGAAGTCCTTTCCACAAACACAAATGATCATGTAATCTGCCTTGAAACAATTATTATCCAAGTTCTTGAACGGACTACTTAACCCTCTAAAACATTTATATCTACGCTATATGTGGGTATGGAAACCCCGATGCATCGTGGCCACAAACCATAACCAGCAGTCTCATTCTGCACACTGCGCAGAATCGGACTCACTGGAGTTGGAACGACCTCTAGCGGAAAGGGTGTCGTACTCTGGTGAGTTCGATTCTGCTCATTGTGTCTTTTTGGACCGTGGTACATGACGACAGGTATACAAAAAAAAAAAAAAATGCTTTATGTTAAGTGATACCGATACATGTAGGCCATGGGGCGTCAAAAATGACGAATATATTTGCATCCTCATGAAGCGTTACAGTGTGGTTATCGATACAGGATATAAAGACCTATATCATGTCTTATATGAAAAAAAAAAAAGATTTAGTCACGTTGGAATTCAACAGTCACGTTGGTGAAACTTCTAAAAACATCAGCTTTCCCCAGAAGAGACTGGACAGTTTAACCGGGGACAAGGACTAAGCCAGGAATGGAATGTCTCGTGACATGAGCGCCTTCGGAATTTCTGGTATCCGAAAAAAACATCCTCAGATTTGGTTATATCACTTTTAAATAGGTCGTGTTTTGCGACCCCTATCCAATGACATACTGCACAGGTGGCGTCACAAGTCATGCTTAGTGGATACTGGTAATCAAGATGTACGAGAATAATATACGTGTAATTTTCAATCAAAATAGATATGGTCGTCGAACAAAAAAATGCCCCATTCTTGTGACCGACAGATCTATGGGTAGGTAAAATTCAATTCCAATAAACTGAATACATCAAACCACTCGTGTCCTGAGATGTGTGCATGATTGGTAGATGGCGCATACCATTCTTGTGTTTGAGAAAGCAATCCAGAATTTCAAACCACTTAATCAAACTTCTCCGGAGATATGTATGTTTTTTTTCCCCAGCCAAATGAGACACAAGGATAGACCACACGGGAAAGAACGATTGTAGCTATAGTCACCAGTCTTGTGTAATGGATAAAGCGATGCCAGACCTATGGGCATGCAAAATGGCCCGAGATACGTCGCACGTGCATGGCTGTTCACTCTGGAAAAAAACCCACATGCACATGTCATGCTAACATTTGGTATTATTTGGCAATGCATCAAACCACTCCTGGTATTTGAGTTATTTCAACCAAAACGGACGCAATGAAAAAAAAAATTTGTGGCGCCATCACTCTTGTGTACTAGATAAAGCGATCCACGATATTTCGACATGCACAATTTAAGGCTTGTATGTACGTACTCATTTTAGATATTAGTTCGTATTATGTTTCCATTGTGTTCCCACTTCATTTGTTTAAACACTGGCCCGGCACCCAGCAATCATAGGTCCGTATGTCGGGGGGCTGTGAACAAAATATAACAATACTGTCCGGGATGGGCCTATTGGAACCTGTTACCTGTTTTGCTGTAAACAGATACATGGCTACCATTAAATAGTCTGTGTATAATGCAATGACAGGTCGATGAAGCAGGAAC
The DNA here is from genome assembly GCA_026874595.1 of Sipunculus nudus. Taxonomy (NCBI): domain Eukaryota; kingdom Metazoa; phylum Annelida; class Sipuncula; order Golfingiida; family Sipunculidae; genus Sipunculus; species Sipunculus nudus. Next base: position 39,496,180 of record CM049311.1, read on the forward strand.
AAAGTTGAGGCGTAATATGACCTGTTATTTAATAAGAGTAGGATTTCCCCTACGCTAAAACGACTGTCGGCAGCGCCTCCAATCTCTCTAGTCAAAACTACTTCAACATTTTGTTCTTAAATTCCAGGTTGGCATGTGATATGAGAAAAACCCAATAAAAGAAATTTGCATTTTAAGGAATGTTAGCCTCCACCATGTGTTGGAAGTCCCCCCCCCCCCCCCCCCGAGTGTTTGCATTCATCCTCGATGACATTCCTGTAGCCGGATCATCACTTAAACCTAATTTATTCTTCATTGGTCCATTAATGGCCATTTCCGAAACATCCCGAAAATTTCATGAGATTCCGTTTATAATTACAAATGTACGTTGATTTTGTAGTGAACAAACACACACAACACACATGTGAACGGGGATGAACGCCTGCCCTCCCGGTGGAAACAATTAGGCATACAGACAAAGCATGAACTCGTGATACGTGCCTGATTAACAACAGATACTGTGGAAGGCAACTTCTTAGTAAAAACATAACTAGATGAGAGTTATAACTAATTGTGACTCCCAACATCTTACCTAGAACTGACCTGAAGAACACACTTCACTTACTTTACTTCACCCCAAAAAGTTTTAAAAAGTCAAATTACAAAACAGCAGGTCAATCAGCACGGATGTATTTAAACAATCAAAATAAACAAGGAAAAGAAGAACACATATACAATACTCCTCAATATTCTATAAATCCATGTATGCTGGAATTATAAATTGCATGTCATTGACAGCAACAAATTCCTCATGAGGCAAATAAACTTATAATATATGAACCATGACAATTTATTGATCTACAATATCCAGATTGTGACAAAGAAGTGACCCGCAGCTCATGATTCGTGTTTTAATTTAAACACATTTCATCCACACATGTCTCAATATTAAGCAACGAGTTGCTGCGACTTAAACATGCAGAATTTGTACCATAAGATAAATACAAAATGTGAAATTTCACTACAATCAATCAATTTTGAGTAAGAATTCATTAAAACAGCTTATTTATAATTAAGAAATGCATGGAATGCCTGGACTTTTCTATCCTTATCATCTTGGATTCAAAGTGTTGCACATGCACCATATTTGAAATTATAATAAAAATAAAAATTTAAATGTATTAACGCAAAAGCGTAGTTTTCTTGTTGACATCTTTTTTTCATTAATTCTAATACCTGGGTCCTGATTAATATAAAAATACCAAATAGTTGAGTCTTGTGAGGATGCTACTAGTCCCTTCCAGTCGATGTTTAGAGCTGCAGAAAAGCCGCCTTCTTAAAATTCACACAGAACTGCTCACAATTAACCAGTAAAAGAACATCAACGAGTAAACTCATTAAGGCCTGCACAGAGTGACAAGCCTAGGGGTGATGGCAGGTAGCTGGTTACTGATACCCCTAATGAGCTCTTCACACTCTGCAGGTGCCCAAAGAGAACAAAAACAGATCAAACAGAGGTGATCATGGACAAATCAGCACTGCTCCTGTAATTTTAAAATTCTGTCATGCAGTTAAATTTATTTAGGACATTTATTCGATATCATATATAAAAAAGCTAGTGGCTTGATATCTATATTTGAGTGATTTAAAAACTAACATATTTTTAACTAAATAAAGACAGCTGTAAATCTTTAATAAATGAGTAAAATATTGCATGCTTCTACCAAATATACTTGTATATTCATTTCATCCATTGAATGTCTGTCATTGAATGTCTGTATATTATTATTCACTTTGTTTACTATTCAAAATTGTGTTTGAAAAGATGCTGAAAAAATTATTATATTAATGAGGAAATAATACTTAAATAATACGTGTTGTAACTGTACCAGTATTACAATATGTTTAATATTGTCTGAGAAAATAGAAATATAAAAAATAATGTTGTAATTAAAAAAAAATTAAAGTCAGTTTAGGACAGTTCCGGTAAAAAGTCGAAACGAGTTCTGATTCCTCACACAAGTTACATTCATGCAAGAACTCGTCATGGTAACGTTACAGGACAAGGGAGTTCCAAGTGTGTCGGGATGCGCTGCGGTCCGTGTCCACCGAGGAGAATGCGCCACCGTGTGTCCAGATAAGACACTAAGATATTCACCCAGTGCAAGTGAATGAATGATATTGAACTCACTTCGCTTTTGTAACGTATTTCCCATTACAGCAAAATTTCCTCAGACAATTTTATTGACTTCTTAACATGCTTTTAATGATTTATCATATCTTACGTGGATTTTATACATAGTTATAACAAAATGGTAAATAATTTACGAGTTGATCCCTGTGTCATAATCCAGCTTCCATGAGTGGCAGACACAGCTAAAACAAAAACAAAAACAGACCATGGACCATGTAAGGCCTGATCGACGTGTCTGTCACCTGTCATAGATACCACACCAGACGAGATAAACAAAGTGACAACAGCCACCAAGGGTTCCAACGTAACCACCAAATGATCAAGACACTAGGATCGGCGGTAAACTAATCCTTCTTTCTAACATTATATGTTTCATTCCTCTCGCCAGTCTCGGGGGCCACCAATCCGAGTACACTCCCCCCGGGGAGACCCAGTTTGGCCTCAGCTGTGCATGTTTGTCAGGAGGGTATACATTTATCCCCGTCCGTGTGTGGGTTTGGGTGTTTGCTTGTCTAGACATAGCTCAAGCATCAATGGAATCTCACGAGATTTCAAGCATTTTGGGAATAGGACAGTGAAGAATGGCTTTGATTTTACTGTGGATCCAGCACATGAGTGGGATTCAGGAACATTTTAAAGGAATATTCACAAATCTATGTATTACTTTACTATTGTTAAATAATAAGTCCTGTTTATTATACTTTGTTCCTACTTCATTGACTTATTATGACATTAAGACTTATTTTATCCCAGCCATGTATCCGTTGCCAGAAAAAAACATGACCAACCCAGCAAGAAGTGACCAGAGCCAATGTGGTTACATTTCATGTTGACTGACAGCACACCAGCTTAGTAATCTGCAGGCATAGGACTCTGTGCTTGCAGGGTGTCAGGTCTCTCTTTCTGAGCCTGTGGCCTATACTAATTAAAGGGGCGTTCACACCTATCCAATTTTTGCTTTACATCCGCTTCCATCATCAGTCAAATTCGAGTAAATTAAAAATACAGAGTTATCTATCTGCTTCCGCATCAGCACTCACATCACCATCTACACAAATCGGTTTGGGACTGATTCAAGAAGGAAGCAGACGACCAGTGCGGACAGGAATCCCTATCATGACAATATATAATCGGGGATATTCTGGAATGTCCTTGTGTCTTCCCCTTGGTAGGAAATGCCAAAATCGGTTGATTTTTCAATATGAAAGGTTAGAACTTGCAGGTGAACACCTGGCTTAACAAGTCCGCTCATGAAAGCTGTAATTATTAATTAATAAACTGAATATAAACATTGTTAGAAGTAGAATCAAATGAGTCATCACTTAACTGTCTGCTCAAGGTCAAAGGGATGTGGGGGGGGGGGGTAATTTGGTATAAAAACTAATCAGTCAATGGCTATAAAGTAAATTTGCTAGTAAACCTACAAAAAATCATGCATGCATACATGCACACCCATGCATTTAGTGATCATTTTATACATCAATATTTTGTTAAATGTGACTGAAAACGATTTAGTGTCTAAAGACAGAGATCAGGTCGTTAGGAATGTTGAAGTAGGCTTGATATTTCAAAGTTTTGTTCATATAAATTTGAATGTCTGCTTGATTATTTATATTTATTTCTTTGAGTATAACTGTTGAATCAGTAATTTTGCAAAATACCCTGTGTGAAATAAGCTGATCTGCATATACTTTTATAGGTTGATTATATTTAACCAGAAGAATTAATAACACATACATATATATATATATATATATATATATATATATATATATATATATATATATATATATAGCACTTGGGCCATGCACCTTTGGACAAACCCCATTTGTAAAAGTGCCATGTAGAACAAAACCATCATGGAAGATAATAGTATTTAATATGAAACAGTGTGGGTGTGGAAGTAGAGAATGCGGGCAGGTGTGAACAGAAACGACAGATGTCAGATGCAGGATGATGAAAGGAGTGGGGGTGGAAGGAATTACAAAGATAGGTGTGAACATGGCTTTAGTCAAGCTAATTACCTTTAGCTGTGACAACCCGACTCAGTAGGCAATGACAATTGGGCTGGTAAGCCTACTTGAGTCGTGATACAAGCAATATCGAGGGATGCATCGCTGTGGTTTCCATCATGTTGCATTCATATTGTGGTAAAAACAACCCATAATCATAACATTATGCTACGGATGATAATTTAACACAAGAGAATACATGTGAACTCACAACCTAAACTGAAACACCTGTCTCTATGGTAACGAGTCTTTTCCTGTATTACTTGCAAGTTGCCTGCATCCTGTAACCTGTGTGAGCCAGGATTGTGTTCATGGGGTCAAAAATTTACCAATGTGCTTAGTTAAAACAGAAATTTTCTCACTCATGTTTGGTGTTATTAGAAAGTATACTTAAAATTCTTGGTCTGGTTTATGTTAATTGACAGTGTACCTGTAGGCCAGTCAGCATTGTAAAAAATGACGAAAATATTTGCATCCTCATGAAGCCTTAAAATGTATTCCCCAGAGCTAGATGTAAAGACACTCTGGCAGGCCAGTAGTTGACTTGTATCGTCAGAAGGTAGATATGACAGTAAATTACCTTATGAATGAATTATCTTACCATCAGAGTGGGGGATACCCAGCTGAATTATTCACACAAATACTAATTAGTCAGATTACCTTATAACTGAACTACCTGACCACCAGCCATTTTGACTAGCATCAAGAACAATTAAGACATTGCAAATACCAGCATGCCAACAAATTTTCAGGAAAAAAGATAATAACATCAGTGAAGTAATGTAAATATTGTTATTTGAGTTTAGGAAGTCCTAGGAACATCTTATTTCCTATAGGTAATAAGATTTTTGTATTGAGCCAGCATGCTTGTCCATGGGTATTAGATTAAAAAGTACATTGGTCAGTTTCCCATGTTAGGCCAAAAAGGCAGAGTATTTGTCAATCAGTCTGTGTTTCACAGATTGGCATGATTTGTTTGATGCCATCATGATGATAGATACATACAAATTTTATAACTATAAACTTAATTGATCTTCTGTTCTGATATCAAGTTATCATCAGATTATTACTTACTCCTAGGCATGAAATGTAACCATGTCAACCAGCAGCTGGCCAGAGGATGAGTCGCTGCCAGGTGAGAATGGAGAGATGGAACCAGACGAGGCTTTAGAACAGATCGACAATGGTCACAAGTGTACTGGACGTCTGGCACAGCTCTTCAACAGCCGCAAGTTCTCAGACGTCCTGTTGGTTGTGGGAAATAGCAGGTTCTATGCCCACAAGCTTCTGCTGGCTACCTCCAGTGATGTGTTTGAGTAAGTGTCGTTACAGATCAGTCACTAATGACATTGGCTCAGTGAGTAAGGAATCTAATGCTTGGTCCAGGTACAATATTCCATTGCAACACAGATTATCTCAGTTTTAACAGTGGCACTTGAAAGTCTAATAAGTCTAAGTTTTTACTCAGAAACTTTTTAACTTTCTAATAATTACTACAATACGAGTGGTCCAGTCTATGAAATAGTTTAGTTTTCAGCTCAGCTGACTGAAAAGCAACTGAGGTATATGTATGGTGCTTTGTTCATCATCCGTCCAGCTGTTTGGCATTTCATAAGCAAGGCACAAATCGTAACTGCTGACCCTAGAAGCTTCTAAGTTAATATCCATGGAGGTCATGAGAATTTTCTCTGTTAAAGTTTATATGCTAGAGTAAGCCAACCAAAAATTTTCCCTTTATTGTGCCTATTATCGCCCACCCCGCCTCGTTCCAGTGTATCTAGGTCACACTTCCGTTTCCTGTAATCACTTTTTCTTCTGGCAACAGCCATGATGGACGTGTGATCACGCTCTGCGCGATTCGTCCACTGTTTTGGTTTGTACAGTCGGGTTTGCCAACTGAATTGTAAGTAGTGATTCTTTTTCCCTTCCCGCCATGGAGACCCCTTTACTGTTCTTCTTGTGGTTAATTAATCCCCACTTGGGATTCTCACCCCACTTGGTTCACCTGCCGTTCACACAATGGCATCTGCGGGGCCCTGCAGATCCTTGCTTCTATTGTCAGACATTGTCGTCTGGGGGGAATCCTACCATGGGTGGATGCAACACGTCCGTGCTACATTCCTAATCCATTTCAACCTGTGAAATTACTTCCCTGGTAGTTCTACCGCTAAAAATCTTTCCTATTATTTCATCACATTCAGACCCTTGTCCTCTTATACCATTTTGAGTAAACTCATGTTTTTGCTCTTCAATGATGTCGGATCTAGACGATTCGATTTTTCCAGCCTCCAGTCGTTCAGGCTCCACGGGATTCATTGAATCCCGCTTCAAGGGGTTCTCAGGCATTGCCTTCATCTTCTGCTGGTGGGAGATCACGCTCCAGCGCCAGGATTGGTGTGCGTGCAGATCTGCACTGCTGGACCTAGTTGCTACCTCCACGCAGGAGACGCAACCAGACGGTCCTAAGTTCCGTCGGCTCCAGCCTTGGACTTCCCCTGCGTCGGCGTCCGGTTTCTCATTGAATCTGGAATATGGAATTATGGAATGTATGGAATTCACCTTAAATAAGGTTGAACTTTAAGGGGAACACCACTTGGCATCTCAGGGTCGATCTTGACCACTACCTGGGCCCCTGTACCGCCTAGGTCTAATACGACGTGGTCCCCCGGCACCCTCTGGACCTGCTGAGGGTACCGGGAGTCACGTTTTGATCGTTTGATCCCTTTTCCAGATCATATGGCCGTCCCTTAGGTGCCCATACGTGTAGAGTCCGGGCTGGTACAACCGTTCGCGGTTGGGAAAACCTTATTTTCTTCATCCGCCCTGATATCCGCCCGTCAACTGTCGGAGGGGCTCGGCCGTCTGGTGGGGATGGTGAATGGTTTACACTAACCTCCTCGCCGTCTCAACGGATCCGACCACACTAAATGATATCTGTTATGCATCAGCCCATGACTGTGCTGAACACCAGCAGGTTAATTGGTGTATTGTAGACATTGTATTTTACTGCGCCTCTCGGCCTGTATCTACTCATAACGTACCTTTAAACCCGAACTCCGGCAGAATTGGCTGAGCTTTACGCTCAACCTTTTACGGGGTATCTTCTGTTTGGCGGCCAACTTAGGCCCCTCTTTGACCGTGCACTGGATCATTCTGACCGGCCTGCCCACTCCCGTTCCGCAACTCCTCTTCTGCGCCCGTCTAACCACATTCCGCGGTCGCGGCTTTCCTGTACGGCCCTCAAGCACAGCCTTTTCACGGTTGTTCCTCAAGCCAAGGTTGCCCAGAAATGACTCATTCGGTCCGGTTGGCACTCGTCTAAGCAACCGATTTTCCCGCTTGGGCGAGCATAACGTCACATCGTTTAGTTCTCAGCACCATCAAGTTCTGGTTCCTTTTTACATTTTTGCACGATCCTCCGGTCACCCTGCAACCGTTCTACCCTAAGCCTTACACCGATCCGATCAAACATCTCACGTTGGAGGAGGGCATTCAGTCTCTGCTAGGCAAGAGGGCGATTCTTGTGGTTCTCCCTTCCACCCGGGTATTTTGCTCTCGTCTTTTGCTGGTTCTGAAACCGCACGGACTGGGGCGCCCGATTATCGATCTCAAGCACCTCTATTCGGTCATTATCTTGCCGCCCTTTTGCATGTTCAGTATTCATGCGGTTCTCCACATTATCAGTCAGAGGGATTGGGCGTTCAAAATTAGACCTTATGGATGCTTATTGTCACGTTCAGTTCCATCCGTCTCTACCGCGGGCATTTGCTCTCAAGCTCAGGACGCAGATTCGTTCCTTTCATGCGTCTCGCTGTATCGATTCTCTTGCCGCTACTTCTCTTCACGGCACTCTAAACTGGGCCGCCGATTTTGTTCCATTCGGTCAGTTATATCTCCGTCCGGTTCAGTCTCTCCTGCGTGCTCAGGGCCTTCTCCATCTCCGGTCGGTTCATCCTGCGGTCCTCCCATATCAACGTACGTGGCGGACCCTTCGCCCCTGACATGACCTTTCCTTTCTCCTTCAGGAAGTTCCTTTCTCAGGGGATCCATTGTATGGTATTTACCGACACGTCTCTCCTCGGTTGGGGTGCCCATATGGCAGATTGCCGCACCTCAGGCGTCTGGTCCCCGTCGACACACCTCCTTCCTCTCCATGTCCTCAAACTTCGTGCTGTCCGTCGCGCGATCTCCCGTTGGTCCCCGCCGCTTACTAGGCCGTCACATACTCGTCCTGACAGACCACACCATGGTGGTGGCATATATAAACGGGCAGGGCCGTACTCGATCTCCCTCACTGATGCAGGAGACCTACCTCTTGTTCGATCTATGTATAACGCTACGGGCCTCGATCCGAGCGTCTCATCTTCCGAGCGTATGGAACTTTCAAACAGAAAACCCCTTTCACGTCGCCCACGTCTCCACCTCCGCCCGTGGTCCTTCCGCTCTCTGTACTTCAGTGTCTCTTCACTCGACTGGGGCGTCCCGAAATCGATCATTTCGATTTTCCCCTCCCCCAGTCCTTGTTCCTACCGTGACGCGTCTACGTCGCCCTCGCGACCGTCTCCCCGCCCACCCGCCATCTGTTTGGTCTCACCGGGTTCTCTATGCCTTTCCGGTGCCCCGTCTCATCCGCCTTATCCTCCTCCGTCTGTCCCGTGCAGACCAGAGGGATCTCCTCCTCATCCTCCCATTCATCCTGCGACTCCCTGGTTTCCCCTGCGGCACTCGCTTTTCTCATGACCAACTCTTCTTCTAACGCTCCGGCTCGTTCTCCGGTCAATCCCACAAGCATGTCGTCCAATTCGGTCGTGCCCTCTGTGCGCATGCGTACTCTCATCGGTCATCTCAAGGATCAGGTCCTTTCAAGTCCGGCTGCTCTCTTTGCCTTGGCTCCATGTCGCCGTTCTTCGAAAAGCATCTATGACTCCCAGTGGTGTCTGACTACGGAATCTCCTTTAGATCCGTCGCTTGCGGCGCTTTTGGAATTCTTCGTTTCAATCCTACTGGATAATCATTTATCCTTACCGTCTCTTCGTGGCTATTGTGCCGCCCTGCTGTTGGTCCTCTGTACGCAGAGTCACGATCGTGTCCTCCGTCATCTGTTGGTGATGGATTCATCATGGGGGTACATGATGGCTTCTCGTCCTCGCTCCATCACTCCTTCCTTGCATCTGGACGTTGTCTTACATCACACCGCGGACCCCCTTAGGTACCGCTTCGTTCGTCGCATCTTCTGCATTTCTCTCGGAAAACGGTTTCCTCCTTGCTCTTGTGTCTGCTGGTTGCCGCTCTGAGCTTCATGCCCTAGTGGCTGATTTGCAATTTACACAGTTTGCGGCCAATGGTTCATCGGCCACCTTACATTTCCCTACGGAATTTATAAGCAGAACCATCGTTCAATGTTCCTCCGTAACCCTGGCACGTTCCGGCCCTCCCTAAAGAACAGTACCGTTACAGGGCTACCATTGCCCTGTTCGTGCTTTATGTTACTATCTTAAAGCTACTCATTCAAATTGGGGGGGGGCGCAAGAAGTTGTTTATTTCAATGAAAGTCCCTACTTCAAACAAAGAAATTAACCCTATCTCCATTAGTGCCTGGCTAAAAGCTACCATTGTCTCAGCATATGAATCTGCTTCTCAGTCATCATTGGAGCAGCTTCACGTTTATGCTCATGACGTCAGGGCCATTTCTACGTCTTTGGCCCATTTATCGGTGATTTCCCTGAACCAACTGGTCAAGAAAGGCTATTGGATGTCGCCTTCTATCTTCCCCACTTCTATCTGTCGAATGTCACGTTACAAGCTTCGGGCCCTTATTCCTTGGGCCCTGTGATTGCGGCGGGTGAGGTCCTACAGTTCTCCAGACCGTCCTCGACTCCTACATCTGTTCCGGCGATGTCTTCGTCTGCTTCATCGCTACGGTGATGTTCTCCTCTTTCCGTCATTCCTGGTAGGTATCCCCTCCCCAAGGTTTATCTGTTATATTCTCATAAATACAGAAACAGCTCACAATTATGTTTACGTAATAAAACCCCCCCCCATTCCCTCCCTGTGAATGGTGGTTTTGTGAGTAAACTGTTGTGAAATTTTCTGTATTACAAACAAGGAAAAATTTTCGGTTGGCTTACTCTGGCGTATAAACTTTAACAGAGAAAATTCTCATTAATACAGAAAAGCTCACAACAGTTTACTAACAAAACCACCATTCACAGGGAGGGAATTGGGGGGGGGGGGGTTCAAAACCTCTGGTATCTTGATAATTAATGCATGGATTGTCATGATTCTTGCCTTGAATATTGACCATGACTAGTTTTGTCAGTTCTCTAAACTGGTGGCACCACCTGTATTTTTTCTAATTTTTACAATTTTTTTTTAATATAAAATGAAAGCAGTCATATTAGTTTCTCAGCTATGTTTTCAATTAGTGTCCTGAAACCTGGTGTGTTTATCGATCATAAGTGGATGCCCTATGGTAATCATCCTGTCTGTCCATCTGTTCATCTGAGCGTCTGTCTGTCCATCTATCCACAAGTTTTGTTTCCAGATGGTAACTCCAGTTTGGATTGACGTATAGCTGGCCCACCACTAAAGCAAGAATCCTAAAGATGTCGGGTCATGAGGTCAAAGGTCAAGGTCACAGTGCCCATCCATTCACAAAATAGTTTATGGATAGACAGCTAGATAATGGCTTCAAAATTGATTTATTAATGACCCACCCCTAAAGTAAGAATCATTGTATCCCCAGACAGAGATGGGATACCAGGGTTCAAGCACGGTCACGCCCTGCCGCAGAGATTTCATTTGGACGCAATAACTCAAAAAATATTTCGCAGATCTTTACCAGACTTGACATGTGCATAGATATGGGTGAGAGGACAAAGCCTATTTGAAAATGGGTCATGACCTTTACTAGGAGAGTGACCTTGACCTTGAATAGGTCCATTTTTGGAGAAAATCACACAAATTTTTAGCGAACCTGTGAGCTTATGCAATGGTGCGGCGTCGTCCGTCGTGCGTCATCTGTTGTGCATTGTCCGTACGTTTACCAGAGCTATCTCAAAAACGGCAGGAGCTAGCATCACCAATTTTTAGCTCAGCTGACTATAAGTCATCTGAGCTATAGTCGTGGTCCATTGTCCGTCGTCCGTCCGTCTGTCCGTCCGTCCGTCCGTCCGTCCGTCCGTAGATGTGGCACGTTTTGAAACCGTAAGACCTAGGAATCCAAAATTCAGCATAATGTTAGATGTCCCCAAGATCTCCTACCAAGCCGAAAACTGGGTCTTTGCGACTTAGTTCCTTTGAGAAATTTAGGAAAAACCTCAATTTTTTATTAAAAACCTATTTTCACACTTCAGGACTGTCTTATATCAAAACCACTCATCTGTTTTCACCCATATTGACCATAAATATTCTTCTATATAGTTCCTATGTACATGCCAGAAATTATGTCTGTATTATATAATTTAAAAAAGTTATGGGCCCAAACATAATGCATTTTGTAAAAAATCAGGAAAGATATTTGATCACTTAACACAAAACTTGTTAAAGCTATGGACTTTTTTTTCCAGTAATATAACTTTAATTTATCAAAATTAAATTGTATACCCAAAATTAGATCAAAATCTTTTAAATTTTTTAAAATATTAACAAAAATAAAAAATTGGTACCTTAAATTTTGCCCAACTTTGACCATGGCATGTTTATTTACTGTAAGTACTGTGGATTTAATTTTCGCAGCATGTTTTTGTTAGCATTTTGTCTGTTAACACCAAAAATTTGAAAACAGTTGATCAAAAACTGTAGATTTTATTCAAGTTTTCAAGCACCATGTAACAAATTGTTTACATCAAGCTAGTGTTATGCAGTTTGCAAGAGCTCAGCTCCCCAGCTTCAGCTCTCAGTTCCTAAAATTTGGCATACAATTAGATGTCTCCAAAATTCCCTACCATGCCAAGAATTTGGTCACTAGGACAAATTACTTTTGAGATATTAATGAAAAACTTCATTTTTCCATTAAAAACCCATTGTTACACTTAAAGACTGCCTAATATCAAAACCACTGATGTGACTTTAATCATATATAATATACATATTTTTCTATACATTCTCTATGCATATGCCAGAAATGATGTCAGTATTGCATAATTGTTTTAAGTTATGGGCCCAAACATAATGCACTATGTAAAAAATCAAGAAATATATTTACTCTCTAAACAAGGGGATTGCTGAAGCTAGAGTTTTTTTGCCAGGGATGTAACATTATTTAATCAAGATTCAATTGAATACCCCAAATTAGTCCTGAATTTTTCAAATTTTATATGTTATTAGTATAAATATAAAATTAGTGCCTTAAATTTTGCCCAACTTTGACCATGGCACATTTGTTTCCTTTGAGCACGGTTGATATAATTTTCATATCATGCACACAAAGATTTCAGCTTTTTAGTTGAGAAAGCTGAAAGAAATTGGCCAAAAATTGTAGCTTTTATTAATGTTTTTATGAGACCATGTCAGACCTTAACTCTCTCCAGCCCCTCTTGCGTCACCTGTACGTTGACCTTGTTGAACTTTCAGCAAATTATGCATGCTTGAGGCGAGCCATACACTGTTGCAGGTAGGCAGCTTATGGCCAGCCACAGTTGATCCAGGTGTCCAACCCAACTCATCTAGTAGTTTTAACCAACAACATAACAATTAACAATAAATTAATAAATTTTTATTGTTTCTTAATAACAATTTAAGAAAAATAAAAAAGAATTTGTTAGTTTATAATAACAGGAAATCAACTTGCAGTTACTGATGATAAAAGAATCCTTTATTGATGGATAGAATGTCACGTACTCCAAATAACACCATGCAGTCACCTATGGTATTTTTCAGTTCAATTTTAATGATAAAAAAGTAAATCATATTATTCATTACTAATCATTAGGGATCATATGAAGGAAATTAATGATAGACAAAGATGCAGTTGATATTATTAATCTAGATTCCTACTGTGTCTAGTGTGTACATTGATGTGAAATTAGTCCAAAATGAATATATTTGGCCAAAATAAAAAAAAGGTATGGTTCTCAGGCATTTTTTTTTCAGAAATCAATGCGGGCGGGCGCTTTTTTTATTTTAAATTTTTTGGTATGTTTCGATAAAAATGTCAAATGATAAGGGAAAAGCATGAAAATAACAGTTTTAATTTGCTAAATAAGTAAAAGCACTACAAAACAAAGGAAATTGTATGGTTTAATCTTCTTGAAAGAAATGTCGGAGCGGCAGCAGCTCAATATTGGAAAGTTTTTATTGAAAATCAAATAAAAATTTTTGATGTCGGGATTTAAAATTGATGCGGGCGGTGCCTGAGAACCATACCTTTAATTTTTTTTGGCCTTACATTTTTTTTTTTAATATAAATAAAAGCCATAAAACCAGGTACTTTTGATCATAATTTAAATGTGTGAATTTTGTATATTCTGGATTCTCAACATAATTGTTTGGTGAAAACTGAATAAATGCCAGTAATGGTGGGAAAACTTTGCAATTGTATTTAAATACGAATATGAATATGTACTCCATTATAAAATGTCTTGCATAAAGAATTGGAATTCAGGTAAAAATGAAAGTATATGAATACCAGTGCAAATACTTTCAAAAAGTATTCATGAAAGCATTCATAAATATATTCTTTAATATTATTTTAATAATCATTTCAGTTATATTTCATTTTAAAAAATCATAAGATTCTCTTATTATTTTTAATAAAAATTATATTTGGGACAATATTTGTAATTTTTTTTAATAAATAGTTAAACTCATATGTTCTGCTTATAAGTTATATGGCCAAGTCAAAATCTGTGTGACAATAGTACTCCATTTGTTAATAAAATAAATGAAATCAATCCTCTTCCCTGTCTCCAAAGATAATATCATAATCATACATAAGCTAAACACCAAGAACTCATAATAAAGCTTATATTTATTACCACACCAAACCAGCATATGCCTCATTCCTAAATCATATTTTTTAATCATATATAACAGCTGAGCGCCGTGACCCATAGGTCCCTTGTTTGTATATAATCAGTCATCCAAAAAACTGTGCAAAAAAGCATACTGTATTTCTTTGAACAGAAGCCGGGCCTTAAATAAGCCGCCTGCCATATTTAGTCGCCGTGGCAAAACAATGTCCCAGAAAAATAAACGCTGGCCTTAAATAGACGCCGGTCTTATTCACAGGCCTGGTGTCAGAGTGGTTTTCATGTTTGCCACCAGATGTCTTTTCCCTTTATTATAATTGGTGTATTTTCCCAGTCAAAATGACCATAGATTGTTGTATGAATTTCAGTTTGTGTTGTATTGATAATATGTTTAATTCCTCTTAATTTATAAATCATTCTTTAATCTGACGTGAATGCTTGCTTCCGTGAGGGACACCATATATTCCCGATTCGTCCATTATGATTAAAGCAGATCACCTATCCTAATAAACGATACACAAATACGTCAGCAGTGAGAAGGCTTACACTTCATTGCTATCAATAATTACTAAATAGTACCGCTTGAAACAAGCGGTAAAACTTGGTACGGTGAAAGTCTACCTCACGGATGGTTGAACAGAACTATTCAAATACGTTTTGGCACACATTTCTTCTGTAGCATGCAGACACCAAATGATGGGGTCGAGCGGTACAATTTGTAGCTACTGTCAAGCCAAATTACGCTCCTTGCTTTCATTTTTAGCGCATTTAAATGCGTCCCCACTGTTACAAAAACTACGCTTCTGAGATAATCTTTAAAGTTAAAAATAGTATGTACTCTTGTCCACAGCTATATATTCAGTAATATTCCCGGCAGTGAATGTCGCATACCAGTATATACCAGGTCAGAAATGCTTGAATACGCTGTGTCAAGCTGTATCAGATAAAAGACAGGAGGAAAGTGTCAGGAAATTGACCTACACTTTGCCGTTATAAAGAACCAACCCCCTGTATTTCGATGGAACCAATATTAGGTTATACGTGGTGAACAGTTAATGGAAGAGCCACCCCGTGTTTAGTATATAAAAGGCCAGACACGCTTGATTTTATGCTGTGTCGAGCTGAATCAGTAAAATATTTAACGAAGGGAAAGATTCATGAAAACAAATTACGCTGTGCCATTATAAGTATCAATAGAACTAATGCTACCAGTTGTACGTGTAGAACGGTAAATGGAAGAGCCACCCCGTGATCAGAGCGAAACAATGAAACCAAGTTCACACGGTGTAAAATTAATGGAACAGCCACATAAAACACCTGGGTACCTGGTTTCGAGGGGCCCGCGCGGACAGATTTTTGTGGACAACTGCAGTCTCTGGCTGTGATTCTCCGTTTATTCGTATTATGGTGCGTGATTGTAGAAATTGCACGTGTTCCATATACCTATGGCATCTAAGGAAATTTGTAAACACAATCCGTGTTCCTGCGATGTTTTCAATTGTGTCAGTGATTAGTGACCGGTGGGTTCATTGTTTCACTGTGTTCTATTTTGAGTTTGTCTGAGGAGCTTGCTGATGTATTTTTTAATAAACGCCGACCTTAAATAGAAGCCAGCCTTGTTTAGACGCCGGGTCAAAGCAGGGTCTGAAAAAATAAACGCCC
The DNA here is from genome assembly GCA_026874595.1 of Sipunculus nudus. Taxonomy (NCBI): domain Eukaryota; kingdom Metazoa; phylum Annelida; class Sipuncula; order Golfingiida; family Sipunculidae; genus Sipunculus; species Sipunculus nudus. Next base: position 39,511,998 of record CM049311.1, read on the forward strand.
GGGCATCTGTTCAAGGAAATACAGTATTAAAATTTAAATCTCAGAAACGGCTGTAGTTATCATCACCAAATTTTATGCCAATGTTGGTCACATAGGTCATATCTGAAATTGAGGTATTGGTGGCGCCACATGCATCGGCCTTATTTGTACAGGGTCATCAGTGCCTGTATCACACTGAGGGCTACAAAAAAACTTCTTCTCTGCAGCCATTTGGCCAAAATGTTCAATATCGCACAGAAATGATCCTAGGGTAGTGCTTTCTGAAGTTGTTCAAATGGTCTCTTTTCAGTGACTTTTGGCTGAGTTATGGGAAGCTGAATTTAGTCATATGCCATAACAGCCCATTTTAGCTCAGTGGCTACAAAGATCTTCTTCTCAAAAACCACTGGGCCAAATTCTTAAATCTCACACATTAATTATCCTCAGATGTTTATAATTCAAGTTTGTTCCAATGGTTTTGGTTCAGTGCTTTTTGGCGGAGTTACGGGAAGCTGTACTTAGCCAGTTTGCTGTATAGTCCTATATGAGTTATAAACCTGCGAAATGTTTTTCGACTGATGCCACTGAAGCCAGTTTGTTAAATATTTTACAAGAATAATTCCTACAATAATTCTTATAATAATTGTCATTAATTGTTCCACATTAATGAGTTTTGGCTGAATTATGGAGATTGAATTGAGTCATTTTACCATATATGTTAGCTGTGTGATGCTGTTACATCTAGCCCGGCACCAGTTTATCAGCATCTATTACATCATGCCTCTAGACATTTAGATTTCAGGTTATCTTTGGTTGATATTGACAAAAAAGTTTTTTAAAAGCTTTTAAAAAATTTAGATTTATGATTTAAGTTATTCATCATACCAGGCAATGTTACAATCATGGATAATCAGCTCTCTGTGGCTATATAAAGACATCTGTACATGGATTATAAATTAATGGTATACCTACTCAACTTAATTAAGGAATTTGCCATCAATGAGATATATCTGTATTTTAATTTTGCATTCAGTATGCATCCGTAATAATTTTACATATATTCCTGGTTCCTTTTTTATAATAAGTCAGCTGAAAAGTATTTTGTATTGGGAAAATAAATTTCAAAATTATTTCCAGTAGGGACCATTTATGTGTTCAGATGGCAGCACTTGGTTTACCATTGGCAGATTGCCAGTGCCTTTATGTTGGCCATTAGCCAAGATGATGTCAGCTCTATAAATAGTTTTGGCACAGTGCCAGGATTGGAAGAAGTGCAGCCAGGTATAGGTCAAGAGTTCACTCAGTGCAGTAGCTGCATTCTATTTATAGGTTTGGCAGACTGCTCACTGGATCATATTTGGCACCAAAGATCAGCCTGAATCTATTTATAGCTTTGGCAGACTTCCAACTGTGTCAGATTATGCAACAGGTCAAGAGTTCACTCCATGCAGCCAAGTACAGGTCAAAAGTTCACTCAGTCTAGCCAGGTGCAGGTCAAGAGGTCACTCAGTGCAGTAGCCTGAGCCAGCAATCTGTCACAGAACACTCGGGGGCAACTGCCTTACTCACCTAAGCCTTGTCAGCCCAATGCATCAAATTCTGGGGAAGTTTGATGTATTGGACTGATATTTTGACCTGTCTATGCGTCTTTGATGGTATTCTCATTTACAAGACAGGTTGTGCCACGTACATTGATTTTTGCACAGTGTATGTGCCTGCTTATTTCTACAGAGGAATTTGATATATCAGCCTGAAATTTGGCATATTTATACATATCGAATAACTTTGTCGTATACAAGACTGGTGGTGCCTTCTACAATAATTTTTGCACAATGTGTGTCCCTGCTTATTTCTCAGGAGGGGTTTGATATATCAGTCTGAAATTTGGCATATGTGTATATCTCTGATAGCTTCGTTGTATACAAGACTGGTGGTGCCAACTACAATCGTTTTTGTGTTGTGTGCACCCATGCCAGAATTTCAGCAGTGATGTTTGTGTAATTGTTTCTTATTCAAAATGTTTAGTACTTGCATTGTTCATATACATGAAAACTAATGGTCCAGCATTGAAGCATTATACCTGGTGTATTTCCCAATGAACAGGTTCGCATTAGGCCTGTAGGCCTTGTTAAGTATCTCAAGAAATCGTGAATGGATTAATCCAAAAATCAAGATGACCAAAGATCTTGGATAGTGTTGTCATGTACTGAAAACTGGTGGCGCCACCTATCATCCTTTTCTTGTATGTGTGCCGTTTAATATCCTCATCATTGCCACTTAACAGTACTGTGAGCATTATAAGTCAAAAACTAATGGACAGATTTCTTTCATATTATGCATATACATAGATATGTGTCATGGGATGATGTATATTTAAATTGGGGTCATGCCCTTTCCTATGAGGGTGGCCTTGACCAGGTTTTCTCATAAACCAGACAGGTGGTGCCACCTACTCTCCCATTTCCGTAGAATAAATTAATGCCCTTTTCTGAGGAGTGATTTGCCCCATGGGCCTGAAATTTTGCATATGCAAAGATCTTGGACTCCTCCATCTTTTACTCAAGTCTGTTGCGTCCATCTGCACATGTGATTTGGGTGAAAATTGCTCATATCTCAGGAGTGGGTCAAGGTTTTGGTCTGAAATTTGGCATGTTCATCAACCAGACAATTGGCACCACTTACCCTTCCAATTAAATTAATGCCCTTTTCTCAGGGGTGATTTGTAGTATTGGCCTGAAATTGTGTATATCCATAGATCTTGGTCTCCACCATCTTTTACCCAAGACTGGTGGCACCATCTGCAATCATTTTCCCGTGGTGTCCATCTATACATGTGCTTTGGGTGAAAATTGCTCATATCACAGGAGCGGGTCAAGGTATTGGTCTGAAATTTGGCATATTTTTATTTATATATATTATATATATTGTCACGTAAACCAGACAGGTGGCGGCAAGTGTTTTCATTGAATAAATTAATGCCCTTTTCACAGAGTTTTAATGGACTATATTCCATCCATCACTTCACCCGTACCACTCTTGACTTCAGCGGAGACACGTTGTTGCTTGTCAACTACATCATTTTTGTGCTGTGTGCAGCCATGAAATATTTCAGAAGTGTTTGTGAAATTGGTGCATGCATGCACTTGGGTTCAAAATGTTCAGTGCTTGAATTGTACATATACATGTTACACATGTACTTGAAAAGTAACTGTCCAGCATGGAAGCATTATACCGGATGTATATCTAATTGCACAGGTTAGCATTAGGCCTGTAGACCTTGTTTTAAATCAGATATAGTGCAAACACATCCAAAAGAAAGAAAGAAGTGATGAGATCTATGATTTTGCACTCATTTGGGGACCTAAGAAAGTCCACCCACATCCACAACAAATTGTGACCCAAATCTTAATATAGAAACAAACTCATCAGTCCAATGAGGGAGACTTAATGAAACCCCAAGTCTAAAAGAAATATTAGTGATAGAGACTTAATGAAACCCCAAGTCTAAAAGAAATATTAGTGATAGAGACTTAATGAAACCCCAAATCTAAAAGAAATATTAGTGATAGTCATGTGTTATGAGGTAACTCAAATTTGTCAGTTCATTATGTTGTTATGAATCCACTGGTGAATCATTCTATTGTTATCATATATAGCTTGGGTTGTGATCCATACACAAGGAAAACAGTTTTGTTTTAACTTTAAAGGATCCTGATATGTATAATAAATCATATTACAAAGAGGTAAACAACTAAAACAACTAAGGTAAATGACGTGACAGGGCAATATCCTAATGGCACTGTGACATGAAATGTGACAATAATCCAGAATTTTCGGATTCCTTGATGGAATGTTTTCTTGTTGTGGGACAATCTGGACCATTGTATTTACATCTGATCAAAACATACAAAGATACATGTACACCACACTGTACTACGTATCACATCAGTGGAAAAGCAGCCTCAGAAAATAAAGTCTAAGGGGCCTTACACTAGTTAAAAGTAAAATCAGAAATGCCACAGCAAAACCCATATCACCATCCTTAGCAGAAAAAGGATAAGTTCTTATTAAAGTAATTTGGATTTATTGTTATATATGATCCTTATTAATAAAATTCTTACTATTTCATTAGTACCCATATGCATAGAGATATTTCTGAGTTTAGGTAGTTACATTTGCTCACATGTAAGATCTTACTAACATGTAAGATCCTGTATTTTATGATTGTAGACAGATGTTGACCAATCCAAGCTGGCAGGATGCTGGTAAGAGTGAGCTGTACCTACAAGAACAAGAGGAATCAATCCCAGTCTTTGCTGATTTCCTCAGGTACAGTGCCCGTTCACTGTTTGTCTCACAAACCTCCTGCCCAACACACAGGTTGCCTGACAGTACTGATGTACTAGATTTGAAAGTTCCTTATCTGGTAATTTTGGAATGCCGTCCACTCTGTCTGCAGTTTATGCCCCTCATGCAGCGGTTATACACTGTACTCATCCAAGGTCATTGTTTATTTTAAGTGCTGCTGTGCTTAGCAAGGTTCTCTGGGCTACACCACCAAGGTGGACTCAGAGCTAGCTCAGAGCCAAGAATTGTAATCAGATCAACAAGATTGGATGTCACATGTTTAAATGTGGAGCTGGATGCACAATGTGATACCATACTCCCATTGGTCTGATTACAATTTTTGGCTCTGTGACCTTGCTAATCAAAGCAATAGTTAAAACAAAAGGAGATCTGGGACAACTCCAGTGTAGGTGCATGAGGAGCATACCTGTTGCTCTACCCAATCAATTATATACAAATATGCTTTGTGTGACTCAGTCACTCTAAATTAGTTTTGATGCAACCATCTAAATCTTTATTAGCTCAGCTGCCTGAAAGTCACCATGTGACCTATTTTCTGCAAAGATATGTGAAAGAACAAGATTTGAGCACCCTATAGGAAAGAATTGGTTACAGTTGGACCTAGAATCTTCTGATTTGATTAAGATCCATGGAGGTTCACGTAAAAATGTCTTGGAAACCTGAAACAATGTCACTGAGACCTATATTTTGCAAGCTGTGAGAAAGAACATGATTTTAACACCCTGTTAGTTAGAAGGGCACAAATTGTAGCAGCTGGATGTAGAACAAGGTCACTGTGGCCTATATCTAAGGTCTATTGGCAAAAGGCATTATTTTGAGCACTCTGGGAGTCATTTTACCCATTGTTTTTAAGGTTCCTTAAATTCAGCAGGGCCACTTGTTTTTTTTTATCTTGCCACAAAACTTTTTTTCCTGAGAATCTTGAGTTGAATCCAAAACAGACAAAGTTTCTCTGAAATACAAGGATGCAGTGTTATAAAATAGCATGCAACTATTGGATACGATGAAAATACAAATAGTGTTCTTGAAAACTGACATGAAACATGACTATTTCTACAGTTTATAGGGACCAAACAAAGGAAAGTTATAGAAGTACAGAGAAATCTTGCTAACATGACCACCTGCTGGACCAGCCAAAGTGGTCACGTAGGTGGGGTAGTTGTGTTAACGGCAGGTTTTTTTGATGATTTACATGAGTCCAAGAACAAAGTAAATGGTTGTCTTAGGTGATCATGATGGCATAGTGGTTGTCAGGTCAGTTCACAGAAGGTGGTAGTTAAGGGGGTCTGTACATTAAAATGAACAAGATCTAGGAGTTTATACACAATGAGATATAAGAAGAATGCATGTGTTAACCTTGTCTTTGTAGGTACATATACACTGGCCAGGTACAGTTGAGTCCCAGCACAGTATTGGGTCTGTTGGTGTTGGCTGACAAGTATAATGTCCCTGACCTGAAGGACTGCTGTTCTGGATTCATGTCTCGTCATCTAGTCAGCTCACCAGAGCACAACAAGGCAGTCACATGGTACCAGTATGCTATAGCCTGTAACAGCCAGGACCTCCAGATGGCATGCATAAATTACATAGCCCTGAACATGGATAACGTTATCCAGAGTCCTGACTGGATCTACCTGGACAAGGAGAACCTGATCGTGATCCTCCAGCGCTCAGACCTGATCATAGAGAGTGAGTACGTTCTGCTGCAGGCGGTTGTTCGATGGCTCAATGAATATTCCAGGCTTCAGTCTCTAACAGAAAACCTGCAGGACGTGTTACAGTACATCCGCTTTCCAATGATACTACCAGAGCACCTAGCAGAGTTTGAAGAGTGCCAGTTTGAGAAAGAGAATCACACTTATTTCTCACAATATTTGCTGGCTGCGTACCGCTACCATGCTTTGTCAATCAAGGGCGAAAAAGATTTCATGTCTGATGTACCATCGCAACAGTTCCGTTACCGTAACTACACCAATGAGAGCTACTCTATTTTCGTTGACGTCACACGCCGAGCCTTCCGCACTTGTCCTCGAGTAAGCAGCAAAGTTGAGAAAGCAGTGAATGTTCCCATGACGATATGTAACGCGGCCCAGGACAAGTGCTGCAAGATGAAGGTGACTTTTTATCCTCTTGGTTTCTACACGACATCCTTGTGGAACGGCCAGTTAAACCTAGCAAAGTCTACGGACCACACCAAGCTGATCCTGGCACATCGCGGTGGTGTGGACCTTCACGAGGCTGAGATCAGTATTGTCATGTATGCCCAGCACAACGGTATCCAGTATGCCAACTACTGTGTATCAGCCAAGCACAAGTTTGAGACTTACGGAACATACGAGATCGAAAACATCATAGAACTAGAGCAGCTGAAGGCAGAGGATTCACCTTTCATAATTGATGGAGCCGTTCAACTCAAAGTCTTTATTAGACCAATCAGTTTTCAGCGGGCATCAGCATGTGTGTAGAACAAGGAGCAGTGAACAATGTTTGACTGGTGTATTTTATATCATCATATGAACTGTGCAGAGTGTGCATTATGAAATGATTAAACGTGTTCAGCAATTTTTGTGCAATGATACAGCCTAGGAATTAATTTACATGTATTCCTGGTGTATTCTGCCTTCTAATGATAAGACTGTTTACATAGTATTAACTTAAAGAGCAGTAGCCATAAGTTCTCATCTTCTGGTGGATAATTAGCATACTAGTCGTAGAAGTTTAAGTGCAAATATGGGGGTTGGGGGATGAGGGAGCAATGGTAACATATGATTAAAAGTAAAATGACATAACCACCATGATGGCTTGGAAGGTCATACACCATTCCCTTACACTTGCTTCAGGAAGTTGTAATCTGTCCTATTTTGAAATTAAACATTCCTCTGTTACTTAAAAGAAAATGTTATTACCCATATATTAACAACATGCAGAGCTTTCTTATGTGCCCAATACTAGATTGGAAGGGTCATATATAAATTTGTCTTATCCAACTTTTCCTTTTTCATTTATGGTCAACTTCAACTTCTTTGCAATAATAATAATAATAATAATAATAATAATAATAATAATAATAATAATAATAATAATAATAATAATAGTAATAATAAAAAAATGTCTTGCAGCATAAGGCAACCTTAAACTGACCAAAGGATGTGTGTGTATGTGGATGTGTTAGAGAGCAAGCGGTTTTTATAGTATTTTAAGATTAGGACAGCCAGTCAGTTATTTAACTACGCAATGTACATACTTTAGTGTGTGAACTAATAATGAGTAAAGCATTAGAATGCATAAGCATTAGAGGTTAATCTGAAATGATTGATAATTGATTCATTTGTGTTTTAAATTAAGTTAAAACGTCTGTTAAATCACAAGGAGTAGAATCCTTGATTTGGTGATTATTTACAGTGTATTTATCCTTTTGTATAACAAGGGATCAGTTTGGATTGTGCATTGTCTAAGTTGCCGTCCTTAATTTATTCAGTACAAGTAGGTTTTGGGACTAAATCTTAAATTAATCTGTGATACGTTCTGGATACTTATGTCTGCACCATATAAGACCAGTGTTGACAGTTGACCAGTTTTGATGAGTTTGTAGTCTACAGGAAGCATGTGCACTTGACAGGATGTATTATACCAGTTGATGAAAGGTTTGTGAATGAAATGTTAGAGAGAGTTGAAGGAGGCTGACATTTCCTTAGTTTTTTTTTGTGTGTCTCTGGCCTGGTTGAGCAGATACCTTGCTTCAGTGAGCTCCTAAGCATGACATTTTATGAATTTTTTACAAGATAATCTAACCAATCAGGTGTCTCATGTATGACTTGTCTATGAGGCAGTCTGGTGTCCTGAGAATGCTTTTTCATGAATTATTTACAAGATAATCTTACCAATCAGGTGTCTCATGTATGACTTGCCTATGAGGCAGTCTGGTGTCCTGAGAATGCTTTTTCATGAATTATTTACAAGATAATCTAACCAATCAGGTGTCTCATGTATGACTTGTCTATGCGGCAGTCTGGTGTCCTGAGAATGCTTTTTCATGAATTATTTACAAGATAATCTAACCAATCAGGTGTCTCATGTATGACTTGTCTATGCGGCAGTCTGGTGTCCTGAGAATGCTTTTTCATGAATTATTTACAAGATAATCTAACCAATCAGGTGTCTCATGTATGACTTGTCTATGAGGCAGTCTGGTGTCCTGAGAATGCTTTTTCTTGAATTATTTACAAGATAATCTAACCAATCAGGTGTCTCATGTATGACTTGTCTATGTGGCAGTCTGGTGTCCTGAGAATGCTTTTTCATGAATTATTTACAAGATAATCTAACCAATCAGGTGTCTCATGTATGACTTGTCTATACGGTAGTCTGGTGTCCTGAGAATGCTTTTTCTTGAATTATTTACAAGATAATCTAACCAATCAGGTGTCTCATGTATGACTTGTCTATGGGGCAGTCTGGTGTCCTGAGAATGCTTTTTCATGAATTATTTACAAGATAATCTAACCAATCAGGTGTCTCATGTATGACTTGTCTATACGGTAGTCTGGTGTCCTGAGAATGCTTTTTTCATGAATTATTTGCAAGATAATCTAACCAATCAGGTGTCTCATGTATGACTTGTCTATGAGGCAGTCTGGTGTCCTGAGAATGCTTTTTTCATGAATTATTTACAAGATAATCTAACCAATCAGGTGTCTCATGTATGACTTGTCTATGCGGCAGTCTGGTGTCCTGAGAATTGTTTTTCTTGAATTATTTACAAGATAATCTAACCAATCAGGTGTCTCATGTATGACTTGTCTATGGGGCAGTCTGGTGTCCTGAGAATGCTTTTTCATGAATTATTTACAAGATAATCTAACCAAGCAGGTGTCTCATGTATGACTTGCCTATGAGGCAGTCTGGTGTCCTGAGAATGCTTTTTTCATGAATTATTTACAAGATAATCTAACCAATCAGGTGTCTCATGTATGACTTGCCTATGAGGCAGTCTGGTCCCCTGAGAATGCTTTTTCATGAATTATTTACAAGATAATCTAACCAATCAGGTGTCCATGTATGACTTGCCTATGAGGCAGTCTGGTGTCCTGAGAATGCTTTTTCTTGAATTATTTACAAGATAATCTAACCAATCAGGTGTCTCATGTATGACTTGTCTATGCGGCAGTCTGGTGTCCTGAGAATGCTTTTTCATGAATTATTTACAAGATAATCTAACCAATCAGGTGTCTCATGTATGACTTGCCTATGAGGCAGTCTGGTGTCCTGAGAATGCTTTTTTCATGAATTATTTACAAGATAATCTAACCAATCAGGTGTCTCATGTATGACTTGCCTATGAGGCAGTCTGGTGTCCTGAGAATGCTTTTTCATGAATTATTTACAAGATAATCTAACCAATCAGGTGTCTCATGTATGACTTGCCTATGAGGCAGTCTGGTGTCCTGAGAATGCTTTTTTCATGAATTATTTACAAGATAATCTAACCAATCAGGTTTCTCAGGTACAAAATACACAGTGATTATGAAGTGAGTACAGAGTATCAAAGGGATTGAGCGCAAGTCTGAATGCTTGCCGGTTCCCATGACATACAGAATTATTGATCATTGAATATTTACAGCATTATTAAAAAGATATATGAATATATCTAAGATCTGTTATATCAGTACTGTAAATGACAGACACAATATTAACCATGTGACATATATACCAGGCCTAGAAAACACAAGTGCTTGTTATATAAGTTAAAGCATTGTCGGCTCCACAAGGTAAGCATGTGCAGAGTCTAGACTTTTCTAGAAAAGCTTGACTTTTCTGGGACTCTGATGCACCACAACAGACAGTGTCTGCTGCCTACATGTTTCCTATGTATTAAGATTCACAACAAACTAGCAATTTTTGTTTAAAGAATGTAACATCAGATTGAGGGCTCCTAAAGAAACGTGTTCATGGTAATATTTGGCCAAAGATTTCTGTGAAGAAACAAAACGTGATCTACATTTGCCACACAAGCCATACACTCTGTACATATATATGTATCTAGATACTGTGGTTACCTTCTTGTTAGCAAGGGTTTAAAATTTGTGATATTAGCGGAAGGAGAATTATCACAAAAATAAAACCTTTATGAATAAGGTCTAATCATTAAAGACAAAGTTGGAAAGACAAAGGCTGACATTATTGATAATAATAAATCATGTATGATCAAAGATTAATATTTTAAATGATATCAGATCTTTCCAATTGGATGCAATTAACAAAGAATATTTTGTTAATAAGATTATGTGCACATAATATTTGATATAATGTATATCTATAATAATGGTTATACTCTATTTATAGGTCTTTTGTATTGTGAGATTGTGAAAAAGGAACCTTCGTGAAACTTGGAAAAGGTAAAATTTGTGAAATTTTAACCCAGCTAATTTGAAGCTGATCACAGTATTTGACATTGTTTCTCAGTTCACAGAAGTTGTATTTCAAAACTGAGTCACTTAAACTTGTCATGTATACCTGTATAATGATCCACTCCTTCAAAAGGCATGTCTTGTTATCATCTAGACACTTGTTTACAATTAAGGTCTGAGATCCTTGTTTTTTAGCTCAGCTGACTGAAAGTCATCTGAGCTATAGCAATCACTCTTTGTCCGTCGTCCGTCTGTCCAACTGTCTGTCTGTCCGTCCGTTAACCAGGCACAAATCGTAACCGCTGGACCTAGAACCTTGTAAATTGGGATTCTGAGAGGTCCATAAAAAATCTCCTTGGAAACCAGAAATTAGGTCTCTGTTACCCATATCCTTCGAGCTATGTGGCCCCAAAGTACCCCCCAGAAAAGTCAAAAATTTCATACAAAAACTTCAATATCTCATTAACTACTTGACTGATGGTCATGATTTTTGGCATACATATTGATCATGAGATGTTACATCACTTCCTGCAGACTGGTGGCGCCACCTGTTTTTTTCGATTTTTTACAAATTTTTTTCTCTATTTTTGAGACCTTTAAAAATGTGAACATCTGTTAACAAGGCACAAATCATAAAGACTGGACTTAGAATCTTAATTCTTGACACACTGAGAGGTCCATGAAAAATCTCCTTGGAAACCAGAAATTAGGTCTCTGTTACCCATATCCTTCGAGCTATGGGGCCCCAAAGTACCCCCCAGAATAGTCAAAAATTTCATACAAAAACTTCAATATTTCAATAACTACATCACTGATGGTCTTCATTTTTGGCATACATATTGATCATGAGATGTTCGATCAGTTCCTGCAGACTGGTGGCGCCACCTGTACTGTTTGATTTTTTACGATTTTTTCCTCTATTTTTGAGACCTTTGAGGATGCTGTCATCTGTTAGCGTGGCACAAATCGTAATGACTGGACCTAGAATCTTCATTTTCGACACACTGAGAGACCTATGAAAAGTCTCCATGAAAAACCAGAAATTAGGTCTCTGTTACCCATATCCTTTGAGCTATGGGGCCCCAAATTACCCCCCAGAATAGTCAAAAATTTCATACAAAAACTTCAATATCTCATTAACTACATCACTGATGGTCATGATTTTCGACATACATATTGATCATGAGATGTTTCATCAGTTTGTGCAGACTGGTGGCGCCACCTGTATTTTTCAATGTTCACGAATTGTTTTCTCCATTTTTGAGACCTTTAAGGATGTAGTTATCTGTCAACAGGGTACAAATCGTAACGACTGGACCTAGAATCTTCGTTCTTGACACACAGGGAGACCCATGATAAGTCTCCATGGAAACCTGAAATTTGGTCTCTGTTACCCATATCCTTTGAGCTATGGCACTCCAAAGTACAGCTCAGAATAATGGAAAATTTGATACAAAAGCTAAAGTATCTGAACAACTAATGCAGAGATAACCATAATTGTTTGCATGGATATTGATCATGGAGTGTTTCATAAGTTTCTGCAGACTGGTGGCACCACCTGTATTTGTTCGTTTTTTTTACGAAATTTTTCTGTATTTTTGAGACCTTTAAAGATATGAACATCTGTTAACAGGGCACAAATCATAAAAACTGGACCAAGAATTTTCATTCTTGACACACAGGGAGACCCATAAAAAGTCTCCATGGAAACTTGAAATTAGGTCTCTGTTACCCATATTCTTTAAGCTGTATGGGTCCAAAATACCCCCCCCCCCCAGAATAATGGAAAATTTGATACAAAAACTGCAGTATTTCAATAACTACAACACTGATGGTCATGATTTTCGGCATACATATTGATCATGAGCTGTTCCATCAGTTTCTGCAGACTGGGTGTGCCACCTCTATTTTTTTCAAATTTTTACGAATTTTTTTCTTTTTTTTGAGACCTTTAAAGATGTGGTTATCTGTCAACAGGGTACAAATCGCAACAACTGGACCTAGAATCTTCATTCTTGTCATGCAAGGAGGCCCATGAAAGGTGCCTGTGGAAACTTGAAATTAGGTCTCTGTTACCCATATCCTTCAAGCTATAGGACTCCGAAGTATCCCTCAGAATAATGGACAATTTGATACAAAAACTGAAGTATCTGAACAACTAATGCAGAGATCACCATGATTTTTTGCATGGATATTGACCATTAAGTGTTTTTATTAGTTTCTGCAGACTGGTGGAGCCACCTGTATTTTTGTATCCGCCAAAACGAAGTTTTGCGGATACTATGTTTTTGACCGAGTTCCTCCACCCTGGCGGCGTTCGTTTCCAGAGAGCTCCTCGGAGACTAATGGACCGATTTTTCCCAAACTTACACCTATTATCGGGTCACATGTGAACTGGTGCCTAACCAAATTTGCGTTGACCTCTGACCTTTCCTCTCTATCCAGTGTCCATTTGTGGGTCTGTTTCCACTCATAAACCCTCATATCTCGGGAACCGTTTGGCCGATCAGGAAATAAAATTGATACAAATGTAGCCCTTGGATTGCTTTATAACATACACAAAAAATGGTGGCGCCACCTGTAACCATGTTTGCACAGTGTCCATCTGTTCATCTGCCTTGGGTTAAAATCACTCATATCTCTGCAGTGAATTGACTAATTCACCTGAAATTCGTCATGCGTATACATCCAGGATAGCTTTCTTGATTTTATGACAGGTGGCACCACCTACATTCACGTTCACGCTGATGACATCCAAGCTTATATCTTGGGAACCGTTTGACCAATCAGGAAATAAAATTTATACAAATGTAGCCCTTTGATAGCTCTGTAACATACACAAAAAATGGTGGCGCCACCTGTAACAATGTTTGCACAGCGTCTGTCTGTTAGTCTGCCGTGGCCTAAAATCACTCATTTCTCTGTAGTGGTTCGACATAACTGCCTAAAATTTTGCAGGTTTATACATCGTGGACAGCTTTCTTGATTTTATGACAGGTGGCGCCACCTACATTCTAGTTAACGCTGCACACATCCAAGCTCATATCTCAGGAACCATTTGACCGATTGGGCCAAAATTGTGCATGTGTTTAGATCTCACATAGGTCTTTATCATACACAAAACTGGAGGGGTTACCTGCAAAGATTTTTGCACAGTGTTTGTCTGTTTGTCTGCCATGGGCAAAAATCGCTCATATACATGTAGTGGTTTGACTTTTCTGCCTAAAATTTTGCAGGTGTATACAACTTGGACAGCTTTCTGGATTTGTGGTAGGTGGCACAACCTACATACACATTTAGGCTGCAGACATCCATGCTAATATGCAACATACCTCACTCTATTTCCCCTTGCCACTCAATCCATGCCTCACTATCCGATTTTGGCAGATACATGTAGTCACTTGTCGGTTACCTGTATTCTAGTTTTAAAAGTTTACACATTTTTCTCTATTTTTGAGATATATAAATACAGACTAAATCTTGGCCTGTTGGTTAATCTGTTTGATGCTTCAGTTGAATGGGTATATACTACCATTCTAATGATAAAATTTCCTATTGCGAATCTCTTCCAAGTCAGCTGAGCGTCAAGACCCATGGGTCGCTTGTTAAACCTTGAACTTAAGTCACTGGTTTGTACTATCACAGAATTATAAGCCAGAAAAAGCCAACATATTTTTACTGTAAATACCTTCTATTGCAGTATGTTGTTTAACACATCCACTTTTGCTGATGATAACCTGTGTCAAAGCTCTTTAGTTTCTTTAGTAACTGTAGTCATTAGAGGTAAAGTACATGCTTCTGTCATGCCCAATTATTCAAACCAAGTACAATACAGGCAGCTGATTGCATCATCAAGAATGTGAACAAATTAATTTATTATATTTATCAATCAATATTTATATTTAAGCTTAATATATTATTTGAATTCTTATTTATGGTAGTTTAATATAAATAAATTAATAAATAAATATATATATATATATATATATATATATATATATATATATATATATATATATATATATATATATATATATATATATATATATAAATATGGGAGAGCAGAGTGAACAAAGTAGATCCTGACATAGCATTTGTTGTTGTTGCTGGCAGTTTAAGTATGTACCTAATACAGGTCTAAGTTCCAATAAGAGACCCTATCATACAGTCTCCAAACTTTTTAAGGGAATGTTTAATTGAGCTTGTAACAGCCTGCTTTGTATTACCCCTTTTGCAATGACAGGTCTTATGCTCAGTGTTAAATGCATTCTGATTGTGTCTGTTGGATAGATGGTGCCGATACTGTATATATATAATTATACATTTTGAATGATAGTTTATTATATAGTGCAGACACACAAGGCCACTAGGAAATATCCCAATGGGCCAGTGGCATAAAGATTATTTTGATGCTGGCGGGCCAATTGTATGAACAAATTTTCTTGCTGTTGGCCAGTGATATTAACTGTTGGTTGCATCCACTCAAATTTTCAGAGCTTTCTACATCCCAGTCTGCCCCTGAAGTATAATGAACTAAAAATGTATGTTCACCTGTAAATAGCAAGACTGCAACTGGCAAGACATAGTTGTACCAAAGTATGGTCCATAAGGAGCAATACTTAAAGTCAGCCGTTCACCTGCCTTTTCTATAGAATTTATATGACTGATATAGTACTCTGCATACATATTAATGAAATCTGAAGTAATTCTCACACAGAAAAGTTCTTATTTGACCTGTGTGATGGATGTATGAATGTTGTAAGTTGTAAGTAATGTGGACAAACACAGCATGTTTGACAAATGAAAAAACAAGTAATCTAAGGTGGTTGATTGCATAAATGCAGAAGCTGAAGGTCACTAGTGGCAAAACAGCCTTTGCTGAACTCTGGCTTGTCGATCTGGCCACTAGATGTCCTTGTTGAATGTGTTTGGATTATTTTGCTTGGCCCCCCACAAGTTATAAACACAAGGACATAAACAAAATGAACAGCTTGGTGTGGTGGGATCAGTGTTTTCGGCATATTTTGTTATAAAAGGTTCAAGGGAATATCTTTAGTTAAAAGACGTCAGATAACAGAAGGGCCCCTTTAACAGGTGATGCAATATATTAAGTTCAAATGGTGTCTGTAAATGAGTAGCCTAGTATTATTTGTCATACAGCAGCAGCCTCGGGGATGTGTGCAATTTCAGTGAATACCTGAAAATGCATCCCCTCATAAATACTTCACATAGAAAGCAGAGTTTTATTGAACATGTGCCATTCATCATGTGAGAGCAAGTTGGGCACAGATTTCTCCAATGGTTAAAGCAAGTCACAGAACTTTTGATATAATTTATTTATGTGTAGCCTTTTGTATGATAAATGTATATTGTGACAGATAACTGCAACACTCCCTTATTATATATGTGCATCCTCTTTAGGTAATGTGAATTAGATTCCTTCTTTCTTATCATTATGGTATTTTTTGAGATGATGCCAAATATGGTTTCTTTTATTTCAGCTGTCTCATAATTCTATTTTATTTTGTGTCTTGTATATCAGGCTGGTGTCAGTAAACCATTAAGGCTGTAAATAATAACAATACTGGTATCTGATGTAAATATGTTGCTATTATATGAGGCTGACACTGGCTGTTACTTCTTAATTGTTTTCTACAGATGTTTTTGTGATGCCATAAGAATAGCCTTTAGGTGCTGACCATTATGTTACCATGTAACCTGGTGTAGAATGTACATGCACTAGTGTATACAGCATCTTTGGCTGCCTCAGTCTGTCACACTCTTGCCAAGAGGCCAACACCTGTTGGACATAGTTACTGTCTCTTGCCTCCTAGACCTCAGACCACAGGTGCTTGATTTGCTATCAGTGTAGATTTTAGTTAATTTTGTTAATTTTCTGGGTCATTTCTTATTACTATTACTTATCTGACATTTTCCTAGCTTTTTCACACTATATGGTCTGTTTTATTTTACTTAGTATTTGTGATAGGCAGGCAAGAAGCCCCCGTTGTTAGGTCTGACAGCCATGGCATAGCAACCAACAACGCACTTTCTGATTGGTTGATATGTAAACTACTGATGGTGACACCGCTGACGTAACAATGGTTCAGCCAACCACGCATGTACTTCAAAATTAGCCTGAAACTGATTTGCCATGGCGGCCCGGCCTAACAACAAGGGGCACCTTGCTGCCTAACTCAAATATTAAGTAAATAATATGGAGAAGGACCATATAGTGCGGAAAATGCTAGAAAAATGTTAGATAAGTAATAGTTATAAAGAAACGACCCAAAAAAAATAACAAATTTAACCAAAATCTACACTAATAGCAATTTAAGTGCCTGTGCTCAGACAGAGTCTGTGATCATTCCACGCTGTTTTGTTAGTCCTGGATTACCAGTCAAAGAAAATAAGAGAGAGAAAATGACTAATTCCAAGTCACCATTCATATTTTGAGGAAAATATTCAGAACACTTCATCTGTTGTACTTTGGATATTATTGCCAAATTAATAATAATATACATTATTGTATGTGCCTAGGTTTATTAGCTCAGTTGACTTTCAGTCACAATGAGTTATAGCGATCACCCTTTGTCCATCATCCTTCCTTCCATCCATCCAGTTGTCTGGCCGATCGTCTGTCTGTGAGCAAGGCACAAGTTGTAACCATTGGACTTAAAAACTTATTACTGACCATCCAGGAGATCCTCACAGATCTTCTTGGAAACCTGAAATGATGTCACTGCAACATATATTCTCTGAGTTAGGCCAAAAAAATAATAGGTATGGTTCTCAGGCACCGCCCGCGTCAATTTTTACCCCCCCCCGCATCAACAATTTTTATTTTGATTTTTATCTTTCAAGAAGATGAATATTACAATTTATGTAGTGCTTTTCCCTGTTTTGCAAAAAAAAATTGTTATTTTCATACTTTTCCCTGATCATATGACATTTTTATGGAGACTGATTTCTGAAAAAAAGTACCTGAGAACCATACCTTATTTTTTGTTGGCCTTATGGGGCTTCGTGTGTGCAGCTCCAGTGTCTCATTAATGCATGTGTGGATTGCCATGATTCTTCTTTTTCTTATTGATCATGGACAGTTTCATCACCTGCTGGTGGTGCCACCTGTATTTTTTTCTAATTTAAGTATTTTTCTCTGTTTTTGAGACCATCAAATGATAGCGGTGACAACACCAGTCATGATCATTCGGTCTTTGAAGAACCCATTTGGTCTTTGGGTCAGCAGGTCAAGATAACATTTTATGTTAATCTCAATTGGGCTTTCAGATGATGTATTTCCTGTTGTGAATGTTAGGTTACAGAGTCATGCCAGTCAGCTGAGAGTCACTTGTTTGATGTGTACCTTGTAAATGCTGCCAAATTTGCTTAACTTAATAATGCCACATTGATGTGGTGTCAGTATTAAGGGTGTATTGTTAGGAACCAGTTTTATCAACCCACTCAGGTTATTTTACTCTGTGTCAAAAGGATGCCTTCAGCATCATAGTTCTGCTGCACTGTGGTGATGATTTCCCAGCTTTTCTCCTTGGCTTGTCAGGTAAAATTAATGTACACTTGATCAAGCAACATTTATTTTAAACCCTAATAAATATATCAAATCGCACATTAGACTCCAGTTGAGGTCAAAACTAAAACAGTTCTAATGTAATTCTAATGTAACTTGAGTCCAGATTGGAATTGCAGTGAATTTATCTATCTTCCAAATTAAATCCTGCTACACTGAGAATTGCAATGAAATTGTTTTTTGTAACCTAAATGTTTTTATTTCTTGCTCTTTTTGTATTTTTGTCATGAGTTGAATATATTCCATGGCAATTTGTGATGTCTTTTTCTGGAGGTGAAGGACAGGTTCTTCATTCTCTGTGCTCTGCTATGCATATGTAGCCTGCAGTTTGCTTGGAATAGTACTTTATCATGTATTTCTATTTGTATATATTTTTAACTTGTCACCTGTTTTACACATATTCAAGCAATCCGAGATGTATGTCAATATTAGATGTTTATTTGAATAGATAATAAAACTCATGTTCATTAGATAAAGCTATTTAGAAGTGTTTTAAATTATTTTCCTTATAATATATTTATAAATACTAATCTAAGAGACCATACACAATTACCCTTGATATTATCATTATCATTATGTAAATGGTCAGCTACACATTAACACCTACCGGTAACCATCAGTGCTGCCAATGGTTGATGTTGTTAACAAATAATAAAGTGACAATGTCAGCCATTCACATCTCATATTTAATGATTACACTGGCATCATAGCACATGCTAATGTGTAACTGGCCAATAATATGTTGTACATATATGTATAATATATAATATCACAGGTAAGTCAGAGATTCATAACATTAACCTAACTAAGGGAGTCCAGGGCTCACCTCAGCCATCAGATGTTT
Source organism: Sipunculus nudus (assembly GCA_026874595.1). NCBI lineage: Eukaryota > Metazoa > Annelida > Sipuncula > Golfingiida > Sipunculidae > Sipunculus > Sipunculus nudus. Next base: position 39,531,184 of record CM049311.1, read on the forward strand.
ATTACGATCACCTTTTATGCTGTAGCGTACCTCCATCAAGCAGTTGCTGGAAAATGATCATGTTTCTTGATCAGTTCCAATATTTAATCAACTTTTCCTGGTCAAATTTATAGATTTTTCATCAAAATGTGATCATCCCATGTAACATTTGTTTAATACAGAAGATCAATTATAATAAACCATCTTTATGACTTTGTTGGCTGATGTAATGATGCATTTTAGATCAGTCGTCAGTGCTTTAAAATATTTGATAACTTGCAATACTTTAAGGTGTAATAAATAATTATTAAATCATTCAGTGTTTCAGTGCTATGCTTTAGCAAATCTGTGAGCTTATTCGATGGCTTGGTGTTGTATGTTAAACCCATACTATCTTAAAAACAGCAATCACCTGTCAAATGTCAGATTGAGCTTATTTTGGGGCCACATGCATCAGCTTACATTTTACAGAGAAAAAGTTTTAAAAATTTTAATCTTTTTCTCCAAAACTGTCAAGGCAAATTGTCTTATATTTCACAGAAATGATCCTAGAAACAAGCTCTCTCAAATTTTAGCTCAGTTGACTGAAAATCAACTGAGGTATAGGTGTGGCACATTGTCTGTCTTCCATCTGTCTGGTCGTCCATTAGCAGGGCACAAATCATAACTGCTGAACCAAGAAACATCTGAGGGAGGTCAATAAAAAATCTCTTTGGAAACCTTAAATAAGGTCACTGTGAACTTTATCCTCAGAGCTATAGGGCTTGTGAGTGTCCTCCAGAATAATTAATATTTTTTAACAAAACCTCCAGTATCTTGATAAATAATGCATGGTTGCCATGAATCTTGCCATAATATTGACCATGACTAGTTTTATCAGTTCTCTAAACTTGTGGCTCCACCTATATTTTTTAAAAATGTTTACGATTTTTTTCTGATTTTGAGAACCTTCAAATGACAGCAAATATGTCAGTTTCTCAGCTGTGGTTTTATCCAGTGTCCTGAAACCTGGTGTGTTTATTGATTATGATTGGTTTTTCAGGTCCTCAAGACTGGTGGCGCCACCTGTATTTTTTTTCTATTTTTTATGCATATTTTCTTTATTTTGAGACTGCCAAATTATATTAATACTATCAGATTTGCAACTGTGGTTGCAACTGTGTCCTTAACCTTGTGTTTGTAAGGGCCCTGCTTGAATAAGTGGATGCCCTATATTAATCACCCTGTCCGTCTGTCTGTTCCTTTTTCTGTACGTCTGTTAATATTGTTTCCTGATGATAACTTCAGTTTGGATTGACATATGGATTTCAAACTTGTCTTATATATGGCTCACCTCTAATCTAAGAACTCTACTGATTTTGGGTTCATGAGGTCACAGGACCCATATGTTTAAAAGGAATTTGGATGCATTTTAAGCCAAACTTTTCATCCCAAACCTTCCATCTTCCACAAGCCCTTGAAATCACTATTAAAACATGTCCAAATAGCCCCTATATAGCCTCTCACTACCCACAGTAATATATAGACATGGTATAAAACAACTGACGGGGGACCCCCGAGAGACCTGCTTTATAAAATATCGATTTCCAACCTACCAACGGCATATAACTAACTTATCTCTTACATGCACATAAAATTGAACCAAATGGTTTCGTCTGACACAAAACTAACTCACGTTATGGTTCCTAGCCGCATATAATAGCTATTTAATAAGGTACAGCAGACACTCTTCAACGGTCTTCCCTTCGAAGACACTAGAACAGGGCTGAGCAGCTTCCAAGCACTCTCCTGGGATTGTTTAACATAGTTGACCAATAAGAGCGCCGCTGATTGGTGCAGAATGGACGAGAATAACTGCAGAATGACAGGTCAGACCATAGAACAAGCAGACGGGAGAAATTGACAACAACAGATGAACAGACGGACAGACTGACACAACCTGGATGAAAGTTGACCAGAAAGTTGAGAAGACCCAGAGGAAGAACTTGAGCCTAAGTTTGTAAAGATAGGACTAATATTCTCAAAGTTATGACTGATTTATATAATTTAGATGTTTTTCAATGGCCTTGACCTTGGACCTATATTGACCAAAAAAAGGCTTCCAGGACTTTTGGTTTTAAATCGACCCTGCCAGTTTCAGATTGATCGCTACAACATTTTGGCCAGTAGTGGGGACAAACAAACATACAAACAGACATAAACAATTGACCAACATGCTTGCAAGCAATAAGAAAAGCAACAACTGAATATTAGAAATGCTTTATTTGGATTTTATATTATTAACTGTGTAATTCTGCATATGGTACAAACATTACTAGGGACAGCAAAAATTGCCTGAATGTGTAATATACAACAGCACAGAAAGATAGAAAAAAGGACAAACATAAGTTTTACTGACTTTGAGATCATTATGCACAGCTGACAGGCATGGATGTTTGATAAAGGGGAGAAACTGTCATATAATTTTATCCCTGAAGTACTTGCACTTAACTTTTGATTCACCTCACTTGTGATTATTCATACATACATACATATATATATACTGGTAAACTGTCAGCCCTGTATAATTAAACAACATACAATCAAGGACACTGAAGTGACCCCACATGTATGGTATAGCTAGCACAGCTAGCAATGAACAATATCTGCAGCAAAGCTTGTAACTTGACATCATTAAACATTACATCAACACCTTAAAGGAAAATATATTGGAGAATACTGCTGGTAAGCTATGGTCATTGTTGAAAGACTGAATGGCCTCAAGATTGTTCTTGGTGGGTAAGTTTACACATTAAAAAATAATAATATATCAGGAGGGATGTGAATCCTCTGTTCAGGCTGATTGATGGCTTGATAGAATCGTAATCAAACTTCAACTTACATTTAAGTCTCGTTCAGTTTTATAATTTTATCTCACCATCAATCATGGTCACTTTGGAGTCACACGAGACTTGAAAGATGAGGCCATAAAGTCAGCCAAGATATTATAAAAAGTACAATACACTACAAGTCCACTGAAACATTTATTTGTACATAAAGTATCAAAACAAAAATATATATTATGAAAAAACTTAAAAACCAAGTCTGCTATGCTACTTTGCTAGAAAAAGAATCCAAACTTATGCTACCAAAATTGAGGTTTGACATGACAATCTTCATATAAAACGTTGCAAAAGTATGTGCATTAGACCACCCAGCGGTTTTAAGTATACAGTCAACTGGAGTTCCCAAATGTGAAGCAGCAGAAGTTGCAGCAGATCTTGTGCTATCATATGAACTATGTGCAGTAAAGGTTTAAATATCAATTCCAGCACAACTCATGCACGTTTTAATCCACCTTGCCAGTGTATTTGTACCAACTTGCTAATGTGGTTTCAAGTAACTGATCAGTAATTAATCACAGTTTTCTCCACACAGCCATTTGAGTGTTTTATTATACACAATTTTTTCTTTTTAAAACTCTTAAATACTAATGTGCTCTGATGGTAAGATGGTCTTGAGGTCCTTAATAGACTTTCTATGTGAAAAGCACAGTCTTCAGTTGTCAAAACCATCCCAGATATCAAATTTTTGGGGAGTGTTTGAATGTATTGTCCTGATAACTAAGCCAGAAGCATTGTGGTTCTCATGCAAAGTTGTTTTAGGTAAATAGCATCAAGAGTGACAGTCCATGTAGTACTACATGAACATCCCATGTGCTTGTATGTTTGGGCAGCGGAGTCTTGATTTAAAAACACATCTGAGAAAACGAAACACATAGGGTGTTCACCAAATGTTTTGTTTTCTACTTTTGCAACTGTTAAGATTCTCCAAACTGTGTTTCACATGCGGCTGGTTCAAGCTGGAGCTCTTATGAGAGATTTGTATGGGAGCTGTACATTATTTTGTTCACCTCTATAGTAATTTTATGTGCTCAGCTAATGGACATTCAGGTGTTTTTTCCACAACCCTAAAAAATCAAACACTCTTGACCCTGTTTTACATATTAAAGTAGATAACATCAATATTATTAATATAGTGCAATATATTTTCAGTCTTACCAGTACAAAACTCTACAACATATTTCTGGGATGGACAATGGAATTCTGGACAAATAATTCCACCAGTGACATAGCACACATCTAACTTTGTGTGAGCACAGGTCTGGCCTAAGGTGAATACATGTAAAACTAATAGTAAAACTAATAAAGTTAATAGCTTCTCTGATATTGATAACAAACTGTGCATGTATCTACAAATGATTTAACAGAGGTATTAACCCTACAAACTCTGCATCTGAGGTGGTCAGATGGAGTAAGTCAGCTGATCTAAAACAGCAACTGACATGTAACCTGATCACAGATAATGTGCATTCTTTGTCTTGTCAAAATCATGTAAATAATCACAACTGATTTCATGTAAGAAAATAAGACATGATGGTTAATATCACAGATAAACTACATATATAAATTACACATTTTATAAATACAAACAATATGTGGATGTAAATATTGGAAATCTCGCTATAAATAGACATGCGGCCATAAAAACAGGATTTACGGTATATTGCATTCATATATACAATGTAGGTGGATGGGTTTTCGGTAGATGGTTTTACCTGAGCAGGTAAATAGGTCAACCAACTGCAACATATTTATATAGAAGAGCCTCCTGGTAAAGACCGGAAATAGACATTCCATGTTAATATAAGAAAAATATGTAAACCATGCTATTTTTGTACTAAAATTTTGATATGAAACTAGACAGGCAATTTGTTTTAAATGTGTCACATACCATCAGAACAACAGTTCAGTATACCAATACACTGTGATTTATGATATGTACAAAAACCATGCAACAGCTATTTTGATATGATTAGAGATTTATGTAACAGCTTGCGACATCAATAACATGAACACATATCAATATTCCAGATTCTTAGTTTCCATTATATGCTCATTGAAAAAAATTCTATTCCCATCTGATGCCTGTCCACAGCATTTATTGTTAGAACATTTAAAGCAGTATTTTAAACCATTCTTACATGTAAAATATATGCAGGAATGTAAATGGTATGTAAAGATCAATATTCAATGAAAATGAAAGTTCTTGATAAAACATAAATGAAATCTGAGTATTTGTTGTTATGACAACATGTGCATGAGAGAATACGATGTGTATAAGAAAACAATAACCTGAACCAGTGACCTGAATGCTTGCATAGGAAAGTCGGGTGTCTGCCTCCTTTCATCATATGAGTATACTGAGTACTGTGAATGAATCTTCACAATATACACATCATGTTCAAATAATATAGTAACTGAAATGGAAAGCAGGATCAGTGATATCAGATGATAGCCCTGAAATAAAATATACCCTGTTATCCTCAGGAACTGTACCTATAATGGCCTTTACCTACTAAACCTCAACTTGACTCATCCCATATTAATTAAAGAACTTTACCCAGTCCAATCTGCCCACACTGTTTACATTAAGGTTACATGTGCAGGGTGTCTTTCTGGGGTTTAATAGCTGGATATAATATAATATAAACTTATTTATTTTACATGGATTGTACAAATAGTTATTATAACTAATCGTTGCACTCTCCATGGCTCCGGTGATGGCATTCGGTAGTCTGCAGAGGTGGAGGAAACCGGAGAACCCAGAGAAAACCACCAGCCTTGGACGGGCAACTACAACCCACTCTCATAGCCACGCCGGGGATCGAACCCGGGTCGCCAGCGGAGATAGCCAAGCGTTTTACCACTCAGCTGTCCAGGCCCCTATGTCTACCCTGTGTCTTTCTGGAGATTGATAGCTGGTTACAACTGACTACAACATTCTGAAGATAATTGGCTGGTTATGTCTACCCTGTGTCTTCTGAAGGTAAATAGCTAGTTAAGTCTACCCTGGGTCTTTCTGAAGGTAAATAGCTGGTTATGTCTACCTTGTGTCTTTCTGAAGATAATAAGATACTTATGTCTGCCCTCTGTCTTTCTGAAGATTATCTTTCTGCTGGTGGCAATGCAAAACAGTGGTGGCTGGGGCTTCACAACTTCACTGTTCCTCATCATAATGGCTCCTACTTCCACCAAGCTAGAGATTAAATTTGTTCTAAATTCTTTATAACTGTACAATATCAGACAGGACTATATACCTTTGGTTAAATTTATATAATTTTCTAACATCACCATGGGCAAAATTTTGAGCAGTTGACAGAACCATGCACTGCATTCCTGGAAAGATATCCAGTGATATCAAGGTCAATTAAAAATACATGTTTACTTTATTTCCATCACTATATTGCATGAGTAATATAAAAAATTCCAATATTGAGGGATCTGAACAGGAATACTGCTGGAGCAAATTTGCAGGCTGGAATCATATATTTTTACTTAAAATATTTTAAAGTAATATGTTGTTAAATGTATAAATCATATTTTGTCTCTTTAATGTGGAGCCTTATCTGACACGATAAATCATTTTAAAGAGGCTGTAGCCTGTATGATAGAAAAGCACACAAAACCAGTGAATATGTAAACAAAGTAAAAATAAAACATCTAACATTCCCTGACATGGTTCTTAATGATGGTGGATCATTATTATTTTATTGGTCTAACCACAGCATTTTTGCTTTGCCCCTATTACCTATAATTATGCTAATGAACCCCAAAATGCTCGTACATAGAAGGCTTTCCATGCCTATGGTTGCAAGAGCTTTTTATAAGACAAAGGTGACGTCACAAAGGTCTACAAACATTGTTATAAACAGTTGTTCTATCCTTGTAAAATAAATACAGTTTAAATAAAGGTTATATTAATTTATGTTTACTAAAAATAATTAATTCCATAAGGTGTGGAAACTTTCATTAGATCATATCTGATGTTCCAGCAAACCAAGCAGGAATCACACAAGGTCATGACTTGAATATATATTGATTTGGTAACATATGAGGCACTGGAATTATTACCTCTGCCAAGGGGTGGGGGTTATGTTTTGCTGGCATTAGTTTGTTTGTCTTGTAGCAACATTTTTCAAAAAGTCATAAACAGATTTTGATGAAATTTTCGGTATAGCTTGGCAATGATGAGGGAACAAATGATTAAATTTTGGGGGTGATCAGAATCATCATCTGGATCCAAGAATTTTTTTATGGAAAAAGGGTGCATTTCTGACAGTGCTATATGGGGGTAATGAGTTGCCTTGGCGGAGGTCTGCGCTCTCTGAGTGCTTTTCTAGTTACTTGGCAATAATCACATATTTAGCTAGTAGCTTGCTGATGTTTGTATGGAGCTTTTAAACTGGTCCCCTGACTGTTTCCTCTGGAGAAACCATCTGCTTATCAGTTGGATATAATTTGCCATGTATATGGATAACCCCCATTTTCCTGCCAACAAGTTTTCATGGACCTATATCAGCAGACATGCATTAGACTGCGATTGTGAAGGTCTACGTGGTATAAGTGAAGTCTTGTGTGGTGAAGTTTCAGCACTCGCTTTATCAGACTTTGTTTGTGAAGGCTGATGTGGTGTAACTTGGGCAACGTCCTTTGATTGGGAAATCTTGTGTGGTGTAACTGGAGTGCTCCCCTGGTCAGCCATCATAACTGCCTGTTCTTGTACGACTGGTGTGGGCTTGGACTCTCTGGACAGCTTGCTATTCACTTCTGGGAGCTGTTGTGTACACTAAAATAAAGAATATCAGAGACTTTACATTCATATATCCAAATACTGGTACCAAGAGCACCACAAATGCCCATAGCATATCTAGTGACAACTGACCTTAATAAATATGCATGAATTTTGTTAAGAATGTATTACAGGTAAGAAACTGTGTTAGTTACCTACAGTAGACATTTTTTTTTCAAATACTTCTGCTGCAATGTAGGTCAAGTTATTAGGCCAAGTCAAAACCTGTGTGACAATAGCTCTCCTTTCACAAATGTAAATAATATGACATCAGCCCTCTTCCCTCTCCAAGAATTTTATCAAAATTTTTACATAACTTCAGTTTAACTCCATCATCCTCATAAATCACCTTATATTACCTTACAAAACCAACATCTGTTTACCTCTTTGTCCAATTCATATTTCATGATCATAATTTACAGCTGAGCGCCATGACCCATGGGTTCCTTGTTAAGATTTTGCACACATATTATTTGATACAATTAATTCACATGATAATGGTTTCCTTTGTGTAGGTTTTAATATAATGTGATGGCAAGAGTTGAACCCTCACAAAACACTGACATACAGGAAATCAAGGGTCATGACCCATTGGTCACTTGTTATTAATCCCATAACTTTGTGCCACAAAATAGAGAAAGCTATCCAAGATATGCATATGCAAAATTTTCAGCAGATAAGTCAAACCACTAAGATCTATACTCATGCAAATTTTCAGGCCGATACGTCAAACAAGTCCTGGGAAATTAGCATTGAAGTCTGCAGCATAAACTTGAATGTAATTTGCGCCACCTGCCACAAAAACGAGAAAGCTATCCGAGATGCAACATATGCAAAATTTTAGGCAGATAAGTCAAACCACTGCCAAGATATTAGTGATTTTATCTCATGGCAGATAAACAGAAGGAAGCTATGCAAAAATTGTTGCAGGTGGTGCCACCAGTTTTGTGTAATGATAAAGAGCTATGTGAGATCTAAACACATGCAAAATTTCAGGAGGATATGTCGAACCAGTCCTGAGATATTGGCATAGATGTCTGCAGTGTAATTGTGAATGTAGGTGGCGCCACCTGTCATAAAATCAAGAAAGCTATCCAGGATGTATACACCTGCAAAATTTCAGGTGAATAAGTTCAACCACTGCAGAGATATGAGTGATTTTAACCCAAGGCAGATGAACAGATGGACGCTGTGCACAAATGGTTGCCGTTTTTTTATGTATGACAAAGTTATCCAAGAGCTATACTCATGCAACATTTCAGTCCGATTGGTCAAACTCGTCAGTAGATATGTGGGTTAATGTGTGAAAACAGACCTACAGATGGATGCAAAGCGAAGTAAAAGGTCAGAGGTTAACACAAAATGGTTAGGCACCAGTTCACATGTGCCCCAATAATGGGGTCAAGTTTTGGAAAAATCAGTCCTGTGGTCTCAGAGGAGTTCTTTGGAAAGAAGGTGGCAGCGGGTGAACTCGGTCAAAAACATAGTATCCACAAAACTTTGTTTTGGCAGATATAATAATTTGTTCATTAATGATAGATAATTGAAAGATTTTTTTAGTAGTTTAAATTAACAATGCTTGAACATATAAGATTGATTATTATCCACATTATGTGACCTCTTGTTCACAAAAGTTTTATTTTCGCTATAATTCCCCATTCACAAATTTTGCAAATTTGAAACCCTCTCAAACAATGGCAACCATAGTAGTGCAAATTGTACAAGCTTTTGTACAATTGTACATGAGTCTGTGCATTTAATGTGTGATTTGATTGGAATGAAGAGGACATGCTGGTCTAGTACCTGGCTGGCTGGTATCTCCGCTAACTTCAAGTTCTGCTGACCAGCAGCTGTTTCTAGGGTTAGCTGGACAATGTTATTTATCACAGTGTTCTTCCCTTCTCCTTTCTCTCCATCCCTGCAACAACATAACATGCAATCACAGTAGAAAACAGATCACCTTAATGTAATCATAATTTACTTTGAGGATAACCTTAGACAAAATTTTATACTGACGTGTGTACTCCAGGAGTGTTTGTTTCTCCTGTTCTGAGTAAGAAAACACTTATTGTGAAGCAAGGGCATTTAGGCTGGTGAGTAGACCAGTCATGGCTCTGTGATATATACAGAGCCTCAGATCTCTGGCTTCATCCATCTAGAGGAGGGAACACAGACAGCGCACTTGTTGATACATGGTTTGTTGGGTGCCAGTCTTGATTGTTTGAGCCAGCAGTGTGCATGTATTACATCATACTCCTTGCCCAGGGTATGACACAATATTCCTAGATTAGGGATCCTTCTAGGGGTAAGGACATGTATAGCCATAAGGGTTTATGAGTATGTTTACATACTAGTTCTTTCAGATAGCTGTTTATCCCAGGAGGGACCAGATGGATACAGCAAGGCAAATCAGGGTGCAGGGTTTGAGTGGTCCAAAGCTGATTGGACAGAAAACAACAAGAAATCATATATGTGGGTTGGTCGGCCAGACGGCCAGGACTACAGAACCTAACAGTTGATACAAAGATCATCTGAGAACTACCAGGTTAAGAGATGGCATTCAAGTGGGGCTAGTGGGTGAGATAGGTGTGTTATGGACAAGACCAGGAAGGTAAGGCGGTCCAAGTGGAGACTGACCAAGGTCTGAGGCCATGCAAGTTAGCACACAAGACATTGCTGTCACCAGAATGTAATGGATTGTGTGGGCTTACCTTGTAATTTTACTGTTAACAGTAGGGCATTTTTCCTGTATTTACATATAGTGAATGTACTGAAGATATGTTTTTTTTTCTTACAATAGTGTCACAATGACTAACCAGTTTGAAGCTGAAGAGCCTAAGTTTAAAAGACCTTTTAAAGAGGAAATATCGGCAAATATTTTATTGTAGCAGCAACCTCAAGCAAACAAACAGGTGAGAAAAAACAAAAATGCAAAAAAGATTATGAGGATGGAAGGATTAAAAATTAAAAGTTTGGGAAGTATATGTGCTTGTGTTAAAATCTGAATTAATGCTTGCTGTTTTCACACATAAATTTCTGACATTTTGTAAAAATTCAGAACAAACATTTTGTTGTTTCAATCATTTTATGAGCTGAAATGTCTTCTTCCAATAAAGCATATTTTGCCCTAGCTGTTTATTTCTCATCCCTTACAGTATGCTCAGAGTTGCTTTTTCAGTGGGTCCTAGTTTTGCTGTTTTAAATTTAAAAATTCTCACCTTTTATAAATATTTTATAAACCTCTCTATGGAGGCACACTTCATTCTCAAGTCTCAAAACAATTACGAACATGCATACCCTTGACATAACATGACATTCTAATACAAACTGTTAATCCAAGGGTAAAGTAAATATTGCCAGATTCAGCAAACCTGACACAGTAAACTTTTCTTACCTTGCAGCTTTCACTATTGCTATGACATCATCACATGCGGCTGACAAAGCAAGAGTCACCTCTGGCAACAGATTTGTTCCTACTTTAAGTCTGGTGTCAAGTTTTGCCCATAATGCATCTTTTGACAGATAAGGTGCAGTATTGTCAGGATTGTAGTGATCTAGGTCTCGTATGACTTCTCTCCAAACTTCATCATAGCACGCAATCCGGGCAGGCACCAGGTGGAAATATGTCGGCCATTTTGGAAGTTCTCTAACTATTATGGGATAGAGGACAGGCTGGCCCTCTGTCATACGGTGCCTGGCAAGTGCCACATGAAACTCATCAATGTGTTTGCCAGAGTTGACACAGTTTGGTGTCAGCAACAACACAATGAGTTTGGCAGAGTCCAGGCTGTCCCACTGGACCTTCTCTGACTCAACGTCAAAGCTGCAGGACAGTTCAGGTGCTCTTCTGCACAGCAGGTTATGGAAGAAGAAGCCATATTTGTAATCACTGCAGATCACAGCCAGGTCAAACTGTTTTGGCTCGGTTTGTGTTTCTTCAGAATTCTGTTCCTTTCCTGCCTTCTGATCTTGGTCAAGGTTTTGTGGAACATCAGGGCCCTGCTTGTCTGTACTAGAGCCCTGCTGGTCTGTACTGGGCCCCTGCTGGTCTGTACTAGAGCCCTGCTGGTCTGTACTGGGCCCCTGCTGGTCTGTACTAGAGCCCTGCTGGTCTGTACTAGAGCCCTGCTGGTCTGTACTGGGCCCCTGCTGGTCTGTACTAGAGCCCTGCTGGTCTGTACTGGGGCCTTGCTGGTCTGTACTGGGGCCTTGCTTGTCTGTATTTGAGTCTCTCTTTGGTTCTTCCTTTACTGGACTAATATTGGTCTGCTGGTGGGCTATACCAGCTCTGTGTTGCAGTTCTCCTCTTACAACAGTAAAGAGTGACTCCCACTGTAACCGTCTGTGCTTCTGCAATACGTCCTGGATGTCGTAGGAGCCCTGCAGTCAAACAAAAAAATGTCATTACAGGAATGATATTTACCTTATTGTAAATACTGAAATAATATTATAACTTCATGAAAAGCCATACTTTAAGTGGCGACATATATACTATAATCTTATGGCTGAAGTAAATTTGAGCATAATGAGGTTGACTTTGAGAAAATCTAAAAGCTGAAGTCATTAAATATAAATGTGTTAAATAATATATGTTAATTATATGCATAGCTTTTATTTATATTTTATATGGAGTGAACTTTAAAATTAACAAATGTGAGAGAGGTGAATAGCTGACCTCAATACTTGAAAATATGTGAGCACTCTTGGTTTGGAACTTCTTGTAGACACAGATTCCCTTACACACCCTAGACACTGTGCCTATGAAGTCTCTTGTTGCATCTATGGCCTTGACCCTTGCATGGCATTGTGAAAAATGGGTCACTGGCTCAATCATCATTGGAATCATCTCCAGCTCGTGAGCCTGAAACATTAGAACACACTGACATTTAACATACAACAGGTGACCCATGGGTTATGATGCTCAGTTGACAAGAATCACATTATATACTTACACTCCCAACAGGAATCATCTGAAAACCAAACTGACACCAAAGTCAACAGGGTTCTTTATTAAGATAGGTCACACATATGTGAAGACTGGATCCAATCATGATCAATCTATAAATGTCTTACAAGAGAAGAATATGATAAAGGTCAAAGCCATCAGTGTTAAAACTTTTGGTGATCAAACTCCAAATCTTGGTGGAAAAAAGTTGAATATCAAATTGAGAGACAGATATGCAATACTTCCACAATTATAACATCCCACGAGTGGTTCAACACATTGGCCTTAATTTGCAAGTCAGTCCACCCTGGATAACTCTCTCAGACAAAATACCGGTAGTGCCACCTACAATCATATTTTCATATAATACATCCATACTCTTATCTCAGGAGTCATTTGATGTATCCATAGACTGTGTACACTGGTAGCCTTATTTCATACAAAGACATGGAGGCGCCTTATACAATTCTTTTCATTCTGTTGTGGTGTTTGTTTATGCCTTTTTGGATACTTTGGCATCTCTGATGCCAGAAATTTTGAGGGCTCTCACCTCAGCAGAAATTCAATGCCTCAATTAATAATAAAAAAAATAAATCTTAGATAATTCAGTGGTAACTGTAAATGAGACTGGTTTCACCTCTGTTCCAGTTTGAAGTATAAAACTACATATCAATTTATTTATAAACACAAACGATGTATCTGAGTAAGAATGTCAATCTGTGATGAGTGTTTGTGTGTGAGAGATGAGAGTAATATTAATGTACCTGAGAGACATATTTTGCCAGTGCCAGGTTGTATTCTTCTTGGCAGACTTGAGAGCTGAAGTAATCAGGAGTGACAAGACACAGCATCACATCAGTGTTGTCCACAGCATTATACAGTGTCTGCTGCCAGGATGAGCCTTCAATGATCAGATCACAAACATTAGGCACCAACTGATGTTACAGACTGTAGTAATAGGAATGTTATTATCATGAAGAAACAGATAATATATTCTTCAACATACAATATATTTATGGTTCCCAGGACAGTCAATTTTATTCTAGCAAGAGCAGTGCAAGTGGTCATAATACACCCATGATTTGTCTTGTGATGTCAGACTTCATTGACATAGATTGTTTAATACAGGTGAGAAAGTCTAATAGTAAATATTTACAATGAGTTTCATGAAAATCCATTAGAATTTTGTCAAGTCATTACGGTGCAACAAGTCTGGTGACCAATGGCCTGAAAAAAGAAGTGCCGATTTTGCCAAGCGTCAAACTCAGATGAGATAAAGAAATGGTAAGTACCTATATTGAATTTTGTGAAAATCCATCATAGGCCTAGTAATGTTAACAGACAGATGGATGGACAGATGAATGGACAGAAAGACAGCGGGTCTTAGATGGGTGTATAAAAACATTAACCTGACCTTGCTAATAATTTTAAAGTACTCAAGATATATGCAATAGGCAAATGTAGCAGCAACTGGATTTCTGTCAACACACATAAACAGACTGTTTGTTAACATGTGCTTTGATACAACATATGCATTTTAATGTCGAAAAGTATGTGTTGTAGCTTTTCAAAAAGAATACAGGCATGGTCAATTATATTTCTTGGTGCAAGTGTGATAAATTCAGTTCATGTGGTACAACAGGACTGCTCAAAATGTTTATTCTGTCTAAGACTTTAAAAATGTCTCTACACAAGCATGTGTGTTAAATTTCTGATGTCCAAAGATCAGATGTCACTGACCTGTACGGAGTTCACTCTTGTCAAAAAATATGTTGAGATCTGGCCCGAGCCTCTGTAGTACCTCCAGCACCTGCTTGGCTTTGGCGGTGTTCTTGTGAGAGTAGGAGATGAAGACATCGTAGTGCTGTGAGATAGGCTTCAGCAGACTGTACTTGACATCCATATGGAAGATGGCAACAAACGATCTGATCCCTGGCATCATCTTCTCATTCACACCATCATCTTTAGGTCTGTGAATAAATGCAAGGTACAATACAAAGACACTACATACAAGTCAATATCATAAAAATAACTGAAAGAACAGATGTACACTATCAAGACTGACCTGACAAATCCCCCCCCCCCCTTTAAACAAGTTAACAGCAGAAGTGCATTTTACCTCAGTAACTGTGTATTTTGGTCCACTAAGACATAGGTAATACTTCTCACAGCTGCCAGGATATTAGCAGGGAAAATGTATTTGTAGAGGCAACTTGGCATTGTTGATAGAGTCCCATCCAAGTACCTGTATATGGGTGGTGACTTAACTTACTATTAGAAATATCTAACATTTTAGTCACCTTTGGTGGCTAGATTCAGCTATTTGTATCAAATTATCACACTTCCCATTGGTCCTGTTATGCACACTGGTTACTCACCATCAGAATACTAAAGCAAGCATTCCATACATGCCTATGCGGTATGAATGTCAAAAACGAGTGGCCAGCCATACAATTCACCTTTCCCCAGTGGCCTGTCACACTACTCTCGATGGTCATGTATGCTGCTTTAGACCGGTTTTAACCTCCAGAATGGCTTGAAAAAATTTTTACCTGATATTTACCCTGAAAATTCATACTCGACTTATATGTGAGATCGACTTATATGCGAGTTTTTACGGTATGCATATACAATATACATGGGAATGCAGCTGGAAAATGGACTTTGTGATTCCATTCATATGTATGCGGTACGTATGCAGCAAAATTAGGCCTACTGTATATTGATTCACAAGTACAGAAGTCATCTACCTGAAGAATACCCTATCACTGATGTCAGTGTGTGGAATTCCCACTACCTTGAGCCATGCAAAAGTGCTGCATATGCATAGGTATATAGGCAAACATACTGCATATGCATGTATGGAATCACTGCAAGAGAAAATGATGTGTCCGGTTCCCGACTGTAAACGATACATAATGCATACATATTGCAAGTACGGAATGCCACCTTAAATAAAACACATGCATATAAGATCAGGGGTCCAAAAGGACCCTAAACCTAGGAATCCACATAATATCAATCTCTGTCAGTGTTTAAATGTTAAGATTATGGCTCATAGGTATGACATGTCAATAAGCAGTCTCCATTGTTCCTGGATAACTACAGTCAGCCTTCCAATCAAGCCTGTCTATCTGCTAAAATTTGAATTGCCAATACAGGCTATTAGTCCTATTTGTAGGTATGTTTTCATAAGTCAAATTTGGTCATTCAAATTTGGTCATTCAGTTGGCTAAACATAGCTAAATGAAATTTGGTGGTGGCTACAGGTTACAGGTTAACTTGGTTTGGCTGGACCCTGTCTCAGCTGGTAGCAGCTCAAAATAGTGGCAGTGCTGGGCTCTATCTCTCTGAAATTGCAAACATTTGGCATTACTAATTGATATATATGTCATATTGTAAGACATCCAAGTTATAAGTGTTATTTAATTTTTTATTTCTGGAGAAATAATACAACATGAATCAAAATTGGTATAAGTAGCCCATGCTTTATGGAATGATTTACCTAAATTTATCAACCATAGGCATATACCAACCTGCAATCAATATACTGTACCAAGGCCATGTACGTGGGCATGGGGTTGATGGTCTGGATGTAGAATGGGGCCAGCAGGTCACGGCGGGTGCTCCGGTTACAGCACATGGCTATGTTGTACTGCTCCACACAGGACATATCCTTAAGATATGATGGACTTAAAAATGTCACGATCCTGTAAATATCAAATACAAATATCACGTAATATATTCTGTGAGGTATATTTAATATCATTATATATGTAGACTTAGACAAAGGGTAAACTTAGTATCATTACAATTAGACTAAGACAGGAGATATATGATATATCATTACATGTACACTTAGACTAGATCAATCTCTGCAGTGTATGGGTATAGTCACATGATTCAATGCCCGGGGATCATGAGTTCAAATCTCAGCTATGAGATTTTTCACAGTTGGCCCCACCCAGGGTGAGCACTATGCAGGCTTTATGGAAAGCCTGTGCCCAATGTCCATGTTTCACTCTCAAACAAGTACACCATTCAGGGGTTCCTGGCTGGTAGCAAAGGAGATGAATACTTATTAAAGGACTGCAGGTGTGGTTGTCACTGGGCCTGTTTGATATAGGATTTAAATAATATAAAATGATTACCTCCAACAAAAAAATTATTAAAAAAGGTTTTATTTATTTATATAAAGTGATACCTGCGACACTTGGCCATGACGTCGTACATGTCCTTTTGCCAGGCAGACTCGACATTGAGCTCCTGATGCTCAGAGAAGATGGAGATGTCACCTTTCTCCCGCTTCAGTAGCTCCTGGATGTGCTGAACCCGTGCCTCATCATCCTGGCTGTAGGACAGGTAGATGTCAAACAGCATCTCCTTCTCCTATCAACAAACAAACAACTCAGTCCTAAGGCAAGAAGAATAAAGTTTATATGTCATTCATTGTGGCCCAGTTTTGTTAAAATACAAGCTGCCCAGGCCACCTGCAGGGGTATAGCCAGAGGGTTACCAAAGGGGGCCATAAACCCATCCTCATCCAACTTTGAAACTAAATATCTGCCAAAAACATTATAGAATGAAAAGTAATTTGAAAATCATTTAAATATCAGTCATGTTTTCATCGACTTTAACTACTGTACACTTTCATCTGCAGGTAATAGTTGATACATAGAAAGAGATCTTGGGGATGTTATAGGATAACTGAGATAATGAAGATAATAAATCATAAATCCCAAGCATATGACTGATAAGTAAACTTTTTCTTGTTTTGAATCTTAAGAATGTAAAAAGAATATTGAAGCATATATAGGCTGATTTTATATATTTATATATATCTCTTTATATACTTGACACAACCAACCCTGGCACCCCTCTCCTCCCCTCTCCGTAAATCTTGGCTATGTCCCAGCATTTGGTGGCCATATTGGATTTATGACATATCTGAAATTCAACAGAACCAATCCTCTCTTGCTGACTGAAGTTCATGGTCATTGATCAAACAGTGTTTGAGATAACTTGAAAGACAAGTCAAAATTTTTTTGCCTGGAGGCCATATAGGATTTCTGACTGGTCTGAAACTTGATAACTCAAATTATTTGAAAGGTACCAGTCTTCAGTCAAAATTTCTCAGCAGTTGTAATCTAATATGATATTTTACTATGATAAGTAAGTGGAAGTACTTTCAAACATAGTGAAATTTCTTACTCTATGCTGCTCTGTTAACATATACCATTCTGTATGCATTTCTCCATGCCTGACCTTGCAACTGTAGCACAGATAAAATGACTGACACATGCTCACCTCTACTGGATGTTGCTGTGCTTCAACAATTTTCTTTTTCATAACATGGAACAAATCAACGAGCTGCTCCTCATCCTGGCTCAGCTGTGATGGTCGCTGGCTGTAGATGACAATTTTCAATGTTTTGAGCGGCAGCCCTGCCCGGATCCAACTGACAGCCGCATCCAGCAAGGCCCGCATCATGCGCAGTTTCGAGAAGTTCTATGTAAAATTTGAGATAATTCAACAAATCAATACGTTAAATATCAAATATACATAACATATCAGAGGAAAAAAAAGAGTAGACTTCACTGCTATATTATACAGAGTCATGGATATCCAAGGATGAGCCTGTATGATATAAAGACATTATGTAAGAATACATATAATATTTAAATTAATCAAATTATTTTCTGTCAAAGATTATATTCTGCTCATGCACAGATAATAAATAAATGTTTTAAAGGTAAAAATATCTACAGTTTTGTCCAAGGGCCAGAGAAAACAGGGTGAAATTGCCTTTCTTTTCTTATCTGTCTGAAGAACCAGCCAAAAGACATACCAACACAAAAATACGAGTACATGGTACAAAGCATGCACTTAAAATCACAGCTTAGGTTACTTTAGTCTGCAGAAGTGCAAATACTCAAGCATACTCAAGTGGGTTAAACAAAGGCCAGAGTTCATTTAAACAAGTAATTAGGTTACAGACCTGGATAATGACATTTAATAATATGACAGAATTCTTGCTATAAAGCAGGCCGATTAAATTATAAATTTATCTTGGAATGTCAATCCAATTACATCAGTCAATCTTCTTATTTATCTAAGAAAACTTTCCAAGCACTAATAGGCATAAATTTTGCATGACAATATTGGTATTTGTACTAAATGTGTGCTATAATTTTATTTTCAAGACAATGCAGACTAAACACAAGGCCTACAGGCCTAATGCGAACCTGTGCATTGGGAAATACACCAGGTATAATGCTTCAATGCTGGACCATTACTTCACATGTATATGAACAATGCAAGTACTAAACATTTTGAATAAGAAACAATTACACAAACATCACTGCTGAAATTCTGGCATGGGTGCACACAACACAAAAATGGTTATAGCTGGCACCACCAGTCTTGTATACAACGAAGCTATCAGAGATATATACATATGCCCAATTTCAGACTGATATATCAAACCATTCCAGAGAAAAAAGCAGGGACACACACTGTGCAAAAATTACTGTAGGTGGTACCACCAGTCTTGTATAAGACAAAGCTATTCGATATGTATAAAAATGCCCAATTTCAGGCTGATATATCTAATTCCTCTGTAGAAATAAGCAGGCACATACACTGTGCAAAAGTAATTGTAGGTGGTGACACCTGTCTTGTGAACGAGAAAGCCATCAAAGACAAATAGACAGGTCAAAATATTAGGCCCATACATCAAACTTACCTTAAGTCTGATGCATGGGGCTGACCAGGCTTAGGTGAGAAAGGCAGTTGCCCCGAGTGAACTGTGACAAATTTGCTGGCTCAGGCTACTGCACTGAGTGAACTCAGGACCTGCACCTGACTAGACTGATTGAACTTTTGACCTGTAACTGGCTGCAGTGAGTGAACTCTTGACCTGTTGCATAATCTGACACAGTTGGCAGTCTGCCAAAGCTATAAATAGATCCAGGCTGAACTTTGGTGCCAAATCTGATGCAGTGGGCAGTCTGCTAACGCTATAAATAGAACGCAGCTACTGCAATGAGTGAACTCCTGACCTATACCTGGCTGCACTGAGTGAACTCTTGACCTGTTGCCTAATCACATACAGCTGGCAGTCTGCCAAAGCTATAAATAGATCCAGACTGACCTATGGCCTGTTGCCAAATCTGAAATAGTAGCCACACCATTGCATAAGCTCACACATTGGCTCCACATGCAGCCCTGAGGGGCATGACACCCATGAGGTGATCACATGGTGCCCATATTGGAATACTGGACAATTTGGCTGAACATTTTTGGAGAAGAAGATTTTTAATGTTTTTTTAGCTTTTTCCCTATAAAATCTAAGAAAATGCAGTTAGCCAAAAAATAAGCAAAATCTGTTAGAGTTTTTTAGATGATTAATTTTTGGCATAAAATTTTCTGATGCTAACTCTTGCTGTTTTCAAGATAGTATAGGTTAACGTACAGACATCGGACAACGGACGACAGATGACAGACGACGCCACACCATCACATAAGCTCACAGGTTAGCTAATAAAGCCCCAGAAACTAGGTCTGGCACCCAGGGTAATCTTCCTTCATTATGACAATACTATCCTTGCCTGATCTCCTGTGGATAGAAGGGGCATGATGACACTTGTCTCTTCATTTTTGCACAGGGGAACCAAACATCGAAACACATCTCCAACAAGTTCAGCAGGATGTCGAAAAGATCGAAAGACAGGTGTCTCAAAACACATTAGCCTCCTGCAAATATAAAACATAACATACATTTGACTATCTGGTCATGGAATAAGTTGCCCATACATTATAGCACTAAACTTTAGAGAAAGATCTGTGGAACTGGTATCTGATAATAAATGATCCGTGGGTCATGACACTCAGCTGACTAGCACAACATTACAGACTAACATTTACAAAGAATTTTATCTTCTGAAAACCAAATTAAGATTAACATCAGATTCAGTCTTGACCTTTGACTTTTTGCAATCAAATTCTTCCTCAGGCAATGGGACACACATACAGGTTGTACAAGAGAAGAATATGATCAAGGTCATCAGAGGTCAGACATCTCTGTGAACTTGGTGGAAACAACTTGTGTGTCAAATCTGAAGGACACATACACAATACTTATAAAGTAATTACATCACAAAAATCCTAAAAAAATAATTTACATTATTCTGATTTAATTTTGGGTATACAACTGAATTTTGATTAAATTAAAGTTATATCAATGGGAAAAGTATCTAGCTTCAAACATTTTAATGGTAATTGATTAAATATCTTTCCTGATTTAAAAAGTGTATTATGTTTGGGCTCAGAATTTCTAACAATTACTTAATACTGGCCTAATTTCTGGCATGTATATGGAAACTTTAATGGAGAATATTAATAGTAAATATGAAGAAAAACACAAAAAGAGGTTTTGATATTAGGCAGTCCTGAAGTGTAATAAATGGATTTAAATGGAAAATTGAGGAAAATGAGGTCTAATGGACAGATGGACAGACAGACAACAGACAACTAATCATAGCTATAGCTCAGATGATTTATAGTCAGGTAAGCTAAATAGGTTTCAAACAAAGCTATGGTTACTGAACTTATGTGATGCATAAAAGCAGCTTACGGAAGTTTAAAACATTTTAATACGGGTATTCATAAATGCAGCATCATACAGGTGATGAAGAGATGAGGTGCTAATGCAAAAATGTGCATGAGACAAAGCATATAAGATATTATAACCTAGAGAGCTGTAAACTAATATACTGTATCAGAACCACATATCTAGATGAGGTTAGAGAAGTTGACCATCCTTATTTTCAGCCTGCATATTTGGCAGTCATAAGCAACACTTTTGCAGGTACTAAACTTGCTAACAAGAAGCATATATTCAAAATAGAAGTGGGGCAGCAGCGTGATAGACAAATTTTAGACACAACACAAGTTTTGAATTATTCTAGAAAATAAGAAGATTTTACCTGTATGGCAGATGGGAATCGAGAGGTTTAGACCACCAGCAGTGAAAGTGTCTGCGTAGGTCTTCCTCCTTATCTGCTGACAGGTCGTGCACCCTCAGGCCAAGGTTACGATTCAATGCTCCAATCACTGACGTCGGCGATGCAGTATAATCACCTGTAAAAACAACAACAAAAATAAAAATTAAATATCTGCATTCTAAGGACTGCAAGCCTCCACCGTGCAGGGTCACTATTGTGGGAGAATCCCAACTGTTTTTACATTCACTTTATAGTCCATATACCAAGGTTCATACCAGGAGCATCATTTTATCTTCCAGAGTGGATGTGGAGGGAGGGGGGGGGGTGACTCGCAGACACAATCAACACCTATGAATATACACTCTTTTAGCATCTTTATTACAATTTCAAATAAATTAGCGTCTGTATAACACATTTCAAATATATATACTTAATCACATTTCAAATATTTTACAATTAACAATAAGGTTTTACATAATAAGGTTTTATGTTTCCAGTATAAGTTGACCCTAAAAGGGTCTGACTAATGACCCCAGCGACCCAAACAGATTTGAATAATGACCAAAACAGACTAAAACAGGCCCTGATTACCAACAGTTTCTTACGGGAAAAATATTAGTGGCAGGTTAAAGTTATGAAGCAGCCTGGGGATTCCCTGCAAAGTTTAATGAACAAAACATTGTTGGTTTTTGTTCCTTTGATGATCCCAATATGAAAACCAAGATGACTTGATTTTAATACAAAAATATTTTTTTTAATGAACAAAAACTAAATCAAATTTTCTAGGAATTGTTGACTACGCAAAAAGTATTGTAGGTGGCACCACCAGTCCCAATTAGGAGATAGAGAGATCCAAGATCTATGGACATGCAAACTTTCAGCACAATACATTGAGCCACTCCTGAGATATTGGCTGTTATCAAAAGTCACCAAAATTTATATGGCACAGAAAAGATTGCCAGTGGTACCATCAGTCTTTGTTTAAGGCACAGCTACATAGGTGAAGGAACAACTATGCTAGGTTTTGGAAAGATCAGTCCAAGGGTCACAGAGGAGTTCTCTTGAAACTAAAGCAGAGTTTTTGTATTACATTTTTAATTATTCTGGGGGGTACTTAGCGAGGAGGATATGGGTAACAGAGACCATATTTCAGATTTCCATAGAGACTTTTCATGGACCTCCTTTGACCTCAAGTAAGAAAAATCAAGGTCCAGCAGTTACGATTTGTGCCCTGTTAACAGGTGAAAGATTCTTTGAAGGTATCAAAAATTGAGAAAAAAAATTAGATAAATACACATGGTGCCACCAGTTTGCAGGAACTGATTGAACACTCCATGACCAATATTCATGCAAAGAATCATGGTGATCAATGCATTAGTTATTCAGATACTTAAGCTTTTGTATCAAATTTTTAATTATTCTGAGGGGTACTTACAAGACCCATAGCTCGGAGGATATGGGTAACAGAGACCTAATTTCAGGTTTCCAAGGAGATTTTTTATGGACCTCTCTGGATGTCAAGTAAGAAGATTCCAGGTCCAGAGGTTATGATTTGTGCCCTGTTAACAGATGACAGCTTCTTTGAAGGCATCAAAAATAGAGAAAAAAAAATCGTAAAAATTAGAAAAATACAGGTGTTGCCACCAGTTTGCAGGAACTGATGACACACTCCATGATCAATATTCATGCAAAGAATCATGGTGATCAAGGCAGTAGTTATTCAGATACTGAAGCTTTTGTTTTCAAATTTTTTATTATTCTGGTGGGTACTTCGGAGACCCATAGCTCAGAGAATATGGGTAACAGAAGTTTCAGGTTTCCAAGGCGATTTTTTATGGACCTCCCTCTTATAATGTCAAGTTAGAAGATTCCAGGTCCAGTAGTTATGATTT